>CM033646.1:81050802-82250802 GCA_019512145.1 Engystomops pustulosus | reverse complement strand
TGTTTTTAGGATCCAACAGATCCTATAATGGGTGTTCTTCCCGTAGGAACTCTTTATCTGAGAAGCAGGCACTGAAGGCGTACTTGAGTTGGGCATAAAAAAACCATTCCCCTGCCCCTAAGTCAAATTCCACAGCCATTCCCTCAAAAGATTTTAAACCCCTCTCATCTACCACCTGGTGCACAAACATAACCCCTTTTTCATTCCAAAATCTCAAGGATTCCATTGATACTGGAGTCCACTTCACAAATCCCCACAGTGGAGTTATGCTTAAATACCCTTTGACTTCCTTTTTCCTTTTGATCTGATCCCAAACCCACTGCATTAGTGCTAAAATCAAGTACTCATCCTGATGTGCAAATTTCCTAAAGACACCAGTTTCCAATAAACTCCATATATCATAACCAATTAAACACCCATACTTCTTTTTTAAAATGTAATTTACCATTTCTTTATCACTATCAATAATATTTTGCCATTGTGCTGCTAAAAAATAACTCAAAAAATCAGGTAGAGCTAATCCACCATTCTCTATTGGTGCGTGCAATTTCCTCAAATACGTGCATTTTTCCCATTGCATACAAATTGCCTTAGGAGAGAGTCAAGAGTTGAGAAAACCTTCCTGGGAATCATCATTGGGCTGTTTTGGAATATAAACAAAATCTGGGGCAGCAACACCATTTTGAAAATAACAACTCTTGCTGCCATGGGGAGATTCATTTTTCTCCACACAGTAACTTTCTGTCTGATCTTAGAGACTAGGGGCATTAGATTCAGCTCGATATAATCCCTTGGCCTGTTGCTAATTGTAATCCCCAAATAACACATCCTTTCTACTACTGGGAGATTTTCAATAGAAGCCAGTGTCGATGAGAGAGGATCCAAAGGCAGGCAGGCAGATTTGTTCCAATATATTTTGATGCCAGATAATCGGCCAAATTTGTCTATCAAATCCATCACCACCCTTATCCCCTTCTATGAATTATCCAGAAACAAAAGCATGTCGTCGGCATACAGTTGTATTCTTACTTCTCTACAGCCCCATACCAGCCCCCTTATGTTAACCTCCGATCTAATACTACAAGCCAGGGGTTCCAGTACCACTGCAAACAACAGAGGAGATAAGGGGCAACCCTGCTTTGTTCCCCTGTACAACTGCCAGGCAGCTGAGGCCTTTCCATTTATACTTATTCTGGCCGAGGCCTCCCCATATAGAAGTTTCACCCAGTTGACAAACTGTGGGCCAAAGCCCATTAACTTCAATACAAGCCAGATGTAGTCCCACTCAACGCTGTCGAATGCCTTGACCGCATCCAGTGAGACCACTGAGCGGCTTCCCGCTGCCTCACTCGGGCACTGCATGCACCACCATGTTCGTAAGATGTTATTCCTGCTCCGATCTTCCCGGCATGAACCCCGACTGTTCGCCATGAACCACAAGGCGCACCACCCTCTGCAGCCTTGTTGCGAGTATTTTAGATAATAACTTGTAGTCGGAGTTCAGCAGGGAGAACGGCCGGTATGCATCAAGATCTGTGGGGCATTTCGCCTCCTTGAGGATCAAAACAATAATTGCTTCCCTCATAGATTGGGGCAATAGGCCCACTGACTGAATGATTAAAAACCTTCAGTAAAAAGGGGAGCATTACTTCCGTGTATTGAAGAAGTACCTCTGGCGGAATCCCATCCGCACCCACAGCCTTCCCACTAGGCGTCCCTCTCCTCTGTTGGCAACCTAGGCACGGGGACCTCGGCCAAGATCTTATTTATTTCCTTTTCCTCCACCTTCAGTTCAGAGGAGTACAGCTTCTCAAAATACAGCCTTAACTCTTCTCTGATGTATTCCATCTTTCCCTTTTATTGCTCCAATGCAGTTCTTTTTATTCTGGCTTTTTAGCAAATCTGCCAAGCTTTTCATTGATATGTAATGTCCCCTAATAGCCTTTTGACTCTGCCTTTTAACATCCCAAGAAGCTTTCTCAAGACAATATCTCCTAAGGCATTCCTGTGCTTCTAACCACAAACTCTTGTTCTCCTCGGTAGGGTTGTGCAGGAGCTTATCCTCCAACTCTGTTACCTTATCCTTAGCTTGTTGGAGGGCAGCCGCCTTCCTATTTTTATAAAACAAAACCTGATCGTGAATAAGCCCAAGTAAAGTACACCTTCATTGCATCCCATACTATCCTAACATCCTGCCCCTCCGAGTTCCTGCCCAGGAAGGAGACAATTTCTTCATTTAAATCCTAACTATCTTTTACAAGGTTGAACCAGAAAGGCTTTACCTTGTAGTATGTGATACCTGTTTCTTTCTGTTTTCCTAGTGTAAACCAGACTGGGGAGTGGTTGGAAAGACCCCTTGCGCCTATTGCCACCTCCTTCACCAATTCATAACCAAATTCATTCACCAAAATTATATCAATCCTAGAAAGAGAAGCACATGTCTCGGAATAACAAGTATAGGCTCTCCTTTCAGGATACCTCTCCCTCCAAACATCTCTGTAGCCTAATTCGGCAACCAGTCTACCAAATAATGTATTAGCTTTTTTAACCGATGTTCTACCCTGTTGGTTAACTTTGCATCTGTCCAAGCCCGCATTCATTACATGGTTGAAGTCGCCTACCAAGTAGGTAGGTACCCCCTGGTTCCAATGGAGCCACTGGGGGAAGGTAAATACCCACTAACACCATTCTAACACTATTAACACTATTTAAAGAGGCATGTAAAATGACATATCTGCCTAACGGGTCTATCTTAACCTTATGCTCTTCAAAGTGGGCCTTTTTACTTATCATGATGCTCACTCCTCGTGCATATGATGAAAAAGTGGAGTGAAAGTAGTGACTAAACCATGGCTTATACATCCTATTGCAATTCTCCTCCACAAGGTGAGTTTCCTGTAGACAGATCACATCTGGCTGAAATGAACAACATAAATCAAAGACAGCCTTTCTCTTTAATTTATCTCCAAGGCCACGTACGTTCCACGATAATACTTTTAACATATCAACTTGACAAAAAAGGCTCATAAGTGGCCCCTAAAGGCTCCCTGGTGCTCCGTCCGTCAACAACCGCCAAGGCTACCCCCTCCCCTCTATACCCCCTCCCTTCTCATTGTCCAGAGTAAAGTGACCCTAGACTCATCCTGGAGCAATATCGAGGCTAGGGCCGACCCTCTCCGCCCACTCATTTGCTTCCTTTGCATCATCAAATAAAAGTGCTTTCCCTTCATACAATATTTTAAACTTAACTGGATACAGCAGCGAGTAGGCAATCCCCTTTTCTTTTAACCTTTTTTTAAGACCAGCATAGCTGACTCGTTTTTTTTTGTACCTCTTGAAGGTAATCTGGGAACACCATAATTGGGGCATTGTTAAATTTCAAATAATACATAGATCTTGCAGCCTTTAGAATGTTATCCCTATCTCTCGGTGACAGGAGCCGGACCAAGATGTTTCTGGGGTGCGCCCCCACCGGGCGGGCCCTAGCTGGGACCCGATGGGCGCGATCCACCAGAAACATCTCATAGTCTGTAAGCTCTTGTGAGCAGGGCCATCAATCCTATTGTTCTATATGACTGTTTGTTCTTTGTAATGTAATATAGTTGTATATGTCCCCTATGATTTGTAAAGCGCTACGTAATTTGATGGCGCTATATAAATAAAGATTATTATTATTATTAAACATCCCCGTACACGTCCCCTCAGGAAAGGTGGCTTCTATCCATTCTGTGACAAACTTGGTGGTATCATTTCCCTCCGACCCTTCCGGGAACCCCACTAAACGGAGATTATTTCTTCTGGAGCGATTCTCCAGATCTATCAGCTTGTGCTGAGAATCCACATCTCTCTTTTCCAATTCTTTGACCCTTTTTGTGAGATCGGCTATCGAGTCCTCCATGTTACCTACTTGCTCCTCCACTTCCTCTGTTCTAACCCTAAGATTACTTAGGTCTTCCCTGACTAGGGCAACATCACTTTTTAATCCTCCTAACTCTTTTAACACATTACCCACCGCTGTGAGACATTGAGTTATCTGCATTGAAATATCTTTCAAGGAAATGCTCGCATCCCCCTCATCACTCCCTCCAATGCTATCCTCAGCAGTGGATTTATCCATTACATCCTCAGCGGGTAGCTGCAGGCCACTGCACCCTTACATTTCTCTCCGTTTTTACTTCCCTTTGTCTGAGGGGCGACTGGGGACTGCAGATATCTCTCCATTTTTCCATCTTTTTTTTTACCTCCAGGTGAACCACTTGCGTCAGAGAGCCTAGCCTTGGTGACACTTTTTTGCTGCCTCTTGCTTCCCATTTTTCAAATTTAAATCAGAGGGAGGAGGAGAGATAGGGATAGATTTTTTCCCAAAAGCTCTTCCCTTAAGGAAAAAATGTGTTGATATAGAATAGGTTAATAAACTATTTATAGTGACCAAAACATCGTCCAGGGATTAATATCCTCAGTAATAAACTCAAGAGAAGCCGGAGGTCCTGTACCGGATAACACTAAGTCCTAAGCGGAGCAGAGTTTAGAACCAGTCCGGGGTTAAGTTGTATATACAGTTCGCGTTAGGCGGAGAAAGACAATTAGCAGATTAACGCTGGCAATGTCTCAAAGCAGGTTAGTCACACATCTCTTGATAGAGTTAGTTAGAATAGAAAAGCATATCTACAGTTTAGAAAAAAAAAGAAAAAGAAAAAGGTCTTCATCCGGGCCACCAATCTCAGTGCTAAACCTTAGGCGCCACAGCAATTCATAATGCAAAATTCTAAGAAACTTCCTTTAGTGCTAATCAAGGTCTACAAAATTAACACCTGCAGTACACTCAAGTTCCTTAGTTATTGTTGCAGGATTAAACACAACCAGATGAGAGATAATTTCCAATAATGCCACTCATAGGAAGGACTGAGGTTGCGGCAAGGTAGCGTTCACAGTCAGCATAGATTAGTGTTAATTGGTTAGTATTGACAGGAAAAAAAAAGTCAGCTTTGAGACTAGCAGAGGTAAAAAATCACCCACAGCCTTGGGAGTGGGATCACAGACACTTGTTCATGTTAAATCACTGACAATAGCCACACACAGAATTGTCTCACCGCTTCCATGTAGCCTTGCTTTCGGTGAATTCCAATAACAGCAGCATAATGGTCCCCAAGCCGCCGGCTTATCTTCTGCTGAGGAGCGCTCCCCAAGAGATTAAACCCTCCGAAAGCTTCTTCCTCCATTGCCGACATGCTGATTCTGGTCCGGATCGGGGGCAGCACCTTCAATCTCTGCTACACGTGAGGCGGCAAGCGGGTAACAGGAGCGGAGGAGAGGATTGACCTCAGGCACGGCACATTGTTTCCCCCTAGCTCCGTGCAGCACGCGCTACGTCATCCCAGCGAGCTGCACGTACCATGCTCCTCCCCCCGCTTCCAGTTTCTAATGAGTCTAACAATGCACCAGGTGTGCAACCCCTTAAAGAAGGGTGTGGAGCTTTCAGAAGTCGCTCTCTACCTGGAGACACAGAAGCTGGACTGTGTGAGAGCCACACGTGAGTGACACGGGGTTACTGAACGTATGTTTCATGCTGGCAGGGAGAAGCCCTCCAGTGGTTAGTGAGGGCCGCCAAGTGTACAGTTAGAGCCGGACAGGCAAGGATTTTATTTGATGTTTTGTTTGATACTGGTGTTTTGTGGAATAAATGCACAGTTTTCAACCTGAATCCTGCTGTCCATGAGAGCTTTGTTATTGCCGACCCCCACATTTGAGCTGAACCCCTACATTATATATATATTGTGAGACACTGAAGGGGTTAACTGTGGATGGGCGGTATGTTTCCCCTAGGTTTTCCTATTACGCAAGGCCTTAGTGCTGAGGTTGTGTTGTCCAGCACCTTGGACACAGGTGGAGGGAACAGCCCAATCAGGCCAATAAAGCCACTCAGCAGAGCTCAGAATGTTGTCTCTGTGTGGAAGGAGGCTGAGAGGACACAGCCCTGACCTCTGTGTCTGGAGCAGCCACGTGATCTCTGTAGAAGTGTGAGTTAGTGTACTACTTGTATAGTCAGCACCCTGACGGGTAGGTTTTTGTTTGTTTACTCAAATACCTGAATGTAAAGGCTGGTTTATTTTGCTGCAATAAACGCAGGCGAGACCTGTTTGGACTGTATCCTGGTGTCACTGTCTTGAACTGCATCACAGCACCCGCTACCACGGTTCTAGGGCCCCAACTCTCCAACATATGGTGGAGGATGCGGGCAGTTACAAAAGAATACACCGAAGGCTTGCTGTAGCACTGCAACATTGCCCAATGGCTGGGTGACAAACAGCAGGCAAATTGCAGATAAGCCCGATGGACGGATTTTTAAAGCCATGCCCTGCAACAGGAGGATAGATCCCCGCAGCAGAAGGGGAGTCCAGAGCTAAATCGGCAGCAGCAGCGGAAGATCACATGGCTAGATCAGGCAGCTGCAACAAGCCCATGCTCGCGCAGGAGGAGAGCTCCCGCCAGCAGCAAGCACCTGTTCCACTGCAGGAGGAGAGGTCCCGCAGCAGCGAAGCCAGCTTCAGAAACCACAGTGAAGAGTCCCGAAGCCCCCAGTTCCAGCTTGATGAGAAAAGTTTTCTCGCGTTATGAGCGCACACAAGCGACGACTACTGGGGCCTACTGGTTGCAAGGGTAACCCCGGGTTGTCCAGCATTCCACACGGGTTGCGTGAGAAGGCTTACAAAAGATGACAGCGACCGACGATGTGGGAGGCGTATCTCATGTGTTCGAGCGAGTAACTATCGAGAGGAGTTCACCAGCCGAGCATTGGGCGATGTCCGGCACGTTCCTGGACAGGCGTAGTCAGCAGAGGCTAATACGAACACTGGATCTGAAACGAGGCCGTGAGTACCCCAGCTAAGGCGGAGATTCTGGTTCGTCTTGGGGTATCACCGTTCAAGATCGTTCCAGACGCGGTCCACAGTGGGCAGACTCTGAAAAACACCTCACACTACCGCCTACCCAGTCCAAATGCATGACCTATCCATTTTGTCCGGAAGTGGACTACAACCAGAGGGAGCTGCCACCCTCAGTGGTGGATAGAGTGGTTCTCGACAAATTCACTCGTTCTGTGCCTCGGCTCCGCGGTGTTGACGGCCGGTCCCCAAAGCGAGGATTTGACTGCTGTCCCTAGTAGAGAGATATCGGGCTCGAGGACTTTGTACTTATCTCACCCACACGAAGCCCTGCCGATTGACAGGGTCACACAACCGTCTGGTAAGACTACTACTGCGGAAAAGGGGAGACATGTCAGTTTTGGAGGGGGTTCATTGGGGGGGTGGATACCCGAATCAGTGAGGGTTCGTGACCGAGATCAAGCCGTATCCAGTGTCTGGCGTGCCATGAAATGGGCCATATTGCTGCCAACTGTCCACGTCAGTGGAGCCAATGGACTGAACCAGACCCGCGCGAGTGTCACTGTTTGCCCGGCCAGTTCTGGCGGCTGAGTCCGTCACGGATGCAGAACCCCAGTATGCATGGTCACAAGCGGTGGTCACACAGTGGAAGCCTTGCTAGACTCAGGAGTCTGGTCACCCGGGTGCGGGGAACTTTGGTTGATCGGGGACTATACAGGGGTGGAGAGTGGAGTGTTGTGTATACATGGGGACCTCGCGATATCCCACTGCTGTCATCAACTCACATACCCTTGTTGGTACTGTTACCCATGAAGTGGGGTGTGGTGGGACGTTTTTTCATGAGGCTATTATCGGCAGAGATTTACCGTTTTTGGGACCTCTGGA
Source organism: Engystomops pustulosus (assembly GCA_019512145.1). Lineage (NCBI taxonomy): Eukaryota > Metazoa > Chordata > Amphibia > Anura > Leptodactylidae > Engystomops > Engystomops pustulosus. The sequence goes on along the minus strand of CM033646.1, from coordinate 82,243,036 downwards.
GACGAAGACCCACCTCAGGCTGTTGCAGATAATGGACATCAGTATGTCCGGCCTTGGCCCCTGAACCCTGAGGCCAATGTACCACACCAGCAGTAGGTGACCCAATGTGATGAATTCTTCCACCCTAGAGTCGCTAGCTGGTGAGGTCGAGGGCCACGAGGTGGTGGCCGACTGCGGTACCTTGAGATTTCCCGTGAAATTTTGGGGCTGCACAGCTACAGGACCTACCTTGTTTTAAAGCAGGAGAAGTTAAGGTGATAAATGGGTACTCCAAATACCAGGGCTGACAAATTATACCCCGAATGGTGATTGTTGGGGAACTGTTGTTCAGGGTGACCAGATACGGGGTGAGGAGGTTGAGCAAAGTTAGTACCCCAATCTCACCGTTAGGCTGGTGCTAGAGTTGGCACACAAACATGTGCTGGAGGGCACTTAGGTGCTGAGAAGACCGAGAGAGGATCCGCAGAGATTTTTTCTGGCCCGGGGTGTGGGAGGAGGTAAACCGGTATTGTAGCTCCTGCCCTGAGTGTCAACTTACTGCGCGTGTCACCTTCAGGAGTCCTCTGGTCCGCCATCCTAATCATAGAGGTGCCATTTGAACGGATTGCAATGATTGGTTGGCCCCATAGTCAAATCCTCAAGGGGCACCAATACATCTGGTTATCCTGGACTACGTACCGGTATCCGATGGCGATTCCATTAAGGACACACCTCCTCAAAAATATGCTAGGGAGCTGTTCCAGTATTCTCACGACAGGCCTCCCCAGGAAATCTTGACTGACCAGGTACCCCATTCTGTCTAGGGTTATGAAGGAGATGTGTAAATTACTGCAGGTTAACAGCTCCGCACCTCTGTGTATCATCCTCAGACAGATGGCCTGGTCGAGAGGTTAACAAAACCTGAGGGGATGCTAAAAGGGTGGTCAGCAAAGATGGGAGGACTGGGATTGTTTTTGCCCTATTTGATGTTTGCCATACGTGAAGTTCCCCCTCTACAGGTTTTTCACCCTTTGAGTGTTATATGGCCGTTCCCCCCGTGGGCTGTTGGATGTAGCCAAGGATACCTGGAAAGGAGAGGACCCCCCACCGTAGTGTGATAGAACACGTCTCCCTATGCAGGACCGCCATAGCGGCGGTAATGCCCCTTGTAAAGGAGCACATGACAAGGGCAAAAGAGGCCCAGTCTAGAGTCCTACAACAGGTCAGCCAGACTCAGGACCTTAAACAGGCGATAGAGTGCTAGTTCTGGTACCCACCGTTGAGCAAGTTCTTGGCAAAGTGGCAAGGACCATAGAGGTCATGGAGAAAGTGGGGGAGGTAACCTACAAGGTATCTCAACCGGGGAGGAGGAAACCCGAACAGATATACACGTGAACCTCCTAAAGCCATGAGGGAAGAGAGTCCCTGATGGCCATGGGAGTAGAAAAAAGCGTCTGTCCCCAAGAGGGGGACACCGAGGTAGGTGTACCCGATGCCAGTGCCTGAAGTACGATCTCGGAGTCCCTCTCCAGGGCCCAGATTCAGGAAGCGAAGGAGGTTTTGCTCCGAATGTGATGTGTTCTCTAAGTTACCGGGCGTACTTCAGTCATCAAGCATGACATCATAACCGAACCCCACATCCGGTACACCAAAAACCCTACGGGTCCCTGAAGCGCGCCGGTTGCCATATCCGAAGAGTCAGGCAGATGTTAGACCTGGGGTAATCGAGAGAGCTAAAAGTGACTGGTCGAGTCCTATTGGTTTGATTCCCAAACTGATGGTTCCCAGGTTCTGCAATGAATTAGGAAGTTAAACGAGGTGTCCAAATTTGATTCTTATCCATGCCCAGGGTTGACGAGTTGATAGAACGACTTGGACAGGCTAGGTTCTTCTCCAACCTTGACCTGACGAAAGGGTATTGCAGGTACCTCTGACTGACGGGCTAAAAGAGAGACCGCTTTTGTTACCCTGATGGGCTTTTTCAGTACGTGGTATTCCCTTTGGGCTACAGGGGCTCCCGCCACATTCCAGAGGTTATGGATCTCGTGCTAAAACCTCACCGGAGTTAGCCTCGGCCTACTTGGAGACATCATAGTCTATAGTAACGACTGGAGAGTATCTAGCACAGTGCAAGCAGTGGTAGACTCCATGAGGGCAGCAGGGCTGACAGTAAACCCCAAAAATGTGCAGGGTCTGGAAGAGGCCGTTCCCTGGGGTCACCGTATTGGGCAGGGGGTCATCAAACCCAAGTAAAAAAGTGGAGGCGATCCAGCAGTGGCCACGACCTTTGAGCAAAAGCAAGTGAGGGCCTTCCTGGGCATAGGGGCTATTATCGCCGATTTATCCCCGATTTTGCGACAAAGCGGCACCCCTGACTGACCTGACCAAGGGTAGCAGGGCGGTGATGGTAAAGTGGGTGAAGAGGCTGAGGGGCGTTTCAGCGACTTAAGACGGTTTGTGCGAGGGACCGTACTGATCACCCCTAACTTCACCAAGACATTTATTGGCAGGATGATGCTTCTGACGTGGGCTTGAGGGCGTCCTGCCCAAGTAGTGGAGGGTGAGGAACACCGTGACCTTCCTGAGCCGCAAGCTCACACCTCCTGAGAAGACTATAGCATAGTTGAGAGGGAGTGCTGGCGATAAAATGGGCTCTGGAATCCCTGAGATACTACTTGATAGGGCGACAGTTTACACTAGTGACGATCACTCTCCCCTCACCTGGATGAGTCAGGCCAAAGAGAGGAACGCCAGGGTCCAAGGTGGTTCCTGATGCTGCAGGGTTTCAAGTTTCACGGTGGAACATCGAGCAGGAAAGTCCATGGGAATGCCGATGCCCTGTCTCGTACCACTGTCTGATGGCCATTGTGTTCGCCCCACAGGGTCAAACAGAGGGGGAGGGTATGTGAGACACTGAAGGGGTTAACTGTGGATGGGCGGTATGTTTCCCCTAGGTTTTCCTATTACGCAAGGCCTTAGTGCTGAGGTTGTGTTTGTCCAGCACCTTGGACACAGGTGGAGGGAACAGCCAATCAGGCCAATAAGACATCAGCAGAGCTCAGAATGTTGTCTCTGTGGGAAGGAGGCTGAGAGGACACAGCCCTGACCTCTGTGTCGGGCAGCCACGTGATCTCTGTAGAAGGTGAGTTAGTGTACTACTTGTATAGCCAGCACCCTGACGGGTAGGTTTTTTGTTTGTTACTCAAATACCTGAATGTAAAGGCTGGTTTATTTGTTGCATAAACGCAGGCGAGACCTGTTTGGGACTGTCTCTGGTGTCACGTCTTGAACTGCATCAAGCACCCCGCTACCACGGTCTCACCCGGCCAAATCTCCACAATATTATTATAGATATATTATATCGATATAGTATATATAATACAAATACACACAAACAAATACTGTTAACACTTAGCTCTCCTGCTTCATCCCAGGAGGAAAGTAGAGTAGATATGCAACCACCAACCATAGGGTGGGTAGTTGTTGCAAATAGCGCCATCTCCATGTTAGGAGCTGTCAAGGGAGACTGATCACTTCTCTAGGAGGTTTCCAAAAGTGGAATACTTTTTAATTGCAGCTGGGATCACTGCCTCTGGTTGAAGTTCCAATAAAGAACTGTGAGTTGATTTGCACAACATGTCTCCATGTGATTCCTGGATCAGGCTGCTTCACCATTACGGTTTCCCCACCCTTCATCACCCAGGGATTTCTATATATACCTTAGGGGTTGCCCCAGCCTCTCCCTCCATTTTTCTTGCACATACGACCTGCTGGAGACCAGGCAGGCTGCATCCGGTCCCAATAACAAACATTGTGACTATGGTGTGCCCAAGGCCGCATAAGCCAGCCATTGCTGTATTCTGGGCCCGGATGCCCCAGCCAATGAAGAAAGGTCAGGCCCCGGTGGGGGATGTTGAAAATACATAGCTGCTCCAGGAAATTTTCATTTACTGCACTGCTCCCTCACATGCCAAATAACAATCCCAGGTATGCTCTAAAGTTTTTCTTGTTCCACCACTCATGTGCAGTGTCTTACTGTGTTTCCAAGTGGATTGCAGGAAGTTACACAGAAGTCCAAGGCTAGTGGGTAGGGCCCTTGTTGAGTGAAGGAGAGCGTTTCCTGCTCAGCAGCTGTTATAGCATATTGTAAAGAAACATAGCATAAGTGTTAGGAGAGGGGGCTTCCCAGAGGACTCTCTGGTCCTCTGGTGGGCCAGTCCAACACTGCACAATATCACCATAGTAGGCAATAGTAGTCACAGGGTTCCATGATTAGAAAAAAACCTATTTAAATAAACATCTCCTCCGCTACTGATTTCTTTGGTAATTTCTTCATCTCACATTCTGCAATCTTACTTCAACATGTGATATGGGGGAAGGCAGAGCAAAGAGTGTTCAGCTCCAGCCTTTAATCATCCAAGGGGTCGATCCAGAGAGCAAATCGGAACCCACACCAGGGGCGGTTGATGACTACATGTAACTTTGCATCCAACTATAACAGATTCTCTCCAGGTACATTCCACATTAAAAAAAAATCACATGCATACACAAAGGTTCTTCAAAAATGCTTCTGTATTATAAAAGTTTCATGACAATGCACAAACATATAATGCAATTACATGCATTAAAGCACATGCTTGCACATGTATTTATAAAAGTGTCTGCACCAGTATTGTGTTGCGGCTGCACTATGCCACAAAATTCTGCACCTAAAGGAGTGTTTTGGTGCAGAGTCAGACTGTGTGCCTCATTTATTATAGCAACTTGACAGAATTGTGTTAAAGGTTCATCAAAAAAAAAATTGCACAAAAGCAGTGCACCATATTAATGGTGACTGTGCACCACTTTTGATTAATCTGGTGCACTCTGCACACTCCACATGCAAACTGCATCTAGTGCAGTTTGAACTACTTTTGATAAATGTGGCCATATGTCCTTAAATATCCATAGTACTTACAGTCCATGAATATAGAAAGCCGTTCAGTGCAGACACATAGCTTCGGATAGATACTATTTCCTATCTGTTAGACAATATAATAAAAATAATCCAATGCAGATCTCTATTTTACCAACAGCTTTGTGTAAGAAAATATGGTTGACTGCAAAGCACTGGCATAGCCATTTCTCTAGCATATTCTCATGTGTTATTTTTATCATTCTGTGCAGAAAGAAAGAAACCCCATGAACAGAACAAATAATTATCCACTGAAGCATCATTAAAATGTTTAAGATATTATCAGATGGATGCTGGAAGCAGCAATATTTTGTGTTTTGCAGTCTGCAGTCTCTAATACAGCGCCCAACATCCTTATGTTTTCCACATAACGTGATGGTTTCTAATGTAGAATGTAGATGAGCTATTAACACAAATAAAAGGACAATAATAACAAAGATAAGAGTCTACGTTTATCATTATGACATTTAAAACTTTTTGAGCCTCATTACATTTTATGACACTATAGAGACTTTGTATGTTGCCTTGAGATGGCTCAACTCCTTTTTTTCAGCTGACAAGACAAGCCATGATATCATGTATGTACCACAGGATATCTTTCTTGTGCCAGGAGTGTCTTCTATCCTAATGACTAAATCCAATTGTGGGGGAAGCCTGCAAGCTCATCAGCTGCTGATACTAGGTCATCATTAGCAGGTGTTGCCCTGGCAATGGAAACGAAAATGTGTGGGTTTAAGGAAATTACAAAGCTTTAGAAATGCGGTGGGTGAGGTGGAGGAATAACATTTTTGGAACCTGGAGACTGAATGAGGTCACATTGCCATCTAGTGTTAACTATTGCTGTTTCAGGGGTTTCTGTTACATCTTACAACAACGATTATCTATCCTACAAAGCAATGTTAAGTAGGAAACATCTATTATAGAATAAAATCTTTATTCTACAACAAAGCACAAATGATGTAATATAGAAAGTTCTACTTTGCTTCAAATTAAAATTAACAGCTCACCATGAAGAGGCAGTTCAATACCTTACTGGATGTGACTGTCCTGGAAAAGTCATCTGGCAACTTTGTGTCTGTATAATATCAGGAGTTGTCTCTGATGTGATCAAGTCATGGAAAATATCATAATCAGATCCCTGCTATGGAAGTAGATAAATCATAACAAAGCCAGGGCAGGAGATATTTGTAGTTAACTTCCATCAACTTCCATCATGGAAAGTTATCCCATATCTAAATGCTACAATATCTGTTATAAAATGTTTCCCATAAAATAAAAGCCCAAGCGCTAAGGATATTACAAACACATTGTAGTTTATATTGCTGACAAATGAAAACTGTGCTGTAATTGTTCAAGGCAAGAAACAACAGAATTTTTATTTCATAGATTTCCAAAGAATAATCTACTACATCTGGTAGAAGGGAGGAGGGTGCGCAAAGTGCAATGCCATGCCAAATTTCTTCAGGTTGACCAATGCACGTTACTTGTTGCATGGGCGTAGAACAGGGCACAGAAGGGAAAAAGGGTCTTGCAACAGCCACTTTTGCCTTAAAAGATGTAACAGTTTTTATTTAGCTTCAAAATATTTATTTGCACATTAATTAATTTCTTGGGGGGGGGGGGATTTCAACAGATAGCCTAATAAATATGTTACCTTTATTCTATTGATCAGTATGAATATTTATATATATTTTTTTATGTTTTACAAATTTTGCAGAATAAAACAATGTGGGAAAAATACACTCACCGGCCTCTTTATTAGGTACACCATGCTAGTAACGGGTTGGACCCCCTTTTGCCTTCAGAACTGCCTCAATTCTTCGTGGCATAGATTCAACAAGGTGCTGGAAGCATTCCTCAGAGATTTTGGTCCATATTGACTTGATGGCATCACACAGTTGCTGCAGATTTGTCGGCTGCACATCCATGATGCGAATCTCCCGTTCCACCAGATCCCAAAGATGCTCTATTGGATTGAGATCTGGTGACTGTGGAGGCCATTTGAGTACAGTGAACTCATTGTCATGTTCAAGAAACCAGTCTGAGATGATTCCAGCTTTATGACATGGCGCATTATCCTGCTGAAAGTAGCCATCAGATGTTGGGTACATTGTGGTCATAAAGGGATGGACATGGTCAGCAACAATACTCAGGTAGGCTGTGGCGTTGCAACGATGCTCAATTGGTACCAAGGGGCCCAAAGAGTGCCAAGAAAATATTCCCCACACCATGACACCACCACCACCAGCCTGAACCGTTGATACAAGGCAGGATGGATCCATGCTTTCATGTTGTTGACGCCAAATTCTGACCCTACCATCCGAATGTCGCAGCAGAAATCGAGACTCATCAGACCAGGCAACGTTTTTCCAATCTTCTACTGTCCAATTTCGATGAGCTTGTGCAAATTGTAGCCTCAGTTTCCTGTTCTTAGCTGAAAGGAGTGGCACCCGGTGTGGTCTTCTGCTGCTGTAGCCCATCTGCCTCAAAGTTCGACGTACTGTGCGTTCAGAGATGCTCTTCTGCCTACCTTGGTTGTAACGGGTGGCGATTTGAGTCACTGTTGCCTTTCTATCAGCTCGAACCAGTCTGCCCATTCTCCTCTGACCTCTGGCATCAACAAGGCATTTCCGCCCACGAAACTCGCTCACGGAGTTTTTTCTTTTCGACCATCTCGTAAACTGAGAGATGTTGTGCTGTAAAATACCAGTAGACAGAAGGTTTGAATACTCAGAACCCTTCTGGCACCAACACCATGCCAACCTTCAAAGGCACTCAAATCACCTTTCCTTCCCCATATGTGAACTCGTTTGAACTGCAGAGATTGTACTTGACCATGTCTAAATGCCTAAATGCACGAGTTGTCACCAATGTGATGGCTGATTAGAAATTAAGTGTTAACGAAGCAGTTGGACAGGTGTACCTAAAAGTGGCCGAACAGGAAAAAAAAAGGAAAAAGGGGGCTGAACTTTTCTTGTGTGTGATGTTGCATGCACAGCACCACTGTACCCGCCCCATACATAAACCAATGCCCATGAATTCCTACCTCTGATGAAAGTAACTACATGACAACCAAATGATAGCCACATTGATATGGACAGAAAGAGACCAGACATGTAATTGAAATATTGGCAAGGCAACTTTTAGAAAGGTCACTGATTGAGAGATAGACCTGGAAGTAGTCAGCTTTTGGCCCCTAAACCCCTGGGTCACGGCTCGAAGAGAATTAAGGATGCTATAGGTGGGGGGGGTGTGTCGCATGACCATACTAACAACTGTATGGTAATCTTAATGTGGCAAAACATGTGGAAATTTACCCGATAGAGGATCCATCGGTAATATGGTTATGGGAATTGATATGATCCACATCCAAAAAGAAAAGGAGAATGGGACACAAGGACATTACAATGGGAGCGAGTGGATCTTAAATCTTGATGCTAAAAGCACCAAAGGGCCTCAATGACAGTACTGTATACCTCCTTCCTATAGGCATTGACTATGTATCATAGTAAGGTAACCATCTGCTAAACAAATAAGAACTCAAAATTTGTTGGGATCTCTTCTATTTGATCTAAGACAAATGATGGTCTTGTGACCTTTGGTCTATCATTCTAGATGATCAAGTCCATCCTTCATATTTATTTATGTTAACAATTCCCCACTGCAGCACACATATGGCTTGTCCTTGATTAGTATCTCCATAGGGTCCTATACTTCTCTTAAAAGGAACCGTTCAGGGATGTGGGACACTCAATGGTCCGAATGCTCTGTATGAATTCCAGTGTAGGGACAGTAAAAAAAAAAAAAACACATTATACTACAGCCAGTTGCGTGGCTGCCAGAACTTCAGAGTGAGTCTGATGTGCCTAGGTGCATCTAGGTAAGTACAGTATATATGGTCCATAAAGGCTGTTTGGGACTAACACCACAGATCAATGAGCGAGTGTTAATTTAGTGTACCAAAACTGGGTGAAAAACCTTGTATAAACATAATGTTTTTAATCGATTTTTATACGTGTTTTCAGTAAGTAAGAGTTACATTTGTTTTGTGAATCATGTGATCTGGAAGTGACGCTTATAAGGGATTCTGTAAAGTAATCAGAAGCCATGAATAAGGTCGTGTACTTTTTTCCATCCTATGTACTGTGCTGACATGTCTTTTTTAAAAGGATCCAAAAAATGTGCTACGTTTTACCTACTTGCCGCACGATCCGTGCCCAGCTGGAGCACTCTATTCTTAATCTTGCCGACGGAGGGCGAACTATATCGTCCTCGTGCGGCAAGGGGTGGGTACGAAGAGGGCTCACAAGCTGATCTCTCTCCATACACAGCGGGTACGGCGTATAAAACAGCCAACACCCGCCTGTACTGCCACGGTCAGTGTGCCACCAACGCGCAGTTAACCTGTTAGTGCCGTGGTGGAACACGAGCGGCAACTTACTTACCGTTAAATGCCGCGGCGATCAGTTTGCTATGCAGCCTAGAGTCCCATGAGACTGAGGCTTGCCAGGAGCAATGATTTATAATAGCCAGCAGAGATAGTAAAATAAGTAAAAGTTTCAAATCACCCCCCTTTCCCTAGAACTGATATAATATCAATAAACAGTAAAATCAAACACTTAGGATCATCGCGTCCAAAATGTCCGATCTATCAAAAATATATAGCGCGTTTTTCCCAGCGTTTACCCCGTAACGGAAATTGGCGCCCAAAGTCGAAAATGCCACTTTTTTGCCATTTTGAAAAATATAAAAAATTCTATAAAAAAGTGATCAAAGCCATATAGTCCTCAAAAAGAAGCATTAAAAACTTATCAAAGTTGAAACCAAATTACACCACCCACTGCTCTGGGCACTGAAGTATGAAAGTATTAGTGCCAGAACATGCAAAATGAGAAATTATTTTTTTTTTTGCAGAAGGTTTTAATTTTTTTTAAATGTATGAAACATCAACACCTGCACAATTTGGAGGAACTGTGTATGTGTGAGATGAGCTGGAGTCCCTCCATTGCTGGGGGGAACGCTGCTAGAGTTCCGGAGTGCTATACTGTGTCGGGATCACTCCATTTGTATTGTTATACCTGAAGAAAGAACCATTTGAGTCAATGTTTACAAGCTGAAGAAGCGTGTTTATTTTGTTTGAAGATTCAGAGAAAAAAGTACTTTTAATTTGCACCTAAAACTGTCTGTGCTGAAACAGTGGGACTTATTTACTAAGGTCCCGCGCCCGCATTTACGTTGGGTTTTTTAACGAATTTTCAGCGCCACAACGCCCTGGGACAGGGATTTAGAAGGGGATTGTGTTGCACGCGATTGGATTTTGGCTCATCGGCACGGCTTCATGCCGAGAAAATCGGGGGCAGCCGTTGGACGCATCGACAGATCGGACAGAGCAGGATTTATCTAAAAATTGTGTCGCAAGTCATGCACTTACATACACCGGAGGAAGAAGGGAACTCTGGTCAGACCTCAGAGGGAAGAAGACATGCAGAAATAGGCCACAATTTTCTGAATCGCAGCACAGTGCATTTTCGTCGGAAATGCACTTTCGGAATCTCCGGACGGGTAAGAAATGTGCCCCAGAGTCTACCTTTGAGCTACACATCACATTACCACAGACACTTGCCCTGAAAGTGCTACTGCTGAAACTGTTCAGTTCTATCAGTTCTGTATTTACCTCAGTAGTTCTATCAATGCTAGCAATGGTGTATGCCAGTTTGTGAAAGTAAAACAACTGACTTGTAGGAAATGTCTATATGTATGCACATGAAATTTGAATCTAGACTCCCAGCCTAATAACACAGGATGCAGTAGGGAAGCATCCCCCTACTCATGTGTTTATAGAGCATGTATTAGCAGCTGGGCCACTAAATTGACCCATCTGAACCACAGTATGACTTATAGTACTTATCTGAGAATTTGTATATACAGAGATCATCCTGTACAAGTTACAATTGTGAGTTGAGTAATGAGTGTTGTATTTCAAATGTGTCTGTCCATCCAGGTATATGGTTGGTGCCATCTACTACATCATGTCAGTAGGGTATCTTCACCTCTCCCGCCTGCCAGATTTCTGACCGTTGTCATTTTATTTGTTTAAATTTTTCTTATTTTCAACAAGATTCAGAACTAGGTAGAAATCACAATTTTCTCTGAAAACAGAACCTCTGCATTCACAGAAGTGAGAAGAGGGGTGTAACTACAGGGATAGCAGCCATAGAGCTGCTATGAGGTCCACAGTGCAAGGGTCCCCCGTTTTGGGGTAAGGGTATGTACGGGTGTGTTATATACTGTATGTGTGTATAGTGCCGGGAATCGGGCTGAAGATGTTAAGTAGTATGCAGGAACGGGGGAAACAGCAATATAATAGTTCAAATCAAGTGTTTTATTCACACTCAGCGATTAAACAACTTAAATCAGCCTCAGCAAGGCAACAAAACAAAAATAATCCTAATTGTCTAATAGTGTCTAATACATAGCACGTCTCTATCTATACGTGCACCTGGGTGCCAGGCACCTGTCTCTTGGCCAGACAGTATATCAAGAGGCACTCAGTAACCTTAGGCCGGCAGCAAGCATGACGTTTAGAACCCTGGGCCGTTTGGGCCGTTTTTAGGCAGTCTTAAAAAACGCATGCGTTGTTTGACCGGTTTTTTACCAATTATCTTAATTAAAACGGTCTAAAACGCATGCTTTTTTAAGGACTGCTTAAAAACGGCACAAAAACGACCGCGCCTGTGGGCTGTACAAAAACCCGGACCAAGCTGGGGAGCGGCCATCCCACTATTAGCCTGCCCTACTCACATGTAGCAGGAGCCAGTACGCAATTTACAAAAGTGGTCTATGTGTAGGTCAACACAGACTAACAGACTATCTGCTTATCACATGTCTGCATTAACCCTTGGTTATTGCAGACAAATCAATGGCTTTACCATGCACCCTAATTGCCTGTATGAGATAAAACTACAAGCTTTCTTCACACGTAGTACATATACCAAATCAAAGATTGCTACAATCTAACTTTATTTATCCTAAAAAGGAGAGGAATATCCTATATCAGTGATGGCAAACCTTTTTAGAGACAGATGCCCAAACTACACCAAGACCCACTATTTTATTGCAAAGTGCCAACACAGAAATTTAATTTGTGATTTATACTACTTTCCTGTCACAGTTTTCATTGATACCAGCACCTGAGACAACCAATAAAGCGAAAATAGTCCAGGTAGCGTTTCAATTAGTAGCTCTGTGCACGCAAGTCCTGGGCTGTCTGGGACTGCAGGAAGATGCCTGGAGTTCATCTCTGGTGATGGCCTGAGTGCCCACAGAAAGGACTCTGAGTGCCACTCTGGCACCAGTGCCATAGGTTCGCCCACTGTCCTATATTATCACAAAAATTGTTAAAGTAACATATGAACATGGCATAAGGGTATGCTCTGGATGTGACAGGATGTGGCAATTTTTGATGTGGGTGAAAAAGACTATTCTGTCCCTTTTTTATCCCCACAGTGTTTAACTCCTGCCTTGCAACGGCAGTACCCACCAGTCCATAACACAAATTGACGTGTCTCCTCCCATGTATTCCTGACAGCAGTTTCTGACATAAGCAGACTCCAGAGGGATAATATAGGAGTTGGCTGAAAAAGAGAAAAAGGGCTTTTATGGCATAAAGTTACATGATCTTGGAAATCATCCCCAAGATAACAAAGCCCCAGCCTCTACTGATCTATTGCTGAAATATGTCTTGCAGACTACCTAGGAAGTAGCGCTAGATGTAAGGGTTGTTTCATCTTTTGTTTTGGTCCACAGGTGACAACATTCATCTTTTTAGTTCTTTTGTAGATCCCTCTATCAATCAATTGATATGCGCACCTCGGCCCATACTTAGATGGCGAAGTGGTGCGCATCGCTCCGGCGCATGCACGCGTCTCTGTGGTGGCCGGACTTCGGTTCAACGATGACGCGCACATCAGGCGTTGTATGTCTTCCGGAACCCGTCGCCTCCGACGCGGCAACACGCCCAAATAACACCTGCCATCCACCTGCTCATCAGGTATTTCAATTTATTGGTTCAAGAGACATCTCCTAGTAATATCGGTATATATGCTGGGCACCTACCACACACAGCACACCCCCCTGGAGGACGCGCGGCAAAACGTACGACGGGTGCTGTGGGTGGTCGTGACTCATTGGTCTGACAATTGGTACTATGCAACACCGGTGGGTAATATGCTTGGTTACAACCGAATTGGGATACGTGATGTTGACATTGTGCATTTGATAAAGCATTGAAAGATGGTGACATCGCCACACTCTGTTCTTGTGGATTTTATTAGATGTTTTAATTGTTTATTTTGATGGCCATACTTAATGATAATAGTTGTATAATGATTTCGTTACGTAAGTTAGTAATGAGTATGATTATTGATTAGGAATTTAGGGCCCACACTCATTGGTAGTATATGTTTTTGTATGGCTAGGAGCAGTTTTACTAGATGTTTTTTTTTTTTTGGTATTAGAGGCTCATGTGTACACAGTGGTGGAGTAACAAGGTACTGTGTGATATGCCACCTGGGCATCTTCTGACGCGCGCCCCCTGTAGCCGCATTCACTGATTTTATGGATACAGATGTTCGGGCTTATATAGCCATCCCACAGTGACATAACAGTAACAGGATTTCCCTGTGTTTAGGTACCACCTAATTGCCTCTATGGCTTGTGGATGGGTGGATCCATTTAAATGCACTGACATCATTGGCGCGCATGGCATAATACGGATGGACCATCTAGCGAACTTTCTTCTAGGACAGTGATGACTAACCTATGGCACTGGTGCCAGAGGTGGCCTCAGAGCCCTTTCTGTGGGCACTCAGGCCATCACCAGATGACTCCCAGGTATAGTACTTGCAGTCCCAGACAGCCCAGGACTGCTGGCACAGAGCTATTTAAAGTGACAGCTCGACCTGGACTATTTTCGGCTTTATGTGTCCTCAGAGTGTGGTATAACGAAAAAATGAGACAGAGAAGGGAATAATCACAATTAATTTCTATGTTGGCACTTGCGATAAATAAGTGGGTCTTTGTTGTAGTTTGGTACTCGGTCTCTAAAGGTTGCCATCATGTTGTAGGAGATGTTAAAAAAAGGCGCTTGCACTGCGATTGCAGATACTTAATACATGCAACATTTATATGAGGCAAAATAGATAGTAAAACAGTTGATTCTACATACTATTTGTCCACCTTTGGTCCAATCCAATGTATATGCATGCAGATACTGAGGATACTACATACACAGGCAGCTGGGTTTCGGCAATGGATCAGGAGACCAGCAGGTTTAGGCGACGTGGCTTTACGAGTACAGGAGGAGCAGGAAGCCAAAATCTTGTGCGTCTTGGACCAGATGTGACACCAATAGAAAAGGGAATGAGGTTTACAGAGCGCTGCACCCCAGAATGCACAGCCCTACGAGAGAATGTTCCCAAGTCAATTTTTTCTGAAGGGCAGTGAGACATAAGTCTGCAGGAGGACTATCCTTTTCTACGATACTGTAGTTTTATTGGCTGGCGTGAGTTTCCAGCTCAGGTAGGTAATAGGGTGGTTTCTCCATCACCTCTGAGACAAGACAGCCCCCAGCCTGCAGCTTACACACTGATAAACCTCTCTTGAAGTTTGGCGTAATAAGGACAGGGATCTACCCAACTGCACTTCAATGCCTGAAAATACCTTCTGCTGTTAGTTCCACTGCACCATGACAAATCTTTTACTCTTCAGCAAGGGAACGGATACTTGGCAGAGTTGGTATAAACCATCTGTAGTACCCCACAAAGCCCAGAAATGCGTCTGACTTGTTTTGTGCACACCGTTTAGGCCAATCCTCCGGGATAGCAATTGATCTTGTTGACATGGGGTTATTATGCCTAACCGACCACATACCCCAATAGTGCGTTCCTCCTTTGCCAGTGTACATTCTTGGGTTTGTGTCAGGCGTGCTTGCCCTCGAGAGTTTAAAGGGCCTGACCTTGGCCAAGTGACTCTCCCAGTCATGGCTGAAGATGATCATATCAATAGATAGGTTGAGGAGTAACTCCTATGGGCTTTGTCTATTAGCCTTTGGATGTTGAAGGCCACTGTGAGGACCGAACGGTAACACAAACATAGTGAAAAGAAGTCTTCCGGGGTGATGAAGGCTGGTCTTTCTTTCGCGGATATCCATCAGTGGTACCTGCCATTATCCTTGGCTATATAAAGTGGTGGCCAAGAACCAAGAGCCTCCTAGTCTCTTATAAGGTCATCAACCTGTGGAATGGGATAGGAATCAAAGTTAGCACCACATTCAATTTCTAAAAAATCGTTGCAAATCACAATGTCCCATCAGGTTGGGTATTAGAACAAATGGACTGGTCCACTCACTTTTGTAATCCTCAATAAACCTGTAGTTTCAGCATCTTCTGACCGTTGTCTAGAGCCTCAGGGACTCGTTACAAGCCGTTGATCTTACACTTGAGCCCTGGCTCGTGACAAAGTATCACATTGATTACAGTCATGTACCAGGGAAACTCTGAGAAGACACTGTATTTCTGCGTAAACTCTACAAACTCTTGCTGTTGACCTTCTGCATCCGCCATAGCTAAACGTAGCCTAGAGGGTATAGCGGAGGTGGACTACCAGAGACCAATTCTGTAGAACTATGTTTTGCATGTTTTAACAGACTGGGCATGACGGTCCCCACCTGTCTTGCATTCTGTGAGATTACACTTTGTGGGGGGTGGGTTCTTGTTCCCACATTCTCTGGCTAGTTCAAAGGCCTCTGAGATGTCTACTATACACTTATCAAATGGAAAAACCCGAGAGTAGGGCTTGTAGGATCATAGATGGCGAAGATTAAATATGGTAACAGGACATCCCAGTCCTTTCCATTCTTGCTTACCTCCTTCTTTAGCATACCCTTTAGGTTTGTTCAACTACTTAATAATCCATCCACTGAGGATGGTACACAGATGTGCGTAATTGTTTTTATCAAGAGTTGAATAGCTCCTTTTTTACATAAGGGGGATCCTAATCCGTGATAATCTCCTTGGTGACCTTTCGGCAAGCATGGCTGAACAATTCTTTAGCTTTAATTTTGCAGATGTGTGCGGATTTGGATGGCCTCAGGATATCGGGTAGCATAGTCCATGACTACCAGAATATTCTGATGCCCCAAGTAGATTTAACAGGACCCACCAAAATCCAGCCACCCTTTCAAAGGTCATCAATATCAGCGAGGTGACAACGGACTTGAAGTGCCATGGGAGCATGCAAACAACGAAGCCATGGCAGGTTTCACAATATTTTTTACCTTATGGTATACTCCTGGTCAATATAAATGCTTCAGATGCTGAGGTACTCCATTGATTTCCTCCAACCTTTCCCTGGCCCAGACCAGAGAGGTCCTGGAGTGGCAGTACCAACAGTTGTACCCATGATACTCCAAATGAAACAACTTGCGGCCTGTCACTACCTCCTCAGCTTTGCATGCTGTTACATTAGGGATTTTGGGTCACTAGGAGACTGACCAGGCAAACACAGTTGGAGAATGGATCCCCAACTCTTGCTTTATTGCCATAGAGCACGGACATGGGGAAGTCCCGTCCAAGTTTAGCTCATGGGGCAAGTTCATGAGAACCCTGCCTTATTAGTTTCTCTCCACAAGAGGTCTGGAAGTACCAATTGGTGGGGTAGTCCTTACGTCCCCATGAATGCACAGGACTCCAATTGTGCACCATGTCGACAGTCTTGGGGTCTAGAACGCATTAATAAAAGTCAAACAGATCTGTCCGAGTGCAGGAGCAACATGAATGCCCTGCTACAGTCAATCCGCACAGGTGATGCTCATCAGCAGAGTGGGGCTAGAGAGATATAGGCGAGCCAGCAGAGAGATGCCTTTGGGAAAACGCATTTCATTGGCTCTGAGGGTTGGGGCATGAGGATCCAAATGATAGCACAAGATGTAGATCACTCCTAGTGGGGCCAAGATTCTCTGATGCAATGAGTAGTCTGGGTATCCTGCTCACTCGTAGTGTTAGTATGCCTACTGGGAATCGACGAGGAAGGGTACCAACCCTCTGCCAACAGTATTTTTTTCGTACAAAATAAAACACACAACACTAAATTGTATTCATATCCACTGTTTGTACTGACCAAAGAACTAAAGCCAGGTGTTTATTTGGAGCCACAGTGAAAGTCGCAAAAAACTGAGACTACTAGAAAGTGACACAAATTTTTTCACCATTTTACCTCTTGGAATTTTTTCCACATAGGTTGGAGAAAACCCTTGGTGTTGGAGTACAGTCTCCGTTATAAATGGATGGAAGTAGTGAACCACTGACATTTTCATTCCACATGTTGCCAATTTTGGGGCCATAGGAAAGATGCAATGGATGTGCTTAGGTAGTTTAACCACCTTAAGGACGGAGGGTTTTACGGCTAATTTCCTCTCCCCAACTTTCAAAATCCATACTTTTCATTTTTATGTTGTCACAGACTGTGTAGGGCTTTTTTGTGCGATAAACAAATTTTCCTTTCCCGTAATGTTATTATTTTAACATGCGTGGTACTGCGAAGCTGAAAAAAAATGTCCAAATGTTGAAAATTGAAAAAAAAACCGTCAGTTCTGTGGGCGTTTTAACGACTGCAATCTTTCGTCGCCAAATAACACGCCTACGTTATTTCTTTGGTTCGGTGCGATCGCGGTGATACCAAAATTGATATAGGTGTTATTTGTTTAAACTATATATCAAAAATTAAAAAGTGTATCAAAAAAAAAAAAAAATTTGCATCTTCTGACGCTAATAACTTTCATCACTTTGGGCACGGAAATGTGTGGGGGTCATTTTTTTTTTTTTGCGAATAGGCAACGCTTTCATTGCTAAACCATTTGAGGTATGTGCAGACACTTTCATGCATGTTTTATTTCATTTTTTATTATGTTAGTAAAAAGGTAAAAGTCCATTCGGACATTGGCGCCATTACTACCGCTCGGAGTGTCCCACCGCGGCCCGTAACCGTTTTCATATTTTGAGAGATCGGGAGATTTTGGGACGCGCGATACCTAATATGTCTGTGATTTTGAAGGTTGGTTAGTTTTAGATCCGTGCTAGGAAAGGGGTGAGTGAAACTTTGAATATTATTAATTTTTTTATTTTTAAACTTTTTTTTTCTTTTTTTTTCACTTATTTTAGGACAATCTAGGGGACAGTAACCTAGATTTGGTCAGATCGGCTCCTACCATAGACTGCAAGACTACAGATTGCAATATATGGCGTTTTGAGGAGTCTTACATACAATGAGCCACTAAACATGTAGCCTCGTGTCCAACCGAAGACCCCCAAGGCTACACTGGGAACGATACGCCGCCCCCCAGATGATGTTGGGGGCGTGGCGATCGAAAAACAAGATGGCGGCGCCCGCGGCGATTTGAGTACAGTGAACTCATTGTCATGTTCAAGAAACCAGTCTGAGATGATTCCAGCTTTATGACATGGCGCATTATCCTGCTGAAAGTAGCCATCAGATGTTGGGTACATTGTGGTCATAAAGGGATGGACATGGTCAGCAACAATACTCAGGTAGGCTGTGGCGTTGCAACGATGCTCAATTGGTACCAAGGGGCCCAAAGAGTGCCAAGAAAATATTCCCCACACCATGACACCACCACCACCAGCCTGAACCGTTGATACAAGGCAGGATGGATCCATGCTTTCATGTTGTTTCCTCCTTCTGACCCTACCATCCGAATGTCGCAGCAGAAATCGAGACTCATAAGACCAGGCAACATTTTTCCAATTTTCTACTGTCCAATTTCGATGAGCTTGTGCAAATTGTAGCCTCAGTTTCCTGTTCTTAGCTGAAAGGAGTGGCACCCGGTGTGGTCTTCTGCTGCTGTAGCCCATCTGCCTCAAAGTTCGACGTACTGTGCGTTCAGAGATGCTCTTCTGCCTACCTTGGTTGTAACGGGTGGCGATTTGAGTCACTGTTGCCTTTCTATCAGCTCGAACCAGTCTGCCCATTCTCCTCTGACCTCTGGTATCAACAAGGCATTTCCGCCCACAGAACTGCCGCTCACTGGATGTTTTTTCTTTTTCGGACCATTCTCTGTAAACTCTAGAGATGGTTGTGCGTGAAAATCCCAGTAGATCAGCAGTTTCTGAAATACTCAGACCAGCCCTTCTGGCACCAACAACCATGCCACCTTCAAAGGCACTCAAATCACCTTTCTTCCCCATACTGATGCTCGGTTTGAACTGCAGGAGATTGTCTTGACCATGTCTACATGCCTAAATGCACTGAGTTGTCACCATGTGATTGGCTGATTAGAAATTAAGTGTTAACGAGCAGTTGGACAGGTGTACCTAATAAAGTGGCCGAAAAAGGAAAAAAAAAGGAAAAGGGGGCTGAACTTTCTCTTCTTGTGTGATGTTGCATGCACAGCACCACTGTACCCCGCCCCATACCATAAACCAATGCCCATGAATTCCTTACTCTGATGGAAAAGTAACTACATGACAACCCCAAAATGATAGCCACATTTGATATGGGACAGAAAGAGCCAGACATGTAATTGAAAAATATTGGCAAAGGCAACTTTTAGAAAAGGTCACTGCTTGAGAGATAGACCTGTGAAGAGTCATTTTTGGCCCCTAAACCACCTGGGTCACGGCTCGAACAGAGAATTAAGGGATGCTATAGGTGTGGGGGATGTGTCGCATGACCATTACTAACAACTGGTATGGTAAATCTTAATGCTGGCAAAACATGTGGAAATTTACCCCGATAGAGGATCCATCGGTAATATGGTATATGGGAATTGATATGATCCACTATCCAAAAAGAAAAGGAGAATGGGACACAAGGACATTACAATGGGAGCTGAGGTGGATCTTAAATCTTGATGCTAAAAGCACCAAAGGGCCTCAATGAACAGTTACTGTATACCTCCTTCCTATAGGCATTGACTATGTATCATAGCTAAGTGTAACCATCTGCTAAACAAATAATAACTAACATTTGTTTGGGAATTACTTCTATTCTTGATCTAAAGACAAATGATGGTCTGTTGACCTTTGGTCTATCTATTCTAGATGTCATCCAATCCATCCTTCATATTTCATTTATGTTAAACAATTCCCCACTGCACCACATATGGCTTGTCCTTGATTAGTATCTCCATTATGGGTCCTATTACTTCTCTTAAAAGGAACCTGTTCAGGGGATGTGGGACACTCAATGTGTCCTGAATTGCTCTGTATGAATTCCAGTGTAGGGGACAGTAAAAAAAAAAAAAAAACATTAATACTTACAGCCATTGCGTGGCTGCCAGAACTTCAGATGTGAGTCTGATGTGCCTAGGTGCATCTAGGTAAGTACAGTATATATGGTCTATAAAGGCTGTTTTGGGACTCTAAACCACAGATTCATATGAGCGAGTAGTTAATTTAGTGTACCAAAACTGGGTGAGAAACACCTTGCTTATAAAACATAATGTTTTTAATAGATTTTTATACATGTTTTCAGTATAGTAAGAGTTACATTTGTTTGTGAAATCATGTGATCTGGAAGTGACGCTTATAAGGTGATTCTGTAGTAAGTAATGCAGAAGCCATGAATAAGGTCGTGTACTTTTTCTTCCATCCTATGTACTGTGCTGTACATGTCTTTTTTTAAAAGGATCCAAAAAATGTTGCTACTTTTTACCTACTTGCCGACTATCCGTGCCCAGCTGGATGCACTCTTACTTCTTAATTCTTGCCGACGGAGGGCGAACTATATCGTCCTCGTGCGGCAAGGGGTGTACGAAGAGGGCTCACAAGCTGAGCTCTCTCCATACACAGCGGGTAACGGCTGTATAAAACAGCCAACACCCGCCTGTCACTGCCACGGTCAGTGCTGCCACCGATCGCGGCAGTTAACCTGTTAAGTGCCGTGGTGGAACCCGACCGCGGCAACTTACTTACCGTTAAATGCCCGCCGGCGATCGGTTGCTATGGCAGCCTAGAGTCCCATTGAGACTCGTAGGCTTGCCAGGAGCAATGATTTATAATAGCCAGCAGAGATAGTAAAATAAGTAAAAGTTTAAATCACCCCCCTTTCCCTAGAACTGATATAAATATAAATAAACAGTAAAAATCAAACACTTTAGGTATCATCGCGTCCCAAAATGTCCGATCTATCAAAATATATTAGCGATTTTTCCCAGCGTTTAACCCCGTAACGGAAATTGGCGCCCAAAGTCGAAAATGCCACTTTTTTGCCATTTTGAAAAATATAAAAAATTCTATAAAAAGTGATCAAAAGCCCATATAGTCCTCAAAAAGAAAGCATTAAAAACTTCATCAAAAGTCGAAAAAAATTACACCACCCACTGCTCTGGGCACTGAAGTATGAAAAAGTTATTAGTGCCAGAACATGGCAAAATGAAGAATTATTTTTTTTTTCAGAAGGTTTTAATTTTTTTAAAATGTATTAAAACATTCTAAAACCTGCACAAATTTGGAGAGGAACTGTGTATGTGTGAGATGAAGCTGGAGTCCTCCATGTGCTGTGGGAGGAAAGCTGGCTCAGAGTTCCTGGGAGTGCTATACTGCTGGTGGGATCACTCCATTTGTATTTGTTATACCTGAAGAAAGAACCATTTGAGTCAATGTTTACAAGCTGAAGAAAGCGTGTTTATTTTGCTTGAAGATTCAGAGACAAAAAATGTACTTTTAATTTTGCACCTAAAACTGTGTCTGTGCTGAAACAGTGGGACTTATTTACTAAGGGTCCCGCGCCCGCATTTACGTTGGGTTTTTCCGAAATTTTCAGCGCCACACCGCTGGGACAGGGATTTAGAAGGGGATTGTGTTGCACGCGATTGGATTTTGGCTCATCGGCACCGGCTTTCATGCCAGAGAAATCGGGGGGCAGGCCGTTGGACGATCCGACGGATTCGGACAGAGCGCGGGATTTATCTTAAAAATTGTGTCGCAAGTCATGCACTTACATACACCGGGAGGAAGAAGGTGAACTCTGGCAGACCTCAGAGGGGAAGCAACACATGCAGGAAATCAGGCGCACAATTTTCTTGAATCGCAGCACAGTGCATTGTCGTCGGACAATGCACTTTCGGAATCTCCTCCGGACCGGGTAAGTAAATGTGCCCCAGAGTCTACCTTTGAGCTACACCATCACATTACCACAGACACTTGCCTGATAAGTGCTACTGCTGAAACTGTTCAGTTCTATCAGTTCTGTATTTACCTGCAAGTAGTTCTATCAATGCTAGCAATGGTGTGATGCCAGTTTGTGAATATGTAAACAAATGACTTGTAGGAAATGTCTATATGTATGCACATGAAATTTGAATCTAGACTCCCAGCCTAATACACGCAGGATGCAGTAGGGAGGCATTCCCCCTACTCCATTGTGTTTATAGACGCATGTATATAGCAGCTCTGGCCACTAAATTGACCCATCTGAACCACAGTATGACTTTATATGTACTTATCTGAGAATTTGTATGATACAGAGGATCATCCTGTACAAGTTACAATTGTGAATTTGAGTAATGAGTGTTGTATTTCAAAATGTGTCTGTCCATCCAGGTATATGGTTGGTGACATCTACTACATCATGTCAGTAGGGTATCTTTCACCTCTCCCGCCTGCCAGATTTCTGACCGTTGTCTATTTTATTTTGTTTTAAATTTTTCTTATTTTCAACAAGATTTCAGAACTAGGTAGAAAATCACAATTTTCTCTGAAAACAGAACCTCTGCATTTCAGAATTAAGTAGGAAGAGGGGCGTAACTACAGGGATAGCAGCCATAGAAGCTGCTATGAGGTCCACAGTGCAAGGGGCCCCGGTATTTGGGGTAATGGGTATGTATATACTGTATGTGTGTATATTGCCGGGAATCGGTCTGGAAGATGTTAAGTAGTAGTGCAGGAAGCGGGGACACACGCAATATATAGTCCAAATCAAGTGTTTTATTCACACTCAGCGATTAAACAACTTAAATTCAGCCTCAGCATAGGCACAAACAAAAATAATCCTACTTGTCTGAATAGTGTCTAATACAATAGCACGTCTCTATCTATACGTGCACCTGGGTGCCAGGCACCTGCTCTTGGCCAGCAGTATATCAAGAGGCACTCAGTAACCTTAGGCCGGCAGCAAGCATGGCGTTTAGAACCCATTTTTGGGCCGTTTTTAGGCAGTCTGACCGGTTTTACCAATTATCTTAATTAAAACGGGTCTAAAACGCATGCGTTTTTTTAACGGACTGCTTAAAAACGGCACAAAGACGATCCGCGCCTGTGGGCTGTACAAAAACCCAGGACCCAAGCCTAGCTGGAGCAGGCATCCCACTATTAGCCTGCCCCTACTCCATAGTAAGCAGGCCCAGTACCGAATTTACAAAAGTGTCTATGCTAGCTAGGTCAACACAGACTAACAGACTACTCCTGCTTATCACATGTCTGCATTAACCCTTGGGTTATTGCAGACAAATCAATGGCTTTTACCATGCACCCTTCATCTGCCTGTATGACAGATAGAACTACAGCTTTCTTCAAACAAAGTGGTACATATACAAATCAAAGATTGCTACAATCTAACTTTTATTATGTTATCCTAAAAAAGGAGAAAGGAATATCCTATATTATTACAAAAAACTGTTAAAAGTAACATATGAACATGGCATAAGGTATATGCTCTGGATGTGACAGGATGTGGCAATTTTTGATGTGGGTGAAAAGACTATTCTGTCCCTTTTTTATCCCCACAGTGTTAACTCCTGCCCTTGCAAGGGCAGTACCACCACTGTCCATAAACAAAATTGACGTGTCCTCCTCCCATGTTACTTCCCTGACACGTTTTGTCTGACATAAGCAGAGGGGATAAATATAGGAGTGGCTGAAAAAGAGAAAAGAGGGCTATTTTATGGCATAAAGTTAACATGATCTTGGAAATCATCCCCAAGATAACAAAGCTCACAGCCTCTACTGATCTTATTGCTGAAAATATGTTCTTGCAGACTAACTAAGGAAGTAGCGCTAGATGTAAGGGTTTGTTTCATCTTTTTTCAGCTTATGGTCCACAGGTCCGACTATTCATCTTTTTAGTTCTTTTGTAGATCCATCTATCAATCAATTGATACTTGCCCGCACCTCGGCCCATACTTAAGATGGCGAAGTGGTGCGCATCGCTCCGGCGCATGCGCGCGTCTCTGTGGTGGCGCCGGACTTCCGGTTCACGATGACGCGCACATCATGTGCGTTGTATGTCTTCCGGAACCCAGTCCCGCCTCCAGACGCGGCAATGCGCCAACATACACACCTGCCATCCACCTGCTCATCAGGTATTATTCAATTTTATTGGTTCTAAGATGACATCTCACTAGGTAATACTAGGTATATATGCTGGGCACCTACCACACCACAGCACACCCCCTGGAGGAAGCGACGGCAAAACGTACGACGGGGTGCTGTGGCGGTGGTCGTGACTCATTGGTTCTGACAATTTTGGTACTATGCAACACCCGGGTGGGTAATATGCTTGGTTACAACCGAAATTGGGTATACTGTGATCGTTGACATTTGTGCATTTGATAAAGCATTGAAAGACTGGTGACCATCGCCACACTCTTGTTCTTGTGGATTTTATTAGATGTTTTTAATTTTTTATTTTTTGATGGCCATACTTAATGATAATAAAGTTTGTATAATGATTTCGTTAAAGTAAGTAGTAATGAGTATGATTTATTGATTAGGAATATTTAGGGCCCATACACCTCTATTGGTATTATATGTTTTGTATTGGTAATAGGAGCAGTTTACCTAGTATTGTTTTTTTTTTTTTTTTGGTATTTAAGAGGCTCATGTTACCCACAGTGGTGGAGTAACAAGGTACTGTGTGATATGCCACCTGGGCATCTTCTGACGCGCGCCCTGTAGCAGCATTCATCTGATTTTATGTGATACAGATGCTTCGGGCTTATATCTAAGCCCATCCCACAATGTGACATAAGCTAACAGGATTTCCCTGTGTTTAGGTACCACCTAATTGCCTCTATGGCTTGTGGATGGGTGGATCCCTATTAAGAATGCCTGACATCATTGCGCGCATGCGCATAATACGGATGGGACCATCTAGCGAACTTATCTTCTAGGACAGTGATGACTAACCTATGGCACTGGTGCCTGAGGTGGCACTCAGAGCCCTTTCTGTGGACACTCAGGCCATAACCAGAGATGACTCCAGGTATATACTTGCACTCCCAGACAGCCCAGGACTTGCTGTGCACAGAGCTATTTTAAAGTGACAGCTCGACCTGGGACTATTTTCTGCTTTATTGGTGTCCTCAGAGTGCTGGTATCAACGAAAACTGAGACAGAGAAGGGAGTATAAATCACAAATTAAATTTCTATGTTGGCACTTTGCGATAAATAAGTGGGTCTTTGTTGTAGTTTGGGTACTCGGTCTCTTAAAGGTTTGCCATCACTGTTGTAGGAGATGTTAAAATGAACAGGCGCTTGCACTGCGATTGCACTACTTAATACATGGCAACATTTATGAGGCAAAATAGATAGTACACAGTTGCTTCTACATACTATTTGTCCACCTTTGCGTCCAAATCCAATGTATATGCCATGCAGATACTGCAGGATACATACATATACACCAAGGCAGCTGGGTTTCGGCAATGGCATCAGGAGACCAGCAGGTTTTAGGCGACATGGCTTATTACGAGTACAGGAGGAGCAGGAAGCCAAAAAATCTTGTGCGTCTTGGACCAGATGTGACCACCAATAGAAAAGGGAAATGAGGGTTACAGAGCGCTGCACCCCAGAATGCACAGCCCTACGAGAGAAATGTTCCCAAGTCAAAATTTTCTTCTGAAGGGCAGGTCAGACATAAGTCTTGCCAGGAGGACTTATCCTTTTCTACGATACTGTAGTTTTTCTTTGCTGGCGTGAGTTTCCAGCTCAGGTAGGTAATAGGGTGTTTCTCTCCATTCACCTCCTGAGACAAGACAGCCCCCAGCCCTTCAGCTTACACATCTGATAAACTCTCTCTTGAAGTTTGGCGTAATAAGGACAGGAGATCTACACAATGTAGACTTCAATGCCTGAAAAATACCTTCTGCTTGTTAGTTCCACTGCACCATGACAAATCTTTTACTCTTCAGCAAGGGAGCGGATACTTTGGCAGAGTTTGGTATAAACCATCTGTAGTACCCAACAAAGCCCAGAAATGCTCTGACTTGTTTTGTGCACACCGTTTAAGGCCAATCCTGGATAGCATTGATGACTTGTTGACATGGGGTTTAATTATGCCTTAACCGACCACATACCCCAAATAGTGCGTCTCCTCCTTTGCCAGTGTACATTTCTTGGGGTTTGTGTTCAGGCTGGCTGCCCCTAGAGAGTTTACTAGGGCCTGTACCTTGGCCAAGTGACTCTCCCAGTCATGGCTGAAGATGATCATATCAATCAGATAGGTTGAGGAGTAACTCCTATGCGGCTTTGTCTATTAGCCTTTGGTATGTTGAAGGCCACTGTGAAGCCCGAACGGTAACACAACATAGTGAAAAAGGTCTTCAGGGGTGATGTAGGCTGTCTTTTCTTTCGCGATATCCATCAGTGGTACCTGCCATTATCCCTTGGCTATATAAAGTGTGGCCAAGAACCAAGCGCCTCCTAGTGTCTTAATAAGGTCATCAACCTGTGGAATGGGATAGGAATCAAAGTTAGACACCACATTCAATTTTCTAAAATCGTTGCAAAATCACAATGTCCCATCAGGTTTGGGTATTAGAACAATTGGACTGGTCCACTCACTTTTGTAATTCTCAATAACCTGTAGTTTCAGCATCTTCTGAACCTTGTCTAAGAGCCTCAGGGACTCGTTACAGCCTTGATCTTACCTTGAGCCCTGGCTCAGTGACAATATCACATTGATTACAGTCATGTACCAGGGAAACTCTGAGAAGAAATCTGTATTTCTTGCTGTAAACTCTCAAACCTCTTGCTGTTGACCTTCTGCATCCGCCATAGGCTTAACTGTAGCCTAAGAGGGTATAGCAGGAGGTGGACTAGCCAGAGACAATTCTGTAAGCAGACTATGTTTTTGCATGCTTTTAACAGACTGGGCATGACGGTCACCAACCTGTCTTGCATATCTGCGATATTACACTTTTGTGGGGGGTGGGTTCTTGTTCCCACATCTTCTTGGCTATGTTCAGAAGGCCTCTGAGATGTCTACTATACACTTACTCAAATGGAAAAACCCCTGTAGAGGCTTGTAGGACTTCATAGATGGCGAAGATTAAATATGGTAACAGGACATCCCAGTCCTTTCCATTCTTGCTTACCTCCTTCTTTAGCATACCCTTTAGAGTTTTGTTCAACTACTTTAATAATCCATCCATCTGAGGATGGTACACAGATGTGCGTAATTGTTTTTATAGTAAAGAGTTGACATAGCTCCTTTTTTACATAAATGGGGTATCCTAATCCGTGATAATCTCCTTTGGTAGACCTTTTCGGCAAAGCATGCTGAACAATTCTTTAGCTATTAATTTTGCAGATGTGTGCTGTATTGGGATGGCCTCAGGATATCGGGTAGCATAGTCCATGACTACCAGAATATTCTGATGCCCCCAAGTAGATTTAACCAGAGGACCCACCAAATCCATAGCCACCCTTTCAAAGGGTACATCAATAATCAGCAGAGGTACCAACGGACCTTGAAAGTGTACCATGGGAGCATGCAAACGACAATCATGGCAGGTTTCACAATATTTTTTACCTTATGGTATACTCCTGGTCAATATAAATGCTCAAGATGCTGAGGTACTCCATTGATTTCCTCCAACATTTTCCCTGGCCCAGACCAGAGAGGTCCTGGAGTTGTGCAGTACCAAAGTTGTCACAGGATACCTCCAAATGAAACAACTTGCGGCCCTGTCACTACCTCCTCAGCTTTGCATGCTGTTACATTTAGGGGATTCTGGGTCATTGGACTCAGTTTCTGAGACCTGACCAGGCAACACATTTGGAGAATGGATCCCCAAATCTTGCTTTTATTGCCATAGAGCACAGGACATGGGGAAGTCCCGTCCCAAGTTTAGCTCATGGGGCAAGTTCATGAGAACCCCTGCCTTATTTAGTTTCTCTCCACAAGAGGTCTGGAAGTTAACAATTTTGGTGGGGTAGTCCTTTACGTCCCCATGAATGCACAGGACTCCAATTGTGCACCATGTCAGACAGTCTTGGGGTCTAAGAAGGACGCATTAATCAAAGTCAACCGACTGTCCGAGTCCAGCAGGGCCAACACTGAATGCCCTGCTACAGTCAATCCGCACAGGTGATGCTCATCAGCAGAGTTGGGGCTAGAAGAGATATAGGCCGAGCCAGC
Organism: Engystomops pustulosus; assembly: GCA_019512145.1. Classification (NCBI taxonomy): domain Eukaryota; kingdom Metazoa; phylum Chordata; class Amphibia; order Anura; family Leptodactylidae; genus Engystomops; species Engystomops pustulosus. The sequence continues at coordinate 82,214,667 of CM033646.1, read as the reverse complement.
ATAGAGAGATGCCCTTTGGGAAAAACTGCATTTCATTGGCTCTGAGGGATGGGGGCAATGGGATCCAACATGATCAGCACAAAGATGTAGATCCACTCCTAGTGGGGCCAAGATCTCTGCCTGTACAATGGAGTAGTCCTGGGTATCCTGCTCACTCGTAGTTGTAGTATGCCTACTGGGAATCGACGAGGAAGGGTACCAACACCTCTGCCAAATATTGCTGAGGTAACCTCTCACGAATGGCCACCCTCTCAAACCCCACCAGATAGGCCTCCACATTGTCCTCTGCTGTCATCTTTTACTTGGCTTTGACAACCTCTTTTCTGGCATCCTTTTCAGTCAGTGCTGGGACAATCCTTTGCTGAGCGGTTGCCATGGCTGTCACCTACTGGAGAAGCAGTCTGTTTGTTTCCTGCTCCTGCAAGTTGGCCTGCTACTGAGCTGTCATGGCTTGTTGCTTGCGCAGCAATTTTCCTCAAATGTCTTTCCTGTTGCTGCAAGTTGGCCTGCTGCCGCTATGGTCTGTTGCTGTTGCAGTTGGTTTGCCATCTCATGCCTTTCCTGCTGCTGCAAGTTGCTCTAGACAAGCTTCTTTAGTATTGGCGTACTCGGTTCATACTAAATATTTCCAGGGTATAGTTGATATTGCAGCTGGTTTATCTCTGGCACATGTTTGTATTGTGACCAATCAGATGTAATACATACCGCCCAACTGTCCCAGATTCAGCGGGACATCCCGCTTTCTTACCTGTGTCCTGCCGCCTCGGGAGGTTTGGAGATTGTCCTGCTGTTCTCTGCATTGTCCTGGACTCAGAGACCGAGTCCCGTCTTCTGGTCCCGTCACATACTGGCTGCAGAGACACAGGGGACAGCGCGGCTGCTGTGGTTTTAAGTCCTGAGCTCCACTCACTTTCTCCTCCCCCAGGCCACCCCTCTTCCTGTATGAGCTGTGCCACTGCAATATCTCAGAGGAGGCATCACTGCAGGGGTCTCCAGGAGAGCGGCTGCTATGCGGCCTGCCTCCCTCATTCCATCAGTGTGTGATAGAAGACATTTATCAGGACTTGTAGGTCAGTTCTGTGACATACCTGATATAGTAGCAACGTTAAACGATAGACATTGTGATTGTTTTGCTCTTCTCTACACCAAGAGGGCATGAAAGAGAAGCGGACAGCGGTGCCTGTGCCTCGCTATAAACTGAAAATTTTCAGGTTACTAAGCAGTTCCACGCCATGGAGGGCATGCTGTTTCATTGTACGCTGTGTAGCATAGATGTATCCACCATGTAAGTAAATAAGATTGTACAAATTATGGTTTTTGCTGGAGAACAGTCATTAACCCCTTCACACTCACTAAAGGATATATCTGTCAGTGAGCTATTAAGCTTGTATGAATAGGGCTGAAGGAGTCTCTTCATACAGACATGGGGTTTGCTGAATATTGCAGCAAACACCCATCATTAACACCTGCAATTGTTGCTTGCACCGGTCGCGGGTGTTAACACCTTGATTGGTGCTGGCAGTTAAAAAGATAATAAAATTTTAGTTCCCTAGAAGCGATATATAACTAAATAAACAGTAAAAATCACAAACATGTAAGGTATCACCGCATCCCAAAATAACTGATCAAAATATAAAAACGGTTATTCCACGGCGGTGATCCTCACAATGGAAAATAGCGCAAATGCGACTTTTACACTATTTTAAATAGCATAAAAAATTTCAGAAAAAGTGATCACATGGTTTCACAGTCCACAAAATGGTAGCAATGAAAAGAGCTCACCTCAAAAATTAAACCCTCACACAGCTCCATACACCATACATACAGGTATGAAAAAGTTATTAGCGTCAGAAGATAGTGAAACAATTTTTTTTTCGTACACATAATAAAACACAAATAAATATGTATTCATATCACTGTGATTGTACTGAACCAAAGAATAAAGCAGAGGTGTTATTTGGAGCCACAGTGAAAGTCGCAAAAACTGAGACACAAGAAAGTGACACAAATTTTCACCAATTTTACCTCATTTGGAATTTTTTCCACATAGGTTGGAGAAAACCCTGGGTTGTGAGTACAGTCTCCGTATAAACTGGATGGAAGTTAGTAGAACTCACTGACATTCATTCCACAGTGTTGCCATTTGCATGAAGGAAAGATGCAATGGATGTGCTTAGGTTAGTTTAATACCTTTACCTTAAAAATGACATGCCATGCGGTCAAAACATATTGCTACTGCACAGTGAAGATGAATATGTCTGCAACAGTCACAAATGGAGGACAGCATGAAGAAGGAGGAAGTGATGCCACAGAAAGAGGAGGAGAAACTGGGCAACAGTGCATCATGGGATAGCTAGCTTAAAGATACTGCAAGCAAATGATCAGACAATGAAAACTTTGACCACTAGGTAGCAGCATGCATAACATGAGAATGAACATATCATTGCAGACTGAATGTACAATACAAGACCAATAGCAACATGGGCAATATGACAGACTGTCACAGCATACTCACTGTCTGAAATCCCTGGATTTGACTACATATATAGATCAAGCATAATGTAAATATCCTTTGGTTAGAATGATGATTCTAAACCCTACAAACAAATGCAAATAAACAAATGACATTAACCGGAAAACAGGTGATCAGGAACAGTTCAATGGTAGATAATCCAGCTTGCAGCAAACCGATGTCCCTGGCATAGTTCTGCGTTGAACGAGTCAATGTACTTGCGTCATCCCTTCTGCTTGACTTATTCCTCAACGGGTATCAAGAGAATAGTCACAGGATAGGCCTAATTTAAGTCCTTACGAACTTTACCATCCTCACTAGGAAAGTTTTCAGATATGAGCCCCATGGGCCAAGAATTCCTTTCCACTTCCTCGTCCTTCATCAGGACAAGATCTCCCACTTGTAAGTTTGGTTTGACTTGCTGCCACTTTCTTCGTCCTTGAAGAAGAGCCAAATACTCCTTTTTCCATCTGTTCCAGAAGCAATTGGCCAAATGCTGAACAGGTTTCCACCATTTCTGATAGATGTTACCAGATGAAAGCTCTTCAGGTGGACTAGAAACAGATCCGAGTTTCTGAGTTGCTAGAGTGAGAAGAACAGGAGATTCAGGGACTGTAGATAAAGGGACAAGTGATCTGGAGTTGACAATAGCGGACACCTCGGCCAGGGAGGTGGATAAGGTTTCATGGGAGAGCCTTGAGGAGTTTAAGTCTATGAACATGGAGTCCTATACTTATGGATATATATCTATCATATTTACAATATTTACAATATTTATCTATCATTCTTTCCCATGAACCACCCATATGAGAGGCATGTGGATTAAAGACCCACTAAAACGGTTGTCGACCAAGTCGTTTTGAACTGGCTTAGAATCCATCTGCAATTCTTGGCAGGCACCTGTAAAGTAGGTCCCACAGTCGGATCTCAGTTGCTTTAGTGGTCATCTGATGGTGAGAAAACGTCTTAAAGCATTGATAAAACTGGAAGTGTCCATTGACTCTATAACTTCAATGTGTATAGCACGTACACTCATGCATGTAAACAACACTGCCCATCGTTTGCTCTCAGCGTGACCATCTCTGGTTCTGCGTGCAGACACTGCCCATGGACAAAAAACATCCAGACCTACATAGGTAAACAGTGGCTCAGTGCTTGTCCTGTCAACTGGCAAGTCCGACATTTGCTGTTGCTGCAATTTCGCTCTTGACTTGCGACATGGAACATAGTTGTGAATTATGAGAGCAATCTGTCTTTTTGCTCCTACTATCCACAGGCCTGCGGCTCTTAGAGCACCCATGGTAAAATGTCTGACTCTTTCGTGATGATGCCGTATGAGCAATGTAGTAACATGGTGATGGCCAGAAAGAATGAGAGGATTCTTTTCACTAACTTGGCTTGTTCAGGCGGCCACCTACCCTCAGCATACCATAATCATCAACCACTGGTTTCATGTTGACACTTGGGCTTCTTTTTGGAATGTCCTGTCTGTCATGAAGACATTTCAGTTCATTGTGAAAAGCACTCTGCTGTACATTACGTATCATTAACATCTCACTTAGTGTAATATCTTCTGCAGAGAGAGGCTTGCAACACATGTGCCAACCACGACTTCAGTGCTATCATTACTAGTATGAAAACACTGTGCAACGTGATCTAACATTGCAATGGTGAATACAAGTTTTAGTCATCTGGAAAAGCGCTCAAAGCGTTGACAGTTCAAGCCGGACCTCCTTTCAGACTTGGTGATGGGGGTACTTACTTCAGAATGTATCTTAGGATCATTGTCAGGAACTTTGAGACTGAAGACATCTTCATTAGATGTTTTTTTAATCTCTTTTAGCAAGAACTCTGGACCTGTCAACCAAGAGGACGTGGCAAAGGCGCTAATGGACGGTGGTCTCGTGGCACAATTTGCAGGGTTGAGGTTAGATGACACAAAGTGCCATTGTTCAGTGTTGGAGGATTTTCTAATCCTTTCTATGAGGTTACTGACATAGACATAAAAGCATTTAGTCTGATTGTTTATATCACCAAGGACAACTTTGCTGTCAGTGTAGAACTGAACGTCATCCACATGAGTATCAAGCTCATGCTGTATAAAGTCTGCAATTTCTGCAGCAAGTACTGCGCCACACAGTTCAAGTCTTGGGATGGTGTGCTAGGGTTTAGGGGCTAGTTTAGCCTTTTCAAACAGAAATCCAACATGAACTTTATTGCAATTGTCAATTACCTTCAGGTAGGCAACAGCTGCAATGGCCTCTGTCGAAGCATCTGAGAATATGTGGACTTCCCTTCTCTGGCTTGTGATGAGAGATGCTTTAGTGTAGCAACGTGGTATGTGAATGCAGGGATGCATTGGAGAATCCCAGTCCTCAATAGTCTCTGAGAGCTGTCTTTAGTAGGAATTTTCCCTGTACAGTCAAAGGTGCTAAGAATCCCAGTGGATCATATAGGCTGTTCACCACTGAGAGGACTCCACGTTTAGTGAACACCTTGTCTGTACAATTGACCTGAAAGCCAAGAGAATCATTAACAAGTCCCATTCTGTGCCTAGGTTCAAGTCTCTGAAATCTGTGGCATGGTCACTGGGCTGAAAGGCTTTCATGACAGCAGTACTGTTGGAGGCGATCTTGTGTAACCTCAAACAAGCTTTAGACAACATACCTTGTGTCATTTTTAGCAGATCTACGGTCTCTTCTGCTGTTCGCAAGGACTTGAGTGCGTCGTCCACATAAAAGTCTCTCTCGACAAAGTGACAAGCGTCTTTGCCAAACTCTGACTCACCATCAGAAGCAGTCCTTTGTAGGCCATATGTAGCAACAGCTGGTGAAGGACTGTTACCAAGCACGTGCACCTTCATACGGTATTCAATCATTTCTTTGTTAGTGTCATTGTCTCTGTGCCATAGAAACCTGAGGTAATTTCTGTGGTCTTCTCATACGGTGAAACAATGGAACATTTGGTCAACATTAATGGCAACTGGTTCCTTTCTGAATCGCATAAGCACTCCTACCAAGGTGTTGGTCAGGTTTGGACCTGTTAGGAGAACGTCGTTCTGAGACATGCTTGGCACTGGAGTCAAATACCACTCTCATCTGATTCGGTTTTCGTGGGTGATATGCTCCAAAAGAAGAGAGATACCAGCATTCTTCATGTTCTTGCAAAGGTTGAGCTGGCTCTGTGTGGTCCTTGCAAAATATCCTTTTCATAAAGGCAACAAAGTGATTTTTCGTTTCAGGCTTGTTTCTTAATGTAGGTTGCAAGGAGATGAATCTGGATAATGCTTGTTCCCGGTGGTTAGGAAACCTGGCTCTTTCAGCCGGAAAGGGTAAGGGTGCAACCCAATGTTTAGATTGATCCTTGAAGCATTCACTGTCCATTATTTTGATAAAGTCTTTATCTTCCATGAACAAAGCTACTCTGTTGTCATCTTGTTCTGTGCGAAACACTGATCCTCCTAAGTCATCATAAGGTGTAAGAATGATGTCTGGTGCATTATGGAAGTTAGAAAGATGCTCCTTTACCTTGTAATGAAGAGGACATGGCCTCAAGTGAGTTGTGCGACCATTACTGAGAACAAAGGCTTTAAAGGAGTTCACCTGAGATGGTCTAAGATTCTTATCCAAACATACATTGGCAATGATTACCCAGCCTAGTCTTTGTGCATATGGGGCATTGTCTGGGCCACTGCATTGTTGACATACCGTATGAACTCTCAGAATGTCTCTCCCAAGCAAGAGAAGGATGTCAGCATTCAAGTCGATAGGATAGATCTCTTTAGCCAGGTGTCTCAATTAGGAATGATGATAAGCAGCTTCAGGAGTAGGAATTTGCTCTCTATCATCCGGTATCTGGTCAAATTCAATTAACGTTTGATATGTGGATATTTCTGTTAATTGGAGAAATAAGATATCCAGTGGCTCTTCTGCTGAGGGTCTCTACGCGTCCATAACACGTGTTAAGGGTGTATGGAATCGCTCCGGTTCGTGATTATACGGTATGCGCATGTCTACACGTTGCATGGCAACACCTAAACAGAACGTGTGGGTGGAAACCGGGGGTCCCCCATATGTTACACTCAGTAATGTTATCAAGAGAGGGCTATATTTACCGACCAGGCGAGGGATAGCTCCGGTTGTGTCTGCTGCAGTTAGTTTTATATCATAGATCACGCCCCCACCCCCCATATGGGCTGCTGGGGGTTAATGCAGGGTGATGCAGCAGGGGTTAAGCAGTTTCCCTCTGCCCCTTCATCTTCCCTCCTCAGCCTGGGTGTTATTTCTGTGGGGTTCCCTTTGGCTCCTTCTCTTTCCCCTGATACAGGACTGTCAGGCATATGGGATTGTTTACTGATGATGATGATGATTGCCTCGTGGTCGGCACTATGGCGGCTCCGCTCTCTCCGTGCTAGGGGAGGGCAGGATGGGCACAATGTTAGTTGTGGTGCCAGGGCACTTAAAGAGCTAGGGACCCTGTATACTGTGTGGGAAGGTGCAGGAAATTTCTGGGGTTGGAGCTATTAAACACTGGTAAATGTACAGTACATCTTGTCTGTAGTACATTTCTGTATAAGTTCATATACACTCACCGGCCACTTTATTAGGTACACCTGTCCAATTGCTCGTTAACACTTAATTTTAAATCAGCCAATCACATGTCGGCAACTCAGTGCATTTAAGCATGTAGACATGGTCAAGACAATCTCCTGCAGTTCAAACCGAGCATCAGTTTGGGGAAGAAAGGTGATTTGAGTGCCTTTGAACTTGGCATGGTTGTTGGTGCCAGAGGGGCTGGTCTGATTATTTCAGAAACTGCTGATCTACTGGGATTTTCACGCACAACCATCTCTAGGGTTTACAGAGAATGGTCCGAAAAAGAAAAAACATCCAGTGAGCGGCAGTTCTGTGGGCGGAAATGCCTTGTTGATACCAGAGGTCAGAGGAGAATGGGCAGACTGGTTCGAGCTGATAGAAAGACAACAGTGACTCAAATCGCCACCCGTTACAACCAAGGTAGGCAGAAGTCTTTGAACGCAGTCTCGAACTTTGAGGCAGATGGGCTACAGCAGCAGAAGACACACCGGGTGCCACTCCTTTCAGGTAGAAAAGGAAAAACTGAGGCTCAATTTGCATCAACTCATCGAAATTGACAGTAGAAGATTGGAAAAACGTTGCCTGGTCTGATGAGTCTCTATTTCTGCTGCGACATTCGGATGGTAGGGTCAGAATTTGGCGTCAACAACATGAAAGCATGGATCCATCCTGCCTTGTATCAACGGTTCAGGCTGGTGATGGTGGTGTCGTGGTGGGGGGAACATTTTCTTGGCTCTCTTTGGGCCCCTTGGTACCAATTGAGCATCGTTGCAACGCCACAGGTCAATTATGACAAAGTGATATAATGTGCAAAAAGGTGAGGAAAACATTAAATGAAGCCGGTATCTCCGGTTCGTGATTATACGGTATGCGCATGTCTACACGTTGCGTGGCAACACCTAAACAGAACGTGTGGGTGGAAACCGGGGGTCCCCCATATGTTACACTCAGTAATGTTATCAAGAGAGGGCTATATTTACCGACCAGGCGAGGGATAGCTCCGGTTGTGTCTGCTGCAGCTCCGCGATCGCTCGCATGCAACAGCATCACACTGTTCACCTTCTGAGTCTCACCTCTCGCGATAATACCGCATCTGGTATTTTGGCGGCCATCTTGAAAGTGGGCAAGAGTGATCAGGGACCCATCCGGAATACTTGTCAACGGAGGACTGGCAAGTAGGCTGCTGGCACACTGCACAGAGGGACCAGTGTCGCGGGAAACACAAAGGCACCTCAGGATGGGGACCCCAGTATCCGCTGGGGTCCGTCGCCCGCACCAACACTATTTCAACAGTTCACACTGTACCAAACGGGCCGGTCAGACCATTCTCGTCTCGAGCCTCCAATCGTGCCGACAGGCCATTCTCACGTCTGTGGGGAGCCACGTAGAAATACTAGTAGAACAATGCGGAGATACAGCCGGCAGAGTGATGAGAGTTTCCTATCAACGTGATTAACGTGATCTGTGTATAAAGAGAAGGCAATTGTTAATCTTTACAAAGAAATATATCATATAACAACAAAACAGCCTAACTATGAAGGATAGAAGTGGCGCATGAATGGTATAAATTCAGGGGTATATTTCCATTGTTAAAGAATGTTCACATTAAACTCCATATTGAGTCCTACTGGATACAGAGAGTTGAGTCTGTGAATCCAAACCATCTCACGTTAAAATTTTTTGTCTGTCCCCTCCTCTCTGAAGGGGGGGGGACGTGATCTATGATGTAAAACTTAAGCTGGTGTATATTATGACCGGTGTCTGAGAAATGTCGGGGAACAGGTTCCCCGACATTTCTCAGACACCGGTCATAATATACGTTGAACAGGTTCCCCGACATTTAATCACATTGAACAGGTACCCCGACATTGTTGAAATAGTGTTGGTGCCGGCGACGGACCCCAGAGGATATTGGGGTCCCCATCCTGAGGTGCCGTTGTGTTTCCCACGACACTGGTCCCTCTGTGCAGTGTGCCAGCAGCCTACTTGCCAGTCATCCGTTGTCATGTATTCCGGATGGGTCCCTGATCACTCTTGCCCACTTTCAAGATGGCCGCCAAAACACCAGACGTGGTATTATCGCGAGAGGTGAGACTCAGACGGTGAACAGTGTCATGCTGTTGCATTCGAGTGATCGCGGAGCTGCAGCAGACACAACCGGAGCTATCCCTCACCTGGTTGGTTAATATGGCCCTCTCTTGTTAACATGACTGAGTGTAACATATGGGGGACCCCCGGTTTCCACCCACACGTTCTGTTTAGGTGTTGCCACGCAACGTGTAGACATGCGCATACCGTATAATCGATAAATCATGAACCGGAGATACCGGCTTCATTTAATGTTTCCTCACTTTTTGCACATTATATCACTTGTCAAATGACCTGAGTATATTTGATGTTTATCACTTTCGTTGTATGATGTATATATTATGTTTTTCTTCCTTGTTAACGTCACTGATGACATCACATCCTGCGGGGGATTTAAACCCGCCATGTAACACTTGTCTTTACTGCTTGAAAATGGCTACATTGAGCTAGCCGAAACGTAGCTTTGTTTTCCACATGTGAATAAATATCCTGGATTAAGGAAGTCGAGTGCCGCTATTCTTCTATACCTACATACAATTGGGTCTTGGGTCAGACCAACATAGCAGGCACCCACACGGATTGAATTCCCGCTTTTTCTTTTCTTTTCACTGTGCTGCCTACCTGTTTCACTTTTACGGCGGGTTTTCAGAATTTTACCATTTTGCGCCGAATTGGCCCGGGTTTCTGGCGCACAGGATCGTTGGAAAACCCGGCGGATTCGGAAAAATTGCGCTATTTAAAAAATAGGACTGGGTAAGTAAATGAGCCCTATTGTGTTCTCTTTTGTACCTGGAGCCCAGATCTGCCCAATTTTCTTGCATGCCATATGGTAGTTTGGACACTATTGGGTTAACACCGTGAGCCGTATCAAGGTAACTCAGTCCTGACAGACGTGGATCTGTTTTGGCTAACTCTCATTCCTTTAATAGGTCGCTTAGGTCTTGGCAGTGAGGTTAAGGTCATTGATTACTGCTTCAAAGGCGGATTTACAGGCTCTTTAGTTTTCAGCATGGTCTTCAAACTTTGAGAGACTAATGTTTATCAGTTCTCTGTGCATCATATATCTGGCGAAGTCTAACATATCTGATCTCCCACGTTGAGTCACCAGGTTACCTTGCAATATCCCCAGGGCATGTAGATTCTCTGCCATATGGGGCTGAGATGAATCAGGATTAAATGAGGTTAAGCAGCACTTTAGTCTCAAGTTGATCCACTGTAGTGATGCTAGAAATTACCTTGTTCTGGGTAGCTGGCGTTACCTGATACTTCACAGTCTTGGCCGTGTGGTAGGTTTGAAATTGTGCTGTAGATGATTATTTAGCACATAGTTGGCGGTGCGGTCAGCAGGGTCTTCCAATTCTGCAGAGATGGAGCGGTCAAGGTCGTTAACATGAACTAATGCTTGTTCAAGAAGCTTTAGCTTGGCTAAGGCGACTGCTTCCTCGCATGTCTTTTCGTCATTTCTGCTTCTTTCTTGGCAAATGAACTTCTGACACTAGCTTCCTCTGCATGAGCACAGATTTCTATAAGCTTGTTGTGTAATGCAGACCTACTGGAGCGGGAGGTTCTAGAAGATGATAATGTATGTTTGGTTGAAGTGACCGTTGAGATCTTACTTCTTGCAAGTGGTGCAATTCTTCCTATTTGATTTTGCGTCTTTCACATGGTATCCTGTGTATAAAGAAAAGTCTCTCTCTTGCTGGCTCTGCTGCGCATCATCAAATTCGGTATACTCTGGAATGTGATGTACTTTGTGGACAGCTGCGGAATTGATCGGGAGGTAGAAGCGAATTTTGTTGTACTTACGTATTTTGGCCTACAAGGGCACACCGGAGTATAAGGCGCACCTCAATAATGCCTGCTAAAACATCTAGGTTCATAATAAGGCCACTGGAGTATAAGGCGCAGGATCAAAACAGCAGCACCTAAATGACCAGCAGGTGGCAGACCTGCACATTCAGCCTGCTACACTTCCGGGAAACCTGTCTTCAGCGTGTCAGAAGCTCCGATCAGAGATATGGGCTGCTGGGGTTAATGCAGGGTTATGCACAGGGGTTAAGCAGTTTCCCTCGCCCCTTCATCCCCCTCCAGCCTGGTGTGTTATTTCTGTGGGGTTCCCTTGGCTCCTTCTCTTCTCCCCTGATACAGGACTGTCAGGCTATGGGATTGTTACTGAGATGATGATGAGATTGCCTCGTGGGGCGCACTATAGCGGCTCCGCTCTCTCCGTGCTAGGAAGGGCAGGATGGGCACAATTTAGTTGTGGTGCCAGGCCCTTAAAGAGCTAGGGACCCCGTATACTGGTGTGGGAAGGGCAGGAAATTTCTGGGGTTGGAGCATAAAACACTGGTAAATGACAGTACATCTTGTCTGTAGTACATTTCTGTATAAGTTCATATACACTCCAGCCCACTTTATGGTACACCTGTCCAATGCTCGTTAACACTTAATTAAATCACCAATCACATTCGGCACCTCGTGCATTTAAGCATGTAGACATGGTCAAGACAATCTCCTGCAGTTCAAACCGAGCACAGTTTGGGGAAAAAGGTGATTGGAGTGCCTTGGAACTTGGCATGGTTGTTGGTGCCAGGAGGCTGGTCGATATTTCAGACTCGCTGATTACTGGGATTTTCAGCACGCACAACCATCTCTAGGTTTACAGTGGTCCGAAAAAAGAAAAAACATCCAGTGAGCGGCAGTTCTGTGGGCGAAATGCCTTGTGATAGCCAGAGTCAAAGGAGATAGGCAGACTGGCGAGCTGATAGAAAGACACAGTGACTCAAACGCCACCCGTTACAACCAAGGTAGGCAGAAGAGCATCTTTGAACGCACAGTACGTCGACTTTGAGGCAGATGGGCTACAGCACAAAACCACACACGGGTGCCCCACCTTTCAGCATAAGACAGGAAAACTGGCTACAATTTGCACAAGCTCATCGAAATTGGACAGTAAAGATTGGAAAAACGTTGCCTGGTCTTGAGTCCTATTTCTGCTGCGACATTCGGTGGTAGGGTCAGAATTTGGCGTCAACAACATGAAAGCATGGATCCATCCTCCTTGTATCATTGGTTCAGCTGTGATGGTGGTGTCGTGTGGGGGACATTTTCTTGGCTCTCTTTGGGCCCCTTGGTACCAATTGAGCATCGTTGCAACGCCACAGCCTACCTAAGTATTGTTGCGACCATCACCCTTTATGACCACATGTACCCAACCTGATGGCTACTTTCAGCAGGATAATCGCCATGTCATAAAGCTGGAATCATCTCAGACTGGTTTCTTGAACATGACAATGAGCCTGTACTCAAATGGCCTCCACAGTCACCAATCTCAATCCAATAAGACATCTTGGATCGGTGGAACGGGAGATTCGCATCATGGATGTGCGCCGCAATCTGCGGCAACGTGTGTGATAACCATCATGCAATATGGACCAAAAATCTCTGAGAATGCTTCCGCACCTGTTGAATCTACACCATGAAGAATTGAGGCAGTTCTGAAGGCAAAAGGGGGTCCAACCCGTTAGTAGCATGGTGTACCTAATAAAATGGCCGGTGAGTGTATAAGGCGCACTGGCATATAAGGCGCACGTTTGATTTCTGAGAAAATTAAAGATTTTTTGCGCCTTATGGCCAAAAATACGGTAATTTGGCTGCATCACTGTCATAACAGAGATGGCTGCTACACAGTGTTCAATTCTTGCCAATAAATAGATTATCACAGAACTCTTCCTTATTTACATCAAAGTCTCCTCTGATCTTTTGCGTGGTTTGGTAACCCATTTAGATCGTACAATTTGTTCTCCTGATCTTACATCTCTGTGTGTCTGGTAACAGGGTGCACTTTGCTAGGTCAGTGACAGAGATTTCTTAAAGCTTTTACGTATACATGTTAATCCCTGTCCATGTGAGTACTGTCTCTTTAAGATGGTTGCAGCTTTTCACAATCGTGAGGAAGCCACGTGTTGCTAAGATGGTGGGCAGCTCAATGCTTGCTTTCAGACTATGTCTGGATCTTGCAGGAACTGCAGATTCAGCTGTTTTGACTATTCTGCCACATATTTACGTTGGAGAAGACCCTGATATTTGTGATTACAGTCTCCGTATAAACTGGACGGAAGATAGTAGAACCACTGACATTCATCCATTACATGAAGGAAGGATGGATGTGTTTAGGTTAGTTTAATAGCTTTCCCTTGAAATGACATGCCACGCGGTCCAAACAATTGCTACTGCACAGTGAAGATGAATTGTCTGCAACAGTCACAATGGAGAACAGCATGAAGAAGTAGGAAGTGATGCCACAGAAAGAGGAGGAAACTGGGCAACAATGCTCATGACATAGCTAGCTTAAAGATACTGCAAGCAAATGATCAAACAAAAACTTTGACACTAGGTGCGTAACATGAGAATGACTGAATGAATGTACAATACAAAACCAATAGCATTATGGGCAATATGCAGGCTTCACAGCATATCCAGCTTCCCAGAACACGGCATGGATTATACAGTGGGGTCCAAAAGTATGGCCAACCCTACAATTCTGTCAGATAATAACCATTTTCTTCCAGAAAATGATTGCACCCAAATTCTTTGTTAACTAAATACTTAATTTATTCGCTGCAATGAAAAACACAAAAAAAATGAAAAAAAAAAAGATGAAAAAAAAAGTCTTATACTTGGTCACAGCCTCTAGACAAATAACTGCAAACAACCCCGACGTTTTAGGTGTTGCCACGCAACGTGTAGACATGCGCATACCGTATAATCCTGAACCGGAGATACCGGCTTCATTTAATGAGTGTTTTCCTCACCTTTTTGCACATTATATCACTTTGTCATAATTGACCTGATGTATATTTTGATGTGTATTCACTTTCGTTGTATTGATTGTATATATTATGTATTTCTTCCTTGTTAACGTCACTGATGACGTCACATCCTGCGGGGGATTTAAACCCGCCATGTAACACTTGTCTTCACTGCTTGAAAATGGCTACATTGAGCTAGCCGAAACGTAGCTTTGTTTTCCACATGTGAATAAATATATCCTAGATTAGGAAGTCGGAGTGCCGCTATTTCTTCTATTACCTACATACAATTGGGTCTTGGGTCAGACCAACATAGCAGGCACCCACACGGATTGAATCCCCGCTTTTTCTTTTCTTTTTACTGTGCTGCCTACCTGTTTCACGTTTGCTACAATGGACCCTGGAGCCGTGCACGTGAGTGAAAATTTATATGTTTTACAAGCTATTACCTTCATCTGTGGTTTTTTCCTACATTGAAGATGAGGTGAATCGTATCCTTGGTGGATCCATGGCGGATACCACCTTTTTGAGTGTTCCATCTAAAATTGATATCAAGAAACATTTTGAAACCAAATCCCGGAAATTAATCTGATTGAATCTACATTTATCGCTTTTGGGTGAATATTATCGCCAGAGAATGATTCCACGAGGCCTGAGACCTCATCTGAGACCCAACCTATTTCCCAACAACAAAGATTTCTGCCAGATATTCGAAGGACTGTCAAACAAATATGCATTGGATATTATTTTATTGAACATTGATTTTTACAAAAGGAGGTTCATATTACCAACAAGAAGGTGACAGAATACGAGATACAGCTACAGCAACTTCTGGGTCCAACCGAATTTATGACATATAAGGAGAAGGCAACGACAATTTTTACCAAATTTAGACAGGAACAGGAGGAAACAAAACGACACGAGTGTCATAGAGACTCTGAAGACTATAAATCCGGGAAAATCCAGAAGAAGTGAACCCCCAGAATACCGATCTAGTGGTAAATATATAATCTTTTCCACTCTCTCCGACACATATGGACTTACTGAGCAGAGGTCTTTCCTTCTGCCCTACCGAAAGGGTTAATTGGTTAAGATTAGAGGCAGAACTAGCACGTTTCTTTAGATCTATTAAATTGAAAGTGTGGTTTTCACAACAGAATGTGGACAATGGTCCAAATCCTTGTATCCCATGCCCAGAATTGAGTCTGAAAAATTTCAGCTTGTATAACAAAAGTAATTTTATGCCTTTTGTGAGTTCCAATGCACTAGAGACGTTTGTTACATTGGTAAAAAGGGATATTTCACTACTACAAACTGAATGGGATTCCATACACCTTCCGCAGATACGTAATAACCTCCCACACAAAGCACGGCTGGCCCTCACTGAACTGATCCATCTAATAATCAAACCAGCCGATAAAGGCGGAGCGATTGTTGTCATGGATCGAAGTGAGTATACCAAGGAGATTCAACGGCAGTTGGATGAGGTAGAGGTATACCAGAAACTCTCTGAGAACCCACTCCCTTGGATACGTAAACGTTTGCGTATCCTTGTGGACAATGCTTTTGCCAATGAGATTGTGGACAAGGCCACGCATAGCTTCCTTCTTCCTGACAATCGGTCACCCCGGTCATATATTGTCTCCCAAAGATACATAAAAGGTTGGTCTCCCCTCCAGGGAGACCAATAGTCTCAGGGAGAGACTCGATCTTGTCACTTTCAGCCATTTTGCTAGACAAAATTTTACGTGATTTTGCTACCTCATCAAAATCGTATATTCGTGATACATCTGATTTTTTTAAGAAATTGTCTGAGGTTGTGGTTCCACCAAACGCTATTTTAGCGTTACTTGATGTCTCTAGCCTTTATACTAGCATCAATCATGAAAGGGGACTAGCATGCATCCAGAGGGTCCTGTGTACAACAGATTTTTCAGTTGAATGCCAATCGTTTATTTGGGGTTTATTAGACATTGTACTTACCTGTAATTATTTTCTGTTTGATAAGGACTTTTATTTACAGTTACGTGGGACAGCGATGGGGGCCAATATGGCCCCCACATACGCCAACATTTTTATGGCGGAATTGGAGGAATCGTCGGTGTATGCGTCACCATTCTTTGCCAATGTACTCAGGTGGTGGCGTTACATCAACGATATCTTCCTCATTTGGACTAGTGATGTTGAACAATTCTTATGCTTTTTTGATTTTCTCAACCAGATGGACCCCGACATTAAATTCACGAAATCTTATTCCTGCACAACAATACAATTTCTGGATACCAGTGTTTATATCGACGGATACAAACTTAAGACTGATTTATTTGTTAAACCCACGGACCGCAACAATTTGCTAAGTGCTCATCCCAAAACAATCATACAATCTCTTCCCTATAGTCAAATGGTTAGAGTAAGCAGGATAGTAGACGACCCAGCAAGAGTCGATGTCAGACTAAATGAGATGTCTGCTAAATTTACCTCTAGAGGTTATCCCAATAAACTAGTATCCAAACATAGGGATAAAGCCAAAAGACTTGACAAGACTGAACTATTACAGACTGTTCAACGAGGGTCCGTTGAAGCCCGCATTCCTTGTGTGACCACTTATGGTTCACACAGCAGATTTGGCTCCCAGGTAATAAGGAAGCATTGGTCCACATTATCACAATTTCATCATGATATTAGTGAACTGCAGTCACCTTCCCTGTTCTCATACCAGAGATCTAAGAATCTTAGGGACCAGTTAGTGAGCAGTGACATTGGATCTAGATCAACAATATCTGACCTTCCATCACTAATGAAACAGGGGTGCTATCCATGCATGAGTTGTGAGAACTGTCCCCATATGGTTAAGGGGGACACATTTACACACCAGGGCAAAAAATACAACATCTCTCACCATCTGACATGCAGATCGGACCACGTGATCTATATCCTTTCCTGTCCGTGTCCCAAAATTTATGTGAGTGAAACCACCACTGAGTGTAGGTTAAGAATGAATAACCATAGATCAACAATCAACACCCAGAAAATCGACTTACCTGTTCCCCGACATTTCTCAGACACCGGTCATAATATACACCAGCGGAATTACCATGTCACTGGCAGGACTGGTCAAGCTGGACATGCTGGGCACACATCACAGGGACCAGTGTCGCTGGGAAAACCCAAAGGCACAACCATCAGGATGACACTGGGACCCCAGTATCCCACCTCGGGGAGTCCGTACTCCTCAAAACCTGACAAACAAATAACCAACACTATTCAATTCAACAGTACTCAACCACATGAATCCACCACACTTCGTCACCAACGGAGTAGGCACTCAGAATCATTCTTCCCCGTCTCGAGCCTACCCAGTCACAGTAGCCCGACAGGCCATTCTCTATCTACGGCTGGGGGGACCACGTAGAGATACTAAAGTCACGGAACAATAGCAGGAAGATAACACATGCCGCCAAGAGTGTGGTAGTTTCTCATCACAATAACAAAAAACAACTAATCCTAATCAACAGTGAATTAACGTGATCCGGCCTGTGATAAAGAGAGGCATTGTTATCTTTACAAAAAATATATCATATAACAACAAACAGCCTAACTATGAAGGATAGAAGTGGCGCATGAATGGTATACACTACAAACATCAGGGTCATTCTCATTGTTTAAGATGTTCACATTACACTCCATAGTGCGCACTCAATCCTCTAGGAGACGCAGATAGTTGAGATCTGTGAATCCACCAGCGCACTTACATTGTTTATGTCTAGGCGACCCATATCCGACGCTGCTGGGGGGGCGTGATCTCTGATGGAAAAAACTTGACGGACGTTTGGGGTGTAATATTGAGGAGAAACCTGTGGTCTGAGAACTGTCGTGGAAACGGTGCCCCACAGTATCTCAACACCCGGTCATAATTAACGTTAACCATTTCACCCGACGTATCACATGGAAAACTCGTAACACCCACAACACTCAACCACCGCGGCCCCTACGTGCTTGATATAGTGGTTTGGTTGAGGTGCTAACAACAGGCGACGGACACACCCCTGAAGGGATTACGTCGATGGGATCCCATACAGGACTGGTGTCGTTCAGTGTTTCCACCACTGCGATGGTGACTACCGGGGCCCTCTGGCAGGTGCCAGCAGACCTACCTTGCCAGTTCATAATGTCTAAATCACCACCACCCGGTGAGTCCACATGCTATTCCGTAAGGTCCCGGAGCACCTCTTCCCACATTTCAGAGGGCCGCCAAAGCACCAAGAACCAACTTGGTATTATCAGCGAGAGGTGAACATCAGACGGTGAAACCGTAGTACTAGCTGTTGGCAATTCAGAGTGATCGCCCTGGAGGGCTCGCCAGCGCAGCACACAGGCAAAACCGGAGCTATCCCTCACCTGGTGGCTAAATATGGCCCTCTCTTGTAACATGACGGAGTGTAACATATGGCGTACAGCCCCCGCATTGTTCGTTAGTCTCTCCAAGCGACCATGGTATGTCGGTTTAAGCGATGTGTTGGCGCATGGTCCAGACGCAACGTGTAGACATCGCAGTACTCTCACCGTATAATCCAGGACCCCGGTAGCATACCCGTGCTCTATTCTATATGCTTCTTCCTCCCTTGTCGCTACACCGTTTTTGCACTACTATCCCAGCATCACATCACTTGATGTCATAATTGACCTGATGTATAATTTAGATGTGTTCATTAATCTACCTTTCGTTTGCTGTGATTGTATCCGTTGTCAGTATTTCGATATTTCTTCCTTGTATTTCCGTCCACCCGAGAGCACCATCCTAGACGGGCGGGGATAGTAACCTCTGCCATGTTAACGACACTTTGGGGGGACTTTGAACTAGCATGTGATGAAAATGTGCTTGCATAGTGAGCTATCCGAAACATAAAGCTGTTGTAATTTTCTGCAAGATGTGGGGAAGGGTAATATGCCATGGGAGCTTATGTGGACAGACCGTCGTGTGCATGAGGTCCTTTGTTGGGCTATTTTCTTCTATTACCGCCTACATATCATTGGGTCATGTGGCTGGTTGGTCCTGAGGATTTGTCAGTAGAACCAAAACGCAGCTTAGCAACGGTCACCCACACTGTGCTGAATCTACTACTAACTACTTCTACTCTAACATTACTACTGGATTTTCATCGGTTGAATTCCCTCACCTTCACACACGCCTTCACTGTTTCACTTTAACCTCTTCTTCCCGGCTATGACTGGATCTCTACCTGTTTCAAACCTTGTACTGCGCGGAGTATTTCATGCCTAGAAATTTACCAGTTTGCGCGTCCTACGTCATAACTGCAAAGTCCTCGGGTTTCTATAGGCCAAGCACATCATGTATCGCTTGATAAAACAATAAACCCGGCGGATCTACTCTACTCTAGGTTTAAGACAAGAAATGGTTCCGAAAAATTCCGGAAACAATGGAACGCTACAACACATTTGAAAAAGACTGGGACAATTACACATGGAGTGACGCCCTGATGCTGGTTTTTCTGGGTCGCTTGGTTGGGTGCACCATGAGAACCACTTGCACTCTGTTTATGTCAGTGCCCAATTTTCTAGATGTGAGCATTGCGGTATGCACAGTGTATAGTTTGGGACATCTATTGGTTAACCAATACCGGTGACCGTATCGAAGGCTCAACAAGTCGGTCACATTGGCATGTCGATCGGCGTGGATACTGTTTTGGCTAACTCTCGACGCATTCCTTTAATAGGGTCGTTTACATTATTTCTTGGCATGAGGTTTAACTGATAGTGCATATGATTACTGCTTCAAAGGCGGCTTTAACCGGCACGTTAGTTTCGCGATGGTCTTCAAACTTTGGATACAATGTTTTTCAGTTCATCTGTACTCTCATATTCATGGACTCACATCGGCTCGAAGTCTGAGCACTCATACTATCTCCCAACCGCTGCATGTCCTACCAGGTCATTACCACCAAGGTCGGCAGAATTGGACAGTCAACTGCTCCTGCTCAGAACGCTGTACAGTACATTAGTTCTTCAATCTGCTCCTAGGTTGCGGCTGCGAATGAATCTTTATTTGAGGCAGTAGATGGGCTTTAAAAACACAGCAAACATATATTAAGTCTCAGAAGCAGTGTCGCAATACCCAAGAAAGACAAGTACGTGCATGCAACAGCCAGTTATGCGTGGGTGCCACCGCTCATTGCTTCCTGGGTAGCTGCGTCTTTACCTGATATTCACAGCTTGGCCCGTGTGTAGGGGTTTGAAATTGTGCTGTAGAGATTATTTACAGCATATTGGCGGTGTGCGGTCAGCAGGGTCTTCCAATTCGCAGAGTGGAGCGGTCAAGGTCGTTACATGAACTAATGCTTGTTCAAGAAGCTTACCTTGGCTAAGGCGACTGCTTTCGCATGTCTTTCGTCATTTCTGCTTCTTTCTTGCAAATGAACTTCTGACACTAGCTTCCTCTGCATCAGCACAGATTTCTATAAGCGTTTGTGTAATGCAGACCTACTGAAGGGGAGGTTCAGAAGATGATAATGTATGTTTGGTTGAAGTGGACCGTTGAGAATGAGTAACTTCTTCTTGAAGTGTGCAATTCTTCCTTATTTTTGGCGTCTTTCACTATGTTCTGTGTATAAAGAAGTCTCTTTTGGCTGGCTTGCTGCGGCATCATCAAATTCGGTATACTCTGGAATGTGATGTCTTTGTGGACAGCTGCTGAATGATCTAGGAGTAATAGCGAATTAATGTTGTACTACGCGGTTTTTGGCCCAAGGCACACCGGAGTATAAGGCGCCCCCTAATAAATATGCCTGCTAAACTCTAGGTTCATATTAAGGCGCACTGGAGTATAAGGCGCAGGATCAAAAGCAGCACCTAAAATGACCAGCAGGTGGCAGACCTGTGCACAGTTCAAGCCTGCTACACTTTCCGGAAACCTGTCTCGGCTTGTCAGAGAGCTCCATCTCAGAGATATGTCTGGCTGAGGGTCTCTACCGTCCATACACGTGCTTAGGGTGTATGGAATCGTAGGCCCGGTGTCGTGATTTAGCGGTATGGCGCATGTCTACACGTTGCATGGCACACCTAAACAGAACGTGTGGGTGGCAAACTACCGGGGGTCCGCCCTATGTAGCTCAGTAAGTTCTCAGAGAGGGCCTATATGTAGCTCGAACCAGGCGAGGGATAGCTAGCTTCCGGTGTGTCTGCTGCAGCTCACGTCGAGTCGCTCGCAGCAACAGCATCACACTGTTCCCCTTTGAGACTCACCTCTCCGATACAGCCGCTCTGGTATTTGGGCGGCCATCTTGAAATGTGCGGCAGAGTGATCAGGCGACGCCATCCGCGAATAATGTCAACGGAGGAGGCTGGAAAGTAGGCCTGCTGCGCACACGACACAGAGGGACCAGTGGATCTGCGGGAAACACAAGGCACCTCAGGATGGGGACCCCAGTATCCGTGGGGTCCGTCGCCGCGCACAACACTATTTCACAGTTCACACTGTACCAAACGGGTCGGTCAGACCATTCTGTCTCGAGCCGTCCAATCGTGCTCGACAGGCCATTCTCACGTCTGTGGGGAGCCACGTAGAAATACTAGTAGAACAATGCGGAGATACAGCCGGCAGAGTGATGAGAGTTTCCTATCAACTGATTATACGTACGTGTATAAAGAGAAGGCAATTGTTAATCTTTACAAAGAAATATATCATTAACAACAAACAGCCTAACTATGAAGGAAAGAAGTGCCGGCATGAATGGTATAAATTCAGGTGGTATATTTCTCATTGTTAAGAATGTTCACTTAAACTCCATATTGAGTCATACTGGATACGAGAGTTGAGTCTGTGAATCCAAACCATCTCACGTTAAAATTTTTTGTCTGTCCCCTCCTCTCTGAAGGGGGGGGGACGTGATCTATGAGTAAAACTTAAGGTTGTATATTATGACCGGTGTCTGAGAAATGTCGGGGAACAGGTTCCCCGACATTTCTCAGACACTCGGTCATATATACGTTGAACAGGTTCCCCGACATTTAATCACATTGAACAGGTACCCCGACATTTTGAAATAGTGTTGTGCGCGGCGACGGACCCAGAGGATATTGGGGTCCCATCCTGAGGTGCCGTTGTGTCCCACGACACGGTCCCGTTGTGCAGTGTGCCAGCAGCCTACTTGCCGTCATCCGTTGTCATGTAATTCGGGATGGGTCCCGTGATCACTCTGCCCACTTTCAAGTGCGCCGCCAAAACACCAGACGTGGTATTATCGCGAGAGGTGAGACCAGACGGTGAACAGTTCATGCTGTGCATTCGAGGATCGCGGAGCGCAGCAGACACAACCGGAGCTATCCCTCACTGGTTGGTTAATATGGCCCTTCTTGTTAACATGACGAGTGTAACATAGGGGGACCCCGGTTTCCACCCCACACGTTCTTTTAGGTGTTGCACGCAACGTGTAGACATGCGCATACCGTATAATCATGAACGGGAGTACCGGCTTCATTATGTTTTCTACTTTTTGCACATTATATCACTTTGTCATATTGACCTGATGTATATTTTGAGTGTATTCACTTTCGTTGTATTGATTGTATAATTATGTATTTCTTCCTTGTAACGTCACTGATGACATCACATCCTGCGGGGGAGTTTAAACGCCGCATGTAACACTTGTCTTTACTGCTTGAAAATGGCTACATGAGCTAGCCGAAAACGTAGCTGTTGTTTTCCACATGTGACTAAAATCCTGATTAGAAGTCGGAGTGCGCTATTTCTTCTATACCTACATACAATTGGGTTCTTGGGTCAGACCAACATAGCAGGCACCACACGGATTGAATTCCCGCTTTTTCTTTTCTTTTCACTGTGCTGCCTACCTGTTTCACTTTTACGGCGGGTTTCAGAATTTTACCATTTGCGCGAATTGGCCGGGTTTCTGGCGCACAGGATCGTTGGAAAACCCGGCGGATTCGGAAAAAATTGCGCTATTTAAAAAATAGGACTGGTAAGTAAATGAGCCCTATGTGTTCTCTTTGTACCTGGAGCCAGATCTGCCCAATTTTCTTGCATTCCATATGGTTTTGGACACTATTGGGTTAACACCGTGAGCTCGTATCAAGGTAACTCAGTCCTGGCGACGTGGATCTGTTTGGCTAACTCTCATTCCTTTAATAGGGTCGCTTATGTCTTGGCATGTGAGGTTAGGTCATTGATTACTGCTTCAAAGGCGGATTTACTAGGATCTTTAGTTTCAGCATGGTCTTCAAACTTTGAGAGACTAATGTTATCAGTTCTCTGTGACATCATATATCGGCGAAGTCTGACATATTCGATCTCCCACTTTGAGTCACCAGGTCTACCTTGCAATATCCCAGGGGCATTAGATTCTCTGCCATATGGGGCTGAGATGAATCAGGATTAATGAGGTTAAGCAGCACTTTTAGTCTCAAGTTGATCCACTGTAGTGATGCTAGAATTACCTTGTTCGGGTAGCTGGCTGTTACCTGATACTCACAGTCTTGGCCGTGTGGTAGGTTGAATTGTGCTGTAATGATTATTAGCACATAGTTGGCGTGGTCGGTCAGGCAGGGTCTTCCAATTCTGCAGAGATGGAGCGGTCAAGTCGTTAACATGAACAATGCTTGTTCAAGAAGCTTTACCTTGGCTAAGGCGACTGCTTCCTCGCATGTCTTTCGTTTCATTTCTGCTTCTTTCTTGGCAAATGAACTTCTGACACTAGCTTCCTCTGCTCAGCACAGATTTCTATAACTTGTTTGTAGATGCACCTACTGAGGGCGGGGTCTAGAAGATGATAATGTATGTTTGTTGAAGTGACCGTTGAGATCTACTTCTTGCAAGTGTGCAATTCTTCCTTATTTTTGGCGTCTTTCACTATGGTATCCTGTGTATAAAGTAAA
This sequence comes from Engystomops pustulosus, assembly GCA_019512145.1. NCBI lineage: Eukaryota > Metazoa > Chordata > Amphibia > Anura > Leptodactylidae > Engystomops > Engystomops pustulosus. Next base: position 82,190,752 of record CM033646.1, on the reverse strand, counting down.
GTCTCTCTCTTGGCTGGCTCTGCTGCGGCATCATCAAATTCGGTATTACTCTGGAATGTGATGTACTTTGTGGACAGCTGCTGGAATTGATCATAGGCGGTAGATAAGCGAATTTATGTTGTACTCACCGTATTTTTTGGCCTACAAGGCACACCGGAGTATAAGGCGCACCTCTAATAAATGCCTGCTAAGACATCTAGGTTCATATATAAGGCGCACTGGAGTATAAGGCGCAGGATCAAAAGCAGCACCTAAAATGACCAGCAGGTGGCAGACCTGTGCACAGTTCAAGCCTGCTACACTTTCCGGGAAACCTGTCTTCAGCGTGTCAGAGAGCTCCGATCTCAGAGATATGGCTGCTGGGGTTATGCAGGGTGAGGCAGCAGGGGTTAAGTTCAGTTTCCCTCTGCCCCTTCATCTTCCCTCCTCAGCCTGGTGTTATTTCTGTGGGGTTCCCTTTGGCTCCTTCTCTTTCCCCGATACAGGACTGTCAGGCATATGTGGATTGTTTACTGATGATGATGATTGATTGCCTCGTGGTCGGCATCTAGCGGCTCCGCTCTCTCCGTGCTAGGGGAGGGCAGGATGGCACAATGTTAGTTGTGGTGCCAGGGCACTTAAGAGCTAGGGACCCTGTATACTGTGTGGGAAGGTGCAGGAAATTTCTGGGGTTGGAGCTATTAAACACTGGTAAATGTACTACATCTTGTCTGTAGTACATTCTGTATAAGTTCATATACACTCACCGCCACTTTATTAGGTACACCTGTCCAATTGCTTCGTTCACTTAATTTTAAATCGCCAATCACATGTCGGCAACTCAGTGCATTTAAGCATGTAGACATGTCAAGACATCTCCTGCAGTTCAAACCGAGCATCAGTTTGGGGGAGAAAGGTGATTTGAGTGCCTTTGAACGTGCATGGTTGTTGGTGCCAGAGGGGCTGGTCTGATTATTCAGAAACTGCTGATCTACTGGGATTTTCACGCACAACCATCTCTAGGGTTTAGCAGTGGTCCGAAAAAAGAAAAAACATCCAGTGAGCGGCAGTTCTGTGGGCGGAAATGCCTTGTTGTGCGAGAGTCAGAGGAGAATGGGCAGACTGGTTCGAGCTGATAGAAAGACAACAGTGACTCAAATCGCCAACCCGTTACAACCAAGGTAGGCAGAAAGCATCTTTGAACGACACAGTACGTCGAACTTTGAGGCAGATGGTCTACAGGCAGCAAAAGACCACACGCGGGTGCCACTCCTTTCAGTTAAGAACAGGAAACTGAGGCTACAATTTGCACAAGCTCATCGAAATTGGAGATAGAAGATTGGAAAAACGTTGCCTGGTCTGATGATCTCTATTTCTGCTGCGACATTCGATGGTAGGTCACGAATTTGGCGTCAACAACATGAAAGCATGGATCCATCCTGCCTTGTATCATTGGTTCAGGCTGGTGATGGTGGTGTCGTGGTGGGGGGAACATTTTCTTGGCTCTCTTTGGGCCCCTTGGTACCAATTGAGCATCGTTGCAACGCCACAGCCTACCTGAGTATTGTTGCTGACCATGTCATCCCTTTATACCACATGATACCCAACATCTGATGGCTACTTCAGCAGTTAATGCGCCATGTCATAAAGTGGAATCATCTCAGACTGGTTTCTTGAACATGACAATGAGTTCACTGTACTCAATGGCCTCCACACCGGCAGATCTCAATCCAATAGAGCATCTTTGGGATCTGGTGGAACGGGAGATTCGCATCATGGATGTGCAGTCGACAAATCTGCGGCAACTGTGTGATACCATCATGTCAATATGGACCAAAATCTCTGAGGAATGCTTCCAGCACCTTGTTGAATCTACACCACGAAGAATTGAGGCAGTTCTGAAGGCAAAAGGGGGTCCAACCCGTTAGTAGCATGGTGTACCTAATAAAATGGCCGGTGAGTGTATAAGGCGCACTGGCATATAAGGCGCACGTTTGATTTCTGAGAAAATTAAAGGATTTTTGGTGCGCCTTATAGGCCGAAAAATACGGTAATTTGGCTGCATCACTGTCATAGCATGAGATGGCTGCTACACAGTGTTCAATTCTTTGCCATAAAATAGATTATCACAGAACTCTTCCTTATTTACATCAAAGTTCTCTCTGATCTTTTGCGTGGGTTTGGTAACCCATTTAGATCGTACAATTTGTTCTTCCTGATCTTACATATCTGTGTGTCTGGTAACAGGGTGCACTTTGCTAGGTGCAGTGACAGAGGATTTCTTAAAGCTTTACGTATACATGTTAATCCCTGTCCATGTGGTACTGTCTCTTTAAGATGGGGTTGCAGCTAGTTCACAATCGTGAGGAAGCCACGTGTTGCTAAGATGGTGGGCAGCTCAATGCTTGCTTTCAGACTATTCTGCCACATATTTACGTTGGAGAAGACCCTGATAAGTTGTGAGTACAGTCTCCGTATAAACTGGACGGAAGATAGTAGAACTCACTGACATTCATTCCATTTACATGAAGGAAGGATGGATGTGTTTAGGTTAGTTTAATAGCTTTCCCTTGAAATGACATGCCACGCGGTCAAAACACATTGCTACTGCACAGTGAAGATGAATATGTCTGCAACAGTCACAAGTGGAGAACAGCATGAAGAAGTAGGAAGTGATGCCACAGAAAGAGGAGGAGAAACTGGGCAACAATGCATCATGACATAGCTAGCTTAAAGATACTGCAAGCAAATGATCAAACAAAAACTTTGACCACTAGGTGGCAGCATGCGTAACATGAGAATGTCTGAATGAATGTACAATACAAAACCAATAGCATTATGGGCAATATGGCAGGCTGTCACAGCATATCCAGCTTCCCAGAACACGGCATGGAATTATACAGTGGGGGGCCAAAAGTATTGCCAACCCTACAATTCTGTCAGATAATAACCATTTTCTTCCAGAAAATGATTGCAATCACAAATTCTTTGTTACTAATATCTTAATTTATTCTGCTGCAATGAAAAAACACAAAAAAAATGAAAAAAAAAAAAGAATGAAAAAAAAAGTCTTATACTTGGTAGCACAGCCTCTAGACAAAATAACTGCAAACAACCCCTTCCGGTAACCATCAATAAGTTTCTTACAATGCTCTGCTGGAATTTTAGACAATTCTTTCTTGGTAAACTGCTCCAGGTTCCTGAGGTTTGAAGGGTACCTTTTCCAAACTGCCATTTTGAGATCTAAAGTGGCCAGCAATGAGTCCAGACCTGGATCCCATAGAACACCTGTGGAGAGAAGTCTCCAGTGCTTTCTCTCAAACCATTTTCTAGTGCTTTTTGAAGTGTGTTTTGGGTCATTGACCTGCTGGAAGACCCATCACCTCTGAGGGAGACCCAGCTTTCTCACACTTGGCCCTACATTATGCTGCAAAATTTGTTGGTAGTCATCACACTTCATAATGCCTGAGGAAGCAAAGCAACCCCAAAACATCAGGGAACCTCCGCCGTGTTTGACTGTAGGGACCGTGTTCTTTTCTTTGAAGGCCTCTTTTTTTTCCTGTAAACTCTATGTTGATGCCTTTTTCCCAAAAAGCTCTACTTTTGTCTCATCTGACCAGAGAACATTCTCACAAAATGTTTTAGGCTTTCTAAGGTAAGTTTTGGCAAACTCCAGCCTGGCTTTTTTATGTTTCTGTGTAAGAAGTGGGGTCTTCCTGGGTATCCTACCATACAGTTTCTTTCCATTCAGATGCCGACGGGTTGACACTGATGTACCCGCGGACTGCAGGGAAGCTTGAACTTGTTTGGATGTTAGTCAAGGTTCCTTATCCACCATCCTCATAATTTTGTGTTAAAATCTCCTGCCAATTTTTCTTTTCCGGCCACATCTAGGGAGTTTAGCCACAATGCCATGGGCTTTAAAATTCTTGATAACACTTTGCACGGTAGACACAGGAACATTCAGGTCTTTGGAGCTTTGAGATTGCTCATTCTTCCTCACAATTTTAATTCTCAAGTCCTCAGACAGTTCTTTGGTCTTCTTTCTTTTCTCCATGCTCAATGTGGTACACACAAGGACAGAGGTTGAGTCAACTTTAATCCATTTCAACTGGCTGCAAGTGTGATTTAGTTATTGCCACCACATGTTGGGTGCCACAGGTAAGTTACAGTTGCTGTTAACTACACAAATTAGAGAAGCATCACATGATTTTTCAAACAGTACCAATACTTTTGTCTAGCCCCTTTTTATGTTTGGTGTGGATATATATCCAACTTGGCTTTTTGACAATTCTTTTTGTGGTTTTTAAATGAAGAAAATAATACCAAAGAATTTCTGATTTCAATCATTTTTTTGGAAAAATTGAGCATCATCTGACAGAATTGCAGGGGTGCCAATAATTTTGGCCACCACTGTAAATAATGCACAGAGAAGTAAAACTTGTTATGGAGAAAATAAGCCCTCAATAAGTTCTGTACACAGCAATTAAAAGTTATAGATTTTTGATGGTGTAGAGTGAAAAATGAGCAAAAAATGGCTGTGACATTAAGGTGTTTAAGGGTACCTGTCATAAAATTTCTAATCACCCATTTTCCCAAGAACTGATATAAAAATAAATTGGTACTAAAAATCATAAACATGTTATATGTATAAACATAAACATGTATAACCGCATCTGAAAATGCCTGATCCCTCAAAATATAATAACTGCTTTCCCATAATGGAATATAGCGCCCAAAGTAAAAACATTACACTTTCTTGGCATTTTGTTAAATATAAAAGATGTAATAAACACTGATCAAAAGGCCGTACAGTCCTCAAAATGGTAACATTGAAAATGCCATTTCATGTCGCAAAAAAATTGACACCAAACACAGCTTCGCACACTGAAGTATTAAAAGTTATTAGCATCAGAAGATGGCAGAATAAAGAGGAGGTTTTAAATTTTGTAAAAGAATGATGAAAACATTATAAAATAGCAATCCAAAGAATAACATGTCATTTGGGGTGCACAGTAAAAGTCCACATGAAAAAAGTGCAAAAGATTTTTTTTTACCATTTTCACTGCATATGGAATTTTTTTTCCCACTTCCCAGCACATGGCATGGAATATTAAATAACGTTACTAAGAAGTACAATTTGTTATGCAGAAAACAAGCCCTAACACAGATCTGTACATGGAAAAATACAAAAAGCTTGAGATTGAATAACACGAAAATGAGAAAGGGCATTAGTGATATAAGATTAGGGTATGGTCACACGTTCTCGTTCTGATTCTGTTTTTTAAAACGTACGGGGCTGGGCCGCTGCCCATCGGATATCTATTTGTATGCAAATGCATGCGGTTGGCAATCAGAAATCAGTGTGTAAATGCAAGACACTGGATGCCATTTGACGAGCATATGCAATCGGCCATGGCCCAGCCCAGTGCATTTTGGTTCTGTTACAAAACGTGTGACAACACCCTAATGTCTCTAACATCAAACCATTTTTGCTAACTTCTAATGCAGACCATTCAGGTGGAAAACTAAAGTTTGCGCTATGGAATGGAAATTCCTGGACTTGCCACTATTTTCCCAGTAAAGCCAGCTCAACTGATTGTGGAGAGTGGCTAAGTGTGTGCATTCTTGAAGGCACTATTGCATGTGAACACATCAGGGTGCGGTCACACATACCGCTAGTGCGGAGTTTACAAACGCAATGCTAGCGCATGAGTGCATGCCTTGACCCGATCTTATTTGCATTTTTAGTGAAACGCATGCGATCAGTGAGCAAACACATGCGTTTCACTTAAAAGGCACCCCCCATGCGCTACTGTTGCATTTTAAACTCAGCACTAGCAGTATGTGTGACCTCACCCTCATGTGTTCACATGAAATATTGGAAACGCAAATGGCCCCTCCACTAGTCATTCAGAGCTAGTGATGGGATTACAGTTCTTCCTAGTGAGCTGGCTCATTAGGCTCCGCTCACTAAGAAGACCCAGCTCTTTTGGAGGATGTGGGACAGGAGGAGAAGGCTGGGGGAAAGGAGGGGGAGGCACAGAGACAGGAGGAGGTGGCTGGGGGACAGGAGCAGGAGGCTGGAGGACAGGAGGAGCAGGAGGCTGGAGGACAGGAGAAGGGGGAGGCTGGAGGACAGGAGAAGGGGGAGGCTGGAGGACAGGAGGAGGGGAGGCTGGAGGACAGGAGGATGCTGAAGCAGGCTGGAGGAGGAGGCTGGTGGACAAGAGAAGGAGGCTGGAGAGCAGGAGGATAAAGGGGATGCTGGAGGACAGGGGGCTACAGGAGGATGCTGGAGGACAGGGGGCTACAGGAGGATGCTGGAGGACAGGGGGCTACAGGAGGATGCTGGAGGACAGGGGGCTACAGGAGGTGCTGGGGACAGGGGGGGCCTAAAGGGGATGCTGGAGGACAGGGGGTACAGGAGGATGCTGGAGGACAGGGGGGGCTCAGGAGGTGACTGGAGGACAGGGGGCTACAGGAGGCTAGGCGGAGGAGGCCAGGAGGTGGCTGGAGGACAGGGGGCTACAGGAGGTGGCTGGAGGACAGGGGGCTACAGGAGGTGGATGCGGAGGAGGACAGGGGGCTACAGGAGGTGGCTGGAGGACAGGGGGCTACAGGAGGTGTGTGAGGAAGCAGGGAGGCTACAGGCACGAGTAGGCTGGAGGACAGCGGGGCTACAGGAGTGCGCCTGGAGGACAGGGGCTACAGGAGGTGGCTGGAGGACAGGGGGCTACAGGACGGTGGTGGAGGACAGGGGGCCTACAGGCATGGTGGGCTGGAGGACCGGGGGTCACAGGAGGGGGGTGGAGGAGGACAGGGGGCTACAGGAGGTGGCTGGAGGACAGGGGGCTACAGGAGGTGGCTGGGGGACAGGAGGCTACAGAAGGAGGAGGGAGGACAGGAGGGCACAGTATGAGGCGGATAGCGAACAGGGGCCACACCTTGTGACGAGGGGTAGGGGTAGGAGTACAGATAGTATTAAGTGTAAGTTTGGGGAGATAAATAAAAGTGGAAAACAAATGTAAAGGGAGGATAAAATTAACGAGGGGTTTTATATGTTGCAGAGTTGCATTAGGGGGTATTATATGGGTCCATGGGGTGGGAGAGTGGCCAAAGTCATGGGCATTGTACCATGTGGGGACCATCAAGGTCGATATTATACTATGCTTGTGGGTGGGACAATGGACATGGTTTAGAAAAAGGGGAAATGTCCATCTGTTAAAAGGTTGCTGGTTGATAATCCCTGAACTCCCCACCTTAATAAAACTCTCTGGTGGCTGGAAAACTCTAGTTCTTCCTAAAATGGAGGATTAAGCAGATGTGCCTGTGGCATACTGCCCTGACACAGTTGGCCTGTGAGAGAACACCAAGCCCAAGCACACAAACTTCTTCCTCTATTTTCTTGCACATATCACCTCTGTTCCTTGAGACTGTGACCATCGACGAGCTCTAGGTTGAACTAGCCAGCCATTCAGGTATTCAGGTCCCCGGCTTCCTCCTGCCATGAATAAGGTTAGGCCTCGGTGGCAGATGTTGCACTTTATAATTTCTTCTATGGCTGTGGCTTGTAGGTTCTGCGCTGTGGACACCCAGGACATGCAACTAGAGTATACGTCACCACACTGTGCCTGCCATGCAGGAAGCAGGGACATACACAGGATATAGTCCTAATCAACAGTTTTATTCACACTCCGTGAATAAACAACTTAAAGGGGTATCCCCATTTCAGCAAATCATTGTTATTGTTTGTATGATTAAAAAGCTGTACAATTCTCCTCAGGAATTTCTAGATCTCTGCTTGCTGTCATTATTTAGATACCTTCTATGTTTACTACTAGTGGACAGAAATCTAACCATGGTCAGACAGGTGCACAGCTTGTTAGTATCATAGAGAGTTATCAGAGCTGTTTGCTATAACGAGCCGTGCACCTGTGTGTCCATGGTTAGATTTCTGTCTACTAGTAGTAAACATACAGTAGAAGCTTTCCACAGAATGACAGCAAACAGAGATCTAGAAAACTGTAAGGAATTGATACAGAAATTTTTTTGGAGACTTGTATAACTTTATATGATAAAAAGAATAACATAAATTTAGTGTAATGTTAATACCCCTTTAAATTTAGCCTCAGCATAGGGACAAACAAAAACAAATCCCACTTGTCTGTGTACTGTCTTATATAATAGCATGTCCCTATTTATATGTGCCCCTGGCTGCCAGGCACACGCTCTTGGCCAGCAGGTTATCAGAAGGCACTCAGCTACCTTAGGTGTAAGAACACAGTCCAGCATTTAGCTCTCTAGGTAGTGCCTCACCTACTACTTTTGGCCTGAAGACTAAATCAGACTCTAATGAGTCCTATTACTCCCATCTGGAAGCTATATAAAAACGCCGGAATGAAGCTTTTGGGTGAGAGAAAGAGGGCCAAAAAGCCCCTGCCACTTTTTCTAAACCACGACCATTGTCCCACCCGCAAGCATAGTATAATATCGACCTTAATGTCTCATACATAATATTATGCCCCCTTACTTTGGCCTACCCCTCCATGGACCTGTATAATATCCCTAAAGCTACTCTGTAAGATATAAAACCCCTCTTTAATTTTATCCTCCCTTACATTTGTTTTTTTATCTATCTCCCCAAACTTACAAATAATACTGTCTGTACTCCTACCCCCACCTCTGCTCACATGGTGTGGTGCCTGTTCTCTGTGTCCCTCTACCTCCTGTCCTCCAGCCTCTTCCTGTAGTCTTCTTTCCTCTAGTCTCCTCATGTCCTCCAGACACCTCCTGTCCTCCAGCCTCCTCCTATAGTCCCCTTTCTTTCAGCCTGCTCAAGACTCCTTCTGTGGCCCCCTGTCTTCCTGTAGCCTCCTTCTGTCCTCCTTCTCCTTCCTCCAATATAAATCCAGGGTGTGTGTGTCATGTGTATATGCTCTATATGTGTATATATGTACAAATATATGGTGTGTATAACTTACATGTGTGAGTGTACAAATATGTATATATTTTTTACAGGAAAGGGGGGCCCCATTCAGAAGTCTGCTATGAGGCCAGTCTCTCCTAGTTACGCCCCTTGGTAGGAAATTTTCTCTGACAACAGGATTTCAACACTTAGTGTTTGTGTGCACTATTCTTACTCACCATACTTGTCTGAACTACGTAGAAAAACATAATATTTTCTGACAATCATACTTCAGAACTAGATAGGACTTTTGCACTAGATATTTTTGTGCGCTATTCTCACTCACCACACTTGTGTAAACTAGGGATATTTTTGTGCGCTATTCTCACTCACCACACTTGTGTAAACTAGGCAAAAAAACATAATGGCCCAAATTTTTCAAAGTGTTTACACCAGTTTTCCCTATAATAACTATATACACCACCCTATAATAACTATATACACCACCCTATAATAACTAACTATATACAGTTTCCCTATTATAACTATATACACAACACCTCCTATAATAACTATCTACTCCCTATAATAACTATATACACCCCCTATAATAACTATATACACCACCCTATAATAACTATATACACCTCCTATAATAACTAACTATATACCCCCCAATAATAACTATATACATAACACATTTTATAATAACTAACTATATACCCCACCAATGATAACTATATACAGTTATATACAGTTTATGTTATAAATAAAATTGTACATCACCTTCACCTCCATTCCCCCGATGCGCGCCGTCCTCGTCTTCTTCCATCGCGGTTATCTTCGGAGGTGTACCAAGATGGCGGCGCCCTGCTAGCAGCCGGCGCAGTGACGTCACACACGGCGTCGGCGCCGTGAACACAGGGTGCCGCCATCTTGGTTTTACACGGATCGTCAAATGGCAGAGCAGGGAACTTATTGTTCCCTGCTCTGCCATAGCATTAAGCGTTAGTATGCCCCGGCAGTGCGGTAGTAAGCCCGGACCCAAATACACAGTGGGCGAATCGGGCGGTCATGCGACCGCTCGAATCGCCCACATTTGGTGGAGGCCCCTTTAAGGGCAAAGTGGTGGGGGCCCCGGGGCTCGCGCCCCGTGCGCCCCCCCCTATATTCTGGCCCTGCTAATAAGTAAGAATATCACTGCACTGATGCAATTTTTCACAGTGCGCTTATAAAGGCAATTATTTTAGACCCCCACCTCTCACTAATAATAGAAGCTTCTTATGTACACCTCAGTGCCATAGCCAGGACAATTGCTGCTGTTTCACAACTACCCACCTAGCTGACTGACCCTATGAGGAATAGCAAGCTCCCCTTTGTTGTCTCTTGTGTGTAATGACTTCTGGAAATGTGACCCTGCTCTTATTCTTCAGACACATATCCAGCCCATGGTAGTAACTCTGCACTACCTTAACCCCAACATTGAATCAAAACTAGCAATGTATGTGCTCAGGTGATATACAGGTGCTTAACTGTATGAAAATTGGTAGTATAAAAGGGGAAACTGCACCAAGCACCAATGCACGCTAATGGTTAGATACTATACATACACATTATTTATTAACTATGATGGTTAATATACAAATTACATCAAATAATACATCACATTAAAATACAATATTGCACAATGTAATGGTATGCATACCAGTGTGTAACACTTTGTTGTGGCGAAATACTAGACAGAGAAATGTTCATTAACATCTTGCTGTATGATGCAGTACATGCTAATAATCAGGTCTGGTCTAATAAGTAAGAATATCACTGCACTGATGCAATTTTACAGTGCGCTTATAAAAGGCAATTATTTTAGACCCCACCCCACCTCTCACTAATAATAGAAGCTTCTTATGTAACCTCAGTGACATTAGCAGGACAATTGCTTGCGTTTCACAACTACCCACCTAGCTGAATGACCCTATGAGGAATAGCAAGCTCCCTTTGTTGTCTCTTGTGTGTAAGACTTCTGGAAATGTGCCCTGCTCTTATCTTCAGAACAATATCAGCCCATGGTAGTAACTCTGCACTACCTTAACCCCAACATTGAATCAAAAAACTAGCAATGTATTGCGCCAGGTGATATACAGGTGCTGAACGTATGAAAATGGTAGTATAAAAGGGGGAGAAACTGCACCAAGCACCAATGCACGCTAATGGTTTAGGAGACTATAATACACATGGATTAAAACTAGAGGTAAGATGAAAAATAAAAAAATAACAAAAATGAAAATAAAAAAAATTGGACAAGGAATGGTATGCATACCAGGGGTAACACCTTGTTATATCATCAGGCTGGGCTTAAAAAAGGGGCACAAATGGCCACCCTAGGGCCCAAGTGCACATCTGTGCCCGTAATAAAAGATTGGAATAAAATAGCTATAAATTATGTACGTGGGGTTTATGCAAGTAAAAAAGCTCATATAAGCCAATAAGTTATCAACAGCTCAATATATGCCAATAAGTTATAAACAGCTCATATATGCCAATAAAGTATGTAAACAGCTCAGTATGCCCATAGGTTAAAGCCAATCTCAGATGTCATTGGGAGTCGGAGTAGTAGTAATGAACTAGTTGGTTCTTGTAATATGTCCCAATAATGTGTCGCGGAATGCAATTGATATATTTGCTTAAAGGAAACCTACTACTTGTAGTGGCAGGTTCCGATGGCAATACGAGCACCAGCTCAGGGTGAGCTGGTGCGGAGCTTATTTTAGTTAGTGTTTTAAACCGCGGTATCGCGGTTGAAAACACTTTTCAAACTTATAAGCCGGCGCAGGGAGGTACGCGCTCGGCGAAAGTCTACCTGCCCACAAAGGAGGAATAGGAAGTGAATGAGAGCCGCGCGATGGTAAAGGCGCCGAGCGCGTACCTCCCTGCGCGGCTATAAAGTTTAAAAAGTGTTTTAAACCGCGATACCGTGGTTTTTAAACACTATAACTAAATAAGCTCCGGCACCAGCTCACCTGAGTGGTGCTCGGTATTGCCATCGGAAACCTGCCACTTCAAGGGGTAGGTTTCTTAAAAATGTTGTGAAAAATGATTGTGTAAACAGTATTTCACTAAAAGTCATGTCTTCGTGACCAGTGTCACACTCACGGTTTTCCCGGAAGACTAAAGGGTCCTCCTTAGACTCAGATATCGCATCGGACAGGCTCGGTAGTGCTGTGAGGATGGGCAGTGTTCGGCGTCCCAAGAAAGTGGATGTGCACATGCATCAATATGCTGTGCTCTGTCTGATTACTCCAGCTGATGATCGTCTCTAGCTGTACGCTTCCTAGGTAAAAGGGATGGGTTTTCTTTGGAGGACGTATAGTTGCTCCTGTTATTTTGGCTGCTCCTGTTATTTTAGCTGCAATGGTTAAATTGAGCACTAACTCCACTGTATTTTTCTATATTCCACAGTATCTTTGTATATCGCTAGACGCGTTTGTATATTGCTAGACGCGTTTGTATATCGCTAGGTGCTTTTCATCTCTAGCACCCTTATCTCCCAACATCGAATTTGAGCGAGTTAGCCACGATGGATCTGTGGCAATTCCTTGAAGAAAAACAAAAATTGATAAATTTTCATTTGCTGTGGTAGAAAACACTGCAGAGGTTGAAACAGTTTACCACGATGTGGAGAAAAACATATCAGACAAATACAGAAAATTAGAAAATCTTCTATGGAGGAGACTAAGACAAATATGGGAAATTAAGACTTTACAACATTATATCGCTGAGGACATAGTCCTTAAGGGTCTCAAATTGATCAAAACCCCAGCAAGTGACCTCAGAGATGAAGATTTTGACATCAGATGGAACAAAACACTAGATAGATAGATACCTAGATAGCCAAATAGAGATTGACACCTTCAAATCTGATGAAACTACACATAAATATGAATCAAGTATTTGCAACAATTTGGATAAAATAGAAAAAGACATTATATTAAGAAAGACGAAAAAATTTAAATGGTTAACTATACAATCAGCTAACATTCAAATCAGATACTCGAACCAACTGCAATTTACAGTATATGGTTACTACTAAAAACCGATTTTCCCCATTAGACGATACTTTTTTAGTTCAAGGCGCCTCAAAAGAGGCGGTAACCAAGGACAATATGCAAGATCCAGACCACTTCCAACCCATAACTGCGAAAAACTCACGAGTTTACAATTCAACAACCCGTAAAACTCACTATTCTCAAACTCAACACCAGTCACAATATATTCACCGGGGTGGAAGACCAAAGTCACACCACTATCAACCTGCACATTACACACGTCCACACCAACTCTACACTCAAGGGATACACACACCGAACACCAGTCCACCTTTAGGCAATCCCCATACCGACATGCCAATCACGAATCACACCACCGAATACATCACTCCCCAACATGGAAACAACTTCACCCACCTCCCACTCACACCTGTCCCACTCCCAACACTTTAACAAACCTCCCAATCTATTCTTTCCCATTCCATGACAGAACAGTTTAATTCACATTTAAAGCAAAAATTTTGAACAACCAAGGGACAATAGATCCCCTTCAACCGGCACCGAAAGTAACACTACACGACAAACAAGACCAGTTAGGAACACCAGTTCTAACTCAATATTGGCCATCCCTAAACAGAAAAAGAGGCTTTGAAGGGGGGGAAACAGCCATAATGCCAAAAGAAAAATTAGGGAAGAACTACCAATAACCTCTTCAGCAATATATAATCTAAGTTCAGTGACTCTTACAGATACTCACATAAAACTAATGGATAAAGGGCTTAAATATGTCTCTTCCAGACCACTTGATAAATTTCAAACATATATTGGCATAGAAAAATATATACGTAACCTCTGTCTCAAGAAATATTTTCTAAAAAAAACGGTAGTTCAAGATCCGAGTACAGTAGATAGATACATTCATACAAATTTAAGATTAAAGTCCAAAATGTATCCCCGCCAGGAAATTGGAGTAGAAATGTCCACCTTCAGAAAAATGGTGGACACTGACATTAGAAAACACAGAGCTTCCAATTACCATAACAACCTCTTTAAAACAGAAATTGAAGTGATCAAAGAGTTACAGACGAATGCCCATGTCACAATCCGTCCAGCCGACAAAGGCGGAGGTATGGTGGTGATGGACACTGACAATTACAACCGTGAATGTATAAAACAACTGAACGATTCAACTGTTTACAAAAAACTGAAAGAGAACCCTTTAACTCAATTTGAAAAAGAACTAGACAAATTAGCACTTGCAGCATTGAATAAAGGCATCTTGACACAATCAGAATATAAATACATTTCAAACTCCAATTATCGTATCCCTGTATTTTACTGTATGCCTAAAATCCATAAGAATTACAAGGATCCCCCAGGACGCCCCATTGTATCGGGAATTGAATCTTTGACATTAAATTTATACCGATACATAGACCAATTTATACAACCCTACGTCACATAGACCTGGAGCTACATTAAAGACACAACACAAATAGTCAAAACTTTAGAAGATTTACATTGGCAATCCAATTGGATATTAATAACATTAGACGTGACCTCTCTATACACTTGCATTGATCATAATAGTGGAGTTGAAGCCGTGAAATACCATCTTAATAAGGCGGACCTCCTACACACAGAACAAATACAATTTCTGTTAGACAGCATTATATTTATTTTGACTCACAATTACTTTATTTTTGATTCACAATTGTATTTACAGTGTTTAGGCACAGCCATGGGGACCAGATTCGCACCTAGTTATGCCAATTTATTTATGGCCCATTGGGAAGACTTCACCATCCAACCCCATCTAGGCACGGGTCTGGTCCTCTGGCAAAGATATATAGATGATATCATTTGTATCTGGGATGGCACACAGGACAGCCTCACAACATTCATCAATTCATTAAACAATAATAACTTAAATCTCTGTTTCACTCCAACCATCAGTGCACAACAAGTAGAATTTTTAGATCTCCTTATCACAATAGACAAATAACACATTTAGCTATAGCACCTTCAAGAAACCCACAGCCAAAAATGGCTATATTGTATTCGACAGTTGCCCCTTACCACGGTGGTTACTGAATGTCCCTTACAAAAACAGTATCCAAGACTGTTACTTTTAGCATCCTGGGAAAAAGCCAGAAATACGGACAGAGAAGTGATTCTAGAGAAGAAAAAGGTTGAACAATTACCCCTCAGGGACAATCAACCGACCGAAGACCAAACAAAAATAGTACTACCGTTTAATGTACATCATACCAAAATCAAGAAAGTGATCCAGAGACATTGGCATATTTTGAAAAATGACAAAATAATTGGGGAATCCTTACCCCCACAACCACCGATAGTATTTACTAAAGCTCCCAATCTTGGTACACAGATAGCTCCATCAATAAAAACTAATAGAAACAAAATGAAATCTTCTACTTGGCTATCCCTTAAAGGTTTCTTTCGTTGCGGCAGATGTATTTGCTGCAGATCTAATAGCTTCAATAGACAAACAGACGACCTTTCATCTAACAGTAATGATTTCTCCTTTCAAATTAAAGAACTATTGACGTGCAACTGCACGAAAGTCATCTATATCATAGAATGTCCATGCCATAAACAATACATAGGAAGAACAGGCAGAAAACTCAAAGAAAGGATAGGGGAACACTTTAGGAACATTAAAGCAGGTTTCGAACAACACAGCTTATCTTCCCATTACAAAAAATTCCACAATTGTAGCCTTGCCGACACTAAGTTTAGTGCGATCCATTCTGTGACCCCTGACTGGCGAGGTGGTAACTTTATGGCTAACATGTCAAGATCTGAAGCTAAAATGATTTACAACTTCGATACCATTATCCCCAAGGGACTCAATGCTGAAATGGAACTTTTCGGTTTCCTATGAGGAATAGACCCGCGTACACACTGGGCGTCTGTTTCAGGCTGTCTCCAGCACACTGATGCACACTGAATGCGGGGCTCTTTCCCGTAGTATACCTAGGCATTACAAAATAGGTCTCAACATGTACTTCATATTTATTCCACCCTTAGACTGGTCCAACAATTTAGTGTTTGAGGCTCTTTCCCGTAGTATACCTAGGCATTACAAAATAGTTCTCAACATGTACTTCATATTTATTCCACCCTCAGACTGGTCCAACAATTTAGTGTTTGAGGCTCATATATATTAAACAGATGGTAATATACAAGAGTGTATGCTGAATTTCATTGGAGCATGTTTAAACAAATAGACTGTTTTATATGTATAATGGGCGAAACGACAGTAATTGTGCCATCTGTAGGTCATATATTTAACAAAGTGTATACATTCGCTTTACCACTATACATTCGGTATTTTTATTTTATACAGTTGTTTTTTATCCATATATTTATTTTTACAGATTCAGATTTTGATGTATTTATATTTATTTTTCTGTTTATATTTATTTTTATCCGATTGAAAGTTTACTTTCTAGTTAAGCAAATGGTAACTGTGTAAACAAACAATTTAGATCCAGGCCGGGTTTTTGTAGAAGCTTTTGTATATAACAGGCATTGTGGGCAGTTCATTTTATTATTTAGCCAAGCAGAGCTCAGAAACGTGTCTAGCGATATACAAGATCGCGGTGGTCCTATTAGTAGGTTGAATCAATGGGACGTAGAGGATTGACCTTTTAAGGGCTCATCATCGGTCCCCGCCTTTTTTGGAAATTTTTTTTCCCCTAATATGTAATTATTTTTTTTATGCGGCTACCTGGGGCGTGGAGTTAAGTAGCCCGAATGTGAGGGTAAACGAGGAGGCGGTCTACTCGCGCTCTTCCCCCCCCTAAGGTAGCCTCCTTGCTTTACCCTCCTACTCAACATTCCCTTCGGCCCCTGCGCAGCTGCTCGTAGCCGGCTGCCCACGCCCTCCGCGTCGACCGATCCACAGCATGCTTTGCGCCCTATGCCTCCAGAAAAACAGCCTACAGGCACGCGCCTCTGCGCGGTCACTGGATAAGAAGAATAGTTGGAGTCTGAAAAAGAAGGGGGGGCGGGAATGCTTGTTATTTGAGCTCTCCAATGCGCAGAACTGGAGAGGAGCGTCGGGACGAGGGCGCGCACGCTACGAGGCTAGCCGAAGATGTGGTGAGTTAGGAGGGGTGTAAGCCTGTCCCCCCCCGCGGTTGGTCTAAACGGGGCTAACGGGCGTGGAGTAGCCGCCTCGTGTAACCTAAGATGCGGCTACTCCACGCCCCTCCAGTTGCCGCTACAAAAAAACTGTATTCATATTCCTTTAGGGGTAAAAAAAAGTTTCCAAAAAATCGTGCGGGGAAGCGAGGATTAGCCCCTTAAAAGGGTATCTCAAATCCCATTTGATTTCACCTACTTCACCCCGATATACCTGTATAGGTATGATTTGTCCCCGGTGGTAGGTGCCCTTTTAAAGGTCTGTCTTTCGTTTGCGGCAGATGGCTTGTTGACATCTAATGCTACTGTTCAATGACAACAGCGCTTCGTAATCTACAGTAATGATTTCTCCTTTTCAAATTTTAAAGTAACAACTATTGACGTGTTCACCAACGACACGAAATCATCTATATCATAGAATGTCAATGCCAAAGAAATACATAGGAACATTGTCAAAGAAAGAGAACAAGAAGTATAGGTGGAAACACTTTAGGAACAAAAGGCGGTTCTCGAGACAAGCACAGCTGATCTCCCCATTACACAAAAATTCCCATGTTAGCTTTCCTTACCGTACACTAAGTTTTAGGTGCGATCCATTCTGTGACCAGTTTGACTGGCTGAATGTCTCCGGGTGGTAACTTTGGTAAAATGTCAAGATCTGAAGCTCACTAAAAGACTATTTACAACACTTCCGATACCATTATCCCCAGGGCTCAATGCGGGACTAGTCCTTAGATACCGTAACAAGCGTCCTGTGATGCAATGAGTCTGCGTTCCACCCCCCACTAGCAATAATCGGGTTTCCCGAGTACACCTGAGCAGTTAAAAGTGCTGTCACGCTTTGTCTCCATCAATCACTTGCATTCCACCCTAGATCTTATGAGGTTCTGGGCTCTTTCGTAGTATTGTACTTTCTAGGCATTCAAAATAGTGTCTCTACATGTAACATTATTTACTTCACCCCACACTGCTCCAAACAATTAGTTGTTTGAGGATCTACCTCAAATTAAACAGATGGTAATATTACAAGAGTTGTATGCGGATTTAATCAGCTGGAGCATGTTAAAATACAAAGGGTCTAGTTAATGGCGACGAACAACACTAATTGGCCACGTAGGTCATACTTTAACAAGTCGTCACATTGGCTTACCACTATTAACATTCGGATTTTATTTTATTACGTTGTTTTTATTCATATATTTATTTTTAAAGAATTCAGAGTTTTGATGTGTATTATATTTATTTTCAGTTTATATTAATTTTATAGGATTGATTGCAAGTTTAACGTTCCAGTTATAGCAAATGGTAACTGTGTGGTAATACAAACAATTTAGATCAGGCGGCGGGTTTTGTAGAAGCTTGTTGTAATAAAACAGGCAGTTTGTGGGCAGTTCATTTATATTTAGCTACTGAAGAAAAGAAAAGAGATTTTTCAAGCAGACGCTCGAAACGCGTCTAGCGCTTATTACAAAGACTACCGTGGAATATACCAAGATTACCGTGGATGTTAGTGCTAAATTTACCTCATTTTGCAGCTCCAATTTATTCATTGCATATATCGGCATATATGAACTGTTTATAGCTATATGGATTATGTGAGATTTTTTACCTTTCATAAAAACCCCACTGCCGGTAATACCAACATATAGCTACAATTATATCTCACCACTGTTTTATTAAGGGCACAGATGTGCACTTGCGCCCTATGGTGCCATTTGTGCCCCTTTTGAGACCAGCCTGAGATATAACAAAGTGTACACACTGGCTGATGTATGCATTTGCTGGTGCAATATATGTAATTTTTAATTTGATTGTTTATTTGATGTAATTGTATTTTTCACCATCATAGGTAATAAATAATTGTTGTTATAGGATCTACCATTAGGCCGTGGAGCTGGTTGCTTGGTGCAGTTTTAATTCTTTAAACTTCCAAATACAGCCCAAAAACCCCGCCCGACCCACCTTCCCCCTTTTTAAAGAAATGAATGTGAATGCCCCAGACGAGGATACCCCTTAATGCAAGTGCCTTAGTGTAATCACAGATCCCCGTATCCCCTCTGTTCATTTATGTCAAGCCTCTGACAATGACTCCCCATTCCAGGTAGCTGTAAATCACAGCTCAAGCGACACCTTTGCCTTGTAACACCCAAGATTGAAATTGGTCTGTGCTTTTCTTGCAAACATCCCCAATCTCCGGTTTTTCTTTGCGGCCTAGCCTTTTTTTCTTTGGGGTCCTTTGTAGAAACCGGGGGCCACGGACACATGAGCTGGACTGGAAGTTGCAGGCCTAGGGAAGTCCAGTTGTCCACCGGTCTGGTTGGCCTTTTACTTATGGGGACCCGGAGTGGAGGGCTGTACAACCACAAAGCCTGGCAGTCTTCTCTACAGTGGTTTTCCTTCTTTTTTTCCGGTCCTCTGTCGTTTTTGTTGGTGTTGCAAGAGAAATGATGAGGGAGGGCTTGCTCCTTTGTTACCCCCCTTCTCTTGGACCCCCATTCCGCGCTTATAGTCAGCGTCTTTTTCTTTTTCTCCCCTGGCAGCATACCTTGGCCTGTCTAGATCTGTCCATGAGGTCTCTGTGTGGTGCCGGGACCCAGGGTGTCTGCCAAGTTTTAGTGTTTATCCCCGGGCTCCACCGTCCCCTTGCCCACCTGCCCGAGCCGGGTTTTTGACAGCAGTTTAGTAGCAGGGGACCAGAGACGGATTTGGTCAGAACGTCCTTTGCCCCGCCCCTGAACAAACAATCACTATTTTTTTCTTAACGCCAGTTCGGTTTATCTATTGAAACCTTCGACCCAGGAACACAGTAAGAAACGGGCCTCTTCTTGAAACCACTTGTGGGAGACTTTAGGAATGTTATTGGAGATTGCCTAGACTTTCTGGACGATTGCCCACGCTCCCTGGGAGGGGTTGCTTATTACCCAGGCCACAGTTGAGTAATATCTAGTCAGCCTGGATTGCTTGCCAAACGGGCAGGCTAGGACCATTTTTGGTCAGTCCCTGTGTCCCTAAAGGACCTGCCTTCCGCTTGTCCTGGGCTGTTTTCTTGATCACCCTTTTCCCCCCCCATAGCACCCTGAAGTGAACGGTAGGCATGCATCCTACTCACGTTCTCATCACCTGACTAACTAACTACAATATAGGCCAGGGAAGCTGAGCTCTCCCCTTGTATCCGGTCTGGCTGGTGGGCTCGGCTACATGAATGCCTCCTGAGCTCTATCTAATCTGATATGTTCACAGACTCCTTGGTCTTACTGAACACTGGGGCTGGAACTCTGGACAAGTTCATCGACCAGGCGGTTTTATACTCCCACTGGTAATGGTCGCGTCGGCTACTCCCTCCAATGATATTCTCCAGCTCACAATACAAGATATGAAAATATGTGATTGGGGTTTTTTTGTGACACACTATACAATCACAATTTATATGTACTTTAACTCCTGCCTACCAGGCATGAACCTCTACGCTCCCCCTTTGCAGTGCTTCACCCTGGCCTCTTATGTACTGCCTTGTGTGGGGCTTTGATCAACGACCTTCACAGGCTAGGCAAGGACTAAATGGTTGGGACCCCCAACCACTACCGTTTACCCCCTATTGCAACACACAACTACTTGCCTTGCATTTGGCCCGACGCGGGCTCCGACGTTGGTGTCCTCTGCCCCCTTTTCCTTCCCCCCATTAGCATGCCACTCGTCACCAAAGGGGACCTTCGGTATTACAGCCCCAGTCTCCTTTCCATGGATTCTTTCTTTGGCTAACATCAAGACTGGAAGTGTTACTAGGGGAATTCCCAATCTCTCAGGGCCGCCGGCGGTAGTGAGTCTTTAGTCAGTAACATCTGATGGCTACTTTCAGCAGGATAATGCGCCATGTCATAAAGCTGGAATCATCTCAGACTGGTTTCTTGAACATGACAATGAGTTCACTGTACTCAAATGGCCTCCACAGTCACCAGATCTCAATCCAATAGAGCATCTTTGGGATGTGGTGGAACGGGAGATTCGCATCATGGATGTGCAGCCGACAAATCTGCGGGAACTGTGTGATGCCATCATGTCAATATGGACCAAAATCTCTGAGGAATGCTTCCAGCACCTTGTTGAATCTATGCCATGAAGAATTGAGGCAGTTCTGAAGGCAAAATGGAGTCCAACCCGTTACTAGCATGGTGTACCTAATAAAGTGGCTGGTGAGTGTATATTACAACTGCTCACAATTACTATTACAATTCACTTTGACTTTCTGAGAAGGATTTTCCTCAATTACATAGTAAAAGTAAAGGCATAGGATCACAAACAATACCCTGCTCAGGCCAGAAACTTGGAAGGTATAGGTTTTACTGAATGCAAAGTAATTCTCCTTAGCCCTATGGTGGACTGACACTGGAATACTAAATTATATATTTGGAGTGAAGAAAACCTGGTTGCTAATTCACTTACACAATTACTTCTTCTGCAACGTGTGTAACTTTAATTCACTTAATATTTTAACAAGAGGCCTAGTTAAAATCTGGAGTTCAATTCCACAATCGACTAAACTTTGTTCTTACCCTACCTCACTCATTAAACTTGGTAAATCATTGGGACTAAAATCATCTCTATTTTCCTCAGTGGCATAACTAGGAGAGGCAGGGCCCATAGCAGACTTCTGAATGGGCCCCCCCCTATGCCCTCAGAAAATATACATATTTGTATACTCACACATTTATACACTTGTGTAGGTAGGTCGGAAGGCCAAGATTCCTCTGCAGTATAGATGCCCACACATGCTGCACATATTTTATTTATTTAGGCACTCAGGCATGTTTATGGATGTTTTGAGAAACCCTTGAGCACATGCACAACCTAGCTAGGCCCAAGGCTGCTACAAGTTTCCAGACGTTGTCGCCTGGCCCGCCGCTGTTTTGCTAAAACTGGTGATGCTGACTATGCTGGCTGTTATGCTGACTGGATGAAGAAGCAGAAGAGGAGGAAGTGGAGTAGGAGGAGACTGTAGTTAAGGAGATGTAACACTCCTCACAAGTGTCAGTTGGACACATGCCAGGTGTACCTTGAAGCTAACGACATTGCGCACTGTACTACTCAGTTTGTTCACAACCTATTTTTGCAGGATGGGGATGGCCTGCTGAGAAATGTAGTGGCAGCTGGGAAACTCATGCTGCGGAACAGCATAAGATCTTTTATCTTTTAAACTCTTTGCGTCCAAAAGCCTGAATGGGAGCATTTTAAATGCCATACTGTATAGACTAGGGTCACATCGAGCAAATGACACATGTTCTGTTTTTTTGCATTCTAGGTGAAAAAATGCCTAGCCACAAATACCATGTTAGCTGTTTTTTGTGTGCTAAGTCCTTGGGCACACAGACGCAAATGGCCTTCTAAATCTGGGCAAATGTTACAAATTGCGAAGTGAACAGCATGCAAACTAAATGGAAACACAAACATGATAAAAACGTGAGCACAGTGTAGAAGTAAATGTACTGAAAACACATGCAATGTAAAAGGACACTTATAAATTAATGCAAACACAATTTAATCATCATGTAAATGTATATGTAATGCAAAAGCAATGTAAATAGCATGTAAACGTAAAAACAAAAGCCTTGCAAATGTGACGCAATCGCTATATAATCGCAACACAAACACAATGTAAATACTACACAGGTGTAAATGGAAATGCACCACGTGAACGCAAATGCAGTGTAAACAAGATGCAAACGCTATGTAAAACCTAAATGTGATGTAAATGCAAATGCAACGCAAGCAAGACCCAATTGCCATGTAAAAGCAAATGCCACATAAATGTAATTGTGAAGAAAATGCCACATTAATGTTAACATGACACAAGCCATGTAAATGCCAATGAAACGTAAACGCAAATGTGACATGAACGCAAATTCAACACAAACGCAATGTAAACTCAAATGCAAACACCACATAAATGGCATATTAATGAAAACGATATGTAAAGACAAATGTAATGCAAACTCAACATAAACACAAACGCCATGGAAATACAAGCACCATTCACATGTAATGCAAACACCACATAAATGCAAACACACCACAGATGTAAACACAAAAGCAACACAAGCAGCAGATTAATGTAAATGCATTATTCATGCTATGTAAACGCGAATGCAACGTAAACATGACACAAATGACACATGAACACATATGCATTGCAAAGGCCTTGTAAATACAACATAAATTGCGCAAAGCAACAAAAATGCAAATGTGGAGTAAATGCAAATTCAGCGTAAACACGACACAAACTCCACAAAAATGCTAACGCCACATAAATGCAAACACCACTTAAATGTAAGTGTAAATGCGATGCAAACACTACTTGAATGCAAATAGAATACAAACACTGAGTAAGCCTCCTTTCACACTTTTGAGTCAGATGTGCTGAACTCGCATCACACTCGCAGCATGTGCTGCCTGGACCTCTCGATCCGAACGCTGCAAACCGGAAGTGAACTGTGCATGTCAGTTTCAGTTTGCAGCGTTCAGGCCGGGAAATCCAGGCAGCACATGCTGCGAGCATGATGCTAGTTCAGTGCATCACACTCGCATGTGTGAAAGGGGCCTAAGAGTAAACACAATGTAAACGCTGCATGAATACAACTGCCGTATAAACACGATGCAAACACCACATATTATGCAAATACAACATATATGCTAACTGCATGCAAACAGAAGTATAAATGTGACGCAAACGCCACGCAAATGCCATGTAACCCTAAACGCAAATGCAAGGAAAATGCCACATTAATGTAAATACTTTTATATAACGTTTTATGTTTACATTGCTTTTGCAGTAACATGTTTGCTTTCTCAACGCATTTGGGTTTAACATTGCATTTACATTCCATTTATATTGCAATTTTGTAACTATGGGGCACATGTATCAAACTTTTGGCTTGCCCTTTTAGACTTTTCATGACGCATGTGCTCATTTGCGACTTTTTAAAGTCTAAGTTTATGTTCACTGGGGCACATTTATTAACGGCCTGATTAGCGTTTTTTCCATTGGGCTTTGGTATTTTTTCCATTTTTGCACTGAATTCCCCCTGGGATTTTGGCGCGCCGGGATTTTGGATGCGACGGAAATCGGGGGCGTGGCCATTGGAAAACCCGGCGCATTCGGAAAAACTGCCATATTTAAAAAAAAAAATTGGTCGCACGCACCATACTTACATGCACCACGAAGAGATCAGTGAACTCCGACGCACCTCGGCGCAGCAGCGACACATGGTAGACATCGGGCGCAGGACCTTCATGAATCACCGGAAGACCCGCTCGCTCGCTGGAACGCGAATGGACCGGGTAAGTAAATGTGCCCCACTGTGTCTAAGTTTGTGTCTAAGTTTTCTGC
The DNA here is from genome assembly GCA_019512145.1 of Engystomops pustulosus. NCBI lineage: Eukaryota > Metazoa > Chordata > Amphibia > Anura > Leptodactylidae > Engystomops > Engystomops pustulosus. The sequence goes on along the minus strand of CM033646.1, from coordinate 82,166,265 downwards.
AGTGTTCTCAGAGTTATCACCTGAATCCACATGTGAAAGTCGCAACCTTTTTAAAAAGTCTCTAAAAAGTTCAAAATTTTGGTCCAAATCTAAGGCTGCCCCTAACCAGGCGTAGAAATTAGCTTAAAACTGTTTGCAACTGTTTGCAACAAAAGCTGCAAAAACTCCATCATTCAGTTGTTTGACCTCCCTCATCTATGGTAATTCTAACAGCCCACTTGAGAGAGTAGATGGTAACAATTTGCATGATGTGCATATCCAACAAATATGCAGTGGTGCCTGTGAGATAAAAAATTCCCGAGCTTCCGAAATACAAAGCAAATAAACAAGGTCTTCTCTAAGGGGAAGGAGATTTCCAAAAAGGGCACTCTGCTTAACTGGGAGAAGGATTTAAAGGGAACCTGTCACCAGGAGACCCATTTTTAGCACTCCCCCAGCCCCCACAGATCATAGTACATACACTGCCAAAGTGTTTTTGTATTAAAAATAGGTTTCACAGAAAAAAAGATATTTTATATTGAACCTTTCATTAGCTTCTGCTGTGTGACTAGGCAGTTGCCTAATGGGAGGGTCTGGAAAGGAGCAGTCCCCCCCCCCTCCCTTGGGAAACATGTGACCTTTTCAGATACATGAATAACTCCCCTCACTCGGGAGTGTATGAACTATGCTCTGTAGGGACTGGGGGCGTGCTAAAAATGGGTCTCCTGGTTACAGGTTCCCTTTAAGAATGGAATTCTTATCCTCCCAATAGAAAATTCTTACCAGATGGTACTACACTCCAAACTTCCCACACATCGCACATATTCCCAGGAACTTCTGATGGATGTTTGAAGGCATTTTGGCCATAAAGCCTGCTCATATCTGATCATGTCTGATCTAATTTACTGGATAGACACTTTTAGCTTCCTGTCTTCACTCTTGCTGCTCAAAATTGGATAGGAATCAGCCTTGACCCTTAAGCTCAATATCAAAACCATCCCCTCCGAATATAAAAACTAACCTGCCATATTCTTTAAGCCTGTACGCTAGGAAATCTCGAAATGCTAGAAATGCTTGATCAACATTGATTGAATAGCAAAATGTTTGCTCTAAGACGAAAGGCACTACCTGCCTACTTTTCTATGTGGAGCCCTTAGCTACAGCTTCCAGTTCATTCCAATGCTAGGATTACAGGTCTCAGCTTCAGATATTATGAATGGTCTCAAACTGTACTTTTTATATCTGTATAGAGTGATCTTTTTAAAATTTTATATTGAGTCTCTGTCACGTGACTACTGTTTGTACATTACCCTGTTGATAAAAATTGAAAGTTACAAAAATAAAACTGATTTTTATGTATACAGGCGGTCCCCTACTTAAGGACACCCGACTTACAGACAACCCATAGTTACAGACAGACCCCTCTGCCCACTGTGACCTCTGGTGAAGCTCTCTGGATGCTTTAAAATAGTCCCAGACTGCAATAATCAGCTTAAAATTGTCTGCAATGAAGCTTTATTGATAATTCTTGGTCCTATTACAGCAAAAAAATTTGAAACTCCAATTGTCACTGGGGCAAAAAAAAAAATTGTCGGGAACTACAATGATAAAATATACAGTTTCGACTTACATACAAATTCAACTTAAGAACAAACCTACAGTCCCTATCTTGTATGTAACCCGGGGACTGCCTGTATATTCTTCTCCAATAAGATTAGACAACCATTGCAAAAAATGCTGGAAACTATCAGAGAAGAAACGCGTTAATGAAAATATTAGTGTTATATTTTAGGTGTAACATGACTCATAGGTGCTAATGACTCATAACATTGTTTATAAATTCAGATTATTAAAAATAGATAGGAATACAACATATGTCTAAGTGCTAGAAGGATGATAAAATCTCAGAAATCTGTGCAGATTTGAAAAAAATGCATTACAAAAACCACAGATGTAGGCATCACTTGCAATACTAGGCTAAGATAACAATCAATCATTAATTAGGCAAATTGCTACACTACTGACAGGGCCTCACCTGCCAGGAACCACTGCCATTCAGTGTCTTCAGCATATTGGATGCCATGGGACAACCCCTTTAACATATACATGTTAGGGCCCCTTGATAAAATGTAACATTTATAACTTTTAAATAACAACATAGACTCCTTGCTGAGGGGTAAAATTTGGTCACAGCTTTCTTGTATTAACCTGTAATTTAATAACTCAAGGCACTTGGTAGAAATGTAACCCAACATCAGGCTCGGACAGCTATATGCCCATGCCCATGAGCATCAGCATAGAACAACTTTACATTCCTCCACTGGTTTCCCGTGTAACCACCACCCAGCAAGAAAAGGGACTGTTCAATTCGCTCCTGGAGGCTAGAAAGAAATATGTCTAAGTCAATCTCATTCAGGTGCACACCGCCTCATCGGATTGTAATTATGTAATTAAGTTCCCTATGGCGTACCTACACCCAAAACTTTAATTGAATAAAACAAGTAATCGTGGAATTTTTGGTTTGCCTGCCTCATGCTCCCTGCCATAATACAGCCTAAGACAGTGATGGCGAACCTTTTGGAGACTGAGTGTTTACCGTGAAGTGCCAACGTGGCATTTTAAGCAGTAACTTATTGCTACCTGTTGTTCCACATCTTTCAATTGTATCGGCCCCCTGAGGCAGCCAATACAGTTGAAAGAAAGACTCTGGTTGTAGCTTCTCTCCAGGGTCTCTCTGTAGAGAAAGAATGGTGGGTCCAGAATGAAGACCTCCAAAGGTATTGTAGTTCTGTCAACACCTCACTTTCCCCGCAGTTCCAAACAGCCAATGATGTTTCACTTTAAAATAGTGCTGAGAGCAGCATCTCTTAAGTTGCCTGGGACTGCAGGAAGATTTGGTGGATTTGGTCCTATTTGGTGAACCCTGTCCTGTGGTGATGGCCTGAGGGTCCACAGAAATGGCTCTGAGTGCCACTTCTGGCACCAGTGCCATAGGTTCGCCACCACTGGCCTAAGACAATGACTTGTCTTTGTGGAAGAATAAGAGATGAATGAGGCAAAACCTGCCTGGATCCTTCTTTGGTACTACAACCTATATGCAGATTTACAAATGGGGGGGCCCTCAATGTGCTCAGTGTGCTCAGTGTAGCTGACCTGAAGTTACCCACAAATGAGCATTCCCAACAGAAATGGACAGGATCAAACACCTGAATATAAAACCAAACTGCACCTGGCTCCCCTGCCTCCTTATTAGAATGGAGTTTGAGCCAGAGTTCAATCTCATGAACACACACTAGTGTCATTTCGGTTGACTGTGGACCCCTCTACTGATTGTGTAGGGGGTGGGTGGGGGCATCAAACCACAGAATGAGCTCCTCTGCAAGGAACATTCGTAATTGTAACTGCACAAAACAAAAACCTGCCATGGCCCTTGTTAAAGAGTCAACAGGGTCCTGGGGCCTAATCGACTGTAAGGGTGGCTGCTGAGTAACCATAAGGCAAAACCATCATCAGCTGCCCTAACCCCCAACCCATGTCTGGATTCAGTGCTAGGCGCCAACTAAAATTTTAGTCAAAACTCCACCAGGGGAAACCATCATTCAACTTATTGCGACAAGTAGATGAGTTCAAAACAATGCTCAGAGGGCTTCTGAATCATCACACACTCCAGCACCAAAAAGGCTGTAAGTCCTGGGGCCAAGATTTCAGAGAGGCTTCAAAGTAAAACCCTACTGAGGAACCACTACCAACCCCCCATGCATCCGCATATTGGAACTCACCAGGCAGACAAGGAATAGCTGGTGAATCTACTGTGTGCAGCTGATGGCAGAGAAATTGGAGGAGAAGGAACCAGGCTCCTGGATAACCCACAACAGTCATGCACTCACCATCCACAACTTCTCTGACCAACACTGGATGAACCACTGGTTGAAGATGGGGAGCGCAAACTGGACTGTCTTCACCTCCTAAAAAAAACTTGGAATGCCCATGTCTGCGAGCCTGGGCAGGAGTGCCTATGACCTTATAGGGAGGAGGAAGAGGACTCTGATACCTAACCATGGACATAAGGTGTGGCTAAACCAAATATGGTACTTAAGGAGGAACTACCAGCCCATCCTGCAGCGTTGGAGATGGTCAAGACAGCCCTCATTTAAGGGATCCTCCATATTTACTAGACAGAAACCTGGGACATTGCAACTAGCACACACTCTGCTCAAGTGCTGTAGTAACAAGAGGGGAAGGAACAGTAAGAGCTGCTATAGGCACTTTTTGTATGGCAGCAGGAAGGGGAACGTGATTAGGTAGCATGTGGAGGGGTAAGTGACCAGCAATCAACAAATAAACCACTACCAGTATATTGTCAAATAGTGTAATACCTTCTACTTTTTTTCTTTCATGGTCCAGTGTGATGGCATCATCTAGAAAATCAACTTATTATGAAGTCACAGCAGAGAGACACACCAGCCCCCCTCCCCCGCTCACAAGATGCTCAAGCCCCCTCTCCCCCACACACAACTTGCACCAGCCCCCCCTCCCCCACACACAGCATGCACCAGCTCCCCTCCCCCACTCACAGCATGCTCCCACAGAATTTTTTCTACAATTACAGGGGACCTCCTGACGAGATACTTTTAAAGGGATCCCTAAGGGACAATTTATTAGAGCCCAGAGGATATGCAATACCGATGAAGAACACGAAATTAATAAGAAAAAAAAATGGTATAAGAAGAGAGAAATAATACAAGTAGGAAATACAGTGCCACGAAAAAATTGTGAAGAATTGAGAACTAATCGAATTCCTAATAATAATACAGAAAGATAATTTGTCATTTATTTCTACATATGATAGACACTCTAGAATGATTAAGAATGTAATATTGAAACGCTGGGACATACTCCAATGTGACCCTAAATATGGGAAATTGTTTAAAGAAAAAACACAATTTATTTATAGAAGAGGGAAATCATTGGCGAGCTACTTAATCAGAGTCAATGTGGAAAGGAATTCTAATAAATCAAAAAAGCAATCTTTTCTTAAAGCACAGCAGAAAGGTACATTCGCATGTTTATCATGCCAAAATTGTAACTCCATCATTAAAGGTGACAAATTGTACCAAACTACTCAAGGTACACCAATTCCGGTTAAAGGCTGGTATTCCTGCAATAGTAAAAATGTCATATATATGCTCAAATGCCCATGTGGGAAAGCATATATAGGACAGACATTCAGAAATTAGAATTAGACAGACATCCAGAAGGAATTAGAATTAGGCTTAATGGAAATAGAAGCGCTATAAGATCATATTTAAGAATAGGTGCAAAAGAAGAAAAGAATAAAAAAATATGGTGAAACTACAGTAGCAAGACATTTCTCAGAATGTGGTCATCAAGTGTCAGACCTCAGGTGGATGATAATTGAAGAGGTAGAAGGCAGCGATAGTGAACAAATCAGAGTGCGATTATTACGAAGAGAAGTTTATTGGATTATTCGTTTGGAATCTCTGAGTCTGAAAGGTCTAAACGAGGAATGTAATTATAATGTATTTTTGAGCGGTGCATCTTGTGAGCGGGGGAGGGGGACTGGTGTGTCTCAGCTGTGACTTCATAATAAGTTGATTTTCTAGATGATGCCATCACACTGGACATATAAAAGGGTAGTGTAATATATTAGAACAGTGAAAAATGTAAAGTTTACATATTTTGTATCATGCCTCTAAATCTAGGCCATAGATGAAATATTTAATAGTAAAATCTATATTATTAACTTAGCTATTACATGCATTCTTTTAAAGTCTATATTATATAGAATACCGACTTCCGGTTAACAGGGTTTTAAGTACCTTGGAGATACGTATCACATATGTCTGAGGAAGGGGGCGTGTCCCTCGAAACGTCACAGCATGTGGACGATACCACTCTGTCCAACAGTCAGAGCTATGCACGTCTCAGCCCTGAGGTCTTCAAACAAGTGAGTGCCACGAGGAATATGATCGCTGAAAGAGGTGACTAATTGAACTATACAAATTAGACTAAAGGAATTATACGAATTGTAAGCACTCTCACATGACTGTTGACCTATTTGCTAGCCGTAATAAGTATAAGAAGCTAATTATTGCATGTAAGAAGATCTTCTGAAGACAAATGTAAATATGTGTATATATTAAAACTAAGTAAAAGTTTGAAAGAGTATACAATGGTCTTTAATGGTCGGATTATAGGACATTGTTCATAGATCCAGCTCCCACTTCCCCACACACAACATGCACCAGCCCCCCTCCCCCACACACAACATGCACAAGCATACACTACAGGCACCTTCAAGCACTCACCTCTTCTTCCATGCTGCCAGGCCAGGGCTGTGCTGTGGGGGCGTGGCCTCCTGTGTTCAGCTGGAGCAGCTCTGTAATGTGCAGGGCAGGGCCAGTGAGGAGCAGGAAAATGACATCAGTGTCCAGATATCTTAGGTGGTCATACACAGCATGTCCTTCTTACTTTAACGCTGTTGAAGTAAACAGCTTTTAGAGAGAATCCAACCATTATAATAATAAAGAGCAGAGCAGCGATCCCCATCATAATATGTATAATTCATAGGGGCATATGTACCATAGCTCTTGACGTTCTATTTTGGTGGGTTTTTAGTCTCGACCAAAAATTTAGCATATCTTAAAGTACAATTTCTATGATACTTTTTTGTGTTGTTAATCTAAAATTATTTTAATTAAAAGAAATTAGTATGAATTTCTAAATAAGTAAGCCATGTATGTCATTCAAACTTTGGAAAAACATACATTTCAGAAATATTACTCATGATTTCACCCTACTGTTCCTTTCTGTACCTTCCTTAAAAACTAAAGAATGGTGGTTTATGGGAGGTTTTACCTTACACTTTAAAATTTCCTTGACATCAATTAAAGGATATCTAACACCAGGAATAAGGATTGTAAACCTAGCAAACTGACATAATGTTGTGACCCTTGTTGTGTAAATGGTTTTTACACAAAAAAGGCTTTAACAAATATGCAAAGGAGCCTGAGGGGCTCCAGCCTCCATTTACACCTATGGAGCCTGGAGCCCCTCAGGCTCATTTTCATAATTTTTAAAGTTAAAAAAAAAAAAAAAAAAAAAAAAAAAAAGAAAGAAAAGCAGATCCTACCAGAGGGAGCACATGACACTATGTCTTCTGGGTTTACAATCCTTGTTCCTGGTGTTAGGTCACCTTTGAATTATACATTAAGCCTCCTAAAATAGGTGAAAAAAAAAGTTATGGTGACTTCCTTACACAAATTTACATCTCACTTCAAAGTACATTTTATTGATGATGCCATCACACAAGGCCATAAAAGAGTCAAGACCTAGAAGCTGACTTGTCTGTGGCTAAATAAATTATGACAATCAGCAAATGAGCAACCGCAACCAGGCTTGGCACTAACTGTCAGACTAGGTAAGTTAAGCAAACTAACCCTGCAACGTCCCTGCGAGCTAAGGCTCTGCAGATAAACCGGGCAAACCCACTATCAGGAACCTAACTGACGGTCCCTGGCGACCCTACAAGATGACAGGAAGACTTACTTTGTCTGGCAGCTGCTGGATGGTGGAGCAGGTAACCGGAATACAGGAATAGACCAGTGTTCACACTGGTGCACAGAATACTAACACAGGACTGAGACAGGGAAAGCGGGATAACACTAGGAGGTAAACGATACTGAGGGACAAACAACAGATACAGGACTTCAGGTGGGTTATACACAGGTCAGGTCAAGATCAAACGGGTTATATAAAGGTCAGGTGAAGATCAAACGGGTTATATTCAGGTCAGGTCAAGATCAAGCGGGTATATACAGGTCAGATCAAGATCAAGCGGATATATACAGGTCAGGTCCAGATACAGGCAGACAAGCGGAGACAAACAAACCAGGTAAAAACCAAGATGGCTGCAAAGGTACAGAATCGGATACAAAAGACAGAGTACTAAACAAGATAGCAAGAGCACTAGATACACAGGTAGGACTTGAAGAATAACCAGCAAGGTAAGATGGGAATGGGCAGGTATATAAGGCCGTTCCCAGACACACCTCCAGCAGTACACTGGGGGAACTGTCCATCAGGCTAGTAACCCTTGCTGGGCAGGACTGAAATGCAAGGAGCAGGGTGTGGCTCAGTTAATCCAAACACAAGCAGTAAGCCACAGTTCATACACAAATAAACGCCATCTATTCCGCCAACATTACAATATGCCTTGTTGTGAAGGAAGTTCATGATTCTTACTATGATCATAGTAGCAACATCAATTAGACACACATTGGATAATTTCCTAGTTGAAGAACAAAATTAAGTAAAAAAACTCTTGCTAGTTTGTTTCATGTATCCATTTAAAATCACCTTTTTTGCTGCTGTGTTATACACTTTAAGACAAATTTGGGATGTTATTATTGTTACTTTGAAATGGCCGTTCCTCATGAATTAACAAGCTTAGATCTTTAATGTAACCAGTGGATTTGCTTAGATGTTTGAGTCCTGCTTCTACAGTCATCACTCCTTCTTTAACCCCTTTCCGCACCTTGGCGTGATTCTACGTCATAGGATGTGGGTCGTTCCCGCACCTCGACGTAGAATCACGTCATGGCAATCGCCCAGGCTCAGTACCCGGTAGCCGGGATACCGCAGCAACAGCCGGGATCGCGACTATCATAGTGACCGCGGCGTCTATGGTTCATCGGTGTGACGATCAGACGTAAGGTGCCGATCGTTACCATGGCAACCTTGACATCAGATAAGGACCCCAGGGCTGCCCATAGTACCTGCCTGTTAGTAGCGTGCACTGTGCACAATCTAACAGTGCAGCTGTCAGCCTATGCAGAATACACATTAGAATTGCAGTATATTACAATGAACAAGTGATCAAATGATCACTTGCTCATGGCCCACCCTGTGATAAAATAAAACAGTTAAAAAAAAGTTTTTTTTAAAAAGTGCAACTAAAAAAAATTATTAAAAAAGAATAAAAGTCCCCTTAAGTCCCATCCCATGCAGTAATCAAATAAAACATAACAGAAGTGAAAATCACCGAAAAAAAACACAACATATTGGGTATCACAACGTCCGTAACAACCCTTACAATAAAATGAAATTGAGGAAAAGCCCGAAGAGAAGTTTAGGAAGGCGCTTGGTGCAATCAGCAGACACAGAGATCCAATGGATAAAGGAATCTCTTTTATTGTTACTATAAAATTTTGTTATAAAATAAACGTATACAAAACGTATTTAAAGTGCAGTGTGACGCGTTTCAGCCCCGAACGGGGGCTTTCATCAGGCATGGTATTAAAATAAAATCCAACAGATCACGTGACTTACCGGGGGTCAAGATTTGGGGTTTTTCTGTTCTATTCTTCGTTATATCTTGTTGACTGCTCATGCGGCCAACATTATGTTGGTCGCACCATCGAATCATTGCGAATGAGAATAAACGGGCACAGACACAAAACCAAAATTGGTTTTTTAAAGCAAAGCCTTTCTAAACACATTACACAGGCACATGCTGATGCATCTAAATAAGGGTTTTGGCGATTTTCATAAAAATTTGAAAAATTGCACCCAAAATTCTGAACCTCCTAATAACCTAGAAAATAAAAAAGATGCATAAAACCCTATGCCGATATAAAGCAGACATTCGGGAAATGTTAGTTATAAAGTTACTTGGGTGCTATGACTATCTGCCTAAAAAGCAAAAAATTTTGAACTTTGAAAATGAATAATTTTTAGAAATTTTTGCCACATTTCAATTTTTTTCTAAACACAAAAGGTAGCATCAAAATTTGATTCTATTACTTTGAAGTACAATGTGTGACGGTAAAACAATCTCAAAATCCCCTGGATATGTTAAAGCGTCACAAAATTTGCCCAGTGTCGTCATAGGAGGTTATAACCTCCTATGACGACACTGGGCAAACTTTAAAAATCAGGCCTGGTCCTATATGTCTAAAATGGCTTAGACACAAAGGGGTTAAAGGACTTTTTTTAATTAAAAACAAGGGCATAAGAAGCTAAAACAACAGCAGATCCTGCCAGAGGGGCCACATGTCTATATATTGTTTATAATCCTTCATCTGGTGATAGATGTCCTTTAAGAGGCTACTGCCACTAAGGCTTCTACATGCACAAGCAGCCTCTCTTGTACTTCCTCCTGGTGCATCATTGCAATGGTTCTGTATATGTATGCACAACAGCACAAAGTTCATGCATTTTGCTCTGTGAGCAAGAGCTCTGTGCCAGTGCTCTAGAGAAGCCTGCTTCATTTGGTAGCTACTGCACATGCACTGACAATCATTTAAAATTAAAAAATTTGATACTGAGACTAGATAGTGATCCGGAGATACTCTGCAGTGGGCTTTGGACTCTCATTATCTCCTTGTGCTGCTTCATGGCCCAGTAGCCTCTTAAAGTGAACCTGTCATTAACTCACATACACATCTAGTGACATGTTCCTCTAGAGCAGTGATGGCGAACCTTTTAGAGATCGAGTACCCAAAATGCTAACCAGACCCAGTTATTTATTGCAAAGTGCCAACACAGCAATTCTAGCTTTAAATTATTAAAATCTTCTTGCTGCGTGCTGTACCACATCTTTAAAGGGTCCTGAGGACACCTGAGGACACCAATTGACAGAAGGTGGGAAAATTCAGATTGGAGCTTCCCTGAACATGAAAAATTGTGGGGCTAGAGCAGGAGCTTCAATGGCTCCAATGATAATCTAGCCATGTCATCTCCTTCTCTTCCAGCAGTCTCAGGTAGACCAAGATGCTTCACGTTTTGGGCTACCTGGGGTTGCAGGAGGATCCCTCAAGTCCTGTTTGGTAAATTCTGTTCTGGGGCAACAGCCCGAGTGCCCACTGAGAGAGCTCAGAGTGCCACCTCTGGCACCCATGCCATAGGTTCGCCACCACTGCTGTAGAGTGCTATGAAGTTTATGACACACTTCATGCACACAGAGACATAGCTTCCCTAAAAATTAACATTATTCTACTTTATCTTAGAATAAATGCCATCAGAAAAGGCTTGTCTTGCTTGGCTGATGCCTCACGTCTACTCTTCTCCTACTGTACCATCCTTCTTGATAGCAGGTCACGTGACCATGTTGATGTCATCTAAGGTCCTTTAGCCTCAAAACAGTAACAAAATGTTTGCCATGCATATATCTAATCACATGAAAAATATGCAAAGTACATGGTCATTCCCGTCTCCACATCCTCAAATAAGACATGCTGTGATTTCCTGTGATCAGATATATACATGGGGTAGCAGATGTAATGGGACCAAAGATTAAGTCATCCTTGCCACTTGAATTTAAGTGCATGATAATGTTAATGTGCTCTCTCTATCTCTCTCTATGTTGCATAAAGCAGAATCTTTTACTAGGCAGGAAACACTTACAGTGAATGAGTTACATCATGTGTTTGGAATATATGTATTACAAATGTTTGATTTGTCACATAAATTAATTTGGTGCATTTGACACATTTTTTAAGCTTACGTTCAGCTACTTCTCTTCTGATGGCTGCTAGGGTTTCACTTTCACGAACTCTAAGATCAGAGTACCTTTTCTGCAGTTGTCTTGGAGAATTTATTTTTCCAAATTTTTCAAACATGTGTTTGCTAAGGGCTGCCATTACTTCTTTTTTTGCCTTATGTATATTTCCTTTATATGCTAGCTCATGTTAGTCCCATGATATGGCCAAAATGTAATTCCTGGACAAACCCCTTTAATTGTTTACTATATTGTCCTGTGTTTCTGACAAAATACAATAATAATGCTGTTTGCACAAATTGCTCATTGTCACTAGTTACATTTTTCTTAAATTAACACAGCTATATGCATCAAACCTGGCCGGACCGGATGTGGCTTGTTCAGTATTGCATTTCTTTTTTTTTTTTTTAACAAAATATTTATTAATCCATTCAGAGTTACAAAATATCTTGGGCAAAAAATACATGTTCAGTTAGATACAGTACAGCTGAATAAAATTACATATATCGATCAACTAAAAATACAAAAACACAGACTGAAATCATCCTGCCCTTAAAGGGTTCTCTACTGTTTCCAAATAATAGTCATCGATTCATTCTTTACATAAATGTAAATGACCAAACATAACACCAAACTGTGTCCCTTACATTGAATTATCTTCAACAAGAAAACGTAAGGGGAACCCTTTATTTCATTAAATACCCTTAAAATTCAGTTGTTTAGGAGTTTCAGAAAAATTTCAACAGTAATATAATCTTGTACCGTACTAAAGTGTAATTTAAACATCTACCCTTTATTAGAACCTTGTTTCTACCTGAATCTAATTTTTAATATATATCAAAAAATGTTTAATCCCCCCCTCCCTACCCCTTGTGGCTTGCAGAATTCCATCTTTGTTTCACAAACAAGCAAACAAACAAGAAGGAAAAAAACGAAAAAAAGGAGAAATAAGTTCAAATAAATACCTTCATGGTCCTGAAAGGAAGCAGAGCTCACTCCTGTTGCTTCTATCCCCAAACCATCTCCCCATACTCCCTTCTACCTTTTATTTTATAATAGGTAATCTCATACTTCCCCACTAATTTAACCAGGTCTTCCCAGTGCCTAAACATTGGTCGGTCCTTACTGCCCCATTGTCTAGCCACTAACAATCTTCCTAAAAATAGCATTTTATTGCATCTATCAACTGCCCCGAATAGGGCATCCATTCTTGAGACTTTCCTGTCCCCAATACACCTTCCTTCTACTTCTTCTATCACTTTCTTCCAGAAAAGCCGTATCTTTGGGCACTCCCATATTTTGTGAAGGTAGCCAGCGTTTGGATTAGAGCATTTCTCACAATCGGCATTTTCTCTCAGCTTCATTCTATACAATTTTTCGGGCGTATAATGCAGTCTTTGTATGATGTTAAATTATACTATTCTATGATTACCACTTAGTGACAAACTTTTTATATTCCTATAAATCTCTAACCATTTCCTATCCTCTATATTTCCTAAATTCCTAAAAGGATTTAGGAAAGTATTGCATTTCTAATGGCCATTATGGCTAAATTCACACTAAGGATCCTTCCTTCCTTTCCTTCCCCCCATGAAAATGTGAAAGAATGGAGGAGTTTTTGCATATAAATTAAAAAAACCATTCACTTCACTGGAAATATAAAGGAAACCTGTCACCAGGAGACCCATTTTTAGCACTCCCCCAGTCCCCACAGAGCATAGTACATACACTGCCAAAGTGTTTTTGTATAAAAATTGGTTTTACAGAAAAAAAGATATGTTATATTGTACCTCTCATAAGTATCTGCTGTGTGACTAGGCAGTTGCCTTTTGGGAGGAGCTGGAAAGGAGCAGCCCCCACCCTTGGGAAACATGTGACCTTTTCAAATATATGAATAACTCCCCTCACTTGGGATTATCTGTAGAGGAGCAGGGGGTGTTGCTAAGCCCAGTGATGGATGTTTTCATATATTTGAAAAGGTCACATGAAGAAGCTGTTCCCCAAGGGTGGGGGGGGGGGAACTGCTCCTTTCCAGCTCCTCCCAAAAGGCAACTGTCTAGTCACACAGCACATGCTAATGAAAGGTACAATATAACATATATTTTTTTCTGTAAAACCAATTTTTTATACTATGCTCTGTGGGGACTGGGGGAGTGCTAAAAATGGGTCTCCTGGTGACAGGTTCCCTTTAATGGCATATGTTATGTTCAGTTTGGCATGGATCTTTTTTGTAGGATGTTGGAAAACAGAGAAAAAGTACATCATGCTCCATCATTTATTCCATCTAAATAACGCAGGGATAACAGATCCTTGCCTAAACGCAACATAAAACGGATTACATTAAATACATTTATGTCAATTGGTTTTGGCATTGATAAGTTAAAACTTACTTAAACCTTGAAACTTCTGTTAAACTATGATTATTAACTTTTTGAACGTAGGTAAGGAACTGAGGTAAGAGACGCTAGTGTAAATTAGGCTTGGCCTAACTGTATTCCTTATTTCTAGAAAGAGAAATAGAGTTTTGAACATTCAAATACTCACTATCCTACACCCTGTGTTTTTGTCACCTTATTTCTTAATTTCCCTCTTTTTCATACATTTTTGATTAGTTTTTTGGTGTGGAAGTTGTTTTGTCTTGCATTTGTATTTTGTGTGATCTGTGGTTCTTATGTTGCTCTTGTTTCTGCTTTTTGGCTGTATGAATCATATATTATTGTTAATGGGTTTTTTTTACCCCCCCTTTTTTTTGCGTCACAAAAATCAGATTACTATTTTGTTTTTGTTGCTGTTTGATATTATAAATATCCAAAGATCTCTTTTTGCAATTTCTGAAGTGTATCTTACCATTTTACTGGTGTCAGTCTTTTTGCTTATCGTGTCATCGCTGCTATTTCGTAAGGGCTTAAATCAATTGGAACGCTAAAAAATTTTGCACTTTCAATAATCTTGCGTGGTTTTTTTTTGCATTCTGCACGATCTTAGCATTTTCTTAAAAAACAAAATCAAAGATTCAGAATATTGCATGAACAACTGAACAACTACTGACCGAATTACCCCTACAGAATCTAGACTCCCCCCCCCCCCCCAAAATAAACATTTGGTTTTGGATACTTGGTCAGTGTTGTGTGATTTTTGCAAAACCCAATTTGTACTACATCAGACATACAACATTTCCCAGGATACAAAGCGACTTATTGCCATTTTATAAAATGTTAACATACTGGATTTGAACCTATGAACACCACAAGCAAGAACTTTAGTCTCTGAGCTAGACACTCAGCAGCTAATCAATAGGACATTGTAGTTAAGAAAAGCTACACTACAAAATGCTGTCATATGGATGCTGTATAGAGCTCCATGGATCCACTGCATAGTCCTTTCTTTGCATCAATCTTTTTTCCAGCTGAGAATATCTTCATTGTTATATGCAAGTCAACCTTTTTTTTTAATTTTTAATTCATATTGAGCTACGACATGACATATTTTAAAATACAATGCTCATAGTAAGCTTTGTATGTGAGAAATTAAAATGCTAAGTGTTAAAGGGATCCATCAGATCACTCACTGTTTGTGTCTGGCACTAATGTTTTGCCTTTCATAGACCAGACTAACTTGAACTGTATAAAGTTACTGAAATTATCTGCTTTACCATTGAGCCCTTTAGTTGATGCCATCTACAAGTGCTCAGGGCCGGATTAAGGTTGGTGGGGGCCCCTGGGCGCAAAATCTGGTGGAGGCCCCCACTGAGTGTAGCGTACATACACGTCCCCCTGCTTCCTTTCCACAATCCCAGCAGTAACACAGCTACATACAGCCGCCTTGCCCCCAGTAACACAGCTACATACAGCCGCCTTGCCCCCAGTAACACAGCTACATGCAGCCGCCTCGCCCCCAGTAACACAGCTACATACAGCCGCCTTGGCCCCAGTAACACAGCTACATACAGCCGCCTTGGCCCCAGTAACACAGCTACATACAGCCGCCTCTGCCCCAGTAGCACAGCTACACACAGCCGCCTCTGCCCCAGTAGCACAGCTACACACAGCCGCCTCGGCCCCAGTAACACAGATACATACAGCCGCCTCGGCCCCAGTAACACAGCCTACATACAGCCGCCTCACCCCCAGTAACACAGCTACATACAGCCCCTCACCCCCAGTAACACAGCTACATACAGCCGCCTCATCCCCAGTAACACAGCTACATACAGCCACCTCATCCCCAGTAACACAGCTACATACAGCCACCTCGCCCCCAGTAACATATCTACATACAGCTGCCTCATCCCCAGTAACACAGCTACATACAACTGCCTTGCCCCCAGTAACACAGCTACATACAGCCGCCTCGCCCCCAGTAACACAGCTACATACAACTGCCTCACCCCCAGTAAACGCAGCTACAACAGCACCTCGGCCCCAGTAAACAGGCTATTACAGCCCCGCCTCACCCCAGTAGTAAACAGCTAAATACAGCAACCCGCCCCAGTAACAAGCTAACATACAGCATCCCCGCTACAAGTAACACAGCTACACAGCTGCACAGGAAACGCTAAAACGCCGTCCCCACACCCCCAGTAACTCCGAATCAGTACATTACAGCGCCTCGAACCCCAGTAACACAGCTACACCACAGCCGCTCGCCCCCAGTAACACAGCTACATACAGCCGCCTCATCCCCAGTAACACCACTACATACAGCTGTCCACGCCAGTAACACAGCTACATACAGCCGCTCGTCCCAGTAACACACCCTACATACAGCTGTCTCCCCCCAGTAACACAGTACATACAGCCCCTCGCCCCAGTAACACACAGTGCATGTTAACGTGTGCCCGCCAAGCTAGAGCGTGGCAGCCACATAGTGGTGCTGGAGAGAAGAAGGTGATCGCAGCTCACCTCCTCCATCTCCATAGAGAATAGAATCGGCTCTATGTCTTTTGGCGGCATGGCTGAAACAGTGAGTAATCATTGTGCTCACCGTATCAAGCCCAGGCTAAAGACCCTATGAGGAGATATACGCAGCAAATTTGCAGTCAGATAAACCGTCCCTCATACGTTCTATGAATGTACCCTTACACAGCATCATGTCTATACCAATTCCACAAATTATATACTTATCACACACAGATAAAGTTATACACTGCTAATTACTACCCATATTACACACACTTATACACACACATTTATGCACTCAAATACTTTATACACTAATACACAGAGTATATACAAACTCATAAAGTATAATACACACTACAGCAAACCAAACAAATTCAGTATATACAGCATTTACACACACAGGGCCGGCTCCAGGCTTAGTGGGCCCTGGGCGACAGAGCCAGTGGGCCCTTTATGGGCCGCCACTCAGTAGTCACACTGCCGCCCTCCCCCCCGCTTCCCTGACTACCATCTCCCCCTCCCCCCTCCTCCTGTATACACACTGCCCCCCCTCCTCATCCTGTTACACACCCCCTGCCCATCCTCTCGTTACACACTGCCCCCCCTCCTCCTACTGTATACACACTGCCCCCCTCTCATCCTGTTACACAATGCAACCCCCCTCCTCCTCCTGTATACACACTGCCCCCTCTCCTCCGTATAACACGGCCACTCTCCTCCTGTATAAACACAATGCCCCCAACTCATCTAGCCTACATACACACGCCCCCTCATCCTAATACACACTGCCCACCTCCTCCTCGTATACAACTGCCCCCCTCTCTCCTGTATACACAGTGCCCCCCGTCCTCCTGTAACACAGTTCCCCCCCTCCCATTGCAAGGCCCTTCTCACAACTGCCCCTCCTCCTGGATACAACGTTGCCCCCCCTCTCCTGTTACAAACAGTGCCAGGCCCTCCTCGGGTATACACAGCTGACACCCTTCCTCCTGTATACACTCTGCCCCCCCTCTTCCTGTATATTCCCTGGCCCCTGTAAGTCTCCCCCTCACCTCACTGATGCAGGTCTCTCTGTGTGGTCACTGCTTTCCCCAGCAGGTCATGTGACCATGACGTCATCACAGGTCCTTCAACCTCTCATGCTGCAGCTCCTGCCGGGGAAAGCAGTGAGTGACTGCACATGTTCTCATCGCGATCTGTGTCCGGAGGACACAGATCGCGATGAGAGAGGGAAGGAACCTCCCGGGCAGCAGGGCAGATGTCCTGCTGACCAGGGGACCCGAGTGGGCCCCTCCAGTACCCCGGGGCCCCGGCACTTGCCTGGGTTAGCCGGGTGCTGGCGCCGGGCCTGTACACACACATACGGGAAACACACACACACATTCAGTATATAGAGCATATACATACATACCATATACCCAGCATAATATATAAAATTTAAATGTACACGCATATATATATACACACATCTTATGCATCTATACACAGTAGATGCATATATACCCATATACACAGTATATACACATAAATAAACAGTATTTACACATATACACAGTATATACACAGTAGATGCAAGTGCTATTGGTCAGCGGAACGTTCTAAATGTGCTTGTAAATCCTCTCTGCTAGTAAATTATTTATGACAAACTTAAGGTAGTAAGATATACCTAACAGTAGTTATTGAGTACATTATAGGCTTCTTTTTAAAATTATCGTAAGCCTGCACTGGACTTTGAAATAAAGATCAAAGTTACTGGAATCTAAATAACAGAATGGCTGGGTTTTTAGCTTATTAAGATAAGCCCTCGTTTGACATGTACAGATGCCCAAGTTTGAATCTAAAATTATATTTTTTAAATTGGTAGATGCCATTGAAATTTGGGTCTGTGTAAATCCTTCATAAAATATTTTTAAGGAAAACCTGGAAATCGAGGAACAGTACTCTTTATTAAAGGTGTTGTTGACTTGGTGAAAATAATTTATCTTGTTTGTGTAAGGCAAAGTTAGCCAATTTCATAATATCCATGATGCATCAATGGCTCACTATATTCCCTGTTTTTGTGTTTCATGAAAACATTTGGGTGCACATTTATTAAGAGAAGTGCAAACTGCACTAAATGCAGTTTTGTGAATCATGGTGCCCCCTGCAGTACCCAGACAGAGTGCACCGCTTTTTTTTTTTGGTGGGTGCAACACACTTATGTTG
This sequence comes from Engystomops pustulosus, assembly GCA_019512145.1. Taxonomy (NCBI): domain Eukaryota; kingdom Metazoa; phylum Chordata; class Amphibia; order Anura; family Leptodactylidae; genus Engystomops; species Engystomops pustulosus. Next base: position 82,147,659 of record CM033646.1, on the reverse strand, counting down.
GACTTTGCATGTTAAACATTGCGCTCAGTCCCACTTAGTCCCAGAACACCCCCTAATTTGTGTTGCATGATGCCTAGTGCAGCTGCACCCCAAAAGGTTCATGAACGACACGTATGTGGTGCAGACACTTCTTCAATACCTGTGCAGGCATTTTTCACATGAAAGAATGTGCAAAGTCCAACCGGAAACTGGCGAAAAGCCTGTAGTAAATGTGTACCAATATGTACATGTCCAGAATCCATAATAGGTCCATGGCAATGGGTCCATATGCTTTACCCTGCATGCTGTGCCCTCCCATCAACGTTTTTTAATGTTTTCCATGCGTTTTAACCTGTATATCTCCATTTCTAGAAGTGTAGGCAGCTGTGAAACAGATTAAAAAGATAAACATATGGTAAACATTCAAAAAATGTGTTTTAAATGTACTGGCAACACATGCTTAGGGTGTTGTGACATGTAGTGCTTTGATTCTATTTAGGTTAATTATCAAATGCATGTGATAGGTAGCTATCAAACTGAGTATTGTATTGTTCTATTCATATGTGATTGCTCTGTGGTATGCCCCCGTGTCATAAGTTTCCTTTTCCAAACGGATTTAAAGCACTATGTATGAACACACACTATGGTCTAAATCACATTCACATGTTTGCTCAGCTTCAGTTTGTTCTCCATCATGTATCTGTTTTTCTTCTGTTTTGTCTTTGTTTCCATACTAAGTAAAGGAAGGCTGAACTTTTCTTGAAAAACAGCTCACCTTCTTTGTCAGCCTCTTTAGTGTAAAAAAAAGGATTGATCATATTTAAAAAAAAAAAAAAAAAAACCCTATGACTTGCATGATATGTATCCAAGTTACAAATAGTACCTTTTTAAATATTTATGCAACAATAAAAATTGGAAATACAAGTCGATATGAAAACACCCATAGAAAACAATGGTTTGACGAGGCATTGGTTGAAATCACAGAACCACAAAAGAAAAAAACAAAAGTAATGTGAAAGACCCTTAAGGGAAAGAGTGAATAAGGAGCAACATGAAAAAAAAATTATCATTGGCTTCTGTCTTAGTAAAAATACAAGTGTGAGCATTTGCAATACATTTTGAAATCAAAACCTTAAACATTTGGTTATTTCACTTTATTGGTTAAGATTGTCAAAATATACAGTTTAGCTATGACACATTTTAAACTCTAAAGTCACGCTAACAAGAAACTTATTCATGCCTTATCTTTTCACAAATATAGATTTTGCAACACTTTTGAAAACAATGGACCCAATCTTGCTTTTGTTTTTTTTTTTTGGTCAATAATAAGAAGGAAGCTTTAAAAAGAAAAGAGCTGTCTGCAAGCCTGAGAAACTGGGCATAAACATTGACATTTCAAATGAGGGCCGAATTAGCACATTTTGAAGACATGGAATTCCAACATATGTGTACAGTAGATTATCAAAAATGGCTACTATGGAGTTGTATGACCAAATTAGAAATAAACTCAAGACAAACACTAAACGTTCCATGCCAATCCCCGGAATGTTCCAACTAATTTCAGTTTTACTTTATCTAACAACAGGCAGTTCCCAATATTGTATAGCTGCCAGATTTTGCTTCACACAGCCAACCTTTTTCCAATCCTCAAACAAGTAGTAGATGCTCTTTTTTCTGTAATGCATCAACACATAGGGGCAAATTTACTTACCCGGCCCATTCGCGATCCATCGCGCGTTCGCTCTCTCTGAGCGGGTCGCCGGGATCATGAAGGCATTTCCTTCCCTCCGCCGCCGTCCACCAGGTGGCGCTGCGCGCTGAAAATCATCTCCACGCGCCGGAATGCACCACCTCGGACCAGGTGAAGGTAGCTTCACCAAGCGAACCTTTTTCGGTTTTTAAATGCGGCGGTTTTTCCGAATACGTCGGGTTTAATTCGGCCACCCCCCGATTTTCGGTCGCCGCAGGCCGCCGATGCGCCACAATCGATCGCGTGCGACAAATCCCGGGCATTCAGTAATCGGCGCAAATCGGAAATACTACGGTTAACACTGTCGGAAAAACGCGATCGGGCCCTTAGTAATGACCCCCATAATGTTTCCCTTTTCAATGGAAGAGCACAATAAAACAAGGATGCTTTTTATGCCTATGGAGGAATGCCAAATTTAATGGGGCTTATTGATTGTACACATATTGCCTTAACACCACCCTCACTAGATGAAAAGATGTACAGGAATAGAAAAATGTTCCATTATATTAATGTTCAAGTGACCTGCGGGCCCTGGCAAAATATTCTTGATGTTGTTGCCAAATTTCCTGGATGTACTGGATATACTTGAACAGAGCCAGCTGGCCCACCGTTTCCAAAATGGATATTTTGATGTATACTTTTAGGTAAGAGTGTTTTTAATTTTTACATTTTGGTGTGTAAATCAAAAAAGTATTAGACATGAATACATTTCATATCCCATAAAATGACACAGGTCACATTGTCCTTTAGCATTGCATACAAGTACACTAGCTTCAAAGGCAAAGAGAGCGTTTGTTATCCCTTTATTTGGACAGTGTGATTTAGACTCGGTACATCTCACTCTTTTATTTTCTCCTTTGTTGTTTGAGTTTCTCCATTTAAAAATAAAATCTAAGGTTTACACAACTTTGCATCAAAGTGATGATGATTTTTGAGACTTACTGTGATATCCTCTATTTCTCCACGCATTTGCTCGTTTGCAAGAATGTAATGACAATACTCAAGTTTTAGTAATGTTATTTGTTTATTGATAAATCGATAAATAATCATTTATATAAAACCAAAATGATGACAAGTTTTTGCCGCTAATGTTTTTGTCTAATTATTTGTTAAGGCTGTACCCATTATCAAATTTAAGAAATGGCTAATGACCTCATTCATGCATTCCTTAGATGGACAGCAACTACGCAAGCACATATGTGATAGTTTTTTTGCATAATTTCTACGGGTCATCTGGCCCAATGAACATGACAAGTGGTACATTTAATTTTTGTTTTGGAATGGAAATTTGCCCAACAAATAAATTCTTTAGAAGCAACTGTGACAAAAAAAAAGACAAATAGCTGTTCTGGTGTGTGCTCATTTTTTTTATTAAACCCTACGGGACTCTTTTGGCCTTAAGGACGCGGCCCCATTTTTCAAATTCGGCCCGTGTCACTATAAGTGGTATAGCTTTGGAACGCTATGAGATCTCCACAGGATTTGAATTGTTTTTTCTCGTGACACATTGTACTTCAAATTATTTAAAAAATGGGAAATCGTTTGATGTAGTATGAAAAAACAAAATTGGCAAACATTTAGAAATATTCTTTATTTTCAATGTTCTAAATAATCACTACTTGATGCAGATAGTCATAGCACCCAAACAAATTCATAACACATTTCCAAATTGCGCTTTGTTGTCTGCTTTTTAAGATTCCACATATTTTACTAGAATTTATGAGGCTGCAAATTTAGGTATCATTTTTCACATTTTTTGTAAATCACCAAAACCCGTATTAGATGGACCTGCTCAACTTCAATTGACACTGGAGGCCTAAAATATAGCGAGACTCCTATACCCATTAGGATAACTACAAACCCCCTCACGTATGAAACCCATTTTAAGAAGTTGTTAACGCTTTCGGTGTTATGAGGGGGTACAACAAATGAGGTGCAGTCTGGCAAATTGTAATATTTTTTTCACAGTACACCTCATTTTGGGTGGAAAATTAACATTTATAATGATTAAATGAAAAACGGCTCCAAAAGTTGGATACCCATTTCCCCGAGTTACACCGATACCCTATATGTGGTGAACCTGCTGGAGGACGTACGGTCGGGCATAGAAGGGAGGACGCCATCAAATCAGATTTGCTATGTCACCTGTACAGCTATAATTTTTTTCTTTTTTTAATGTGGACCTTCGGGGCGTATTTTCTTTTGCCACATGAGATGCACTTTTCTGGTAGGTAATTTTGGGGCATCTATAGCTAATTGGTGCGATTTTATTAACTCTTTGTTGGTGGAGGAAATGATAATCAATTTTAGGAACATTTTTATAGTTTTTTTTTTGTTGCCGTTAACCATACCATAAAAATAGTATATTATTTTTATTCTATGGGTCGCCACGATTACGAAAAGACCTCATTTATATAGATTTTTTATTTTTTCCCATTTTTACTGAATAAAAAGTAATTTGCCAAAAGTGTTGTTAATTTTAGCATCACCATCTTTTCATATGCATAACTTTTTTATTTTTCGGCTGACAAATCTGGTTAAGGGCTTATTTTTTGCAAGAAGAGTTTCTCTTTTGAGTGGGCTTATTTTAGAATGCATAACATTTTTTAAATCACTTTTTAGAGCATTTTTTTATAGGGTATTAATTAAAAATGATCTTTTTTCTGAACGTTTTTGCGTTTTTTTCCCTACGGCATTTACCGTGCGGGTCCAGTAATGATTCGGTTTTATTATACAGATTGTTACGGATGCGGAAATACCAAATATGCGGAGGGGGGGGGTTGTGTTTTTTATACTTTATTAAGTGTTTTTATGGGAAAGTGACATTTTAGGGGCTTATATTTTAATGTATTTCCATGATTACTTGTATTCAATGGTAGGTTTCAAGTGTTGTCCAACTGGGTTTACTAGGCATACTTGAAATGACCAGCGCTACTCTGATCGCTGTTCAGGGAAGACCGCCTCTACAATACGAGGTGGAGGGAGAGCATGTAAGCTTTCGGCCTGCTTGCGCATTCTCAACAGTTTGTCAGTCAGACCCGGAAGGGGTCTGATGCATGCATCTTCGGCGGGCAGCTCTGGCACCGGGCATCCTCCTGAGCTGCCCAAGTGATCAGAATCCCCGGTAAGCGGCACAGGGGATCCAATCCATGAGCGCAAACATAAACATCCCGTACAACACGCCGCTTGCACATTCAATGCTTGACCAGGTGTTTAAGGGTTTAACAACGTACCGCGTCGGAGTCTGCTTCAATCGCGGGTGTTAGCGCAGGGGCTTTCATCTGTGATAGACAGAACTGACAGCCCTTGTCTTGCTGGTGCCGGCTCAGTTCGTTGAGCCGGTGCCAGAAGCAGGACGTTGTGATATACTAGACGTTCACACTGTGCGCTTAGCATGGTACCCCGGGGACTAACTATAAAGTCTGTGGCGCCAGGGGTGATTATAAAATTTTTTTGTAATGCTGATAATTAACACTTGCTAATGTGTAAAACAGTGTAATGTTCTAATCAAACTCAAAGAACTAATGACCCTTTTTGGACTGGTCTTCTCATTTTGCTAAGAATTTTCTTGTCACAATCCAAAATGACTAACGTAATGCAAGTGCACTCATATAATTAGCACAAAATATACTTGTGCAAAATTAGTATGGTGCATAGGCTTTCATGGGCAACACAGGCTTTAATGAAACATGTACAGGTGCCAACCTATGCAGTACCCATCATCCAAACTTTCCTGGCAACGTAAAGGACTTCTTCCACCCCCCCAACCACACCTCCCAACCAACACCCCTCCCACCTCCACCAACCCCCACACCCCCCCAACCCCCCACCCCCCCCCCCCCCCCCCCAACCCGCCCACCCCCCACCCCCCCCCCCCCCACGCCCAGGATGAAAGATTGTATTCAAATGAGCCAGTGGGTCCAGGCTTCATTAACACCTAAAATAACTGGAGCCCCTCCGCCTCATTTGCATAGTGCAGCAAAGGCTTATACCGGTAACACCCCACTCGGTGCTAGTCATGCTCTGGCAGCTTCAAAAGATGGCGGCCATGACAGCTTTGGGTCTCATGAGGCCGGAATGTCTTATGTTAACCTGCATGACAAAGTTCACATTGTACTGAATTGGTGAGGAACTCCCCATAGTACTGCCATACTGCATATGGCAGTATCGATATATCGATCAGACAACCAGGGTAGACCCCAGAGTCGGAAAATAGTAAAGTAAAAAAATAAAAAAAATAAAAAAAAAAAATTATAATAAAAAAACTAAAAATTCAATGCAACCCCCCTTTCCCTAAAACTTATAGAAAGAATTACTAAACAGTCCAAATCATAAACACATTAGGTATCGCCGTGTCCTAAAATGCCCGTTCTATCAAAATATAATAGCGCTTTTTCACTGCGTTTAACCCTGTAACGGAAAATAGCGCCCAAAGTCGAAAATGACACTTTTTTGCCATTTTGAAAAATATAAAAAAATTAATAAAAAGTGATCAAAAGGCCATACATAGCAATCAAAACTGCATTTAAAGTTGCAAAAATTGACACCAGCCACAGCTCCATACACCAATGTGTGAAATAGTTATTGGCGCCAGAAGATGACAAAATAAAAAAAAAATATGCACAAGTGGTTTTAATTTTTGTAAATGTATAAAAACATTAAAAAACCTATACAAATTTGGTATCCCCGTAATCATACCGACCCGTCGAAATGTCATTTGTGGTGCACAGTGAAAGCCGTAAATTCCAAGCTCACAAGAAAACGTTGCAAATGTGTTTTTTTTTTACCATTTTCACTGCATTTGGAATTTTTTTCCCGCTTCCCAATACACGGCATGGAATATTAAATACCGTCACTATGAAGTGCAATTTGTTACGCAGAAAATAAGCCATCACAGAGCTCTTTATGTGGAAAAATAAAAAACTTATAGATTTTTGAAGGTAGTGAGTGAAAAATGGAAGTGAAAAAATTAAAAAAGGCCAAGTCGTTAAGGGGGTTAAGGATTGTTAGCTTTAATGCCAGTTGGCAGTCATACCATACTTGCAGCATATACCGAGCTTAGGATGAGGGTATATTATTTTAAACTGTATTCGGAAAGGAGAACTGGCAGCCGTGCAGCGACGGCAATTGAACGTAGCAACTGTGGGTCCTAGCAAACGAGCTGTTCTGGTCAGGCGACTTTTTTGTTTTTTTCATGGATTGCATGTTAACTTTTCGCACCTGCTGTGTAGTGTTAATCCACAAATATACTGCAAACTTTTATTCATGTTACAGATATATTTGAGCGTTTTCTCGCTCCCAGCCTTTGGTCATCTCTGACTCATTTTTGAGTTTGAATCCTGTGTGTAGTCAAATTAGGGTATCGTCGCACCATGCCAAAATATTAGCCTGCTGCCGCCTGCCTCGGACTCTCCGTCCCTATAGTGTCGGGTCAATTATGGATTATGTTTAGATGCTATTCTAGCTTCATTCGTCACCTGTCATGGCCCTGCTGTTGCCCATAAGTTTGGCCTCATAATTTGTGACGATTAGGCAGCATCAGAGGCATCCATGCCGCTGCCCCCTGACTCGTTTCCTGTCCATTTCCGTGGTCGTTGTTTTTCCCATCCTTTTCTGAGGTTCCCAGGGGTGTTATGTTTGGCCAAGCTTACCTGTGCAGAGCTGGTCCCCTTCCAAATGCTCGAGTCTCCATTGCTTCAAGGGGTTCGTTTATTCGCGACGCGACTCGAGCATAGGAAAGTTCGTCTTAGAATAACGAGTACCCGCGCATTTTCGTGTTCGTCCATCTCTGTCTACCTATTAAAAGCGCGCAGGTCAGATCCAAAAATAGGGTGAGCCTTAAGCTACAAAATGGCTGCGTTCTTAAAGGGTGTTAAAAGAATGTTTGATGTGGTGAGTTTTGATGTTAGTCAATATTGCTTGGACACAGCATTCATTTTGGACTGTGGCATGGTTGTTGCATAATTATGTAGGAGAATTTTTGTGTGTGTCATTTGTGGTGCACAGTGAAAGCCGTAAATTCCAAGCTCATAAGAAAACGTTGCAAATGTGTTTTTTTTTTTACCATTTTCACTGCATTTGGATTTTTTTTCCCACTTCCCAATACACGGCATGGAATATTAAATACCGTCACTATGAAGTGCAATTTGTTACGCAGAAAATAAGCCATCACAGAGCTCTTTATGTGGAAAAATAAAAAACTTATAGATTTTTGAAGGTAGTGAGTGAAAAATGGAAGTGAAAAAATTAAAAAAGGCCAAGTCGTTAAGGGGTTAAGGATTGTTAGCTTTAATGCCAGTTGGCAGTCATACCATAGGGGTTAAGGATTGTTAGCTTTAATGCCAGTTGGCAGTCATACCATACAACACAAAAGTCTCCTACATAATTATGAACACCAATTCCAGTCCAAAATGCCTGTGTCCAAGCAATATTGACTAACATCAAAAATCAACAATCAGAAAATACATTTTAACCCCTTAAGGACGCAGCCATTTTGTAGCTTAAGGCTCAGCCCGATTTTTTGGATTCTGACCTGCGTCGCTTTATATGGTTATAACAATTTTAAAATACTAAAAGTTCAAATCACATGCCTTTCCCTAGAACAAATATAAACAAATAAAAGCATAAAGATATTAGGCATTTGCTCATCCCAAAATGTTTGATGTATCAAAATATAAATAATTCCTGCCACTTTGCCATATGTAAATATAGAATATAAATTAGAATAAAAGGTGATCAAAAGGTCACATAGTTATATAAATAGTATCAATGAAAACATCTTCTCATCCCACAAACAATGACACTTCAACCAGCTCTGTACACCACAGTATAAAAAAGTTGCAAATGTCAAAATGTGGTATTGCCAAGGTTTTTTTAAAAAATTCTAATGCAAGGTTTTTGAATTTCTTTTTGTAATAAATAAAAATAAAAAAAATTACAAAAACATGGCATTTATAAAGTGTAGAATGCAAACCATAGTATAAGACTTGTTATAATGTTATTCTTTTTTTTCCATATTTTTCTATATGTATACATTTTATTAGATGTTTGGAGAAGAAGATTAATTAGACAGGCTGTGGAGTTGTGATGATATGACTAATTATAGAGGAGATATAATTAAGATTGTTCATGACTGCAAATATAGTAATTTCACTTTCTATGTGTTTACTTGACATTTCTATAAAAGGCATGGCTAAGGTTTCTAATACCCATTGCCCCACAGGCATTTTAAAACATTGAAGGTAATAGAAAAAGAAAATGCTACAACATAAAAGGAGATCTCCAGCAGCACATCTAGAGGGCTTTTTGCTAGTACAGTGGCCTAGTACAGTAGGAATAGAAAATATGACTACTTTCTTACAGAAATAGTGATGCACTGTCCACCAATTGTATCTGATATTGCAACTCAGCACAATTGAATTTAATGATACTGAGCTGCAAAAACCCCCTTACCTTACAATTTTACTCACTTTTATTACTGTTTTAGCTCCTACTGATGGTCAGTTTAAGATTCCGGAGTGTGGGAGGAAACACTCTAATCAGACACATTATGATCCCTCTAGTGCTGTGTGAGATGCTGAGTCCAGCTTTATATACACTTTCATTTAGCTTATGGACAGTCTACTAGTATCTGACACATAAAAACAGAGATGAGACAGATCTATGAGATGCAAGAGTGGGGGCTGGAGTGCAGAGAGTAGCTCAGTTCTTTGTCAGACATGAGAACAATATGCCCTCCCGACCCTAGAGTCAGAAGATTCATGGTCAGGTCCAGGGGCAACTGACATTGTGTACACCAGGACTGATAGAGACAGGTTGGACTTTTAACTGCATAATGTTGTATTTTTGTTAATAACATTGAAGTAGAGAATGTGTTATTTTGTCATCCTGGGTATATTTAAGAATCTTGTCTTTGTGGAAACTTTGAGAATAGTTTGTTAAATATTGAACAAACAATGTACTAAGTTGGGGAATCTTTACCCAGATACCCACAGGCATATATTTTCAGCAAAGCATACAATTTTATATTAGACACTAATATATGGAATGAAACAAATTTATGCAAAACTTTATGCATTAAGGGAATTCAAAGGCTAGGTCAAAAAGATGTAATGCAAACAGTTAAAGGAAAGCAACCACTTGAAAAACAAGATTTGCAAAGGAAAGCGCATGAACAAAACAAAATCTAACTCTGGTACAAGGAAGGAAAGAAGGGTATGGAAAGAAGGGGGAGGAAAGAATGGGGGTGGAGGTCTTAGTCTGTCAGTGTGGTATAGGCGGGAGAACGTGTAAAGTCCATCCAAGGGCCCCATGTCTGGACATCACTTTCCCCTGATCGGTGATAGTTCCTCCATTCTCCGTAAATAAAGGATTTCTGCAAACCAATTAGACATGGACAGCATCCGGGTGGACTTCCACAACCTCAGAATCAATGATCGTGCTGCGATTAATAGGAAGCCTGTCAGAGATCTTTTAGCCTTGGAGAGGGACATCAAGTATGGACAGCAAGAGATGTACTTGGATCATTGTTAAGTGTTTGTCCAGTCAGTTTGTATATCATGTCCACAATGTGGACCCAAAAGGGCTGTAGTACCGGACATTCCCACCATATGTGTTTCATGTTACCTACATTCTGTCAGCATGTACAACACTCAGCTGGACATGAAGAGTATATAGAGTGTAGCTTGGCAGGAGTCCAGTACCACCTAGATAAGAATTTAAAGCTAGTTTCCTGCGCCTTGCCTGAAATGGACACCTTGTGACATAGTTCATAAGCCTTAGGCCAATTGTCTCATCTGTATTCCCAATAGGGAAGAAGGATTTCCGGGTATTGTCACAAGCTTCTCTTGTGGGTATGAACCCCACTTCATCAGGGTGAACTAGGTTTCCCTGAAGGCGGGCGATCATTTTGGCATATATTTTAGTGTCTGTGTTAAGCGAAATAGGCCTGTAGCTAGGGCAAATCTGTGATATGCATGTGAAGAAAGGTGGTTAGAAGGGGAGACTGCATTGAAAGTGGCCAGTAGGCTCGGGAGATTTCTTGGATCATGGTTTTATAGAAAGCAGCAGTGTACAAATCAGGATCTGGGCTTTTACCTACTGGTAAGGATTTAATTACCGTTTGAAGTTCCTCGAGTGAGAATGAGGTTGAAGGTAGAGGAGGTTGTATAGGGAGTGATAGTAGGAGGAGAAGGCTTCCGCGATATCCTCGGTGGTGTCAACAGGTGTACCGGAACCAGTCCTAGTCGAGGCAATATACCTCGATGCTCACTTGCCGCGGAGTGCCTTAGCTAGTAAGCGTCCTGGCTTATTCCCCCACTTGTAGAAGGAACGGGAACACAAATGTTTGAATCTTTTCTGTTTGGCTTCAAGGAGAGTATTAACTTTGTGTTGCATCGCAGTGAGTTCCCGCAGGGTCGCAGTAGTGAGTTTCTTTTGTGTTTAGCCTCAAGGTCGCGAAGAGTTGTCATGAGAGATGTAAGTGTTGCACTGGCATCCCTTTTCAAACGGTACCCATGTTTTATGAGGATCCCTTTTAGGTTGCGCTTTAGAATTTCACATTTATAGGCAGGCAGTGTGATGTTGTGTTGGTAGTCTAGATGGAATTTATTGGCAATCTCTTTTAGATCCTAGAGGCAAAGCTGGTCTTGTAAGTGGGATTCATTAGTCTCCAGTTAAAAGGGGAGAGCCTTCCTGGTAGTAGGGAGAGGGTGCAAGTAACGGGAGCATGGTCTGAGATAATGATCGAACCGACCTCGGAGCTCAAGGCAGACGAGAGAAGATGGTGCTGAATGTAGATGTAGTCAATTCTGCTATAAGAATTGTGCACCTGAGAGTAGAATGAATAATCCCTCTCCTCTGGATAATATGTCGCATAGCTGCATAGAATGACTAAGTCTACGCAGGCGATTAAGCTTACCGTAGGACACTTAGGATTTACCTGAGGATGTGTCTACTAGTGGATTAATGGCGAGGTTGAAATCACCGCAGAGAATTAGGGAACCACTCGCAAACACTGTCAATTCCTAGTGTTTTAAGCAGAAAGTTCGTCTGAGCAATATTCTGGGTATATCTATTAGCAATTGTGTAAATAGAGCCCTGAATGTTACATTTCACGAAGAGGTATCTGGCCTCAGTGTCGAGCTTTGTCTCCAAAACCGTACATTGTGCGGACTTATGTATGAACACTGGATCTACTCTCAGGATTGGTACAGTGGATCTGTGTAGGATAGTATCTGCATTTAATCACTGGCATACGGTCTGTCATAAAGTGAGTATCTTGTACACATAGGATTTGAAACCTCTGCTGATGGAAGGAGTAGAGGACCTAAAAGCGCTTTTTTGGTATGTTCAAAGCTTTGGCATTAAAGGAAGCTATCTTGAATGGGAGTTCAGCCGGGGCGGCCACTCAAGGGTAAACCCCCCAACAACACTCGGATAAAAAGGGGGGTATGGAATGGAGGGGGAGGAAAGATATTAGGGGAGAGCAAAGGGCTGGGGTAGTGGGCGAAGGGATGGAAGGTAAAAAAAGAACCCGAACAAAAAACAGGCCTGGGAAAGGTACTATGTAAGGTAGTGCGTAGGCACAAATCTCAAGCATAGTAACTTACTACGGCCACACCTATGGGGGTAGGGGGTTGTGATGAGGACAGAAGTGGTCAGCAAATAACAAGGAAATGTAAAGAGGTAAAACAAAGACATAATCCGTGTAGCCCTTCAGGCAATGCATAAACATAAGAACAACTTATATTAGGGGCTAGCAATCATGTTAAGTGAGCTAGAGGAAACGTAGACACTTGGCAATTGCTTCAATGGGTTTTTTATGTTTTTCAGGTGGTTGGTTTCCTTTAATATACACTGGAAAAGTATAATGTAGAGGCATGGCAGGTTTGAAATCAGAACATACCTCAAACTGTACTTTACAGACTGTATTCTTAAGAGCTAACAACACATTACAAAATATTTTATTAACATAAGCTAATTGGTCATTCTTGAATTCCAAGAATTTGATTCTCTATTTTAAATATTTCTGCTGTTTCATTTGCAATTATTTATCATTGTAAAATACAATGTTGGTGAAGTTGTGGATAACAAAAATGTCCCAATCCCAGCAAGTTATTTTATCACTGACATGGTATCACAAGAAACAATTAGTAATCATTTTAAAAAGTTTAGTGTATTTCTGTTAAAAAGTTTATTTCTGTCTCTGACTATCTACCACTATGAAAACAGAGAAAAAAATAACTTAGTAACTGTCAAATTTAGATCAAAGGTCCAATCATATTCTAGTTTCTACTTTTAACTAAGCTGTTAGTCCTCAGATTCAATTAATCATACTACATTTTATTTTATAGTCTTAAAAAGGGCCTTGGTCAAAAGATACAGTATTTTTCAGACTATAAGGCGCACCGAAGTATAAGGTGCACCATCAATAAATGCCTGCTAAAATGTCTAGGTTCATATATAAGGCGCACTGGACTATAAGGTGCACCTTTGATTTCTGAGAAAATCAAAGGATTTTTTTTTCTGCGCCTTATAGTCCGTAAAATACAGTAATATATTGAATTTTAGATTATATTACAAACAATACAACACAATCTGTTTACCTAAATAATGTGATTTTATAGGTTATCAAAACATGTATGGCAAAAGTATTCATGACACGTAACCCCTTAAGGACACGGGCATATTTATCACTGCCTCTGTGCTACGTCAGTGGCGTAGAAGCCCTGAAATAATCGCAATTGCTAGCTTATTGCTAACACTTGCGATTATTTAGCCCTCTCTGACACCTTCACATGTAATAAGTCACTGGCCGCGTTTATTTGGCGTAGAATAAACACTGCACAGCACCCTGCCTGATACATGAGGAGGCCGGAAAGAAGATGCAGCAACGGGGCTATCATATGCCGGCACACAAGCGCCGGTGTATGATAACTATATCCCCCACAGTCTTTTTTGGTTTGCGTTTACATTTTTCAGTTCAGACCATAACGTTTTATTCTTCCACGTAAAGAGCTCCTGAATAAGAAATTGTACTTCCCAGTGATGTTATGTAACATTTAATGTACTGGGAAGCAAGAAAACAATTCCAAATTCTGTGAATTTGACAAGAATAAAACCTTTGTGGCATTTTCTTTCATTGCTTTCATTGTTCACTCCAAATGACACCTCTACTTTATTCTTTGTGTGGATCACAAAGATAAAAAAAAATTCTATAGGTTTTATTGGATTTAAAAATTAAAATATTTTGTACAAAAAAACTAAAATTCTTCATTTTGTCATATTCTGAGACCAATAATATATCAGTGTGCAGAGCTGTGTAAGGTGTCATTTTCTAACAGAAATTTTTATGTGTTGCAAAATTTTACTTTATTCTTTTTCTTTTACAAGTTTTCCCCTGTAACTGGGGAATCTATAAGAGCCCCAGATATAGGGGGAAACAACCACCTCTCACTGGAAATGTTGATCAGAGCTGCACTGGGTCTAATTAGACCCAGCAGCTCTGATTAGCTGTTTGAACCTGGCAGTTACATGAACACCGAGTCTATAGAGCCAGCGGTAGTCTGTCTCCTCTATGCATTGCGCTATAACAGCATGACACTGTGAGGAGCGAAGAAGGGAAAAGCAGTAATAAGCCACATCTCTCTTCTCCCTAGGGTCTCCATGTGTGTCTGAACCTGGTCCTGCTCCTGCAGGTATGGGTTACACCCCAGAGTTCTTAAAGAATTCAGTTCTGTTATTGCTGTGCCGCTGTCTAAAATCTTCAGGGATTCCCTATTGTCTGGTAGGGTGCCAAGTGACTGGCGCAAGGCAAATGTTGTGCCAATATTTAAAAAAGGCTCCAGAACTTTGTCAGGCAAATAACAGGCCTGTAAGGTTAACTTTCATTGTGGGGAAAATATTGGAAGGGTTAGTAGAAGACTATATACTAGAGTATGTGACAACAAATGGTATAATAAGTGACAGCCAGCATGGGTTTACTAAGGATAAAAGTTGTCAGACTGACCTGATCTGCTTCTATTAAGAGGTGAGCCACTATTATTAAATATATGTATTAATGATATAGATAGTAATTAATAGCACTGTGTCTATATTTGCAATAGACACCAAGCTGTGTAGTGTAATACAGTCTATGGAGGATGTTCATAGTCTGCAGGGTGACTTGGGCAAACTGAATGTTTGGTCATCCACCTTGCAAATGAGGTTCAATGTGCATAAATGTAAGGTTATGTACCTGGGGGCTAATAATCCACATGCAACATATCTCCTTGGGGGAGTAAATGTGGGAGAGTCCCTTGTTGAAAAGGACCTAGGTGTACTAGAAGATCATAAATTAAATAACAGCATGCAATGTTCATCACCTGTCCAATTCTGGGCTCCGGTCCATTAAAAAGATAACCCTGGAGCTGAAGAGGGTTAAACAAAGAGCCACAAAAATGATAAGGGATAAGGAGGGTCTCAGTTATGGGATAGATTAAAACAACTAGATTTATTTAGTCTGGAAAAGAGACAACTACATGATTAATTTATATAAATATATGAAGGGTCCATACAAAAAATATGGTGTAAAATTGTTCCAGATTAAAGGACACCTGTCATCACGTCTCTGTCACTATTCCTGTCACTACTACCTGTTGGAGCCACTCACAAGGATCCCATCCCAGCCTTTATCTAGTTATTTCATACATTAATAATTATAAAATCATGTATTCTTTATTATGTAAATGAGGCTGGTCACATGGTCAGAGGCAGCGATGTCACCCCTGTTACACCTCCCCTCTCCTCCCCCTGCTCATGTCTGTGTGTGATGTATAGTAAAGCATTGCTAGTGTGTGTGCTGCATCTGCTGACATGCTGCATCATCCTAATATACATGTGTGGGACACAGACATTAGCTACACAAGTGCCTGACATGGCTGCACCCTGGAGCTGTTGTATCTCTCCTATACACACAGACAGGCTGCAGGGGGCGTGGCCACCAGCAAGCACATGGAGCAGCCATCACATCATTATACAGCCTCACATCATTATACAGGCTGTCAGTCAAGCACTGGGGGGGCGTGGCTGTGCCTCCCACTCATGAATAAGCTGGACAGCTTGAATATGCTAATGACTCATTGGACATTTCACAGGTCATTTGCATACAGCTTTAGGACCTCATTGCTTAAGTATACAGGCATGTAGGGGGACAATGAAGGGATAGAGGCAATGCTCTCTAATGGCAGTTTATGAAAATATATTTAGTTTAGGGGGGTTATTTTGCATGACTGGTTCTCTTTAAGTCAAATCAAAAGACAAGGGGACACGGTCTCCATCTGGAGAAATCAAGGTTTAATCACCTGAGGCGAAAGGGCTTTCTTACTATGAGAACTGGAAATCTGTGGAATAGCCTGCCTCAGTCGCTGGTCAAAGCAAGGACAGCAGAGCGCTTCAAGAAGGGTCTAGATGCCTTTTTACACCTAAATAACATTGATGGTTATGTCATATAGAATTGTTTCCCCTTAATCGCTTCCTCATCCAATCCCTTCCCTTCCTTGGTTGAACTTGATGGACATTTGTATTTTTTCAGCTTTATAAACTATGATACGGTCACGGATGCACCCGAGATCCTTGTCGCAGATCGTGGGCACACCCGTGCCCCCCGGTGTGGCGCTGCGCTCCCAGGCCTGGACTTACTTCTCCACAAGGCCGTGCATTAACACTCCCGGGACGCGTGCGCCCTCTCTGCAGCCTTAAAGGGCCAGCGTCCTCCTGATTGGCGCTGGCTAATCCATATCAGCCTTTATAATCCAGCCTTTATAATCCAGCCTTTACTAAGTCCATTTCAGTTACAATATGTATATCTACTAACTAAAAGAAAACTAAAAATTAGAAAAACCTCCTCCGGCTTTAATAAACAATGACAATTATGACATTTCAGGGTTCACTTGCCACAAGGTAAATGTAGCTTAGCTGACATAAATACAATATTTTAGTGAAATATGAGGAAGGAGAAAAGGGTAAACCAGTTCTGAAGGATTTACTCTACAATACAAGTTAGAATTACTAGACTATTTTCTTGTTGCATGAACTGGTAGAACTACATTGTTGACAAAGGTCATTTTTCCTCATGTCATTTTATTCCATAAAGCACAATGTGGGGGAGTTTAACAATGTGTATCAGGTTTTTTCTAACTAGAAAACGCTAGTCTGTATAAAAATACAGACTGTGTGCAGTATAAGACTGTTGGTTCGTACTTTAGACCTGTTTTTAGTTGGTTTAAACTGTGCAACAGAATTGTTGCCGCACGGATGGATTACCATTGGCATGCCCTTTTTTAGGAAAGGCACACCAATTTCTAGAAGACTACAACCCTTTAATAGGACAAGTTAGGAAAGTGCCAAAAAAGGTCTAAAAACCTTGATAAATGTGACATAAAGCGTTTTAGACAAATTTTTTTCTGACAAATCACTGACAGCATTGGATTTGTGGATAAAACTGGAGTGTTAAAATGGTCACTAAAGAGAATGTTTCAGTAAGGTATCAGTGAAAAATTACTTAAGCCAGGAAGAGAAAACATATATGCATGTGTCTGTAGGCCAAAATGCTTTCAATGAGAAAACACTGATGTGAAAAAAACACATGTAACTGTACCCATAAGGTAATAACAGTAATAATCTTGTTCATTCTTGTCATCTTTAAGACACGCATTCATCACCTTTAGCAACCCCAAAAAACTCTTTGAATATTTAACCCCTTGTCCCTTTTTTGTTTTTTTTTTTGGTTATAGTTTTTGGCTCCCCACCTTCAAAAATCCATTTTTTTTTAAATTTTTTTCAGAGCTGTGGGAGGGTTTGTTTTCTTTGTAAAAAAAAATTGTACTTTCTAGAACTTTCTACTCCCAATTTTATCACTTTGTCACAGGTTGAATACACAAATATCAAGGACTAGTGACAGTTTAGTATACACAACATTTTAATTGTGGTCGGGGGGGCATGTGATTATCACAGCTTTTGGTTTTACTTTATTTTAACTTTTAAATAAAGGTTATGTTTCCACCACAAATAATACTCTTGCAAACTATTTTCTTAAAGAGTGAATTACTTTCTAATGACAGTAGTAAATATTCCATGCCATGTACTGGGAAGTGGTAAAAAACTCCAAATGTGGTGAACTTGGCAAAAAACACCTTTGCATCATTTTCTTGTGGGCTCTGAATTTATGCCTTTCACCTTTCGTTCCAAATCACACCTACCCTTTATTCCTTGGGTTTGTACGATCACAGGGATTCCAAATTTATATATGTTTAATAGTGTTTTAATAGATTTTTTAAAATTCTTTATTTCGGCATGTTCGGATGCAAACTACTTTTTCATGCTGTGGCATATGGAGCTTTGTTGGTGTCACTTTTTGCAGGATGTGATGACGTTTACATTGATCATTTGGGGGACTGTATGGTTTTTTGATCACTATTTAAAGTTCTATGAGTTGCAAAATGACAAAAAAAGTTTTTTTTTCCGGACATTTGGGCGTTATTTTGCCTTACTGATATTTTTATGATGTTTACTGTTTATTTTTAGATCATTCCTAGGAAAAGGGGGTTTACTTTAATTTTTAGGGTTTTTTTTTTTTTACTATTTTTCAGACCCCCTAGGGTACCTACTGTATACTGACATACTACAGTTTCCAGTATGTGGGGATTTTGTACACAATCCACTGCCACCTTGTAACAGATCTCCTGAAATGACAAGTCCTTGGGTCTTACAAAGATCATCACTCTCTGATGACGTCACAGTGAGCAAAGCCAAGAATGTGCCGCCGGCTGTTACATGCCGCCAGCACCGATCGTGGGTGTTAATGGTAGGTCTTTTGCTGCAATAGGCAGAAAACACCCACTCTGTACGGAGAGGGATTTCCCAGTAGGCCGTCAATATACACCGACTCGTCTCTGTGCCGCAATAGATCATGAGAATGAATTGATAGAGTAATTAATGTCATCACTGCCTTATTTAAACTGCATGATTAGACAAGAAAATCCATTTTTATGGTTGAGAGTCTAAGGACTTACTCATATAGGCATTTTTTTACTGAAGTCATTTTGGCTTATAAACCAATAGGTTCAATAGGGACAGTTATGGAGTTATGGTCCATCTCACCCTGAGGGCAACTTTGGATTGTTATTTCAGGAGATCACAGTGGTCCAATCCCTGGGGCTCTGGCACCCTTGTGTCCAGAGATATCAATATGTATGGATAGGACCATAGCAAATGGGTCAGGTTTGGTATCAATGCGATCCATGACCCTACCAGTCCAACTTGCGAAGCTATGACTTCTCCAGGATGTAATACCAGGTAGGAGGGACCCATGACCCATGTTGGGTTGGCAGAGGTATGTCTGCAACTGATATAATCAGGCACCTCTAAGGCCGCATGGTCTTTTGTCTGGGAACCATTTTAACATCAAGAGCAGAGAAGGATCCTAAGGTGTGGACTATCAAGTTCCATTAGGCCCACACACATGGTAACTAACTTACTTAACTACTGTCACTTGTTATGCTTCCTTGGTATTTTGTACTCTGTTTGGCTGTGTATAAATCTATTCTGTGTACTGTATTGTCTAGTGTGCCCTTAAGGCAATTAAATATAAAATTGAACCTGCATTGCTCTTTTATCTTATTCCACAAATCCCCACATTCGAGTCATGCTTATATACATGCTACCGGGTTGGTTCCTCACCCTATATAATCCTCTAAGGACCGGGTTTATATTAAAGGAGAACTGGTGGCAGCTCTTTGGCTTCAGGGTTGTGATTTATTGTTTATATCTGGAAGCTGTGTGGACAATTTAAAAAATCACTTCCTGCGCCTCTCAGAACCCATGTGTTCTGGGAGTGTGTATAAAATTTGTGCAAATTTATCAATGCTGCCAAAAAAGTCCCAGCAGGAAAAACACAAACCAGATGAAGACTCCTGGCTCGTGTGCTACTGTAGCTGACTAGATTCTATCAATGCTAGTGGAGGGAGTCTGGTGGGAGCTGCCAGGAAGGTATGGCCCCCATGTGTACGTGACTCGGGCAGGGAGTAATAAACTACCTGTTCTGCCACTATGCTTGTTAGCATTCTCAATGCCAGCAGTGCAAGGAGTGCAGTGTATAATGGCGCTGGGAGTTTTAATGGATGGTATCGGACAGAGCAGAAGAAAGTGGGGAAACTTGAGTATAGTTTTTTTTTTTAATTTTTAAGCCTGGTAAGCGATATTGAAAGGGGGTTATAATGATGATGATCGATAAACATGTCTGTTTTGCACATTCCACAGAGATTGGTTGCAGCTGGAAGAAATCTGGAGGAACTGAAGCAAAAGGAGAAAAACTCTATGAAGACATCAGTGGCAAGTCAGTGGATTTAGTGTCTATCAAGTTACTGTGGTATTGTAATGAGGGCTCTGGATTAAGGAAGGATAGACAAGACAGGAAGCCCTAAAACTGAGCCCCCAAAAATATCTTTTGCCTAATTACTGGGCCCACCTTAACCAGTGGCCAGTAACTGGTTGATGTTCCCTATCTACCCAAAGTAACAACACAAAACAAGACTCAAACATAGACCCAAACACAGAAGAATAACAAGCAGTCAGGGTGACAAGAGAGATAGCATATAAGGCACAAAATTGCAGATACAGAGGGATAATTTCAGAATAATAGTCAATTTTTGGAAAACCAGAAATACAGAGTTATAGAAAGAGCATCAAATTGAGTTACTTTCACAGGGTATAAAGCAGTTCAAGCAAAACTAAAACTGCTACTGAAACTGAATGAGAACAAAACACTTATAGGAGACCAGAAAACAATTGGAGCAGAAGTCTGTCAATCATTAACTGTTGATGGGCCAGAGTAAACTGCAAGAGGATAAGAATGTGGCGCAAACAACTCCAAATCAGCCAGTAGGCTAAATGTATGTTCACACAGGTAAATGAGAAATAAAACACAAACACCATTCAATGCATCCTCAGCTGCATTTCACAGACAGAAGGGATGTTAAAGGTATATTAGTTTTTGGATATAATGGCAATATATATTTGGTGGTATTATTTAGTGATTTTGTAGTCTTTTGAATGGTCAATACCCATAATATTAATCACTGGAGGTAATATTATTCACATTGGGAATGTAGCCGTTAACACAGAGGAAAAAAAAACCTGAGATAGAGAGAGTAGTGTGCCATTCAGACAGGGAAAAAGAAAAAAGCTATAGTCAGAATTTTAAAACGGGTGGAACAAAAGTGAGGATAAGGACCAAACACGATATAAGAAAGGTTGGGATTATGAGAGAAATTATGAAGGAGATAGGGGATAGAGACATCATTCATATCGAGGGAAGAGTTTTGGAAATTTTAATATGGGAGGATCGAAAGAGTATATCCCTAGGAGACAGAGGGAATACAACCATACCCCCAGGAGGCAGGGGGAACAAATAGATAGATGTCAAGAGAATCTTAAGAATTACTACACACCTCGAGACAACGATCGCAGGAGCTTTTCCTATGCATTTAGAGGTGATTCAGTACACCCACAATACTCTTCACAATGTAATGTATATCGTACAGTGTGTGTACAGAATAAATTTCCATGTAGTGTAGACACTTTTGTACAAAATTGTTTCTCCTCATTACTATTACACGAACAAAGCCCCAATAGGAACAAACCAAATTTTTCCCATCAAGGGATTGGTTATGGACATCCAGAAAAGGAGATACAAGTAAGAAAAAGAAAGTTAGACGGGACATAGATAAAACCACAGACAGCACAGGTATTTTCAATTTAAGTTCATTTAAACTGGCAAACGAACATGTGTCACTATTAAACAAAGGGTTAAAGTATGCTCCGGAGTCTAAACTAGACAAGTTTCAAACGTATATAGATATAAATAAATTTGGGCGATGACTTGGCGTCCTCGTGGATTTGTTATGCACATTTTATTTGGCTCTATGTGAGTAGATTTTAAAAATAAAATTGCTGGATTTTGGAACTGTCAACGCTATGTCTGCATCTTTTTTTTTTCTCTGTATAGCTTAATATGCTACCAGGAGATTTTGAGGACTAAAAAGACATTTAAGCGATTCCGTGTCTGTATGGTGCTTTATTCTTCGTCTGAGGCATTAATGGTTCAACAGGTCAAGTGATTTTATCGAAGGATATACATGTAACAGGATTCTGGAAGGAAACTGAGGGACTAGAAGATCATGTAGAGCTCCGGTCACACTACATAATATTATTCACTGTATGGAAGTAAAATGTCTTTAGAAGAAACACCGTTTTAGCCTAGGCCTCCACTTTATGCATTTAAAAAGTTTCAACAAATGAGGGAACATTGACCAGAGTGGAAGAGAGACCTACCATCTGTAGTCCTTAGGCATTGGTAGCAGCACTTTGACATAACAGTAGCCAACATTGGGTTCATATCTACTTCTTCAAACTATTTCAAACTTACATCTCATTTTAATTATGACAAGATCCTAGAAGTGATGAGGCAATGTGTTGATATTTGCATTCTCATTTTGCATTAGACTTTAGCCACTTACTTGCATTTACTTTCACTGCAAAAAGACTGAAAAAAAATTCAAAATCAAACTATACTAAAATTATTGAGAGGCACCTTGTTGGAGAAGGTTTACTTCCCCATCTCTGCCATGTCAGGTTTCACTTTCTGTTCTTCCTGTCATTTAATGCAAAGGATGGTTCTTTCCCTTCAAGCTAAACTACCAATCTTCTTTCTGTAAATCACACTTTAAAATCCTATTTATGCAAATGCTTAAGTCCCTAAGCACTAAAGTATCATCACTTTGTGATAAGTGGAGGTCCCATTGCCTTTTTGAGAATAAAAGGCCTGTAGTGTGGATTTAAATTTTATGATAGGATTAACCTTTTAACCCTTCAAGGGACAGGCAACTTATAGTAGGTGACAACTGGTCAACATTCCCTTCCTACATCAAAGTAAAAACATAGAGACAATGAACTGGATAAAATGTTCACACGGGTGCAGTACAGAATTAAGAGACAAATAGATGGTCAGAAGACTAGCACAGGTCAATAGATCAAAGAATTGAAGTCCAGAAAAAGCTAGAAAGCTCCAAGGAGGACTTATACCAAGTATTGGAAAGTGGGCAGATAGCACTTTTATGAGATATCAGAATCCAGGTCCAAAAGGTGCTTGGAACAGTCTCTGGACTTACATTCTTTCTTGCTCGTCAGGTTTGTCTGAAGACTGACAGGTCTGTAGTTTCCAGGATCCTTTTTGATCCTTTTTTGTATATTGGCACTATATTTGCTATGCATCAGTCCTGTGGAACAGAACCAGTCCTCAAGGAATCTTCAAATATTAAAAAGTAATGTCTTTCAATTATGTCTGGCTATCATGGTACACAGTTCATCCAGTACCTAGGGGTATATACCATCTGGGGGTGGTGATTTGTCTATTTTAGTGGTTGTGAGGAAGCACTGTGACTCTTCCTGGGTTAGACAGTTGACATTTCAAAGAGATTTTATATTATTCCTCTTCATGTCTTTTCCTGGGTAAAGACAGTTGAGAAGGCAACATTCAATAGATTGGTCCTTTACTCATCTCCCACCACCATGACCCCCAGGTTATTCTTCAGAGGGCCCACACTCTCCATTTTTAGTTTCTTATTTTTTATATATTTGAAAAATTATTTTTATGCTCCTTGGCAATATTTCTCTCTTTATTTTTGCTGCCTTTATCTGTTTTTTTACAGAATTTTTTCCCCCTCTTTAACCGTGCAATGCCTCATCGCTATTTTCGTGCTTTAGCACCTTAAAAGCCTTATCTTTCTAGATTTTTGCTGCTTTATATGTCTGCTTTATGTTGACATTATTTTTTAATGTTAATTTTATTAGGATCATAGGAAGCAAGCAAATCCATCAGCAATTTTCCATATTTTCACGATAATGTAAGATTCAATTATAATAGAAGCTTATTCATACTTTTAAAAGTTCTATTTATTAGAAACTCCCCACAATTACCACATTTGCAAATTGTCCCTCTCAAACTATTCAGCCCTTGTTAAGCTTGCTAACTGTTTAAGCACTGAACGTGAAATAAAACAAAATGGAGGTTCTATACAGAATTTTCAAATTTTGACAAAAGAAAAATGTCTATGTAGCCCTAAAATGTACATGTTCACATTTTGTTGTGAAGTTTCTCTCGAGTATGGCAATATCCCACATATGAAGGTAAACCACTTTATGTGCTCATAACAAAGCACAGAAGGGAATGAGCCTCATCATGCTTTTGGAGGGCAAATTTTGCTGAAATCATTTTTTTTTGTTTATTGAGCTGTATTAGGGCTTATTTTTTGCAGAATGAGTTGTTGGGGCAGCACAGTGGCTTAGTGGTTAGCATTACAGTCTTGCAGCACTGGGGACCTGGGTTCAAGTCCCAGGGGCAACATCTTCAAAGAGTTTGTATGTTCTGTCTGTGTTTGTGTGGGTTTTGTCCGGTTTCCTCCCACGTTTCAAAATCTTACTGATAGGTTGATTAGATTGTGAGCCCCATTGGGCACAGGGACCATTTTGGCAAGCTTTCTCCAGTACTGCATAATCTTTGTGCTCTATATAAATAAAGGAATTATTATTAATTTATTAATTACTTTTATTAGAATCATTGGGGTTTAAATATGAAATTTTAATATTGATTTTTTGTTTGGTTGAATGTGCAGAAATCCTAATATTTGTTACTACATTCATTGTACAGGTTCAGAAATGTTTTTTATTTTATTGTACGGATTATGGACCCAGTGATGCCATACATGTACGGATTGTTTTGGGATTTTCACATTTTTTTTGCTTGTTCAAAATAATATACTTCAATACTTATGTTTGGCAGTGTATCCTATGCAAATGCATAGTGACAGATCCCATCGAAAACTGCATCATTCACTAAGCAGCTGAAGATAGTCCAGGGGTCCTTAATCAGTCTCCATGGCAGCCAAAGGGTCTATCACCACCCCCAAACCTGGCGTGCAGGGGGTGGCGATCATGGTGGGGGCAGCCCTATAGACTCTGCTGTCATGTTTGACCATGACGCATGCAGCATTGTGTGCAGGGAAGTGAAAAAAGCAAGTCCGGGTGCAGGAACTACCCAGCGACTTGGACATGAATTTGCGTCCATGGTTGCGAAGAGGTTAACTTATTTTTGTTTTATACACTGTAAAGCATAGATATTTTATTTATGTTGTATGGGTCAGTACAATTATGGCAATATCCCATGTATTTTTTGTTTGAATAATTTTGCTGAATAAATACCCATTTGAAGAAAAAAATTCACTTGTTTTTGCATCAGCATCTTCTAAGATGCGTAACATTTAGATTTTTGTTGTTGATTGAGCTGTATTAGGGCTTGTTTTTTGCGAGATGAGCTGTACTTTTTATTGGAATCATTGTGATGTAACTGGACTTTTTAATCACTTTTTATCGCTTTTTTTATTTGGTTGGATGTGCAAAAATCTAGATTTTTGGCTGTTTTTTTTTTCCGTTGTTCACTGTTCCCCCGAGAATGGTGCAGGAAGGGGGGATGGGGCCCTGGCTAGAGGCCTTTTAGGCACCATGGTCAGACATGATAAACATGTTTTATGGTTAAACAGCTGGGATCGTGGTTATCATGATCCCAGCTGTTACATGTGAATCTCTGCTGCACGCAGAGACAGCAGTGCGGGACGTAAATGCATGCCCAGGGACGGGAATAAAACCCAGATCTGGACGTGCATTTACATTATTGCAGGGTATGTAAACAAGTTGGATTGGTTAGATGAGGTTTAGTAGAGGTGTGTGTTGCTGATGAGGTGTTAGGTGAGTTGAGCATGGCGTAAACATTTTAATTTTTTTTTTTTGGGGGGGGTTAGGCCTCATTCACATGACTGAGCTGTTTTTGTTAAGCTAATTCATAGCCCCATTACCTTATCTGGGCTTTCTCACAATGTAGTACATGCAGTACACAGTGAGCTGCTCAGCAGTCATTTTCAATGGACATCAGCATTATGAACAGTGTTCACAAATCAATATCAGAGTCCATTGTTTCTGTTCCACAATGTGCACATGGTTGTCTGCACGAGGCCTTAGTATCTCAAAGTTAGCTACTTAACTCATAACTGTCTCATTAGTGATCTTATATCCATCTCATAACTCTGGGCTCATATCTCTTTTTCTATGTGTCAGATATTATTAGTACAATCTTCAGAAGCTAAATGAAAGTGCAGCTAAACCCTGTAACCCATGATAATCTAAGCACAGCAGAGGAATCAAGAAATGTCTGCTCTGCACCACATGCATGCCCACAGAGATGACTCTTCTTTCGTGGGTAAATCCCTTTAAATGAAGTCTGGAAAAAGTTTGGATCATCACAATAATCAAGTCACAATGCTTCTTGAAAGTCAGCAACTATTCGATAAAGAGTGGTTTGGATTTGAATTTTAATGTGGAGGATTATTACCTCTGGTGGAGGGGAGGGGACTCTGTTTCATGGACCAAGAACCCCTGGGATTTGAAGCTGATAGCTGTCAGGGAGCTGTCAGGGAGCCAGGTAAAAAAACAGTTTTACAATATGCTTTAACTGTGCCTGTGGAAACCTGGTCACTAATAAAAACAGCTCTCTGGTGACAGATTCCCTTTAAGGGCTGTAACAGCTTTTCAGGAAAAACCATGTGAAAATGCCAAGTGTTTTACAGCTCTTCAAAAAGTAATTAAATGAATCATCATTGAAGTTACATTATTAGATAGAATTTACTTTGCAACTGAATTTTATTATGGTATTTGGATCTAAATTTGGTAATTTTATAAAAATCGAATTGAGAAAAAGAAATATATTTATTTAAACTTAAGTGTATTCTGGGCTGAAAAAAAACAGTGGGCATACTGCCTGATGCCTGATGGAAACTGGATAGATCACCAAATTCATATTATATTTTAGAACCAGGGTCTCTTTATTTTGTGGTTTACACATACAGTATATCTAAGCCTTGTAAAACCGCCCACCCTCTCCTTGATTACTTAACACTAAGGGAGCACCTTCCTTCATTTTATTGTTCAAAGAGCAAAGTAATGATTTCTAGATTTCTAGACCAATTTGACATGCTTGTGCAGCGCTGCGTAATCTGTGTGCGCTATATAAATAAAGGAATTATTATTTATTATTATTTTTGATAAAATTTTACTTCTCTTGAGAACCAGAACCTTTTCAATGTTTGTGTCTCCCTTTTACCAGAATCCAGTTATTTTTCCATTCATATAGGGCATGATTAATTGTAATTCCAAATGACATTATTGTGCAGGGTTTCAGATAGATGGAAAAAAATTCAAATGTGGTATAATTAATGAGAACCGACAGTTGAACCTTTTTCTAGCAAGCTTAGCTTTTACAGCTTTCACTGTGCATTCCAGTTAATATATACATCCAGTACGAAAATATAGATAACCAACATTGTATATGTACATTGTACATACATTCTTAATACACATTCACCACAGATCACATGACTTCCAAGTAGCAGGAATCAGGAATTTCTGTGACATCCTGTGTTCAGTTGGCGTTTGGCAGATAGAGAGGACCATGCAGTCATTACTGTCTGCAGGTTAACCTCTATCATAACTACATGTGCCAAGGACATCCACATGCCCCCCCAATCAGGGCCAGCTCCAGTTTTCAGTGGGCCCCTTAACAATGAACTTATGTAGCGGCACTAAAAAACAGAAACTTACACACAGCATACACACAGATATACAGCATTATACACACACGCAACCAGTATAAACACATACACACAGATATACAGCATATACACACACTCATCAAGTATATACAACACATACACACAGATATACAGCATATATACACACGCATCCAGTATATACAACACATACGCACATATATACGATATATATATATACACGCATCCAGTATATACAACAAATACGCACAGATATACAGCATATATACACACGCATCCAGTATATGCACAGATATACAATAAATATATATAAATACACGCATCCAGTATATACAACACATACGCACAGATATACAGCTTATATACATACGTATCCAGTATATACAACACATACGCACAGATACACAACATATAGATACACACATACATGCATTTACATATGTAGTAATTATACTCACCCCAGCTGGATGTCACTTGAGTGGGACGTGATGGCAGGGTCAGGAAGGGAACCGCATAGGAGAGGGCAGACAGGCTTGTGAGGCGTGCGGCCCAGGCCAGGCTGTTAAAGGATGTGCCGGGAGTGGATGGGATGTCGAATTATACTTTGCCCCCGGGTCTGTCCCACTACCTCTCCACCCACCTCCTATGCAGCCTGCAATCAGCGGGGGATGCTCATTAAATTGGCGAACCCAGGCTCCATAATATGGCTGTTATTATGCCACATCGTCGTGGTGGGCCTCTTTGGAGCTCTGGGGCCCTGGCACTTGCCCAGGTCAGCCGGGTACTGATGCCTTGCACCCAACCACTGATTTGGGAATTATTATGATGGAGACGGTTTACAGACAGAATGCCAGAAGCTTACAGGACACAGAATGTCACAGAAAGTCTAGAGTCCTGGTGTCTGAGGGTCACGTGTATTGTGGCTCCTGGCAATGAATGGCAAACTTTAACAGGGTATGATATGGTATGGTATGATATGATATGATATGATATGATATGGGTGGCCATATTATCAGTTTTGTACTTATCGTTTAAAAAGTGGCCAACTCCTTTATTTCTATAGTTAAGCTATAAAATGAGTACAAATGTCAATTTAAACATAAAAACTTGTATTATACTTGGCAGGAAAAGTAAAGAAGCTGTTGACAGACAATACTATCACTTCTTATCATGGAGGGAACAAAGGTTCTGGAAGTCAATTCATGAACAAAATAGATATACAATTAGAATTTCACTTAATCCATCAGAAAATAGCCAGTAAAAAAGTATAGCATCCACCAACCAAAATAACATGTCTACATTTCGTTTAAAATGGTTTTCCAGAAATTCTGAAAGCACCCAGCAGGGGTAAGTAGAAAATATAGTGTACCCACCTTGATCTTACTCCTGAGCAAGTTAAATACTCTTATTTATTTCACTTGCCCTTGTCCCATTCCCATATTTTTGGGAACATACCTTTAAAATGTTAAAAGCTCATAGCATCGTTAAAGTTAGCTGCAGCCTATTTCTGATGGAAAATCATGTTTGTCTGTCTGCTGATTCCATCGATTTTTAATGATTAACTAAAATATATGAATTTGTTGGCCTAAAAAGCACATGTCACCTTTCCTGAATTGGTTCTTTTATAATAGGCTTAATCAAAATAAAAGAATATTTCTTGAACATCTTTTCTTATAATTCAATGCTGTGCTTTTCCTCTGTTATTTCTTCTAAAAATATGGTTTGTCCAATAGGAGTTACCATTATGGATTATAGAGAAGCTGAGCCATAGACAGAGTTGTGTCTCACAATAAAACTTCTCATATGACTTCATGTTGGAGAGCTGGTTGTTCAGCCACTGTAGAAAAGCTTAAGGTGTCTTCAGCAGAATGAGGATCATGCTAAACATCTCATGTCATACTAAATTTCTAGACCATTCTGTGAATAATTAAGTTATGCGTGGAGTAAGTTTTACATACACCATTGAGTTCCACAGCTAAACATCTAGATGTAACCATTGTAGAACAGGTATTTTTGACATGACGCAGTTTTATCGACATGTTCTTTCAGAATGAACAGGGATTGACATAGATAATTTACACAATTTAGGTGACATGTCATGAGGATTATATTAGAGTTCACCAATTAAAAGGATCCAATGCGACATGTCAAAGGTTGCTGGACTAACTTGACATGTGCTGGACTGACTTGACATGTTACTACAAGTTGAAGCCAGCTGTGGAAAGATAATCATTAACAGTTCCCATCAAAAATAAAGATGTTCAATACATTATTTGATCTCTGATGAATCCAAACAACAGTGAGAAATGCTTTGACGTAGGCACTTGTCTTGGAATTAGTGCTATTCAGCCTGCGTAACAAAACACTCTGCCTCATCGAGGAAAATGAAAAGCTGATGGATACAGTGTCTGTGCTCATGTCTGACCTCTTTATTTAAGGCACCAGAGTATAAAGGACAAAAAGCAGATGTCTTCCCCAGCTCGTTCGTACAGCCTATCATTCTGTCTGCATTTGCACGGCGATGAATAAGGCATGCATGTTTGGATTTTGCTGAAAGGCGAGAATACAGTACACCAAACCATATGCAGTTCTGTAAAAGGAGAATAGGATTTACAAGCTTACCTCGTCCACTGTTAAGGGCATACAGATCCGGTACTCTTTTACCAGCATCCTGGGCCCAGAGCTGGTTCTGTACTCAGGGAAAACTTTGCCAAGCTCTCGGTGTTTCCCTCACCTTGCTGTATGTGCCTTTTCTCAGCAGGGCTTCAGGCACACCTTTGCATGAAAGTGAAAAACTCCACCTACTACCACACACACAAAAATGTTAACTCATTGCTGGCCAAGCGATGGCTAAGGACACTAAATTCTCCTACTAACCTCACATCTACAGCTCCAAGCAGCCCTGCCAGCCCAGTGTATTCTCTCTTTCCTTCTCTCTGCCTCACATCCCCCTCTCTCCTTACAGTTTGGTCATGATGCCTCCATTCTCTTTCCTGATTGATTTGTGAATTCTACTTAAATGTTAATTTTCTCCTGCGTTATTTACATGCAGATAAGTAGTTACTTATGTGTATCAAGGCAGTCAGTCTGATCATATTTATAGATCACATTTAGGTTAATGAACCTTCATTCATGGATCAATGCTTAATATCAACTAGAAAACTTGTAAATGTTAAAAAGTAGTGTAACTATATTAAATGAAGTGTATGCCTCACAATAGATTTGCCATATTTTGGCTGCTTAGTTTTGTCTATGTTTATATGTTTATGTATAAATACAGTGACATACTTTAAAGGAAACCTACCATCAGATCTACCTTAGTAGGTAGATTCATGATGGTAGGTTTCCTTTAAAGTGAAACCTAGATAGATACACATGCTGGGAGCAATTCTGTAGAAAGCCTACTGGCCTGTCATAGTTTTAGAATATAACAACAAGAGCATAACAACACTCTGAAGAACTCATGAGATCACAGGGCAAAGATGCATTTAAATATCTGACAATTACATTACATCTAAGTATTTTTCTTTTCATACATATCCATATGTATTACCAGATTCTGTAGTAATGAATACAGTCCACAACAGGTCAACAACTAAGAAACAGCTTAATTAGGAAACATACTCAAACAAGATTGGAACATTGACTCCCAAAGCAGAAAGTAAACCAAAAATGTTATGGTGAAATAGTTCCAACAAAGATGAACCTATTATTTGCTATTATTTATAATATATTTTACAAATTGCATATTTTATGTTCTTGGCACCAATGGTGGGCTTCATGCTTTTAGTAATAGGTGACCAATATTCATACACGTTGCTCATGACTTGGAATACAGCCAAACCCCCTCTTCCATTCTGAATTATTTTATAGATAGTGGCCTCCTACACAGAATAAATGAAACCAAAGCTTCAACAGATGCACGTATCAGCTCCAACTTCTTCTCTACTTATACAGACCTGCAGAACAATGCAGGTGGCATTATACCTACATCTACGTCATGTTGGTTCCAGAAAAGAAAAGGAGATGCAACTGATTATTTATGAAAACACTGAAAAACATGGTTTACCTTTGCAGAATTATATACTACTACTATTACTACTGAACATGGTTACAACACCAAGCGCAGTACTTACATTTAGCAACCAAAACTAAACTCAAGAAATACATAGCAAACAAGAACAAAGCTAAGTACAGAAATGCAGCAACAGCACCAAGCATTATCAATCCAGGATTGAAATTCAAGCTGAATGGAAGAAAAGAGCAAAACAGCAAGTTATCATTTGTTTGCTCAGACATTGGTGACCTCTTTGTTGTGGGTCCCTATGCTATTAGGTGCTGCATCACATGGCATCCACCACTGCTGGAACGCAGCACCACCATGGACAAAGACCCAGTTGCCCCCAGCAACCATACTGACTTTGATATGTAGCTTCCCAAAAGTTTACGTGGGACAAACCACTCGAGAACTGAAAAAGAGGATTCAACAACATCCCTCGACAATAACTTAGGCTAAATCGAGCTTCTCCCAATAAAAGGCATTAAGTTGCAATGCACTTCCTATTATTTCATGCTGGTAAGACACAGGGCATCAAGGTGGTGGCCTTAGACATTGTATGTCCCACCATACAAGTGGGAAGCTTGGTACCTGAGAGGCAAGGTGGACCTACAGATCAGGCAGTTTTGCCCTTCGGGGCATTAATGAAGATCTTATATTTAAAGGCTTTTGTAAACAGAAATAAACAAGCAAGATGGTAACAACCTGAAGATAAAGCTTTTAAAGAAATTTGGTAAATATCTAACAATATAAATAACTATATATAACTAAAGCAACTTAAAAAATATTACTATGTTTTACACTGATCTTTGGTTCCTCTCTATTCACAATCACTCTTCATTTTTTCTTTTCACTTTTTTATTTAATTGTTTGCCATTATATCTTTTTTAACAATATTGGTTCCAATTTGGTCCCTCACAATTGGGTACTTCCAATGCACCCTTATATTCATTTTTTTTGCTTTAACTAGCATCCTAATGTGTGCTTTTGATTTTCTAGTAACCCCAAAAAATATTTTACTTGCTTTTTTCTATCTTTTGTTTACATGTACTGTATTTAATGTGTCTATTCACAATTTTGATATATATATATTTATATTTTTCTCTATATGCTAGATTACACTTTATCTACAAAGATGGTTGCCGTTACTCCAAGACTAGAACTTTTTTGAAGAATGCCTTCATAACCACTGAACTCAACTGGCCTTAAATTCCTGGAATTGCCTCTTCCCTGATGAGTTTTCGCTACAAATCTCTCATAATGGAACTTGACTATTTTTAGACCTTCATTCACTCACATTAAGCAATGGACTTGAACCTGACCAGTTCTAGACCTTGTAAATTATTCTTTATAACGGTTATTTATTCAATTTTTATTCATCATGTTTTCTCCTACATGGGGCATTACTTGCAACATTGTACTAAATTACTATTTTTATCTTTACTTTTTTTTAAAAAAGGTATTCTTATTAATAATGTTTTTACTCCATACCATGGCAGCCTTTATGTGGTTCTTTGTTGTTAAAATTTCATCTGATAGCTTTAATAATTTGATACGGTTTAGTGATATTGTTTTGATGATTTTTTGATGTGTGTGCGCCGAACTGAATTTATATTTGTGCTAAAATAAATATCTATACTAACGTTATTTATACTCATTTGCACTAGTGTCGTATTATATTTATTCATCTTTTATAGATATTTTTTATTTTGATGATATCTTGGTAATATTTTGGCTGATAGCTTTGGCAATTTGATACAAATCGGTAGTATCGATCTACTGATCCATAGATACATATCTGTGTCAAACTGAAGTTATATATTTATGTCGTAACCCATGTAATATGTACTCACATATACCAGCGCTACATTTATTTATTCTTTATATACACAATTATGTATATTTGTATACTTCGGCTTGCATCACATTAGATGATGTATTCTTATGAATGAGAGTAAAGCTGATATTTAGATTTCCCAAAAAATTCCTTTGGGGGCAACCTCTTCTGGTCCTTATTGCACATATTATGGTTTATGGATGATATGCGTCTTGTATTTTTCATACTGAAAGATGTTATAACATCTATATATGCAGCTTACTGCATATATTTGCGAGATGTTGAATATTTGTATAGATGATACATTTAACACTTGTATATTATCTAATAGTTTGCATGGTTTATAATACTGTAACTCCTTGTTACATATTATTTTTACACAATATTTAAGGATTATGCATATTTGGCAGACTTCCGAAGCTGAAGCTTGTTTTCCTGCGCAGGTGCAATGGAATGTGGATACCGCCACAACATATAAATTGACCTGACACACAAACCATGATGGAAGTTACCTTGAGTGACAGAACATGTGGGGTGCATTTCACACTCTGGCTCTCTCGAATGCTTTGCTATTGATGGTATTGATGGTTTTGATTTACTGTGCACTAGGCTCTGCAATATGCCACTATTTACACATCTTTATGCGCTAGGCATCTTGATTACTATAGATTGATTTCTATGCATTATACATTTGGGCAGCTAGGGTGTTGGTTAGAGTATAACTACCAAATTCAAATTGGTACTACAAAGGTATATGCACCAGTCAGAAGTAACATAAATCTACTATCCTTAAAACAAAGACTGTACCAGGCCCCCAACTATACTGCACTGTTAATAGTACTGGTCTTTTAGATAGGGAAGTGACATCTTTTGGGTCAGTTAGGCTCCTAGGTCATAGCTATGCTCTCTGTAATCTCTCTAGTAACTCCCCTGGCACCATTCCTTTAATACCCTCTACAACACCATAAACACACATAGATGACAAAGAACTTTCTTCTCCTGTCCGCCACAACTTCTTTTTTAAAACATGCCTTATATGTTTTGGCTTATTTGGACAATATTCTCACCTTTTCCCCAGATTAGGCCACTCATGTACAGCATGTCAGAAATGTATTGGCTAGACTTTAACATTTTAGCGAGCAACTGATTCTGGCAAAGTGTTTTTTGGAGTCCAAAAAATGTCCTTCCTTGGTTATTTCATCATCCCTGAGTCTTTTTGTATGGATCCAGTCCAGGGCACAGCTATGGAAAAAGGGGAACCGCCTACTAGTTTGAAAGCCCTGCAGCAATGTTTGGGTTTTTCTAATTACTATCAAAAATTTATTTAATAATAATAATAATAATAATAATAATTCTTTATATAGCGCACACAGATTACGCAGCGCTGCACAGGCATGTCAAATTGGTCCCTGTCCCCATGGGGCTCACAATCTAAACAACCTAACAGTATGTTTTGAAGTGTGGGAGGAAACCGGAGTACCCGGAGGAAACCCACGCAAACACAGAGAGAACATACAAACTCTTTGCAGATGTTGACCTGGGTGGGATTCGAACCCAGGACCCCAGTGCTGCAAGGCAGATGTGCTAAAAATTTTCTGTTCTGCCCAAGCCATTTGCAGACCTCACTAGGAAAGGTTCCGATATAACCCATTGGACTCAAGATGTGGAGTGAGCATTCGTGCAGGTAAAAAAAGTGCAGTATTGCCTTATTACAGCAATATAACTTGAGGTTTATGTAATTGTATAGAATTGTGTAACCTTACTTCCCTTTCATATGCTGTTTCCCTTTCCTTCCTTGGTTGAGGTTTTTCAACCATACTAACTATGTAACTACGTTTTAGTGAGTTGTCTGCAGAATTTTCAGCACAGATGTCTTTGATTACTGATATCTCCAGTACCTTAAACAAAATGTAACTATCATTTTTATACAATGCCACTTGGTGTATTCTGTATGATTAACAATGCCCCCTAGTGTCCCCTCTTATATTTACATTGCCAAACAGTGCCTTTTTTTCTCATTAATTCTGCATAGCTAAAAATGCAAATACTCAGTCCATCCTGCTGAAGCTTTCTTCACAGTTGTAATGTAAAGGGTGCTGGGATATAGGTAAGCAAACAGGACAGTGAGCCCTAAGTCAAGTCCCCCAAAGCTGACACCCCCCTATAGACAGGGTGTAGATTAGTAACAGATTAAGGGACTCAGAAGTATCAACCTCCACAGAAAAAGTTGACTCAAGTCAGGCAGACTCAAGACAGGGGCGTTCCTGAAACTTTTTTTACCTGCACGAATCCTCACTCCACGTCTTGAGTCCAATGGGTTATATCGGAACCTTTCCTAGTGAGGTCTGCAAATGGCTTGGCCAGAACAGAAAATTTTTAAGTAAATTTTTGATAGTAATTAGAAAAACCCAAACATTGCTGCAGGGCTTTCAAACTAGTAGGCGGTTCCCTTTTTTCCATAGCTGTGCCCTGGACTGGATCCATACAAAAAGACTCAGGGATAATAAAATAACCAAGGAAGGACATTTTTTGGACTCCAAAAAACACTTTGCCAGAATCAGTTGCTCGCTAAAATGTCAAAGTCTAGCCAATACATTTCTGACATTCTGTACATGAGTGGGCTTAATCTGGGGAAAAGATGAGACTATTGTCCAAATAAGACACAACATATTGACCCAGAATATCTCGGAAGATATCACTTACAAATTGTTGGAAAACAAAACCAAAAGGAATTACAAGGTACTCAAAATCTCTCACTGGAGTATTAAATGCAGTCTTTCATTTATCTCCTTTCCTGATACGAATAATATTATAGGCCCCACGTTGATCGATTTTAGAGAACCAATAGGCACCCACTATGCGATTGAACAAGTCAAGGATCAATGGGAGAGGGTATTGAGACCACCGTCTTTCTAAACAACAAAAAATAGCCCTGCTATAATTGGAGAGGTAGACCAATGGATATGTCTCTTTTGTACACTGTCCTGAATGTATTTTGCATAGCCTCACATTCTAGGGAAGCCAAATTGAAAATCCTTCCTTTGGGATATGTAGAACATTGCAGGATATTGATTCCCCAGCCAAAACCATCAGCAAAATCAGTAATTTACTCTGGCATTAAAATATTTTCAGACTGGATTTTCAGCTGGGAAGAACAATGAGAGGAACACTCAAATCCCACAGTAAATTCAGCAGATGTCTAGTGAAACATTGGGTTGTGCAGAGCTAGCTATGGAAGACCTAAAATAATATCGGCAGCCATCTGTAGACAGATTATTGAACACAAAAACTGCAGCAGCCCCAGTAACCTGGAATGGAATATTCAATTTATTAAATGTAAATCCAAGAACTCACAAAATTCAAATTTGTAGCGCACCCCTGAATCCACAAAGGTCTTGCCAGAAATAGACCTCTCATTGACTGAAAGGGTTGTAGGTAATAACATTTTTGAGAATGGATAAGGAAATACCTGTGTGCCTAAACGGCCTTCTCAAAGGCCGCTTAGGCACTGCATTTTTTTTTGGTGCTGGTCTTTTGGGTCACAATCTTATTAAGGGATTGTAGTTCCTGCAGTAGAAACAAAGTGAATAAACCCATAATTTATTACAGCATTAATACCTCATTTTGTAAATATATAAGGACAAAGGAATCCTCTCAGC
The DNA here is from genome assembly GCA_019512145.1 of Engystomops pustulosus. Lineage (NCBI taxonomy): Eukaryota > Metazoa > Chordata > Amphibia > Anura > Leptodactylidae > Engystomops > Engystomops pustulosus. The sequence continues at coordinate 82,110,665 of CM033646.1, read as the reverse complement.
GTGTCCATTCAATGTATATCGTACAGAAGTATCCAACTGTATGCTTATGCAGTTTATACGTCTCACAGCACCTTCTCCGCCTCTCTTAAAGCTGTTGCTGTATGTGCATTTATATAGGTATGTACAGTAATTTAATTTTGTATCTGGGCTCACTTAAGACCTGTGTGGCTCATTTTTGGGCTCCATTTATAATGTAAACATTAAATGAAAGCTTTTGACATATGCTATATAAAGGAATTTATCTTCCAGATCGTAGAGACATGTTGCATATAAGTTCTTTGTTTCCCCTCCCTCCCCATTCTAGTTATGCGGTGAACAAAAGGACATCCTTTGTGCTCCATCTATCTAATGTAAAGGCATGGACATAATGTTTGCATGTTAGGACTATATTGTGTCAAGGTGACTATTGGATAAGAGCTGTTATGTGTATTGCAGCAACCAGAATGTGCATAAGATCTTACTGGAAGCTGTTTCCCAAATGTTGGTGTCTTGAAAAACTTGGTACTGGACTCTAATTGCTGGGGTGGGGACAAAGTATGATCACCACTACAGACCAAAGCTTAGCATCATAATATCATAGTATATATGTCTGGATAAAGACTCAATAATAAAGTCCAACAAATGTTTTTCCCCATAACCCGTGATATTTTTGCTCTCCAGAAAGTCATCCAGGCCTCTCTTGAACATGTACATAGAGTCTGCCATAACAACCTCCTGCGGCAGAGAGTCCCATAGTCTCACTGCTCTTATAGTAAAGAATCTTTGTCTATGTTGATGGTAGAACCGCCACTCTCCTCTAGGTGTCAAGGATGCACCCTTGTCCTTGTCACAGGCCTAGGTATAAAAAGATCTTTGGAGAGATCCTTGTACTGTCCGTTCAGGTATTTGTACATTGTCTCCCCTCAACATTATTTGCACAGGGAAAAAACTGAGGAGGGGGAGTTCTTTTCCCATACTTGCCCTGTTGTCCAAATAACCTAGAAACTTCTCTTCTAATTACCTTGTAATATGGAGTGGTATATAGCACAGAACTGTTTCTGCAGGTTAGGCACCACTGACACCGGTACATAGAAGTTATTTTTTTTGCCCCCCTCCCATTGCTGTTTGGCTTGAAGAAGACTGTACAAAAGACAGCAGAAGAGAAATTAGAGGCAGGAGTCTTCTGGAGAACCGCTACAAGTGTCATGATGTCATGGACTCGGAATTTAAAGTGGCCCTGAAAAAACTGTAAAAATTGCCCCATTTTGTGGGCACAGTTAAAACAAGTTGATAGATGGTCTAATCACCATGTACAGTGCAGAGAAAGAGACACATACTGCCTCCCTTGTACAGGAATAAATCTTCTTTTTAAAAACACAACTTAATACTGCCTTATATGCACACAAAAAAATTATTACAATACCTTTGATAAACAAGAATGTAACTACTGCCCTACGTAAAATATATTATAATACAGAATTTTATGTACAATATGCACTGTAATACTACCCCCTATGTACAATAATATAACTACTATGATTAGAGATGGGGGAATCTATTCTAGCGAATCGGAATTTGGTTAGAATTTCAGGAAAAATTTGATTCATCATGAAGCCGAAGTTTCGTGGGAACTAAGTTTTTCCCCCTCCTTTATTACCAAAATGGGCTCGAGTACAACGTGTTACATGGGAACTCTGGGAAGGAGAAAGGAACACACTTAATCACATGTGCAGACCTGTAAGCCTATCGGGGACTGGCAGGCTTATGTGATGTCACACAGCCTATAAAAAGGCAGCCGTTTTCAAATCTCGGCACTTCACACTTAATGTGCTGCCTGTAGAGTCCAGCTGCTTCTACTGTACTGTGCTGTAGTGATTTTTTTCTCCAAGGGTGTCTATTTTGGGGGATCTGTATACCCCAAATAACAGTTCTTTTTTGTTTCTGAAGTGAAGACGAAGAAATCAGTGTGAAATCCACATACTTTATGTAGTGATTTCTGCTTCAATCCCAGGGTGTCAGTTCTTGTGCTTCTGTATACCACAAATAGCAGTTCTTTTTGTTGCTGAAGTGAATAGGAAGAAATCAGTGTGAAATCCACATACTTCCTGTAGTGATTTCTACTCCAATCCCACGGTGTCTGTTTTGGGGATCTGTATGTCCCAAATAGCCATTCTTTTTTGTTTCTGAAGTGAAGAGGAAGAAATCAGTGTAAAATCCATATACTTCCTGTAGTAATTTCTGCTCGTATCCCAGGGTGTCAGTTCTTGCACTTCTGTATACCACAAATTTCAATTTGTTTTGCTAAATAAAGTAGATCAGTGTCAAATCAATATAGCTGATTAACCAATATGTCAGAGAGGTGGCAGGTGGAGCAGGCACAGGGCGCAGCACAGTAATGGGACGTTGTGGCAGAAGAGGCTCTATGAGGCCAGAACTGCCGTTTCATCTAGGGGCAGTGTGTTGATAGTCAACCAATCGACAACCTTCGGGTTGTTTAAGTCATCCACTTCCTCCCAGATGAAATCTACAACCCTAGCTAAAAGTCAGTGTGTTTGTCATATACAACCCTTAGTTGGCATGGCCCAGTAGCAGGTCAGTGGCGCTCACCTGTACTCAACCAGCCTCTGTCCTGTTCATTTCCCTCAGCCAGAGATCTACTAGGCGGTCTGGGCTAAGCACCACTATATAGCGAGGATGAATTCATTGAGGACAGTCAGAGGCTGCTTGGCAGTGAAGAGGTGGGGCAGACATCCGCTGCTTTGTGCAGTAGGCAGGAAAGTAGAGATGTGGAGAGTTGCACGGGAAGTTATGTACATGTACAAGACCATTGAGGAGAATAGCAGTGGCAGGGAAACACAAATAGATGTTGATGTAGCCATTTTGCACTTGGGAGCCGGGTGAATCCGGGGATTCATCATCATCGTCAGGAGAAGGGGGAGTCAGGCAGCGAGTTGCTACTGGGGCCGTGAGTCAGCAGGGAGGCAAAAGTGTGAGGTTGGGAGTCAAATGGTTTCAGAGGTCCAGGTAAGCAGTGGTACAAGGGCTCAGTGAGTCAGCGGCATTAGTAGTCACTCAGTGCAGTGTTGGCAGTAAAATCACCACCTCTGCGGTGTGGCAGTTTCTTGTTAAGACACCAGAGGATCCGAGCGTTTGTATATGTAGAATCTGCGGGCAGAAAGTGAAGCATGGCCAGGGAGCTAACGTTGGCACCACGGCCCTGCATCAACACATGCAGCGTCACCATCCAATGGCCTGGGAGAAAGGTGGAAAAGATGTGGAGGTCCATCCTGCCGCTGCAGCAACAGCAGCAGCATCTAGTGGCACACATGCCATTTCAGCCAGTACACCTCTGCACCTCTGCCAAAGGAAGCTGTTTGTCTTTGACATTATCTCCCAGTCCAGATGCTCCTGCTCCTTGCAACGCATGGCGACAGCAGTCATTGAAAGAGGCGATTACAAGGAGACAACTGTATGCATGCAGCCATCCTAAGGTGCAGAAGCTGACCGTGCTCTTGTCCAAGTGGTTGGTACTGCAGTCCCTCCCTTTCCAAGTCGTGGACTCTAAAGAGAACTAATGGCTTGTGCCGAACCAAGATGGAGAGTTCCAAGCCGCAATTTTTTTTCCAAAAAGGCAGTGCCAGCCCTTCACCGATATGTACAACAGAAAGTGGGCCAGTCCTTGAGCTTATCAGTTTCTTTCAAGGTGCACGGCAGCCAAATTTGCTGCATGGCCGCCACTTGCAGAGTTTGCAATAGAGAATCTGAACTGGCCAGCCAGTAGTGTGGCATCAGAGCGGGTGTTCAGTGCCGTGGGGGCCACTGTTACTACAAGGAGAACCCGCTTGTCCACTCGTAATGTGGAGAGACTGACCTTTGTCAAGATGAATGAGGCTTGGATAAGCCAGGATTTCAACTCACCAATGCCTTATGCATCAGATTAGATCAGCCATGACACCTCCCCCAAATGTAGAGAAATGAGTCTGGTTTCTAACTAACTACCTCAGCCACTATTCAGTTGCTGCCACCCACCTGATGCAACACATCTGCTGCCAGTTGCCTCCTACCATCTTTACCAGGGACTGGAATTGTCTGCCACCTCCACACTGAGGGCTCCTGCTGCTCGAATCGAATCAAATTTTTTCCAAAAATTTGGCGAATCGGGACGAACCAAATTTTATCAAATCCGCCCATCTCGATCTATGATACTACTATAATACTGCCCCATGTACAACAATATACATACTATAATACTGTCCCCTATGTACAAGAATATAACTACTATAATACTGTCCCCTATGTACAAGAATATAACTACTATAATACTGCCCCTTATGTACAAGAATATAACTATTATAATACTGCCTCCTAGAGGTGAGGTTGTCACTTGTCACTGGTTTCATTTGTGCTGGTTTGTGCTGCTCAAATTTTTGTTTGTGATGCTTTTGTTTTGAATATATTAGCAAAATTGTAAAGGTCAAAAGTTGACTCTTCTTTGGTTTGATCACAAGGGGGAGCTATAAAACACATTGGGGCTCATTTACTAAGGGTCGCGCTGCTCACTTTTGTCGGACTGTGCACCTTTTTCGGGGATTACATGGCTTGCACGGATATTTAACAGGTGTGTGAGCTGGGATTGTTGCACACGCGATCGTTTTTTGACGCAGCTGTGCTGGCTTCCATGCGTCAAAAATTGGGGGGGGGGCGTGCCGTCGGACCATCCGGCAGATTCGGACTGAGCGTGGGATTTAACTTTCAAATTGTGTCACAAGTTAATGTATTTAGATGCACCACTAAAAAGATGGTGAACTCCGTCGGACCTGAGTGGGGAAGTGACACATGCAGGATATTGGCCGCACGATCTTATTGAATCGCGGAATAGTGCATTATCATCGCCCAATGCACTTTTGGTGAACTCCAGTGGCTGCGTTAGTAAAAGAGCCCCATTGTACTTTGGAAGGATTTAACTCTGATGACACCTTGAAAAAATTATGAATATATTAAAAATAATGGCAGCACAAACAAAATTTTTTGCTGAACAAACCAGCACAAACGTAGCACAAACATTTGACACCAGTTTTGTTTGATTTGGTTAATGTGAGGGGGCTGGTTGACCTTTTCATCTTTAAGATTTTCTTAATATATTCAAAATAAAAGCAGCACAAACAAAAATCTGAGCAGCACAAACATGGAACAATTGATTGGCACCAGTTTTGTTTGATTTGGGCATTGTGGGGGGGGGGGGCTGGTTGACCCTTTGAAAACCTTTATTACTATCTTAAAAACAATAGCAGCACAAATAAAAAATTTCTGCTGCACAAACCAGCATAAACGTAGCACAAATGTTTGACACGTATTTTTTTTAATTTGAACAAGGTGGAGGGGCCAACTTCACTCCGGTCATCCATAGAGAAGCAAACACTGCAAGAAAACCTGCAGCAGATGGGTGTTGACCAGCACGGCCTGTCCAGGCAGCCCCAGAACTGCTGTGAAGCCACAAAATGTCTCTGCAAAGTGTGAACAAACATCAACAAAACCCAGTGCACACAGCAAGCCTGGGAATGTGAAGCAGAAGACGACAAGTGGATGCTTACAGCCTGGAGGACTCCAGAGACCAGCATGGCAGGTAAAAGAGACCACACAAGTGCCTGACCTGCAGGTGGCGCAGGAGAATGGGGGAGCTTAGCCACCATAAACAAATGTTGCAGATGCAAATAGATTGTCTGTACTCACTTAAAACTGCACACCCTGAAAATAGCAAACTATATGACTTTAAAGCTACACTCACTGAGCTATGGTGGTGGTGGGAGAGATGGACTGTGTCCTGGAGAAGATAGGGCCACTGCCTGAGTCCTATAGGAATAATGAACGCCAGACAAGCAGCGAGACAAAACATTTTCTCTAAGTCCAGACTGATGCTGTGTCATTGTCCAGTATGTCCGCTGATGAGAGGGGAACATATCCCATTCTCCAAGCTCCAAGTTTTGTGTTTCAAGAGGGTGATAAGGGAAAACAGCAGCTGCAAATCTCTGCAGCCGTCCCTCAGCAGGAGCATGCACAGGCACCAGAAGTCCCAGAAGGCACTACCCCACAGCAGAACAGTGGACATGTACCTATGTGTCAGGGTGATGTGATGACCCACTACTGCTGGAATAGAGACTGGGGGACACTGGTGGACATCATGAATGCAGTGGTGAAGTGTAACTTCAGTCCTAACTGTGGGATGGTCAAATGTAACCTTTGCAGGGAAATGGGGCACCCACATAAGGATTGGCACAACATCGCCAGGGATCTCGCAGATAATGAGATGGTGCAGGAGGCAGACACCTTAGAGAAGCAAGCCTTGGTGATAAGGAGAATTCTCACATGGTCGGAGGTACAGGGGTCAGGTGATACAGTACCAGCACCTCAGACATCGGCTCAAAGGAGTATGGAGACAATAATCCAGGACCAGCCTCAGGCAGCCACCTCTGTAGCACCTGATGAATATGAGGATGCAAAAAAAAAAAAAAACAAAAGAAAGAAAGAAAAAAGATAAATCCTCCCATAAGCCTGAAGAAGAGTGCAACTTAGGTCCAAAATCCAGGAGAATAGCCATTGGTGATGCCGGGCCATGATCCTATCTAACAGATATGATGTTTTGTCTGTTTCTGTTGGTGAGTATGAGTGTGAGTGACGGCACATTGATAATGAGTGTGAGGTGGACACAGGGGATCCCCCAATTAAAAAACAAAAGAAAGGAAAAAGATAAATCTTCCCGTAAGCCTGAACAAGAGTGAAACTTAGGTCGAAAAACCAGGAGAAAAGTCAGTAGTGATGCCGGGGTCATGGTCCTATTTAACATTGTTCTTTTGTGAATGTCTCTTTTTCTCTTGTTAAATTTTGTGAGTTTTTTCTGTAATTTTCTCTTTTTTAATTGCTCTATTTGAAAGTAGCAAATTTGGAGTTATGTGCGACTTCTTAGTTTAAAAATGAAAAATCAGGATAAATCAAACACAGGTTTTTCCATCGCCAAAGTATTTAAGGCAATGAGAGGAGTATGCTTCTAGGCTAACTTCCAGGAGAAAGAAAGATAGAGAGAGCAAGACAGAATAACCTAAGCAACCATCACAAGATTTGCAAAATGACCCTGTAAACTCTCAAACTACATTGACTCAAAATAGCATCCAACAAAGCAGTGGTTTATCCAGCAAACTTGCAGTGTTGCTGTCAAAATCACCTCTAAATTCTCCAGTAAGTGATTAATCCGACCCTGTGCATAATTTTGCTCCTCGAAAGCACAAGCACAAACATTTCATTCTGCATGAGAAAAAAATACTCATAGTAAGTAGATTTTGATGTATCTTTATATTTATTTATTTTTTTAATTTAATTAAAAAAACAAATTCTTGCTTATTTGAAGACTTGATAATATGTTTGTTTGTGACTGTCCTTTTTAGTAATTTTTTTATTTTTGTGTCTCAATCTTTTTTCATACAAATTTAACAATGTATGTCCAAACAGTTATTTAGCTGATGTTTTGAGCTTGCTCTATGTTTATAGTCCATGTACCTTATATACTCAAGTATATGCTGACCCGAGTATAAGCCTAGACCACTAATTTTAACACAAAAAACGTGAAAACCTATTGACTTGAGTATAAGCCAAGGGTGGGGAATGCATTGGTCACAGCCTCCCCAGTATATACCCAGCAAACCCCCTGTAATATGGCCTGGCAGCCCCCTGTAGTATATAGCCCGCTAGCCCCCTCTAGTGTATATCCTGCCAGCCCCTGTATTGTATAGCCTGCAGCCCCTACCTCCAATATAATTTCTGTAGGAAAAAAAACAAACAGTGTACTCACCTTCTGATGCCCCCCAGCAGGTCGTCTTCTACACAGCAATGCTCCTGCATCAGCTCTGTGTCTCCCAGCTGTCCATTGCAGGCACCATGATGTCAGCTTCTCACTGAGATCATAGTCACACATAGTAGAATGTCAGCGAGCAGAATCTGAGGTGAGGTTTTAATTCTTTGGCTTATACTCGACTATATACGGTAGGTATTTTTTAACAGTTACACAACAGTTATAAAATGTGGCCACACATAATTTGCAAAATGTAAATGGCAACAATCCAATCAGCCAAACAAATCCTGACGTGGAAACAAATGTGGACATGCATGACGTCAATCAAACTTGCGAGGAAGAACAAGAAGACCTCGGACTGACTCGTGGTCAAGAGCGGTATATGCATAAATCTCTGGATTAAAATACCGTAAGGTATTTCATAACAATATGATGAGTGCACAAATGTCCACAATGTTTTCTGACGGAATCAATGGCCTCACATCTGATGTTCAAAATCGAAATAATTCTCTTTTCAGTTTGATGGCCACCAGACATGCTCCGCAAACACCTCCTTATATTCATTCCAGCCCACGTAGTATTACAAGTGCACAAATCTCACCTCAGCCTCTGACTAGCCATGGATTACCGTATAATTTTTCAAGTGTCCATTCAAAAATACTTGTTTCCCAAAACACTGCTTCTAGCCAAACTGAAGTAACATTTGACCGACCCCTCTCACCTATTGGACCAGTATCACCACAAATTCCTTCTGGCTCTATCAATGTAGCTGATAATTCCCAAACTGTTTCCCAAAATTTAAAAAAAACATACAAAATATAACCATTATGCACACTCTTCAATCTGGCCATAAATTGCAAATGCACATAGAACAAAATGTGCATTTAATTAAACCACGTAAATGTAATCCAAAAGTAAGGCCCCTTCCACACTCGCGTTGCATTTCACGTCAGAGTTTGATCAGGGTGCGATCAGGGTTTGGTCAGTGAAAAACGCACATTTTGCATCAGAGTGCAATCAGTTTTCAGTCAGAGTTTGTTCAGTGTCTCAGTTTTTCATGCGCGTTTTTGATGCAATTTCAATGCCTTTCTCACGCTCAGGTAATGCACGTGAAATGGACTCAGGACTGAGCTCTATCTTTTCTATGGCAATTGATGCGTGAAAAACGCATTGCACTTGCATTGCACTTGCAAGTGTCTCAGAGTGCAATGCGTTTTTGATGCATCTCCATAGACTTGTATGGTTAAAAAACGCTCGTGTGCGCGTAAAAAAAAAGGCAGGTCTGAAAAGACCCATTGGTTACAATGGGTCAGAGTGCAATGCAAGTTCAGCGCATCAAAAGCACGCGCAGAAAACGCACATGAAAAACGCAAGTGTGAAAGGGGCCTTATTCTTTTCCTGGGGTAATTGGGTGAAACGCCTTATCATACACATGCCTATCTGGCTGCTAGATAAAATCTGCAAGCGAAGGGAAAAATGTGGGGTGGGATAGATTGACTCGCTACATCCAAGGTAAAGTGTTAGAGTTTTTTAAATTTTATTTATATCTGACAACGCGTTGTCAAATATAAATAAATGCGTTGTCAAATATAAATTAAAAAAAAACAAAAAAAACTAACACTTTACCTTGGATGTAGCAAGTCAATCTATCCCACCCCACATTTTTCCCTTCGCTTGCATTCTCTCTCTGGACCCTTGTCCAGCCCTGGGGCCTGACACTGCAACTCCCCCTTTACCATCTTGCAATTCCCTCAGCACCCCTATTGTGCACACAACATTAGGTGCCTGGCTCAAATCCCCTAATTTTCCTCAAACTAGATAAAATGTGTAAGGCTCGGTTCCCATTACCCTTCATTAGCTCCATTCTAAAATGATGTTAAAAAACTACATTAAAAGTAAAGATGTAAGCGTTTACAGAGCTTTAACGTATAACTAAAAAATCCCAGTGACCTCAATTTTAATTTTATGTCATCTGTTATGTTCCCTTAAGGCAGGAATCCTTTATCGTTGTTTTTTTTTCGTCTTTGAGGAAAAATGTGTGAAAAATGGATAACCGAGAGCTGTCCAAATTTACATAACGAATGACATGAAATTTTCACTTTTGTCAATGTGATTATAAGTGATACCTTAAACATCCGTTCTGTCCTTTTTTTTTTACACATAAGTAAGAAACAAAGGTAATGAATGGTAGCTGAACAATTAGCTGAACCTAATTGTTTTGAAGTTGATATTTTGTTATTTATCATAATAACACATAATTTTTTACCATTAATATTGCCTGGTTACATTAGGTAATTGTCAGTAATGTAACACTATTTTAAATACATATCTTTATTTGGGCACTTCTTTAATTTAAATACATAACTAGCCACTGAATGTAGTATTTCATTTAACCCCTTCACGCTCCGTGGCGGATATATCCGCCACGGAGCGCAGTGAGTTAGCGCTCAGTGGCGGATATATCCGCCACGGCGCTTATGCCGGCTCGGCTCTGGATCAGAGCCGAACCGGCATCGGGAAACACGGGGTGCCGGCTGTAACTAATAGCCGGCACCCCAGTGTAACACCCGCGGTCGGAGTCGGCTCCGATCGCGGGTGTGTAACCCGTTAAATGCCGCGGTCAGCACGACTGCGGCATCTAACATGTCTCTGGGGTGTCTTTCCCCCACGATCGCCCCCCCCGAACCGTTTTCGGGGGGCACCGATCGCTGCTATGGAAGTGCTGGGGTCCGATCTGGTCCCCAGCACTGCCTGCAGGCACTGCCAGTAAGATGGCGTCTGCGACGTCATCTTACTGGCATAGTGCCAGCCTATGCAAGTGCATAGGCTAACACTGATAATACCCTGCAATACATGATTATTGCAGAGTATTATCATGAACAAGCAATCAGATGATTGCTTGGTCATTTCCCATGGTGGAAAAGTGAAAAAGTAAAAAAAAAAACATCATACACTCACTATACATTATACACCCACTATACATCATACACTCACTATACACCATACACCCACTATACACCATACACCTACTATACACCATACACCCACTATACATCATACACCCACTATACATCATACACCCACTATACATCATACACCTACTATACATCATACACCCACTATACATCATACACCTACTATACACACATCGCCCTCTACTCAGTATTGGCAGCCGCCACCAGCTACATGTAATACACACTGATATATAACGTACTCACCGTATACTCACATCCACCGCCTGACCCCGGCTACACCAGTACCTACCAGCATCTACCTCACCAGGTGGAGCCTCACAGGCGGAGGCGGGAAGCATGTCAGAGACTCTCATCTAACCGGAGTAGTGAGATGGACAGGGGGTTGTGTTGTGCACATGAGTGACAGAATCTGTCCAGAGATCATCACATGTGTCACCCACATAGTGCTCCAACTACTGCCTCACCACAGTCATAGAACTCACTCTAATACTGCCCCCTACATACAAGAAAATATCTACTATAATACTGCTCCCTATGTACAGGAATATACCTACTATAATACTGCTCCCTGTGTACAAGAATATAACTACTATAATACTGCCCCCTGTGTACAAGAATATAACTACTATAATGCTGCCCCCTATGTAAAAGAATATAACTACTATAATACTGCCCCCTATGTACAAGAATATAACTACTATAATACTGCCCCCTATGTACAAGAATATAACTACTATAATACCGCCCCCTATGTACAAGAATATAACTACTATAATACCGCCCCCCTATCTAGCCTGCCGCTGCTGCCGCTGCCTCTGCATGCCGTCCCCTACAGTGTCAGGGTCAATTATTGGATGTTTTAGATGCTATCTAGCTTCATTCTGTCACTCTGTCATGGCCATGCTGTTGCCCATAGTTTTGGCATAATGGTGCGATTAAGCAGCCTCAGAGGCATCCATGCATGCTGCCCCTGCTGTTTCCTGTCCATTTCTGTGGCGTTTCCATCCTTTTCTGAGGTTCCCAGGTGTTTGGCCAAGCTTCCCTGTGCAGAGCCTTGGTCCCCTTGAAAAATGCTCGAGTCTCCCATTGACTTCAATGGGGCTCGTTACTCGAAACGAGCACTCGAGCATCGGGAAAAGTTCGTCTCGAATAACGAGTACCCGAGCATTTTAGTGCTCGCTCATCTCTAATCTTAACCAAATTCTTGAACTTTGTAACAAACTGAATCAGTGCTGTCACCAGGCGGAACATGAAGACTGACACACTGTGACCTCATCGCGTACAGATGAAAGAGCGCACTGTTTATTCACAATTTTGCAACAATAGCGGCACCCCTGACTGACCTAATCAAGGGTAGCGGGTCAGTGATTGTGAAGTGGAGTGAAGAGGCTGAGGAGGCTGTTTCAGCATCTTAAGATGATTATGGGCAAGGGACCGGTACTGATCACCCCTAACTTCACCAAGACCTTTATTGTGCAGACCGACACTGCTGATGTGGACTTAGGGACTGTCATGTCACAAGAAGTAGAGGGTGAGGAACATCCCATAACATTCCATAGCTGCAAGCTCTCTCCCCTTGAAAAGAACTATAGAATAATTGAGAGGGAGTGCCCAGCAATCAAATAGGCTCTGGAGTCCCTGAGATATTACTTCATAGGGCGACAGTTTGTTAGTAACCATTCACTCTCCCCTCACCTGGATGAGTCAGGCTAAAGAGAGGAATGCGAGGGTCAAAAAGTGGTTCCTTGGTAGAATTCAAGGTAGAACACAGAGCAGGAAAGCTACATGGTAATGCAGATTCCCTGTTTCTTACCCACTGTGTGATGGCCAAAGTTTTTGGCCCCCTCCCCCCCCCCCCCCCACACACAGTCAAACAGCGCGCGGGGGGGTATGTGAGACACTGAAGGGGTGAACTATGGATGTTTCCCCTGGGTTTTCTTTTCATGCAAGGCCTTAATGCGGAGGTTGTGCTTGTCCAGCTGCAAACACTGTAAATCCGGGAAATATGGCTCGAACAAGTTATTTGTTTGAGCGGTTATTTAACACTCTACTCAGCTGGATTAATATGGAATGAATTTGCAGGCTGGTAGTGGGTCAGTGCATTCCACCTCCCCTTTAGGCTATGTCAAATTTTATGTTGTTCAGCACCTTGGAGACAGGTGGTGGTAGCAGCCTAAACAGGCTGCATAAAACTGCTGAGCAGAGCTGACTGATAGGAGGCTGGAGAGCGCACTAAAACCCTGGCTTCCATACCTGGAACAGCGATGTCCTTGCAGGTGACTTTATGTTTTAGTTGTGAGTTAGGAGAACTCTCTGTTTAGCTAGCACCCAGATGGGTAGGATTTTGTATGTTTGCCTGAATGTCAAGGCTGTTACCTGCTACTTGAATAAATGCAGGCCAGATCTGTTTTAGACTGTACTTTGGTGTCTTGAAGTTCATCACAAATCTTGGCTACCTCAGAAGTTACTGTGCCAAATCTCCCACAAGGGGTTAGTATGATCTTTCATCAAATTTGTCTGTCAGCATTTTCTTATCGACTGGTAAGGACGGTTTGTCTGCCTACATGGGGAATTATACACTCAACAATTACTGTTAGTGGCTGTATATGTGACCCCACCATATTCAGCTATAGTCTTAATTCTGGTTCTTTGTTTTCTTGAAAAATTCCCTGGACTGCCACTGTTAATACTGGGAGACTTTAATAATGTTGTAGATAGTATGCTAAATAGGTTTAGTGCCTCCCCTGGCCCTTCAGGATGCAGTTTGACAGGACTATAGCGGATGTAGGTCTCCTACGTTTGTGGCGCAAATCATCCAACTGAGAGACAATATTCCTGCTATTCTAGATCCCATCGGACTTTGTCCTGGATTGACTGAGCCTTAGGCAACCAAATGGCAATCCCGCTTATAACTGATGTCCAATATCTCCTGTGGTGGTTAACGGATCAATCCCTGCTCCTCCTCCAACTGAGGCTACTCTTGGAACATGCTAGGGGATTACGTTGTATTCGGTTTAATACCTTTTGGCTCCCTGTTTTGTCAGAAAAGTGCTGCATACCGCAGCTGCAATCAGAGCTAGTGGACTTTATTGAGTGCAATGAGGGTACTGCCTCTCCTTTAACCCCTTAAGGACGCAGCCATTTTACAGCTTAAGGCTCAGTCCCATTTTTTAGATTCTGACCTGCGTCTCTTTATATGGTTATAACTTTTGAACACTGTTACTTATCAAAGCGATTCTGAGATTGTTTTTTCCCCACATGTTGTACTTCATTTTAGTGCGTCTCTTTATATGGTTATAACTTTTACTTATTAAAGCGATTCTGAGATTGTTTTTTTCCCCACATGTTGTACTTCATTTTAGTGGTAAATTTTGGCTGATAAGTTTTGCGTTTATTTACAAAAAAAAAGAAAAAAATGATGAATCCCCCCCCGAAAACGGTGCGGGGGGGGGGGGCGATTGTGGGGTAAAGACCCCCAGAAGGCATGTTGAATGCCGCGGTCGCGCTGACCGCGGCATTTAACGGGTTAAACACCCGCGATCGGAGCCCACTCCGACCGCGGGTGTTAGCCGGGGATGTCAGCGGTAAATTACCGGTGAAATCCCGCGGCTAACGATGCGGGTTCGGCTGCTGTGCAGCGCTGAACCGGCATCGTCTCTGCGCCGTAGCTGTACTGCGCTGAGCGCTAATCGTCGGAAGCTGCGCAGTACAGCTACGGCGCGGAGCGCTAAGGGGTTAATAGTCTGGGACTGTATTAAAGTTTTGGTTAGACAATTTGGTTAGAAACGTCTCCAAAATAAAACGTAAGTCTGGAGATCTTTGAGATATGCTTAGAAATGCTGTCTCTGAAGGTGAGGTTAAATACATTCTTGAACCATCTGAATTGAATGGCCAGATATGAAAGGATGCACAGCACCAATTATCTGAACACTTACTTACAGTCGGAGATGATAAGCAGCTTTTACTTAGACAGAGGTTTTATGAGGAGGGGGAAAGGCAGGTCACCTCCTGGCGGATATGGCATCTGCCCAGAAAGGGACTTCTCACATACAGCCCAGAACTAGGATTGTGGACATAGTAAATCAATCTCAAGATATACTAGAGAATTTTAAACTCTTTCACTCCTCTCTATATTACTCTAAGGTGAACCCTACCTAACAACAGTTAGACCTGTTTCTGGATGGTCTCTCTCTACCCTCTTTAGCAGGTGAACAGAGCGTAAAGTTGGCTTGAACCATTTACATTAGAGGAATTGGAGTTGGCGTTAGACTCTGTCCAATAACAGAGCACCAGGTATTGATGGCCTCCCAGTGGAGGCTTATCAGGGAACAGCTTCTCCCTGGCCTATTGAAACTGTATAATGAAGCATTGGCACAGGGGGCTCTCTCCCCTATGATGCAGAAGGTGATAATAGTAGATATTCCTAAACCGAGAAAAGATCTGTTGGAAATGGATTCCTATCAACCCATATCGCTCCTTACAGTAGATATCAAACTCCTAGCAAAGATGTTGGCCAAAAGATTATCTATGGTTGTAGCCTCAGTTGTCCATACTGACCAGGCGGGATTTATGCCTAATATGTCTTCGGCTTTGGTTGTATCATTTGATGCAACCAAGGCATTTGATAGTGGGTAATAGCCCTATTTATTTGAGATGCTCCACCGTTTAGGCTTTGGACCCAAATTTCTGTCTTGGATATGCCTGCTATATTCCTCTCCCATGGCTAGATTGCAAATGCATACACTGCTTTCCGCTCCCTTGCCGCTATTCAGGGGGATCCATCAGGTGTGTCTACGATCTCCTTTGCTATTTTCAATTACAATTACAATCCTCGGCATCAATCAAGGGTTTTCAGTATGGTTCTATGAATGAACAAGCAGCGCTATATGCAGACAACTTGCTGCTATTCTTAGACGACTGGACCCACTACTTGCCTATGGCAATAGAGGTTATTACCTCTTCTGGCATGCTGTCTGGTCTAACTATAAACTGGACTAAATCTGTGCTACTGACTTTATCTCACCAAGTCTGTCCCAAAGCTATATTTGATAGTGGCCACTCTTTGGTCTCTAACTTTAAAGAGGACCTGTCACCCATAATTTCTGCACTAGGAGCTGCTTACTAAAGTAAGCAGCTCCTAGTGATTAAACAAACGCCGCAGTGTTAGAAGGATACTGTTACCGGAAACCTCCGGTAATACTATTGAACACTGCGGTGGAGTACAATTTAAATGTCGGACCGCTCGCAAGCAGTCCAATGTATTCATGAGGGGGCGAGGTTAGTCACCGCCAGCCTATGGAGCGAGCGGGGCGAGCAGGACTTCCCCCTCATGCGAGCGGTCCGACTTTTACATTGTACCCCGCCGAAGTGCTATGATAGCGTTACCAGAGGTTTCTGGTAACGCTATTTTTCTAACACTGCTGTGTTTGTTTAAGCACTAGAAAGTTGGAGGCTGGTGTAAGCTCCCACTCTCAGTAACCTGGTTAAAATGATCATGATGCCCCAGCTACTCTATTTTCTACATAATTCACCCATTTCAATCCTGATTAAGTTGTGTCATAAGATACATAGTATATAAATAGTATATGTAGAGATCTGATTTGGGAGAGGGGAGGTCTAAGGCTCCCTTTGGTGACCGTTCAAAGATTTAAGGAAGATGGGGGCTAAGAGTTACCCAATCCCTGGTAATACTTCTTGTCTGCTCAGTTGCAACATTTACGAGGTTGGGAGGAGCTGTCCAGGGGATCTGCCTTGTAGAAGTTATTGTGACATGTGCAGGGAATTTCTAGCCTGTTGAAGGGCCAGTAGGCAGAGATGTTTCGATCTGTACATAAAAGTTTGTTGACACTGAGATTAATAGATAAGGTCTTTTGTTGGGGATGGATGGCAATACGGTACACACACCCCATTTGGCCCAATGTACTCTACACTGAACTGGGCAAACTGCAACCGCTCACTCAATGGACTTCAAGGGGAGTGTCCAGGGTAGCCCTACTTTATTAGGGAGCAGATCTAAAGTCTTGTTAAGCAGTTGCAATCAGAGTTTAACCTCCCCTGATCTTGTTTCGATCAGTTCCTACAACTCAGGCATGCTGTAATTCAACAATCATGGTCTGGGGCTCTCAAAAAATCCCCAAATAAAGTAGTTGTAGAGATGGGTGCTAAACAAGGAGGCACTTGAGGGGTAATTTTGTCCAATTATTGTTATTTGCAACAATAATAATTCCCCCTGTGAATATGCTCCAAGTGGGAGATAGATGTTGGCAGCATCTCTGAAGACCAGTGGAGGGAGGTATTAGAGATAGCCCCAAAGGTGTCAGTTAGTGAAGCACATTTGCTGTCTAATCTATAACCTCTACAAAGGGTTTATTTTGCAATAGCCAGACTATTTCTAATGGGCTGTAAGGGGAGGGGACCTCTGTCCTAGGTGTAATGAATCTAATGCCGATTTGATTCACTTAACCCTGACAAGACTGGCTGTCTGGATTTAACCCATGCATTTTTATGTGCTAATTGTTCATTGTAATGAATGAGGATGAAAATCCCCATATACTGCCATACAGTGGCTCCATCCCCTTTGTATTGTCACCTCTGTACTCAATATCCTTCATACTGTATTGAACTTCATCCCCTTCATATTGTGGTCCCTCTATTTCTCTCTGTATTAAAAAAATAAACCTTTGTTACTTACCTTGCTCCCTCACAGCATGCCTGCTTCCTCGTCTTCTGCTGGGGCTCTGAAAGTTGACTTGAAGGGTAAGGGGCAGGGAAATCCTAGGGGAGGTGCTACCTCCACACATGTGCGTGGAAAAGGAGAAGCAGATATGGGTGGAGATAGTAGGAAGCTGGTCCGGCCTCCTGGTCCTGATACCTAGGCTGCTCTGTGGCTCTGCAGATTAAGTGTGTTGGGATGAAGAAGAGTTGGGACACAGCAGGGTATGCCAGGATAATCAGGGAGCTATGATGCTAGAGAACAGCTGTCAACAATAGCCATCTTTCTTCATATAGAGGAAGTTAAAAAGATTCTTTTTAATAAAAATAAATGTTAGAATATCCCAGAACATGCAATGTGTATGGTTTTCTGGTGAGAATCAGCAAGAGTCCTACTGCTGATTTTCATTATACATTTTGTTTGGCTACTGCTATTTATTCTCTGGTTTTTAAATAGCAGCTTATATTCATTCCAGTAAATCTTTCTTTCATTCTGTATATAAACCATTTCAATGTGCCTTCTGTGAATATAAAGCCTCCCTCCCCCATGTTGACTCTTGTTCAAATGACAGCCTGCAAACATTTGTTCTGTATTTACTCAGCGCCAGTTCAGTGACAAGCTTCAGTCAAACTCCCTCGATCACAGAGCAGAGTGCACCTGCTTGATGTAAACTTTCAAGCAAGCGATCACTAGAAACACCACATAATTAAGTAGTCACTAGAGACACCACATTGGGCCTTAGCAACGATTTGTGACTCACAATGTTAGGGACAATCAACACACAACTTGCCTTTTGCTTGCCTAAGATCTGTGCATGCCTAAGTAAAATCAATTAATACCCGAAGCACAAACAGCAAAAAAAAAAAATATACATATATAACAGGTAGTCATAGAATAGGGAAAAATTATAATGACCATGGCTTCTTACTGAAGAAAGCTAAAGCGAGTGTAGAAGTGTTCATTTGTCTTAAGTGGTATTTAGCAAGCAGTGACATAGGAAAGATTTAGGGATTGAGGAGGTGATTTTTGTGGTTTTCTGGTGTACTGTTTGTATGTTTAATTTAACTTGATTAACTTTTATTTGTAAACCCTTTCACGGGTCGGCTGAGGGTGCATGGAGAGGGCTCACGGGCTGAGCCCTCTCCATGGCGGTTAAGTCTTTGCTGCATATCACCCAGTATTTAGCCAGCGACCCATTCCCTCTCAGTATATAGCCAGCTCATGCCCCAGTATATAGTCAGCCAACCTATGCTCCCCCTGTATATAGCCAGCCAGCTCCCTGGACCGGGTGTGTCAGCCTATAAAAAAAATAAACTCTCTACTTACCTTGCTGATGCCACCCACAGGTCCGCTTCTTTCTTCCACTGCTCCGTCTCCGGCTTCCTGTCCTCTGCACGGGTAGAAGGAGCAGGAGCACTCAAGTACATACGGTAATTGAATAAATAATGTTTCATTTGTTAAAATGTAAAATGATGATTAAATGTAGACTGATGCCTACAGCACATCTGGCTTTATGACAACGGCATGTAAAATGCGAATGTGAAGTCTCTATGCGCAGGGATAAGGAGACAAAAAATAGTAGGAATTTGTTAGAAGTCTTCACGTATACGGTATTAGAAGAAGCAGAAAATGTACTAATTTGTCAAATAGATGATAGATACTTTTGGTCGCAGATCGTTTTGAATGCTGAGACAACTTCTTTTAATTAAGCAACATCCCAGCCCCTTGGAACTTTCTTCTTTTAAATCATGTTGCCATCTTGAATGATCTGACAGGCGCAATGCTCCAAGCCGCTATCAGGGGGGGCCCTTCTTCTGGATTCAGCAAAACATGTGTGGTGCCTTCCATGCGGATCAGGAGTTTGAGGGGGAACCCCCATTTATATTGAATATTATGGGACCATAGAGAAGCTGTAGTTTGTACAAACTTCTTCCTAACCTGCAGTGTAGCTTTAGATAGATCAGCAAATATTTTGATGTCATTGTATGGAGTGGAGAAAACTGTGATTTTCTGTGATGCAAACATTAACAATTGTTTCACGTGGAAGTAATGTAACCTCGCTATATCATCTCTGGGTTAGTTTTCTGGCACAATTTTTGGTAGTCTGTGAGTTCTGTTGATCAGACATTCTGGAGCAGGAGTATCAGGAAGAATGGCCGCCATAAGTTGAATATTTCTTTAGATCGCCCGATTCCCTCTAAATTTTACATTATTCCTCCTTCCCCTATCTTCCATATCTGCCAGTTTCAATTTCATTTTATCCACCTCTTCCTCCAAACTGTAATGAGCGTCAATTAACTTGTGCGATTTGGTTAACTCTGCCATTTAATTTTCTATATAATCCAGCCTTCCTCGTAGCTCCTCTTTGGAGGACTGCAAGCTATTTGAGAGGAGAATAAAGTCCTCTCTTAGTGACCCTTTCAGGCCCAGCATCATTTTTTTTATGAAAACTTCAGAGGCTACCTGATCAGACAAAGGAACATCCGATAATGGGTCCCGTTCCTCTTCCTCTAACTGCAGATCTTGACTGCTATGGCCATGTGCTGACAGCCTGGGTCTGTGTTTCTCCGGGCTTTTGCTCGGGGATGAGGGATTGCTGTCACTTTCCTCCGCCCTTTTGTGTGACTCTGACACCTCTTTCTCCCACACTTTCCTCTTTTCTTTAGATTTGCTGCTTGTGGGGGAATCCCCCTTACCGCTTCCCATCTCCTTTGAATCACGGCTGGAGTTGGATGATGCCGAGGAGGCAAGTTCTTCTTCCCATAGCGGAAGTGATGCAGGCGCCCTCGCGCCATCTTGGGACCCCCCCCGGACCATGTGGTCTTGTGGCAACGAAGTCCGTGAGTCTCTTTTGGACCGCTCCCAGCAGTCCCATCATGATGGTTAGGGCTTTCTGGGGTTTCTCATCAATGCTTGAATGTAGTCGCTCTAGAGACGGAGCTCATACGGGCCGCGCCCCCCACTATATCATATTTCTGACATGTTTTGGACTACAAGGGCCCTTAGTTGTAGCTTTTTCAAGTATGATTTCCAAAAGGATCACCATTTGGGATTTTACTTTTGAATTTTATTTCTTTAGTTCAGAGCTTTAGTAATTGCCCACCAATTCAGAATAAATAATTATATTAGACCTCAAGTTTGCATTGTGCCCTACTATTTCTAAGCCTTGTCACATTTCCAGGCAAAAGATTAGAGCTACATGTGCTATTTTTAGAAGGGGCACTAATTGGGTACAACATATTAAACCCTAGAATCTCATATTATTAACAAAATGTTAAGGTTACTTAGAACCAGCATTCGGGCATTAATTTTTGGAAAACACTTTTGGGTTCAGTTTGGAAACAATACCCCTTGATAAATGCCCTCTGGGGTGTACTTTCTCATATGTGGTTTCACATATTTTGGCATCTCAGAGGCTCTGCAACTGTAATATCTGCCAACCAAAGGCCAAGTAGCGTTTTTTCTCTTTGCAAGTCCACAATATTTACAGTTTACAGCCACATATTGTGTATTTCTATATTTGCAAGAAATGTGTGTTAATATAGAAAGTAAGTTGTGCATTGTTTTCAGTAACCCCTACAGGCCCTAATGCATAACATTTTGAAAATGGTACTAATACTTGTGATTTCTTTTCATTAATGGAAAGCAGATTTTGGCAATTTTTGTGGGAAAAATAAAGATTCATTATTGTTATATGCTCCGACTCTATTTTTCTTTTGGCAATGTAACAAAATTCATGGTATTCTTGTGTTAATATTTACACAAAAAACAGAGGTGCTTCAAAAAAAAATTCTAAATATATTGAACAAGAACAGAAACAGTGGAGTGCCTTATGTGAAGGAATGGAAAAAGTACTTTTATGTTGGAGGTAAGCTATGATGCTCACCTTATTTACATATTTAAAATTCTAAAAATAGGTGAAAATTGGCTCTTATTCAAGACATAATGCTCCCATCCTGTGTGTATCTGAATTCAAACAAACAAAATACTACAAGCTGGTAAAGACAGTATTGTTATCAGGAGTATTAAATGGGTTTTCCCACAACAGAAAATTCTCAAATCTCAATCCCCTAATTTGCCTAGCAGGTTCTCTTTAACATAGCTAACGTATCTACCTCAATTACTTTAACAACACTTAATAGTCAGTATTAATCATTTCCTTCTTGTTGTCTGTCTACACCCAAATCTGATTTAGATGGAAAATCATTGATAAATAAATGTGTTAAGATGTGAAAATGGTAAACCATGTGCCATAATATTTAATCAGTAATATAGTAAATAAAGAATTCTTTATGCTTAAATGACAAAATAATACAAAATACTAATACTTTGCAATAACCTGGGGCTCTTTCACATTGGCTTTGTTTTTCACTGATCCATTGTCCTTGGAAATATTTATGTAACACGTCCTATTATTTTCACTGATGCGGATCACAGAAGGCAATAGAAGTCCAAGGGTCCACAAAATAACTGATGAAACATTATTTTTTTCACTGATGAGGTTGAAAAGCCAGGTGTGATGTTTTCAAAGAAATGTTAAACCTTCAGTTTTTTTGCGGATACAGAGCCAGAACTGATGCATCATGGACACAAAACAGAAGAAAAATGGTCACACAACAGAGACAAAATACAACGGAGGTGCAACTGAAGCTAAGCACCAACATCAACACCTAATCTAGATGAGGTTTGACTAGATAAGGGTTGACTTTTTTTCACTGTATGCTGACTAAAAGGTGGGGATTTTATAGGCTGTATTTACCAATTTATGTACTTAAAATGGGTAAAGATATTCAAATAAAATTGGATCATGTTACCAAAAAACAAAAGTCTCTATATCATATACCTAAATGACTTTTACTGATTTTACATCATCAATTAAATGCTCTAAATTTAATAGCAGTTCAAAAAACTAATTCAGCTATCAGCCCCCTGTTATTCCATTATTCCACAACTACTGATATTTAAAATAAATGCAATTGTTCAAATTTGTACCACACAGACTATTATATGGAGCAAAACGTATTCATCACGTCCCCTTCTTTGATTTTTAACTGTGCTTTCCCTTGCAAAGTAGTCTCACTTGCAACATGCTAACATGCAAATTATCCTATCCTTTAACCATATAATAGTTCAAAGGAGATAAAATAGGCATTTATATTATTATTCAAGGCAAACATGGAGTTATAAAACAGCTACTGCTTGATTTCCAGATGTGAACACTTTTAAATGTGAATATGACATCAACTACCTTTCCCTATTAAGTAACAAGTTTTTACTCTGATCTATTAGGTAGGTTAATAATCTTACAACGGAAGAAAAAGGGAATTCCCCTTGCTTTTTATGATATCTATGCTCCAAGTTTCCTTCCTCAAAGTGCTTAATAGGCTTTCAAAGCTCCCCTTTAGACTGGCTTTACCTGAAAGGAGACCCTCCCTCCCATGCACCCAATGCTACCTCTCATTAGGTTTCTGTAAATGGGAGCAAAGATTACTTGCAACACCAATGACCCATAGATCACTAAAATTTGCACTGCATAGGAATAGGTTCCTTGAATTATAAATGCATGCTATAGAATGCCTAATGTTGTATGTTAAGCAAAGATATTATTAGAGAGGCAACCAGGTCCATATGTTCCTAGATAGGCAGTTGTGTGATAAGTTGGTACAGTCTACACCTCAGGCCTTTAGATGAGGGCATGGCTCTCTCTACTAAACGCTAAACTAAAAGTCAAGAAATTCTCCTACTCTTACTTGAAGCACTCCTCTCTTCCAGATACCCTCGCCTGGGATCCCTTAACCTATCTTTAATGCTCCTATTACTAGTGAGGAAGTGGAGGAAATGTTGAAACTCAATGGAAAAGCACCAGACCTAGACAGCTTTAAGTATTTATACTATTAAACATTTTATGTGCTGTTAGTTGGACATATATTTTATATGCTTGTCATGACTGATTGGCTACACCACTGTTGCTGCATTCTTATATTTATTTTATTTCTGTGGCGGGGAAAGATCATGTTTCACTAACCCCTTAGTGACCAAGCTCATTTGCGCCTTGATGACCAAGGCCTATTTTTCAAAACCAGCATGTGTCCAGTTATAACTTTAGAAGGCTTTAACTTACCCAAGTGTTGTTGAGTTAGTTTTTCCATTACATTTTGTACTTTAAGCCCTAGGGGACTCAGCCTCTTTTGGCCTTAAGGACGCGCTCCCATTTTTCAAATCTGGCCTGTGTCACTATAAGTGGTTATAGCTTTGGAACGCTATGAGATATCCAGGGGATTTTGAGAATGTTTTCTCGTGACACATTGTACTTCAAATTAGTTTAAAAATTTGAATGAAATCTTTTGCGTTTAGTTATGAAAAAAAACAAAATTTGGCAAAAATTTGTTAAAATTCTTTATTTTCAACGTTCTAAATTCTCTACTTTTGATGCAGATAGTCATAGCACCCAAATTAATTAATAACTTACATTTCCCAAATGTCTGCTTTATGTTGGCATGGTTTTTTAAGATTCCATATATTTTACTAGAATGTTATGAGGCTCAGAATTTAGGTATCATTTTTCACATTTTTTGTAAAATCACCAAAACCTGTATTTAGATGGACCTGCTCATCTTCCAATTGACTGTGAGAGGCCTAAATAATAGCTAGACTCGTAAACTACCCCATTACGGAAACTACAGCCCTCAACGTATGAAAAAACACTTTTAAGAAGTTTGTTAACCCTTTAGGGTTAAAACAAAATGGAGGTGCAGTCTGCAAATTGTAATGTTTTTTCACAATACACTCATTTTGGGTGGAAAATGAAACATTTACAATGGATTAAATGAAAAAAGGCTCCACAAAGGTTGATACCCAATCTCTCCCGAGTACACCGATACCCTATATGTGATGGTAACCTGCTGTATGGGCGCACGGTCGGGCATAGAAGGGAAGATCCAGATCAGATTTGCTATGTCACATTGTACAGGCTATAATTTTTTTTCTTTTTTTAATGTGGACCTATAGGGGCTTATTTCTTTTGCCACATGAGATGCACTTTTCTGGTAGGTAATTTTGGGGCATCTATAGCTAATTGGTGAGATTTTATTAACTCTTTGTTGGTGGAGGAAATGAAAATCATCAATTTTTGGGAAAATTTTTGTGTTTTTTTTTTTGGCCGTTAACCATACCATAAAAATAGTATATTAGTATAATAGTCGCCACGATTACAAAAAGACCTCATTTATATAGATTTTTTATTTTTTCCCATTTTTCTGAATAAAAAGTAATTTGGCAAAAATGTTAATTTTAGCATCACCGTTCATATGCATAACTTTTTTATTTTTTGCCTCACAAATCTGCTTAAGGGCTTATTTTTTGCTAGAAGGATTGATCTTTTTAGTGGTCTTATTTTAGAGTGCATAACATTTTTAAAATTACTTTTTATAGCATTTTTTATAGGGCATTGAAAATGATCTTTTTGGAGCTTTTTTGTTTGTTTTTTTTACGGGGTTCACTTTGCAGTGATTATGTTTTATTATGCAGATTGTTACAGACGCAGGGATACCAAATATGTGGGTGTTTTGTGTATTTTATTCAATTGTACTGAATAAAAACTAATTTGGAGAAAATCTTGTTCATTTTAGCATCACCATCTTTTCATATGTTTAACTTTTTTATTTTTCGGCTGACAAATCTGGTTAGGGGCTTATTTTTTGTGAGAAGAGTTGTTCTTTTTAGTGGGCTCATTTTAGAGTGCATAACATTTTTTAAATCACTTTTTAGAGCATTTTTTATAGGGTATTAATTAAAAATGATCTTTTTTTGGAACGTTTTTGTTTTTTTTTTCTCCGGCCTTTACCGTGCTGGTCCAGTAATGATTCTGTTTTATTATACAGATTGTTACGGATGCGGCAATACCAAATATGCGGGGGGTTTTTGCGTTTTTGTGGTTTTTATACTTTATTAAGTGTTTTTATGGGAAAGTGATATTTTAGGGGCTTATATTTCAATGTATTTATTTTTTATTTATTATAATGTGTATTTTTTTAGTGTTTTTCACTTTTTTTTACTTATACTTACTTGAACTTGAACCAGCAATGCTCTGATCACTGGTTCAAGTTCAATACACTGCTCTACAATACTATTTTATTGTAGAGCAGTGTAATCTGTCTGGCATGCTCGCGCATGCTCAGACACTTTACAGTCAGACCCGGAAGGGGTCTGACTGGCAGGGTCATCGGGCAGCTCCGGGGCACATGCCAGTCCTCAGAGCTGCCCAGAAGTGGATCGGATCCCCAGGTAAGCGGCGCGGGGGAGCCGATCCACAGCGCAAACACCCTTACACGCCACGGTAATGCCTGACCGCGGCGTGTAAGGGGTTAACACCCGCGATTGGAGTCGGCTCCGATCGCGAGTGTTAGCGCAGGCTGTCAGCTGTGATAGATAGCTGACAGCCACTGCTTCTGGTGCCAGCTCCGTTTGTGAGCCGGTGTCAGAAGCAGGACGTTATAGCACGTCACCTGTGCGCTTTACATGTAGCCCCAGGGACGTACTATAACGTCTTGGTGCGCCTAGGGGTTAAAATAGTGGGAAATTTTTTTGGTTGATATATTTTGAATTTATTTATAAAGAAAAAGGTGAATTTGGTAAACATTTTGAAAAAAATTCTTAAAACTTCAAAATGTTCTGTTTTTCAAACTGATAGTAACTTATTTGGGTTGTAAGACTAACTAACATTTAACATATATCAGCTTTGTGTTGGTACCATTTTAGAAGTGTCCATTTGTTTTATTATGACGCTAGAAAGATCACAAATCAAGCAGTATTCTCTCAAATTTTCAAGAATTTTAGAATCAATTATTTTAGGGACAATGCCATTTCTATAGGGGATTTGGAAGTTCTGTTAGAAGAAACCCCCTACATATCACCCCGTTCTATTAACTTACCCCTCAAACTATTCAAAACAGCAGGTAGGAAGCTTTTTAACCCTTTATGTATTTAGCAGAAATTCCAACAAAATGAAGGTTGGATTTAGAATTCACTAATATTTACCATTAATACATTCATTTAGCCGCAAAATTTACCCACATAAACTGAAAAAATTCACAATATATTCCTAATATTTTCTACTTTTATTCAGAGTAAGAGGACATCCTATATGTGGATGTAACCCACTGTCTGGGCACATGGCGGGGTGCGGAAGGAGCCATTGAGCTTTTGTAGTGCAGGATAGTTTTCAGGTGCCATGATGTGTTTGTAGAGCCCCTGAAGCCACGTTCACATGTGGCTTTTTGGTTGCATTTTGAAACACAATTGAAAGGCTCCACCTGTGATCCCACATTGATGTAAGATTGCTTTTCCTTTGCATTTAATTAACATGTTAGAAACACAAGGTTAACAAAATATGTGATTACAAGTGGAGCCTTAAGATTGCCTTACCAAACGTAACCAAAATACCACATGTGAACATCGCCTGAGATACCACAAACCTTTATCCCAGAGAATTTGTAAACTTTTTATCATGTGGTATTGGAGGCATATTAACCCCTGCCACTGATGGACTTTTTCCATTTTGCTTTGTTTATCGCTCCCCACTTTCAAGAATCAATAACTGTATTTTATATTCCATCCCTTGTACTGGGAAGTGGAAATACAATTCAAAATGTGGTAAAATTGACAAGAAACCGCATTTGCGCTTTTTTCTTGTCTGCTTTGTTTTTGTCTTTCACTGTACATTCTGAATGACATCTTTTATATTGGGTATCCCTGTGATCGTACCAAACTGAAGAATATATTACTCCAATAACTTTTACCATTTTGGGACTGTGTGACCTTTAGATCACTTTTTATTATGTTTGTTATGTGCTGCAATAACTGGGAATAACAGTTTTTATATATTTATAGATTGGACGTTTTGGAATGTGGTGATAACTGACATGTTTTTTAACATTTTTTTCCACTTTTTTATTATTTTTTTTGTTTTATATGTGTTAGGGGCTTTTGGGACATTTTTTATTAATTTTAGTTTCCATTTTTATTAATTTTTTTGTTATTTTTTTACTTTTTTTATTTTCACATTACTATCATATGAACTAGTGATCAGCATAGCATAGCGGCAGTTGGGAAAGCCAGGTGAGCGGGACTCGTTATTTAAAGCTCAACAGCCATAGATCTGCCTCCCCAGGGCCTGACCACATTGAGAACATCCGAGCAAGCTGGGTCCAGCCCCTAGCACAGGGTGCAAAATCTCCACCGACCACCATGAGCCCCTCATGGGAGGAAGAGGACTCAGAGGAAGATTTAGGGGCAATGCCATCTATGTCCCAGTTTGCACATATTGCTTTAGACATGGGGCTCACCTCATTAACTGTCGTTACCCGACAGTATGTCTCCCAGCTGCAAGCCACAGTGACTGGGCATTCAGAGGCTATGAGGGGTATGCAACATCATCTTGATGACCTGGATAACTGGGGGAGGCGTATTAACGTCCGATTCGGGGTCTGCCTGAGAAAGTGTTAGACGCAGAGATCCCGCAGGCTCTAGAGTATATCTTCAATAAGCTCCTGGGCAATCCAGTGACAAACAAGATCAAGCTAGACCGAGCCCACAGGGTCCTCCGCCCTGAGGAACTTTCCACCTTCACATATCTACCCCATTTCTGCAAGGGCTAAGGAATTTCAGAACCCCAACTAACTGATTGGGAAGTGGGACCTCCATTGCCATCCCTAGCTTGGCAACCAGTACGTCAGAAGAAGAGGCATCTACGGTGGTTTAGGTCCCCACCTGATCGGTCTCCAGCAGCCCCATCAGAGCGCTGAATGATATTGTTACTGTTTGTGACGTATGTTGCTATGTAACCATCTATTTTCTCTTTATTTTTCCTTCCTTGTCAGGTCTTCTATTGATAGGTTCAGCTATATAGTGGTGGTTTATCATAACTAGAGGTTTTCTCTTCATAATCTGCCTTATTGTGGGAAGAGGAGGTGGTGGGGGGCAGAAGGCTGCCTCCAATCTTGTCAGATAATTGTATACCCCTCACTTTATGGGAATTGGGCTTGTGTCGTTGCCCCTTATGGGACACTGTTAGTTCGTTATAGGATAGTTGGCCCTTGGAAGAGTTCCCTGAGACCAGGTGCCTATGACACTATGTTTGTCTTTGTCAAATTTTTGTCTTTGTCTTCCCTAACCTTATGTTCTCCCCCTTCTTCTCGAAGCTGTGAATGTGGAAGGCTGCCTTTACTGCCCCGGCTGGTGGGTAAGCATGACCTAAGGACTTTCATTAATCCTTAACTCTATATGTTAAGTGCCATCTACTACAAAGAGAGCTCCGTTTATTGCAAGCAGAAGTAGCCTTTATACAGGAGACTCACTTTGACTGAGCGGGGAACTTTAACCTTGCCAGGCATAACTTTCCATGCACTTACTTGGTGACTCGTGACCGTAAAAGAGCGGGGGTGGCGATACTCCTATCAAAAACATGCCCTGTGATAGTCTCCAACCAGCATTTAGATTTGCAGGGGAGGTATGTTATTCTAGAAGGGACATTGAGGGGGAACCCGATTATATTATGTAACATCTACGCACATAATACGGCCCAAGCCCCCTTCCTATGGAAGGTGTTCCGCAAATTGGAGATACTTCCCTCGGCAGCCGTAATAATAGGAGGAGAATTTAACATGATCTTCATAACAACGGTGGATCACATACCTTTGACTGGTAGTCTGGCCTCCGCAACATAAGAGCGAGTAGCTAAGGAATTTCATAAGCTCATTAGGTTGCACTCCCTATATGATCTTTGGAGACTCCACCACCCAGGCGAGTGCTCCTTTTCTTTTTAATTGCATCCTCACAATTGTCACACTGTATTGATTATTTCTTTGGGAATATTATAGCCTTGTGACTCCTGGGCTCAGCTGATAATGGCACTCGTGGTCGGACTATGCACCTGTCTCCGTCACCGTCGTCCTCACACGCTCATTGCGACCCTCTAAAATCTGCAGATGGCAGCTAAATGAATCGTTGATCAAAGACCCTACATTGTGAGAACAGGTTAGGGCTGCCATCCATACCTTCCATGAAAGAGAGGAACAGGCAGCACTATGGGAGGCCCATAACCCATGCTTTAACTTTATATCTCAGGGTCTTTCCTACCCTTCCAGGAGAGCTTCTCTGATTTTCTATTTTTTGACTATTAGAATGCTCAAGACCTGTAAAAGGGTTTTGGTAGCTTCACAGTGGTGTATTACAAGAAATGTACCGTGGTACAGAGCCCTAGCAAACTACTTTAATGCAATGTGGCAAAGTGGATTGGTGTGAGGCAAATCCTTGCCTGCATTGGTTTTTGTGATCCAAAAACCACATGACGACTGCAGGTAACTACTATTCTCTTACTAATGTTGATTTCGAGTTTTTCACCAAGACCTTAGCCTTACATTTAAACATGGCATTGTCTTTGTTGGTTCAAAAGAAACCGATGAAGCTTTTCTACTGCTGGTAGGCCTCTAATAATAACTTCAAAATAGCATGCCTGCTTAATCCAAGTCACCATAGGCAACTGTTGGTCTAGTTGCTGTCTTTGGATATACAAAAGTCCTTTGATTTTCTTGGCCTTACCTATTTGCAGTACTGGACCACTGGGGCTTCCAAGTTCTGTCTCATGTGACTCAAAGTGCTTTATGCAAACCTTTGTCTTTGAAGCAGTAGCAAAAGAGTTTAGAAAAATCAATGGGCACTATTAGCAGTCCTTAGGCCGAGACTTTTCTTTAGTTGCGTGATTGAAGTACAACTTAGCAGAGAGTAAGCAGGGATCGCCCAAGAAGGACCAGCAAGCGCCAGGACAGTCTCTTAAAAGTCTTTCAGCTTCATGATCCGGCACTACCAGCAGTGCAGAGCTTGCTCAGGAATGGCAGCAGGCAGGTGTGAGTGCATCTGCACACACTGTGAGGTGGAGACTCTTGGAGCAAGGCCTGGTGTCAAGGAGGGCAGCAAAGAAGCCACTTCTCTCCAGAAAAGACCATCAGGGACAGACTGATATTCTGAAAAAGGTACAGGGAGTTGGCTGCTGAGGACTGGGGTTAAGTTATTTTCTCTGATGAATCCCCTTTCCAATTGTTTGGAACATCTGGAAAACGGCATGTTCGGAGAAGGCAAGGTGAGCGATACCACCAGTCTTAACAAACACTCTCCACCCTAAGGGGGAGAAGGAAACAATTTGACCCTTGAAGGTGTGAACTCTGGGTGGATAAGGGTAGAAAATCAACAAAGTATTTACAAAAAGTCGCCAGGCTTGCGACCAAAAGAAGCCTTTTCTATCCACCAGGGTTATAGTGAGATTTTAAATATATAACTTTTATTCAATTTTGGTTAAAGAACTGTGCAGTAAAGAGTTAAAAGTGCAAGCAGACAGTGGCCTAACTTAATAGTATTCGGGGGGGGGGTATACTGTCCTAGTGCACAATTAGGATTAAGGGGGCTTTGATCATTTCCCCCCAATGTACCGGTCAGAGTATATATGAGGGACAGTAATACCCCTGATTTTCCCCGTGTTGAGGGTAGATGAAAGGGATGAGAGTACTCCCTCTCCCTAGAGCAACACCTAACATATGATCCCTAGGGATTAGTAACAAGTGTGGTACACTGTCTGCTGCATTATTAAAATTCACATCAGCTTAGCCCACCCGACATGTTTCGCCTGAACTGGCATCATCAGGGGTTTAGGGCTGACTGAAGAGTGTGAATGCTAAGCTTATATAACCTACTATTCACTAGTCATCATCTTGCGTCATGAGGCAAATGTAAGGAGTGCCAATGAGGCGCATCCAGTCTTATCTCATGCCAACTGTAAAGCTTCCTGCAACCATTCATGGGGTTCCTTATGAACCAAGGGAATCGGCTCTCCCACAGTCTTTCCTAAAAACACATCCATGAATAAAGAATGGTACCAGAATGTCCTCCAAGAGCAACTTCTCCCAACCGTCCAAGAGCAGTTTGGTGATCAACAATGCCTTTTCCAGCATGATGGAGCACCTTGCCATAAAGCAAAGGTGATAACTAAATGGCTCAGGGAACAAAACATAGAGATTTTGAGTCCATGGCCAGGAAACTCCCCAGATCTTAATCCCATTAGGAACTTGTGGTCAATCATCAAGAGATGGGTGGACAAACAAAAAACAACGAATTGTGACAAAATGCAAGCATTGATTGTGCAGGAATGGGCTGTTATCAGTCAGGATTTGGTCCAGAAGTTGATTGAGAGCATACCCAGGGAGAATTGCAGAGGTCCTGAAGAAGGGTCAGCACTGCAAATGTTGACTTGCTGCATTAACTCATTCTAGTTGTCAATAAAAGCTTTTGTTACTCATAAAATGATTGCACTTGTATTTCTGTATGTGATAAAAACATCTGAGAAACACACATCAAAACCAGAGGGCAACAGATCATGTGAAAATATAATATTTGTGTCATTCTCAAAACTTTTGGCCATAACTGTAGATCATAAATTAAATAACAGCATGCAATGTCAATCAGCTGCCTCTAAAGCCAGCAAGATATTGTCATGTATCAAAAGTGGTATGGACTCTCAGGATAGAGATGTAATATTACCACTGTACAAGCTATTGGTTCGGCCCCATTTATTTCTGAGCACCTGTCCATAAAAAGGATGTCCTGGAGCTGGAGAGGGTACATGAAGAACCCCAAAAATTATAAGGGGTATGGAGGGTATCAGTTATGAGGAAAGATTAAAACAACTACCGGTAAATTTATTTAGTCTGGACAAGAGGTGACTAAGAGGGGGCATGATTAATTTATATAAATATATGAATGATCCATACAAAAAATTTGGTGGAATGTTGTTCCAGGTTAAAGCTAGGTTAGAGCTTCAAGAAGGATCATGATGCCTTTTTACACTTAAGTAACATAAATGGTTATGTTATATAGAATAGTTTCCCCTAAATACCTTCCTCATCCAATCCCTTCCTTTGAATGACCATTGAAAGGTCACTCACAGCCTGCTTTCTGGTACTATGGGCAGTATCTGATGATATTTCTAGAGGATGTTGCATAGAATTGAATAGGGTGTTGCACGTTGTGGTTATCCTAAGCCTCCCTTCTGAGATAGTTCTGTTGACCCTGCTGCTTTGGCGACTTCCTCCTTCATGGCCTTGTGCTGCCACTGAGCCTTAAATGTCAGATGGGACTCTGCCACTATTGCTTCTACCAGGTGTGCTTGTATTCTTTAATTTTCTATCACACTGTAGTTTAAGGATGCTATGTTATCCTTACAACGTGAATCCTGCAAGGCGACCACTGACATTGACAATTGCAGGCTAGCGCAGACACTGGATCATGTGTAGAGGCTCATGTGAGTCAGCTTCCAAGAGGCAAGAACAGGGTGTCATGAGCAGGAGCTGTCTCTTCCTCCTTTGCACCCCTCCAGCCATGCTTCAGTAACACTTGTTAGCTGTGCTAGGTGCCACCCTACTGAGAGCAAAACCCATCCTTCTCTGCCTTCTCCTTTTTGCAGAACTGGTACTAGGGTGGAAGGAGAGATATAAAGAAATAATAATATTTTAGATCTTTCAAAAACAATGTCTGTCGCATCTGAGGTCCCTTTCAATATTGCTGCTTTGCAGGATATACCTAGCCTTTCTGCTGCCTAAGGCGATTTAGTAAAACGCCTTCCCTATCACCCAACCTCTGAACGATCAAAGAGTTACATACTGGGCTTAGTGGTAATAATCAATTAGAGTCACACATACCCCCTGCCATATGATGTGCCATTTCCAGCTCTGTCTAAAACGGTCCTTACCTGCAGCTGCCCCACTCTGTAGCCCCTCCTAGTGTTCCTTTTTCTGTTGTCTGTCTATAAAAGAATGGGCTACAGAAGAGGGGACATTTAATACTTTAAGACCTTGTCTTTGGCTTTTTACCTTTGAGGGAAAAAAGTATACACACAGTACATACCCGAGTATAAGCCGAGGCGCCCTAATTATACCACAAGAAAAATGGGAAAACTTTGACTGGAATATAAGCCTAGGGAGGGAAATGTAGCCCCTACTCATTTATAAAATGTCCAGAGCCCCCCTTTAATGTAATGCCCACTGCAGAGCCCCCCTTTATTGTAATGCTCACTGTAGAGTCCCCTCTATAATCTAATGTCCCCTGCTTAGTCCCCCCTGTTATGTAATGTCCATCGCAGGGCCCCTTTTAAAAAAAAAAAAAAAAAAAAAGCGCTATGCTCACTTTCAGCTTCTTCTCCCCTCGGTTCCGTCTTGATGTTTTTGAAAGACGCCAGTTACCATGCATTCTCTGCACCATTGGGCCATCCTCCAGATTGATTATGCCCATGGCAGATGATTTTCTGTCGATTTTTGGCACTGTATGCTGTATATAACTTATTCAGTCATATTTTCAGAGGTCAAGATCCACAAATGTAAACTTAATTAACAGCACTATTCTGTAATATAGAATGATCTCTGTACCTGTTATAGTATAAGGATAGTAGTTCCAAGCCTTTTCAGTAATGTAGAATATCTTTGGCACAAATCCTCTGACCCATGTTGGCAGTTTGCTGAAACAAAAATATTATAAATCTCAATAATTGTTGCATTTGTAGATATATTTATTATGTAAATATTTTAGATGGACACATATAGACTAGGAAATGCATGGATATATGAGAACAATGTGTGATCACTTGGTTTTGTTTTAGATAATGTAATTGAAAGGGGTACACCATGCCACTAAAACAATGTTTTACAAAATTACCAAAGTGTTAGGGTATGGTAGGGACCCTCCACAATTTTGAAAATAAAGTAAATTTTGCTAGTAATATATACAGCCCTCAGTAATACATACATACAGTCCCCCAGCTACAGTTTAACAGCTGGTTCAGAAAACCGGGAAGCCGAACCCGCACATAAAGTAGATGATACGGTGGCCATGCAACCAACTCGAATCACCCACACTTGGTGGAGGCCCCTTGAAGGGGAAAGTGGTGAGGGCCCCTGGGAGCCCTCCCCATAATCCAGCTCTGATTTCAACATATCTGCAGCCATGGGGCAGCACTAGCCTCTCAAACAGCTCTGGTGCAATTTTGGTCCAATCTTCTTTCACTCTCTTCCACAGTTCTGTAACTGTTGTGGTTCTCATGGTCATAACTTTCTCCAAGGATTTTCCAAAGGTTTTCTGTTTGGTTAAGACCAGGACACTGAGTTGGCCATTTAATTGTTTAAAAGTTTTCTCTTGCAGGGCAATGTCCTGCATGAAAATTACTAATGGAGTGGAGAACACAAGGAAGAATGTTGTTGTTTTTATTGTATTTCTTGAGCATATTTTTATATGTTTTATCTTGTGCATATGAAAGAAGCTAAATAATTTCTCTTTGGGGATTAATAATCTAATCTAATCTAAAACCACATGTTCTTGAAAAAGGTTCTTATACATACTTGCATTCCCTCTGTCACTGTATCAGAGGTTCAACTCGTGCTGCAGAAAAAATTCCCCAATCCATGACACTTCCTCCACCACCTTTCAACGACTTTGTTACACACTTTGGGGCAGATTTACTTACCCGGCCCATTCGCAATCCAGCAGCGCGTTCTCTGAACAGGATTCGGGTCCGGACGGGATTTATGAAGGTAGTTCCTCCGCTGTCCACCAGGTGGCGCTGCTGCGCTGAAAATCATCTGAACGCACCGGAATACACCGAGCTGGACCAGGTGAAGGTAAGCGCGTCCCAAGCGACACATTTTCGGTTTTTAAATGTGGCGGTTTTTCGGAATACGTCGGGTTTTCGTTCGGCCACGCCCCCGATTTCCGTCGCGTGCATGCCAGCGCCGATGCGCCACAATCCGATCGCGTGCGCCAAAATCCCGGGGCAATTCAGGTACAATCGGCGCAAATCGCAAATATTTGGGTAACACGTCGGGAAAACGCGAATCGGGCCCTTAGTA
Organism: Engystomops pustulosus; assembly: GCA_019512145.1. Classification (NCBI taxonomy): domain Eukaryota; kingdom Metazoa; phylum Chordata; class Amphibia; order Anura; family Leptodactylidae; genus Engystomops; species Engystomops pustulosus. The sequence goes on along the minus strand of CM033646.1, from coordinate 82,075,220 downwards.
AATGACCCCCTTTGGGTTCAGTTTTTGCCAAGTTTGTCGACCAACTTAATGTTTGCAATCAGATCAAAATAAATTAAACCTACTTTTCTCACTAAAAAAAAACTTTGAACCACTTCTCCACTGTCTTCACCACATGCTCCTCAGCAAAGGTGAGAGTAGGCTTTTGATTTCTTCTGTCTGCTAATGGTCACTGCAGAATGAGTTGTCCGCTCAAAATGCTCTTAAATGTTGAAACACTGTATAAAGAGACCAATCCTTTCCCTAGTCAGTGCTGAAGTGGCAGGCAACTCCAACTGCAGTGTTTAAATGATTACCTATGGAGATTCTCCACATTATCATGTCCTGTTTTGCATTTGTCTTTCAAGGGTGATCAGCCTTCTTGGGGGACTTGAATGAGTAAGTGATGTTAAAAAGATATAATTCTGGAAATCACAGACTTCGAACAACCAACTTCACTACCTATAGGGTTACCCCTTTCATCTTGGCAACCTACATGATTTCAACCCATTGAGGAAAAAGGCGGAGCCCGTAACCGGACACTGCCCCAAGTCCATAAAAATAAAATCAGTACTCTTCTTCTGGTGCTTACTGCAGATCCTCTTCTAGTTCGGGCAGAGCCAAGTCCATGCACTCTGTCCACGCACACACTATGCCATGGCTGTGTTGTTGCCTCATGACATCATAGTGTGCCTGGGCAAAGCACACTGAGTTGGCAGTGTGCTCTATACAGGGGGGAGCAGTGTGCTGTATACATTTATATACTCGGAGGAGAAGTGTTCTGGATACATATATGGGGGGCAGTGTGTTGGGTACATATTTACTGGGGGGTGCAGTATATATTGCTTATGGGTGGGGGACAGTATATATATAATCTAATGGATTGGACATATTTATACTTATTTCAGTAACAGGGGGAGTCATTTTTAAACTTTACTATACTGTAACTATTTACAGTATTAACCAAAGTGAGAGAATATTTGTCATGTTTTTAAGCTGTCGTTCAGAATATTCGTTGTTTGGGTTCTTTAGTTTTCTCCCAGCAAAGTGCTCAATTGACTCAGTCATGTGATCAATGGGGTCAGTCATTGATATGTATATACATGCATAATCACACACATACATATATCTTCATTGACCGCTAGTCTATTAGACCCAGCCTCTGACGCGTTCTATTTGGATTCCATAGAAGGCACTCCATGGCAACCCACAGTTGCATTTTGGGGAGCCATGGGGCTAGAGGCAGAACCCCTAAACTCTGCCTAGTCCCTTAGCTTATGTGGTCATCCTTGATTGTGGCAGTTAAGGGTTAAAACTACCATAAACATAATTTTCTGCAATTAGGGCAGATCCAGCAGGAGCCAGACAGGGTGTATGTGTCACTAGGCACTGTGGACAGGGTACATACCATACCCATTAACACCTGGCTGAGGCAGGCGAGTGGTGGGTGTTGGTGTAGCAGGAGCCAGGTCCATCTGCCCCCCTTCTTGCTTCCAGACAAAGTCCCGACTCAACTGCCGACTCCACTGCGGTCCACCTCGCAGGTTACACACCAGCAGCCTGTGAGATTCCATCAGTCTGTTGTGGCCTTTGTATGGTCTAGTGCAGGCAGCAGTCTGATATAATCATGTGTCACCTGCACTGCATCTTGAAGAAGGAGCAGAGAGAAACAAGGTGACTTTTTTTTTTACTATTGACTGCTGGGGGCAGCACTGTGGTTACTGAGAGAAGCTTTGAGCTTTCTGAGAGCAGCACTGTAACTACTGGGGGCAGCAGCTGCTACTAGGGTCATCACTGGCTATTGGGGCAGCACTAGCTAATAGAGGGCAGCATTGTGACTACTGGTACAACACTGACTACTTCATGCAGAAGTGTGACTACTGGGGACAGCACTGTGTCTACTGGGGCAGCACTGTGACTAATGGGGTAGTGAAAAAAACAAAAACAAAATATTTTTTGTGAATTTCACCACAATTTATTTCCAGTACACAGGGTATTAAATAATGACACTAGCCAATTTTTTAAAAAAAATCTGCACTGTGAGTGGTTATAACCTTTAAGTGCTTTAACATATCCAGGTAAATTTGAGATTGTTTTCTCTTCCCACATTGTACTTCAAATTAGTGGAAATATTTGGATGATATCTTTTGCTTTTCAGGCAGATAGTCATAGCACCCAAATAACTTTCTAACTAACATTTCCCGAATGTCTGCTTTATGTTGGTATGGCTTTTTATGTATCCCCTCATTTCTTTAGGATGCTATGTGACTTAGAATCGTGAGTGCAATTTTTCACATTGTTATGAAAATCGCCAAAACATATATTTACAAGTCACTTTGAGAGGCCTAATAATATTAAAACCGCATAAACTACTCCATTATAGAAACTTTACCCCTCAATGAGTGAGAGAGCAACTTTAAGAAGTTTTTTTTTTTTTAACTCTGTGTTTTACAGGGGTAAAAGCAAAAAGGAGGCTGAATTTATAAATTGTAATTGTTTTGAACAATACATTAACGACCTGGCCTTTTTTTGTTTTTTCCTTTCCATTTTTTATATATATTTTTTTAGAGCTCTCCGATGGCTTGTTTTCTGCGTAACAAATTGCACTACATAGTATTGGTATTGAATATTCCATGCCATGTACCAGGAAGCAGGAAAATTCCAAATGCAGTGAAAAACAAAGGTGCGCCGTATTCTTGTGGGCTTGGATTTTACAGCTTTCACTGTGCACCCCAAATGACATGTCTGCTTTATTCTTTGGGTTGGTAACACATTTGTAAAGGTTTTATAATGCTTTCTTACATTTACAAAAATTAAAACCTCCTGTACAAATTTTTTTTTGTGATTTTGCCACCTTCTGGCGCTAATAACTTTTTCATACTTTGGTATCTGGAGCTGTGAGTGGTGTAATTTTGTGCGACTTTTGATGACGTTGTCAATGCTATCATTTTTAAAACTCAACGACCGTTTGATCACTTTTTATTGAATTTTTGTATTTTTCCAAATGGCAAAAAAGTGCCATTTTCAACTTTGGGCACTATTTTCGATTACGGGGTTAAACACTGTGAAAAAATGTTATATTATTTTGATAGATCGGGCATTTTCAGGCACGGTGATACCTAATGTGTTTATGATTTTTACTGTTTATTTATATTTATATGACTTCAAGGAAAAGGGGGCTTACTTGAATTTTTATGTTTTTTGTTATAATAATTTTTTAAAACTTTTTTTTTATTTTACTATTTTTCAGACTCTCTAGGGTACTTTAACCCTAGGTTTTCTGCCGTATCCTACCGTATACTGCCATACTATGGTATGGTATTATATGGGGATTTTCTTCCTCATTCATTACAATGTGCAATGTGCTAATTGCACATTGTAATTAATGGGTTAAAACAAGACAGCCTCAGGGTTTGGAAGACCCAATGCTGTTTGGGGATTACACCCGCGATCGCTGCTAGCTAGCACTCTGATGCTGCCATGTGTTCATCTTTTTTATTCCTATCTAGGTGTTTTATAGTGTTGGTGGACATGTTTTAATATATCTTTTTCTTTGTGATGTAGTATATTACTGTATGATGCAGAGGTCCAGTGCTCTGTTTTCCATGCCATGCTCTGCACTAGATCTTAGAATCAGTGTTACTGCTTGTACTGTGTCCTGAACGGTTTGTGCACGTGGAGTGCTATAGGCATCATTGACGAAAGTTGATGTCATAACCAGGAAGTCCTGCCCACTTTAGGGAAAGCTGAGAGTGTTTTATAGATAGCCTCGTATATCTATTAGCCCTGCATCTCACGATAGGAAGAAGCTAGAAGCATGATATTGGAATTGTTGTCAAAGGCCATCTCCAGCTGTGCTTAAACTATTTTTTTGTTAAATAACTTTACGCTTTAAATTGAAGCTTCACATAGATGAATTATGCCCGCATTATGTGTCCCTAATAATAACTGGTGTCCCCCCAATACAATTATACTGCAGTTATTTTATATGTGTACCCTAGAAGTGATATAGTATAATTTTATAATGTATGTTTGTTTTTGTATTTTTATGAAATCCCAATATTAACTAGAATCAATAGTTATGTACAATAAATGTAATTGGGGTTAGTATTATTAATTAAAGGTCCTGTGATATATAAATTAATCAGAAATTATTTAAGGGGTTATCAAAATGTATTTGCAGGCTGTACATTGTGGTTGCAGAAAACTAGTATCATACAGATGAATGCCATAGCAATGAGTCACACATTGGGGAAATCGCCATGAGGTTGTGGACCCAAAGAAGCAGATTATCACCTGTAATCATTACTGCAGTCTCTGACCAACATACTAATGTTTGTGACATTGCCTTGTTATATCCTGCAAAATAGTAATGTTTAATTTCCTCTGCAATGGGTCGATTTGAGAGATGTTGGGGTTCTGGATTACTATGGACTATCTATTTGGTAACCGTATATACTCGAGTATAAGCTGAGTTTTTCAGCACAAGTTACAAGGGTATATAAAAAAAAACATAAACTGAGTACTCACCATCCCGACAGCCCAGACAGCTCCTCTCCTAGTGGTGTGCCGGGGGTCCGCGCACGGAGCTGTCCTACCACAAACATGGAGATAGAAGAGGAGCTGTCCGGGCCGTCGGACTGGTGAGTACCCCATTTGTTTTTTTTTACGGGCAAGCTATACGCTACACGGGGCTGGCTATATACTTCAAAAGGCTGTCAAGCTATATACTTCAAGGGACTGGCAGGCTATATTCTTCAAGGGGCTGGTTGGCTGTTTCCTAAAGGGGGCTGGCTATATACTACAAGCAGCTGAAAGGCTATATACTACAGGGGGCTGGCAGGCTATATACTACAGGGGGATGGCAGGCTATATACTACAGGGAGCTGGCAGGCTATACACTACAGGGGGCTGGCAGGCTATACACTACAGGGGGCCGGCAGGCTATATATTACAGAGGGCTGGCAGGCTATACACTACAGGGGGGTTGGCAGGCTATATATTACAGAGGGCTGGCAGGATATATACTAGAGGGGGCTGGCAGCCTATATACTAGAGGGGGCTGGCAGCCTATATACTAGAGGGGGCTGGCAGCCTATATACTAGAGGGGGCCGGCAGGCTATATACTAGGGGTGGCCGGCAGGCTATATACTAGAGGGGGCCGGCAGGCTATATACTAGAGGGGGCCGGCAGGCTATATACTAGAGGGGGCCGGCAGGCTATATACTAGAGGGGGCTGGCAGGCTATATACTGTTGATGCTGGGACCAATGCATTTCCCACCCTCGACTTATACTCAAGTCAATAGGTTTTCCCAGGGGACTCTCTAAACGAGACCTACGGTAGCTATCGTAGATAGAATTGGTGCGCTGCATTGGACCAGAAATCATGCAGCACTACCATCTCCTCCATCCCGAGAATGTATGCCATTTCCGCAGACCACATGGCCCTGTAGGGGAGTCGACGTCCATAATCTGGGAATGACATGTCTCCTGGGAATCTTGGTGACATTTATTAGTCTTACAATTTACATTGTGAGTACTTTTATTTTATGTGTAATACAATGTCACAGCAAACAATCTTTAATACTCCAGATGATCTTTTCTCTGACTACAGGGGCACTACTCTCTGCCATGTAATCACTGTGACATGCATTCATTGCATTCTGTAAATGATTGCCCTGGGTAAGCACTCATGCATATCACTAGTTCAGCCGCAGCTGGGAAAATTAATACTTATGCTTTTTGTTAGTTTTAGCAGTTTTCCGCCTTTATTCTCCACTTTTCTAAAGAAAGTGAGTCAGTCTTTGCAATATGCTTGCTGCTGACATCTTTGGCACAGTGTACTCACAATGATTTCTTTTCCGCTATTCTAGAACAAACTGAGGTGATGAAGAGATTAAATATATTTAAAGCTCTCTTACTGTGACATTTGGCTTGATTTGTTGATCTTCTAATACCTTATAGATTTTGACATCAATGTTAATTTGAATATGGTCAAAATGTTAACTTCTGATATTATGCTGTACTTGCGTTGTACTTGATATTCAGTTGCAACTATAAGCAGTATGATGCAAAGCTGTGTGTTATAATTTCTACTGCTTGAGGCATTAGCACCACCCACCGGACCTTATGGACTAGTGTTTTAATGTCCCAAACCCGTCCCTACACTTACCTTTCTCCCAAGCCCCCGGCGCCTGCATGTACTGGACCCTGGCTTCAGTGCGCGAGCGTCATAGGTATAGCACATGCGGATACTGTCTCAGCTTCACATCTTGCAACACAAAAAGGAGCAGGATCTGCTGATGTGCCTCATCGGCTTACATCCAGGTAAGCATAAATGTTTTCTTTCACTCATAGCTTACATACAGGTAAATTTGGGACCCTAAATCACAGGTCCATACATACGTGTAGTTGGTTTAGGGTCCCTAATTGACCTGACAGATCCTCTTTAACAGGCAATGACAAAAGAAAAGCAATGCTAATTTACTTATTTAGTACATCATGAAGATGAAATGGTATGTTTTGATAGTTTGATGTTTGATGTTTTTGAGTGTGGAGCAGCAGTATGACCAAGTGTATTTTGCCCCAGCTTATGTTGGACTCCATATTAATTCAGTGAAGATATCTTTCCTAGAAAAAGCATTAGGCAAAGTTATAAAGCTAGAAAGTGGCACTTTCGTATATGATATCTATCAACTCTGTACAACAAGAACTCTCATAATTAGAACAATAAGCTGTATATTTCTTCACAGTGGGTACTAAGAAAAGAGGACGATTCAAATTCACGAAACCGTTCCCAGAGATACAAGATAAAAAGTGGCACTACTCTCTGTCTGGATGTCTCCCCGCCCCACTAAATCATTGGACACTGCAGGTCAAGTCCCTGTAACTAGGGGGATGCATCACTTGTGACTATCCATTGTATGCATGAGAGCAAGTATAAATCTGGATAGGAGTTATCTGGGTATTGCAGATAACTGGGGGGGAATAGAGGTGCCCGAATAGGCATAGTCTGAATATGGGCATCAGCTGATTTTTGGTTATGCCACTTTAGTTCATAAAGTGATTGATATTGTAGTCACTCAGTAAAAGGCTGCTTTTGTAATATCAACAACCACCCCTACATAAATATGATCCCTCTGTCTAGTCACTAGTTTACAGAGACCGAGAGCAGCAAATCCAGTGCAAAATGGTTATCCCTGCACACTCACCCTCCGTGCTTCATTTATATGTTCTCTCAATAAACATGTAGTGATTTTGAAGATTCTGAGTACCACTCATTATCTTGTATCCCTTGGACCATGTTTATACATGTACATTATACATGTTTAAATTACTTTGTAGCATATTGTAAAATGAAGTAGCACCGTACATTACAGCTCTGCAGTAACTATTTGAATAACCAGTTCAAGATTCTGGATGTAATGCTGATTTGCGATGAGTCATGTGTCTGCTCCAACATATTCTCCTAGCAGTATGTTTGCATTTATTATAAATTTTTTGTTTCTTTTCCATTTAATTGCGCATCTTCTTCCTTCTAAATTCAACAAAAATTATGCTAATTAGCTTGAGGGGCTACCTAAGCAGCTGAATGACTGAAAGTCCCCTTTAATTTGCCCAAGTGAAACAGAGCCTTATCAGCAGGGTGGTCTGCCATCACCTCTCATTAGACATAAGCTAATCCAGATAGGATATCTATAACCGAGACATGGCCATGGGGATTTGTGGATCAAGATAAAAGAATAACACAGGTTAATAATATATTTAATTGCTTTAAGGACACACTTGACAAGAGAATACAATGTACAATCGACAGAGTGTAAATTACAAGCAGTGCACAAGAAATCTTAGATTCTTTCTGCCCTGATGTGATCATTTTTTTTTGTTATATAAGGATGGGAAAAGACACAGGTCCATCAAGTCCAACCTATAAGGTTAAAAAAATGTTTTTGCCAATAACTTGTGATATTGTTCAAGAAAGACATTCAGACTTATCTTGAGCATGTTCAAAGAACCTCCTGTGTTGAGTTTCACAGTCCCACTGCTCTTACAGTAAAGAATTGCGTCTCCTCTAGAGGTAGAGGATGCCCCGTTGTCCTGGTCACAGGCCTAGGTATATAAAAGATCTTTGAAGAGATCCCTGTACTGCCTCTTCAAGTTTGTTTGAATTGTAATGAGCCGTTTTTTTCTAAGCTGAAAATCCCAAAGTTTTGTATTCTATCATTGCATTCAAGTTTTCCCATCCCCCTAAAATCTTGGTTGCTCTCCTCTGCACCAGTTCCAGCTCCACAATGTCCGTTTTATATAATGGTGTCCAAAACTGTAAACAATAGTCCATGTACGGTCTGACCAGTAATTTGTACTATCATGAGAATCTATTCCTTTTGATACATCTCATAATTTTATTTGCTTTATTAGCAGCTGCCTGGCACTGGACTATCCACCAATACCCCCAAGTCTTTTTCAGTTGCAGTTTTCCAAGTAATTGTAATTGTTCCCCTAATAATGGAATCTCCCACTATTAGCACTTGTCTGACCTTGCCTGCGCTCCCAACCAGTCCCCTGGTTGCTAGAGGTCATATCTTGCTGCAGCATCACTACCCCAAACTTATTGGGGTGCACCACGTTACCAAACTAGCTGCCCCATCACTTCACACACATATTCCCCAGTGAGTTTGTGCTCAAGGAGCAGAATTCAAGAATTTATTGACTATTTACCCCTTTGTCTTTCTGGAGGGAATTCTATGAAGACTGTCGGTACCATTGCAGTGGGGTAGGCCTTTGAGGCTTTTCTTCCTAGAGAATTAATTAACCCCTTAATGACCTGGCCCCTTATTGTTTTTTCATTTCCATTTTTCACACCTTCAAAAATCTATAATTTTTTTTATTTTTTACATGTAAAGAGCTATGCGGTGGCTTGTTTTCTGCATAACAAATTGCACTTCATAGAGGTGGTATTGAATATTTCATGCTGTGTTCTTGGAAGTGGGAAAAAAATTCCAAATGCAGTGAGAATGGTGAAAACGCATTTGCGTCGTTTTCTCGTGGGCTTGGATTTACGGCTTTGGTAAATCATGGGGACACCAAATTTTATATAGGTTTTATAATTTTTTTCATACATTTACAAAAATTAAAACCTCCTGTACAAAAATGTTTTTTTTTATTTTGCTATATTCTGGCACTAATAACTTTTTCATACTTCGGTGTATGGATCTGGGGGAGGAGGCATTTAGTGCGACTTTTGATGATTTTTTTCAATGCTATAATTTTTAAGACTGTACTACCTTTTGAACACTTTTTATTGAATTTTTTTATATTTTTCAAAATGGCAAAAAAGTGCCATTTTCAACTTTGGGCGCTATTTTCCATTGCGGGGTTAAATGCAGTGAAACACCGTTATTGTAGTTTGATAGAGCGGGCATTTTCGGATGCAGCGATACCTAATGTGTTTATGATTTTTACTGTTTATTTAGATCAGTTCTAGGGAAAGGAGGGTGATTTTTTAATTTTTATGTTTTGTTTTTTTTTACTTTTTTTTATTTTCAAGTACCCCTAGGGTACTTTAACCATAGGTTGTCTGATCGATCCTACCATGTACTTTCATACAACAGTATGGCAGTATATGGGGATTTTCCACCTCATTCATTAAAATGTGCAAATCGCACATTGTGATGAATGGGTTAAACGAAACAGCCTCGGGTCTTCGGGAGCGCCGATGCGCCAAAATCCAATCGTGTGCGGCACACATCGGAAATCGTCGGATATTCGGGACGATAGTGCAGTCCGCGGACCCTTAGTAAATGAGCCCATTGTGTTTATATTGCACTTGCATCACATTTACGTTTGCATCACGTTTGTAAAAAAAATTGTAAATGCATTGTCAACAGAATATGAGCAGATTGTTTGTGCACCCGTGCTTTAGATGAAGATAGAAAAAAATTACAGCTCAATACTATTCATAGCTTCTCACGGCACACACAGCTCCAGCCCCTGCTCCTCCTTTCTGACCAAACATTACAATGGTCATATTCTGGGTCTGATATCTCTGCATCTGTGGAGGATAGATTCAAAGTGCCCCTGAATCTGTGTAGCAGCCCCTACAAAATGGTGTGCTAATCTCCATATAAGTGAGGTAGTGAAAGGTCTAATATTTGAAACTGCTACTGTAAATTTTATCTCAGGTGATGATACATATTGTACATCATTATTCAGACATTGGAGCACTAAGGGCTGTGTGGCAGTTTTCTGTCTGACTTTTCACATTCTTTCTAGTGGAAACTTCTTACACAGGTACTTAAGAAGTGCACGCACCACTATTGTGTTGCACACAACTGTTTTGTGGCGCAGCTTCACTAGGCATCATGTGACACAAATTAGGCGGCGTTACAATGCTCAGTCAGACCGTACACCATATTTAACATGCAAAGTCTGTTGCACACCCTATGTTAAAGGTGCACCACAAAAAAGGTGGTGAACTCTGTTGGGTCAGTGCACAGAAGTGCGAAACTCATGATTTCTGGTGCACGTTCTTAAAGGGATTTTACAGCTAAAGAAAATTCACACATTTAAATCCCCTAGTGATGTTAAGGCAAAAAAGATCATGTTAACCCCTTACTTTACCATTTGACTCAGCTTTATTGCTGTTTTAGCTCCTATCACTCTCTATGGTGCTCAGTGTAAAATCCCAGGGTGTGGACGGGGCCTCTCTAAGCAGACACATTATGACCCATCTAGTTTTGTGGGGTGACAATGTGGTTACATTATCAGGGTACAAGGTGTATATGCACTTTCATCTGGCTTCTGATATTGTACTAACAAACTGACACATAGAAAGACAGATGAGACAAATCAGAGACGCATGAGATCCATTAAATGCGTATTACAGAGTCCGCTCAGCTACATCTCTATTCTCAGTCTCACAGATATGGGCCTGCATTCCCCTTCCCCCGGATCACTTATCTCCTTGTAGTTTGCAGCTTGTCTCTCCTCACAATTTCTTGCCAGGAAGTGGATCAGGTTCTGTGTCTGTGAGGTCCATGCTAGGACTGCAGGGGGCAGGGCTACAGGCACAAGACACAGAAATATCATCTGCACGATCTCATCCAAGATGACCCCAAGTCTGCAGTTACAGGGTCGGATCTAGGGGCAACTGAAATTGTGTACAGTAGGACTGTTAGAGACAGGTTGGAGTTATATCTGTGAAATGGTACATTTTTGTTAATAACAGTGAATTAGAGAATGTGTTCTTTTGATGTGCTGAGCACATATAAGTAACTTGTCTTCGTGGGAATACCCTTTTAATGAATCTGGTGCACCTAGCATTTTACACAGGCAGAACATTTTTAGTGCAGTTTCCTACAATGTGCCCCGTTATCTTTAAATCTAGACTAGCACTTGCACTTTACACCTTTCATCACCCCTTGTATTGTCATTTCATTTTGGAGGGACTCATCAGAGGTGCTCTGGCTATCAACAGTAAAATAGATTAAAGCTTTATCTAAGCAGGACCATCATCTTGCATTGTGCGCTTTAATTCAGTAACACCACTTAACCAGCTTGCTTGTATTCAATGCTTTCTAAAACTTGTCTGAGGTCTAATGGAGAACATCCCTATCAGTTGTATCAAACAGCACAAACTTGCATTGTGCACATTCAATACTAATCAATAATAATCTAGCTAGCTATATTCAGTGCTAACTCACTGACTGATCTAGTTCAGTGTCACGCTGGCACTATTTTGGATACATACGAACATGTCAGGTATTTAAAAGGGTTTTCCACTTTCTGCAAAAAAATATATGGTTTGTGTAAGGAAAAGTTTTACAATTCTGCAGTATAATTTCTGTATCAATTCCTCACTGTATTCAAGGTCTCTGCTTTCTGTCCTTCTATAGAAAGCTTCTCTGTTTAGATCCAGTGGATATAAATCTGTCCATGGACATGTGATGGACAGGCAGGTGCACGTGCCATTAGTATCATTACTCTCTGTGATAATAACGGCTCGTGCACCTGCGTATCCATCACATGTTCAAGGACAGATTTATATCCACTGGATCTAAACAGAGAAGCTTTCTATAGAAGGACAGCAAGCAGAGATCTAGAAAACTGTGAGTAATTGATAAAGTATATTGCAGAAAAGTATAACTTTTTACCACATAGACCATATCAATTATTTGCTGAAAGTGGACAACCACTTTAACCGGTTCGCAACCGCCCGCCGTGTATTCACGGCGGCGGTCGCGTTCCGATGCATGGAGAGGGCTTGCGGGCCGAGCCCTCTCCATAGCCGGTAAGTCTCTGCTGCATATTGCAGCAAAGGCTTACCGGTAACACCCGCGATCGGTGCCGGCACCGATCGCGGATGTTTTCTTGCTGATCGCCGCCGGCAAAGCTGCCGTGACGTCATCGGGGAGCGGCGATCCGTCGCCATGGTAGCTTCGGGTCTCATGAAGACCTGAAGCTACTTTGGGTTAACCCATTCATTACAATGATGCTACAGCACATTGTAATGTATGAGGAGTAAAATCCCCATATACTGCCATACTGTAGTATGGCAGTATATGGTAGGATCGATCAGACAACCTAGGGTACTTTAGTACCCTAGGGAGTCTCAAAATAGTAAAAATAAAAATAAAAAAAGTTAAAAAAAAAAAAATTATAATAAAAAAAACCATAAAAATTCATATCACCCCCTTTCCCTAGAACTGATATAAATATAAATAAACAGTAAAATACATAAACCACATTAAGTATCACCGCGTCCAAAAATGCCTGATCTATCAAATATAATAACGGTTTTTCACTGCGTTAACCCCGTAACGGAAAATCGCGTCCAAAGGCAAAAACTGGCATTTTTGCCATTTAAAAAAAAATTAATTCTATAAAAATGATCAAAAGGTTGTACAGTCCTAAAAATAATATCATTGAAAACATCATCAAAAGTCGCAAAAGATGACACCACCCTCGACTCCATAACGAAGTATTGAAAAGTTATAAGCACAGAAGACGACAAAATAAAAAAAAAAAATTTTGTTCATGAGGTTTTCATTTTTGTAAATGTATGAAAACATTATAAAACCTATACAAATTGGTTATCCCTGTAATCGTTACTGACCCAAAGAATAAATTAGATGCGTCATTGTGGCGGGAAGTGAAGCCGTAATATCCAAGCCCCAAGAATACGACACAAATGCGTTTTTTTCACCATTTTTACTGCATTTGGAATTTTTTTCCCGCTTCCCAGTGACATGGCATGGAATATTCAATGCGATCACTATGAAGTGCAATTTGTTACGCAAAAAACTAGCCGTCACATAGCTTTTTACGTGTAAAAATAAAAAAGTTATAGATTTTTGAAGGTAGAGAGTGAAAAATGGAAATGAAAAAAACGGGAAAGGGCCCGGTCCTTAACCGGTTAAACTAAATATTTTTTTAATAAACTGCCATTAGAAAGCATTGTCCTATCCCTTCATGTCCCTCTGTGCCTGTAAACTTAAGCAATGAGGTCCTAAAGCTGTATGCAAATGTTCTGAGAGATGTCCAAAGAGTCATTAGCATATTCAAGCTGTTCAGCTTATTCAGGAGTTGGAGGCACAGCCACAACCTCAGTGCTTGACTGACAGCCTGTATAATGAAGTGAGGTATAATGGTGTAATGGCTCCTCCATGTGCTTCCTGGTGCTGGTGCCCCCTGCAGCCTGTGTGTGTATAGGAGAGATACAACAGCTCCAGGCAGCCATGTTATAGCAGAACATGTCAGGTACTTGTGTAGCTGATGTCTGTGTCTCTGTTTATTAGGAGGATGCAGCATGTCAGCAGATAAAGCACAGACACTAGCAATGCTTTACTATACATTACACACAGACTTAAGGCAGGGGGAGGAGAGGGGAGGGGAAACAGGGGTGACATCACTGCCTCTGACCATGTGACCAGTGAGTAGTGACAAAAATAGTGATACAGACCTGATGACTATTTTGCTCTACCCACTGGAGTTTGGTCCACTGTTCATGGCCACCAATCACTGTATAGTTTCAGTGATCAGTCAGATCGCACTATGACAGCAGACACTCCCTACACTGTTTACAAAATAGCTAAATTGTGCCTACAGGAGCTTACCATGCGGATCTCAGGCATTATACTGTATTCAAAGAAGGTATGGTAGCGTCAAAGAATTCATTAATTCTTTAACAGTACGCCTGATATATAAATACAGGCAGTCCCCTACTTAAAGAGGACCTGTCACCACCCCAGACTTCCCAAACTGAACATACCGGCATGTAGGCGCTAGTATCCTGATTCTGGGGCACTTGGAATTTTCCTTCTAGCCCCCTCCGTTCCCGAGATATGCCCCCCGTGATCTGACGATTCCGAGGTCTGTATCGTCAGAAAGGAGGAGCTGCAGCACGGGTCTGAGTATGCTAAAATACTCTGACACCATCCAATCAGCATCGGATGGTGTCAGCTTAGAGACTCCTTTGCATTCTGGTGAGCGCGCGCTGAGCAGCGGCTGCGCGCTCCCGGCATCATGTGTCTGCAGTGCCGAGTGCGCAGCACACGGAATACAGCGTGATCTTGCAAGATCTCGCGAGATCACGCTGTATTCTGTGTGCTGCCAGGGACAAGCGGCTGCGCGCACTCGCACTCGCACTCCTTTCTGACGATACAGACCTCGGAATCGTCAGATCACGGGGGGCATATCTCGGGAACGGAGGGGGCTAGAAGGAAAATTCCAAGTGCCCCAAAATCAGGATACTAGCACCTACATGCCGGTATGTTCAGTTTGGGAAGTCTGGGGTGGTGACAGGTACTCTTTAAGAACACCCAACTTACAGACAACCCCTAGTTACAAACAGACCTTTGGGGTTAGTAATTTATTGTACTATAGCCTTAGACTTCAATTAACAGCTGTAACAGTCATCTTATGTGTCTGCAGTTTTAAGCTTTATTGTTAATCCTGGTTCTTAGGACAATCCAACATTTTAAAAATAAAAAAAATTGGGCTGGGGTTACAATTATAAAATATACAGTTCCAACTTACATACAAATTCAATTTACAAACAAACCTACAGAACCTATCCTTTATGTATTTGTTGAAAGACCAATAAACAAATGATTTTAGAAGATTTCATTTCAGGCAGCTAATATTAATTAGTATAAATTGGAATACAATTGTATTCACAGTGGATATATACAGAGAGTTAATTACCCTGTTCAAGGCTGAAGGAATTGAGGCATAGTTCTGTTCTATGTAATGCCCTAATGTACACAAAAGACTTGACATGTACCCCTCTTGCTGTATACTCCTCTATATTCGTTACAGCTTCTGTGAAACAGTCAGTGAAAAAAATCTGTCTGAAAACAAGACTGTACTATCTACCAATATGTATTAGAGTTCAGACCAAATGCAATGACAAATGGGACTACACTCCCACAAAAATGTAACATAAAAGGAACCTAAAGGACTTTAGGAATTGTTTTGTTTTTAAGTCATTTTTGTAGGATACATTTTTTGTTAACCCTTTTATAAACCATAACCTGTTTTTGAATATTTTTTTTTATTCATTTCTTTTATTATTTTTGTTTAGTTTATCCAGGGAATGTCATAACAGTCTTCTAAATATTAAAACAGTTAAAGGGGTTCTCCACTTTCAGCAAACAATTGATATTGTTTAAGTAATGAAAAATTATACAATTTTTCAATACTTTCTGTATTTATTCCTCACAGTTTTCTAGATCTCTGCTTGCTGTCCTGTTATAGAAAGCTTCTATGTTAACTTTCAATGGATAGAAATCTGACCGTGGTCTTGCGATGGACAAGCGGGTGCACAAGCTGTTATCACAGAGACTAATCATAGTAACCGCTCATGCACCCGCCTGTCCATTGCAAGACCATGAAGTATCCACTGGAAGTAAATAATAAAGCTTCCTATGGAAGAACAGAAGCAGATATCTTGAAAACCTTGAAGAATTAAAACCGTAAGTATATCGGAAAATTGTATAACTTTCCCCATAAAAATTATATGTTAAAAGTGGGCAACTACTTTAAATATCTGCTTTCCTGGATGGACAGTAAACACATCAAGGTTTGTGTACAAGTATATATACTTCTTAGGATAGGACATGGAGCTCAGATAAGTGAGGTCTAATTCTCAGTAGTCAGTCAGTTTAATAGGGAGTGCATTACCTCTTTGTTGCTTACAGTCCTACATACACTCTGCATTCCATACGTCTAGTAGAGTTTATGCTGAAAATTACAACTGTGTATCATTGAAATTGCTGTTCATTTAATTTAGAAAATGTTGTCTAAGCAACTTACTTTTATATAACTTTATGCTATTGCAATATCGCACCTGTTTAGGTATACTCTCTTCTCGGTGTATTGACCTTTTCCATGGATGGGGTCTTCATAAGGTTCATTGATGATCACTTCAACCCCTTCTCCATCAGAACTTTGTTCATGGCTGTGTTTACTGATCATATACAGCTGTCCAATCCTGTACTACAAAAAGAAAAAAAAACATATGACTATATAGACATGTAATAGTACAAAAAAAACGTATGCAATGCTCTTTGAAAGAGCAGATTTAATTTCACGTGTTAGTTGAAAGCTTAAAGTTTTTATTCACATTGGAGATTACATGCTTAAGCTGAAATCAGTTCAGAACTACATGTTTTAACAGGTGGGAATCTGGAGCATGCTAACATGTTTAACATTACATTGCTCATAGGCAGAGAATTACAGGCAGAGGAAAGCGTGGGAAGTACTGACATATTTTTCCTGTCCAGACAAGCACCATTCGTTCCCACTGACTTCAGCAGTGCTAGAAAAGTCAAGCCTCATAGAGAAACAATAGAGAGAGAGAGAGAGCTAGTTATAAGGTTTTCCTACCATATAATTATGTTTTTTTCATGAATATGCTGTGATAATCTAAATCTACAGAACTGCAGGAGAAAAACTGTTTCTGTGCTTCTGTGCCCACTGCTGCTTTTTTTTTTTTTTTTTTAAAGAAAGGGTTCATTTATTGTAATGTTAATAACCTTACTAATTACAAAGAAAGTGTGGAGAGCAGAATGCCCACTTAAAGCAGCAATTATCTATAAAGGCACTTACAGCTGCAATTATACATATATAAGTGCAACATCCCCCACCAAGGCCTAGCCTTTCTTTGGAGCCTGGAGACAGCTGGGGCCCAGAATACCGGAGTGGCTGGCCGTTGCGGCCTAGGCACGCTGATATCACGGTATGGGGACCGAAGGGCTGTCCTACAGGCTGGCAGGTCTCCAGCAGGAGGTGCATAAAGGAAAATGGAGGGAGAGGCTGATGTACTTGGTCTCCCTGGGGCAACCCCACTAATGTCTGTAATATATGTCCCTCAGTTATGGTGGTACAGCCGTATCCAGGGAGCCAACTTTGTGCAAAATAACTCATGTTTTTTTATTAGAACAACTGCAGGCAACGGAACAAACGATCTTGTAACAGATTGTTGGATATTCTGGATTACTTGAGTGGTCATGGAAAGTGATCCTCAGGAGTTGGTCACCAGCCTGGTAGTAGATGCAGGCTGGGATGTAGCTGTGTCCAATTGTGGAAGCTGCAGCTTGTGTCCTGGGTGTTGCTGAGTTCTGTGTACAGCACCAAAGGTGTGCTGCACACTATCTCTCTGGTCACTCTTTCTCTGATGACAGACCTGTGCTCTCTAGGGAGAGCTGGTGGTAAAGAGCTGAGAGCTAAGACAGACTCTCTGCTCTGTAGAAGGGCCTAAGAGAACTAGCCCCTCCCTGTCCAGGGGTTTTATTAATCCAATCGCACTCCAGTGTACATAAAGGAATACAATTGGTTGTCAATTTACATAACTTAACCCAAGCCTGGACAAGCAGTATCTACAGCTTTTGATGCCTAATAATGGCTCCATGATCCCTAAGGTGACAAAAATAGAGAAAAATATTTTCACTATGACCGGAGCTCCAAGGATTCTTCTTCTCCCTCTTATTTTATCTTAAAACTTCGATGAACAGCACCAATCTTCAATTTCTCCTGCTGAAAGTATGTCACCATTCAGACTAGCACCATCGCACTCTCATTCTCCTCTTTTAATTGTATTGTAACTGGAAGAAAATATGCAGGCAGATGGTGTGGTACATTCCAATAAGGTTAAAATTTATTCCAATTCATCATACTCCCAAAAATCCATTAAAAATGCGCATATCACAAATTCACATAACGGGACGCTAGCTTTCTATCCGCCCGACCCAGGGTTTCGCCGGCAAGGCTTCTTCCTTTTTCTCTATTTTTGTGGACTTTTTCAAAGACTGTGTGGACCGGTCTTATACCGTGAGTAGCTCCTTAAGGGGCAAACTGTGCACCACGAACAACTGTGTTTTTGTGTTATCCCTAAGGTGAGTTGTGCAGGCTCACCTGCTGGGGAGCTACAGATAAAGTTGCATATGTCTGGTGAGAAGATATTTGTTCTATATACACTCACCGGGCACTTTATTAGGTACACCTGTCCAACTGCTCGTTAACACTTAATTTCTAATCAGCCAATCACATGGCGGCAACTTAGTGCATTTAGGCATGTAGACATGGTCAAGACAATCTCCTGCAGTTCAAACCGAGCATCAGTATGGAAAAAGGTATTTAGTGCCTTTGAACGTGGCATGGTTTTGGTGCCAGAAGGGCTGGTCGAGTATTTCGAAACTGCTGATCTACTGGGATTTCATGTACAACCATCTCTAGGGTTTAAAGAGAATGGTCCGAAAAAGAAAAAACATCCAGTGAGCGCAGTTCTGTGGGCGGAAATGCCTTGTTGATGCCAGAGGTCAGAGGAGAATGGGCAGACTGGTTTGAGCTGATAGAAAGCAACAGTGACTCAAATCGCCACCGTTACAACCAAGGTAGGCAGAAGAGCATCTCTGAACGCACAGTACGTTGAACTTTGAGGCAGATGGGCTACAGCAGCAGAAGACCACACCTGGTGCCACTCCTTTCAGCTAAGAACAGGAAAGTGAGGCTACAATTTGCACAAGCTAATCGAAATTGGACAGAAGATTGGAAAAACGTTGCCTGGTCTGATGAGTCTCGATTTCAGCTGCAACATTCGGATGCTAGGGTCAGAATTGGCGTCAACAACATGAAAGCATGGATCCATCCTGCCTTGTATCAACGGTTCAGGCTTGTGGTGGTGTCATGGTGTGGGGAATATTTTCTTGGCACTCTTTGGGCCCCTTTACCAATTGAGCATCGTTGCAACGCCACAGCCTACCTGAGTATTGTTGCTGACCATGTCCATCCCTTTATGACCACAATGTACCCAACATCTGATGGCTACTTCAGCAGGATAATGCGCATGTCATAAAGCTGGAATCATCTCAGACTGTTTTCTTGAACATGAACAATGAGTTCACTGTACTCAAATGCCTCCACAGTCACCAGATCTCAATCCAATAGAGCATCTTTGGGATGTGGTGAACGGGAGATTTGCAATCATGGATGTGCAGCCGACAAATCTGCGGCAACTGTGTGATGCCATCATGTCATATGGACCAAACTCTGAGGAATGCTTCCAGCACCTTATTGAATCTATGCCATGAAGAATTGAGGCAGTTCTGAAGGCAAAAAAGGGTCCAACCCGTTACTAGCATGGTGTACCTAATAAAGTGGCCGGTGAGTGTATATTATATGTGTATACATTAATTACTTATTAATATTCTGTTACAACAAACTTTATGTGTATACATTAATTACTTATTAATATTCTGTTACAACAAACTTACTTTCCAAAGAGCTGAACACAAAAACAAGGATAACAATAATAGTACCATACCAGCCAGCTGAAGTTAGATGCCCTCAAACCCTGACCCCAGTAGCAGCTGCTATGTTTGTCTTGATAATAGGTTTCACATTACATGTGTGACTTTTAGAAAGGGTTAGCAAATCATGGGTTACAACCTACATTTTCCATGACTCACTATAGTATTCTACTATTTATTCTTTATACCTAATAGTGTATGGTAGGCTTGGTTGTAGCAATTTTTGGATCAAGAACAGTGTTTTTACCTAGTGATAATTCATCCAAACAACTGTAATACAGCACTGGGCATGTCTTTTCAATCATAGCTCTTCGCTGTCTGTGACATTTGTCTTCAGCAGACCATGAAGCACTTATCATTGACCTGTTTTGATTTGCTACATAGAAGCCATTAATAACTTCACAAGCCTAGATTTTGACATGCAAGAAAAAAGTTATGCATATCGTGTCAAATTTGCACATAAATGCATATCGTGTCAAATTTAAATAATAATGTGTCCCGAAGAGATAAACGCATTTTAAAAAAACCTATCCATTCAATAATTAGAATCATGAGATCAGTTGGGTAATGGGCACTTCAATGTGGTTCCCTGCATATAGCAATTGGACATGGGTACACAGGAAACTACAACTAGTGTCTTCCATGTAGATGGCTCCACTAATGTACAGATCCAATGGTCAGCTATGAAGCTATTTTTTCAGTTTCAGATTTCAGAACCTCTCCAGTTAAAATCCAAAAAAAGATTTAGACAGTTCAAGCATGCCAATTGTTTTAGTGAAACAGTAAGGGATTTTGGCAAGTAGTTTCAGCCAGCTGATTTATAGAAATGTTGTCAAGAATAGATCAAGTGTAGGAGAAAGACAAAGAATTTGTACATTCACCATTAAAAAGAAAGAAGGAAAATACATCTTTAAGTCCATTGTTATTTATACTTCTGAAAGATGTCTATATTTGGGCAATGAAACGGCTCTTTTTATGCAAGGAGCTACCCAGAAAAAACCCTAATGAAAAGTAGAAAGTTGCATGTTTGTTATGCTAAGTCTCATTTCTCTGACAATGTTTTGAAAACCTTCCAAAAATATCAATGATTTACTAGGATGTCCCCATATAAAAGTATAATAGTATAATAATAAGCATATTTCTGCCGAGATTGTTCTTTTAAATTAGCATTTTATAGAGATCCATTCACATTAAAAAGTAGGAGTAGCTTATCAGATTGACATATGGGTCCAGTGGGTGGTGACTGACTAACATCATGAGTGTGTTTTAATCCAATGCCAATGCCAGGCGTCTGGGAGATGGGTCTGTGGACCTTCTGGACCATCGTGGGAGATGGTACTGGCCGAAACCTGGAACCAGAGCCCGCAGCAAAGCGGGAAAGTCTTGCTGCGACGGGGTGCCACCAGGTCGTTCCAAAGGTGCGACTAGCTAGCGGTGGCAGCCAAGGTAGTCTAGCAGGATACAGTCTGAGCCCAGGATGACAGGGGGAGTACAGCACTGGAAGGAACCCTGGAACACATAGCAGGAACACAGAAGCAGGTACACAGGAACAGGAACGCTGGAACGGGAACACAGAGGAACACTGGCAACGCAGGAACGCTGGAGGGCTTTCACTTCACAGGAAATGGCTTCAAATCCGTCGGGGATTGATGGGAGCCACCAGGTTATATAGCAGAGCCGGAATTGACCAGCGCCAATCAGGAGGATGCTGGCCCTTTAAATCCTGAAGAATCATGTATTTGTTGTATTCAATTGGATCCTTTCATAGTATACTCTCCCTCTCTCCCAAAGTATGTCATGCTATTGATTATACATTTTACCAACCGAGCATTCCAGGCTTTCAACATTTTTAGTGGCATTTTATCCAATGAAATTCAAATTTCATTGGTGGAGTGGTGCCCCCAAAAGGACAAGCAGCTACTTAAATGGTTTCCTAACTTGATAGCATGTCACTTGCTATGTGTATTAGAATACAATTACTTAAACGAATATAGATAAAAAAAAAATTGCACAGATCTCAGAGGAAGGGTATGGGACGGGCAGAGGATAAATACTGTATTATAAATATTTGATATACGGTAAGTTAACCCTAAAATATAGTTACATAAAAGTTGCAGCCTGACTATATCAGGGCTATATGAGGTCACAAAAAAGTCAGCGCTTACCCCATGTTGTTTACCCCTGTACCAGCTTTAGAAAGCTGAAGGAAAAACGCTTATCTGGAGTAACCTTGAAGGACTACAGGAGTTGAATTCTCTCCAACAATACTACTTACAATACTCCAACAATAGTACTGTTTTTAGGAGTTTGTGAGACTTTCTCTTTCAGACTATAGCTTCTAAAAATCATGTATTGGAAACTCATATATTGTTCTTGTTTATAAGTAGGCTTTGATTTACCATTTGAAAGCTAGCTGTATGAAGGTAAGAGGTTGCCTGTCTCCTTATTACATGGCACATTGCAATACATTTTTAATTGGTTTCAGTCCAGGTGATTAGCTGAGCCACTCTAGCAGCTTTATTTTCTGAAACCAATTGCAAGTTTTCTGTTTAGCTGTGCATTTTGGATTATTACCTCAATTTGGATGTTCTTTTATCCTTACTTTAATCATATGAAGTTTGCATATGCTAGACATATGCAAACAGCCCCAAACCATGATGTTGCTATAAAAAAAACTTTACTGTTGGTATGGTGTATTTGGAGTGATAAGCAGTGCATTTTGGCTTCCAAAGAGTTCAATGGTGGTTTCATCTGAGCAGACTATGGGGGTCATTCATCATTATTTTTCTTCCTGTTTTTTCTTTCTTTCTTTGACATTTTTTGGCACATTGCAATTCTTCCCCCTGTTCATTAGTAAGACACGTTTCTCTTCTATTCCAGATGTGCTAAATGTTGCAAATGACATTTATAATTTCAGATTGTCTAATATTTGTGACATTTTTGGCGCAATAAAACTCCAGACAAAACCATACTTAGAAAAACTTAGAAAATGGAAAGAAGTGACTTGCGACATTTGTAAAAATGTCTCAAAAAGAGATAAAAAAAACCTCATTTAACACAAGAAAAAAGTGAGATTGCTAAATTACCAAAGAAGCAGCCGGAAAAACAGGCAAACTAGCCAAAACAAACAGATAAGATATATGACCCCCTATATTTTCACATATAGGCCCACATTCATCAAAAGTAATGCAGTTTGTACTATGTGAAGTTTGGCTGTGGAGTGTGCAGAATGTGTCTGATTAATAAAAACTTGTGCTTAGTCTTCATTAAGTGTGCACCATTTAATTTTGGTGTACTTTAATGCTGCAGAATTGTGGAGAAGAAAAAAATTGTGGCGCACTTCAGTAAACTCCAACTACTAACATGTCCCTTTAGGTGCACATATTTTCTGTCGGACACAGTTCAGTTGCAACACAAAACTGTTGCAGACACTTCATAAATACATGTGCAAGCAGTTTGCACATTCTTTTCAGTACAAAGTCAGACAAAACTGGCGCAAACTCTTAAATAATGTTAAAGTGGGCCATAGTGTTTCAGAGGCTTGTTTGTCTAAATGTTTTTTAACATTGAACAAGCTTGAACATCCTTTTTTTATTCAGTAATGGAGTATTGTCTGGTGAGCTTGCATACAGGCCAGTGCATTACTTGATTACTTGTTGTTTTCCTTTTTTTGTTTATACCTGCTGATTCTAGGTTTTTCTCTTCACAGGTGGTTCTTGGCTTTTGGGCAAATTTTCTGATCATTATTTTCACTTCTTCATCTGAATTCTTGAAGGAAGCACCAGGTCATGGCCAGTTTATAGTGAAATGATTTTAGTAGTATCTAGAGCCTTCAGTAGTTTGTAGAGTCTTTTGTAACCAATGCAAACAGTATGTTTCACAAGAATAAGGGTGTAAAAGTCTTGAGGCAGTTCACTTGTTTCTCCATCAGGAGATGTTTATTTAGTGCACCTTGGTACTGAGACATTAGTATTAGTATTTTGTCCAATTGCTCTTAAAGAGGACCTGTCACCAGATTTTGACCCCCGGACTAACAATGCCCTCTGATAAAGGGTTACAAGTCCTCCCCATATCACCTATAATTCACTTCCAGTGGGGCACTTTACCTTAATTACAGATGTTTTTCATATGTAAATTAGGTTTTGTGACTCATGTCTGGTCTTTGTGCCAGTGAACCACGCCCCATTATTTTGACTGACAGCTCTGTGTCTCTTCAAATCACTGCTCTGTCTCCTTGTACTTAGGGACCGTCTGCTAATATTCAACTACAGACATATAAAGCTCTATGTACAGAGAAATATTGTGTAAATTTTTTGCCTTGTGTTACATTCATGACATGTAATCAGTGACATGTGACCAGTGACAATACCAAGTTATACACCATGCATGTCATGAAATCACAGCAGCTTCCATGGAGGATGGAGAGGAGAAGTCCATCGAGGCTTTTGTGACTTCATGTGGTCAGATACATGCATGGGGCACAGTTTGCTATTGTTGAGGCTAAAATACCTGAGATGTCACTCTGGTCACATGACATGAACTGTGACCAGTAAGGAGACATGAGGCATGGAGAGGACGATTAGTTGGGAGGGGCCAGATGATCCGGACACGCCCCCTCTGATGCCAGGTAATATACGATAAATGGTGATTTATGTGGATGTAAGCAAAACAATTTTTAGATAATATAAGGGTGTGAGTCATTTAAAAGAGCTCTATAGGAACCTGTCACTGGCTGTATATGTGCAAATGTGGTGACAGGATATCCTTTCACAAGCTTCTCACAATAGTTTGCATTAATTAGGGCCCATTCCTCCTGACAGAACTGGTGTAACTGAGCCATCAGAGCTTTCTGTTAGCAATTCCAAAATATTGACTTTGCCACTTTGTAGCTTGACAATATGCTTTGGGTCCATTTTGAAGACCCATTTACTCCCAGACTTTAACTTCCTGCCTGATGTCTTGAAATGTTGCTTCAGTAATGAAACATAGGGGGAATTTATGCAGTAAAGAAGCAAGCTACCGGCACCACCCAATTCACACTTGTATGCCACAATAGTGACTCCTTCGGGTCCAACAGCCGGAATTGTGAACCGGATAGTAGATGTCGCGTCTGTTGCCGTGGTGCACGCTACAAATTGCTGTAGACAATCGTGAGGCAAAGAAGAGAAAAAATTGTGCGGCACTCACCGGTACTTGTAACAGGTAACGCTTTATTCTGGGGGAACAATCATAGCAGGGAGGATGCGTGCATCCTCCCTGCTATGATTGTTCCCTCAGAATAAAGCGTTACCTGTTACAAGTACCGGTGAGTGCCGCACAATTTTTTCTCTACTTTGCCATAGGGGGAATTTATCACTGCTTCTACGTCAGTTTTCTGGCATCGAAGCAGTGAAATAATCAGAAAATTTTGTGCACTGCAAGAATTTGTGATTATTATGCACCTATGTCACCCCCACACTGTGTGAGGATGGAGGGGTGCAGGTGGAGTGGGCGGCCATTTGTACTTTTGAAACCTGCACCCACCAGATACAGCGAGAGGGCTAAGTGCACAAGCATATGATAAATTTCCCACATAATGTTCTTTCCTCATGATGCTATCTTTATTGTAAAGTACACCAGTCCCTTCTGCAGAAAAACAACCCCAGGGATGGTGTTCTCAAGCTTGCAAGCTTCTCCCTTTGCTCTCCAAACATAACAATGGTCCTTTTAGCAAAACAGTTCAATTTTAGTTTAATCAGAATACAGGACATGTCTCCAAAAATGAAGGTATTGGGTTCTTGTGTATTTGCAAACAATAATCAGGTTTTTTTTTGTTTCTTTCGGATAATAAAATAAGTGTGGTAACAAAACCATTTTAATTAGACACCAGTTGCTCTCTGCAAACAGACAAACTTTGAAAACAGAAAAAGCTGTGTGAAGCTTGTGCCTTGCTGGAATCTTAAAAGAGAGTTCTGTTACATTATTGAGCACTTCATGTCATGTGAACAAGGTGATGTCATCTAAGGTCTTTAACCAGTAACATTTGCTTTACCTATTAAATCAAAAGGACTGTAAAGCATATCCAATCACTAAAAAGTAACTTTTAATTCATAGTTTTAAAAAGGATTACATTAACTGTTAAGTTTACATAATTTAAAAACACAAACACTATCATTGTATAGTGCCTATCTTGGCAATCCCCAGGATCTCCCATTTAGAAGTTTGCATTTACTGTATTTGATTAGTAACCATAAGAAGTAATTAATGTACAGTGATGCAGGGATTACAGTAGGGAATAGTGGTATAAGTATCACAATATCAATTTTTGTTCACTAAATGATATTTAGGCTCTTTGTCTTTATTGGTAGTGTTAATAGGAAGTGGCAGTAGGGACTGATAATTAAGTGTAAATCAATCATACGTTGTGGTAGGTTATAATTGAAGTCTCCCTGTTGGTATAGGTAAGGCCCCTTCCACACTAGCGAGTGTGATGCGATGAACTCGCATCACACTCGCAACGCAAGCTGCCGGGAACGCACGGCCCGAACGCTGCACCGCAGGAGTGAACTGACATGCTGAGTTCACTCCCGCGGTGCAGCGTTCGGGCCGTGCGTTCCCGGCAGCTTGCGTTGCGAGTGTGATGCGAGTTCATCGCATCACACTCGCTAGTGTGGAAGGGGCCTAAGACGTTCCTAGTGGGAGTATCAGCCACCAAACAGTCAACTAAGTCAGTGGCTAACCAGCTAATTGTATCTATCCGTTAGAGGCACGTATTTATCATTCTGTTCGCTTAACAGCATTGTGAGTCACTCGATTAGTGCTAGAGGTCTGTCCATCACTGTAACGAAATAGATCTTCAAGTTAGACTTGGCTCTGTAGTTCACCCTAACTGGATGACTACTCCATCAGTCGCTAAGTAGGCTTATTATAGCTCCTATCATCACCACTTCACACTATCATAGCTGATGGCACTGCCTGTGACTAATACCCCTAATGTCCTCACACTTGCACCCTAATCTACCTTGCAATATATGCTGGCTGTTATAAAGTAATGAGATGGTACACTAAACACAACAATGGTTCTGCTGTTAAAACTGAACACACAAAGCCCACCAACATGTTTTGCTGAGTACATGTCTTTATCAGGGGTTTGGGCTAGGTAATGCAAAAATTTCTGTATGTAGTAACATTAACATCTACCTCATGTATGTATCTAATCACATTAAATAACAGCATGTCTCTATAGAGTATGGGGTGGAGCAGAATTCCATGGCAGCATGCTTTAATTTCATGTGATCAGATACATACATGAGGTAAATGTTAATTTTACTGGGTAAAGGTGCTTAGAAGACATCACCCTGGTCACATGAAATATATGGTGAGGAGGGGTTGGCTGAATATGACACGCCCCTTCTGATGCCAGGTAGGATAACATAAAGTTAATTTTATGGGGATGTGAGGGAAACAATTTTTAGCTAAAAGAAGGGTTTCATTTAGGGCTTGATGGGAACCTGTCACTAGCTGTATTTGTGCATAAGTTGTGACAGGTTCCTTTTAAGAATGCTTGGCTATGAAGTCAAATACATTTACATTTGGCTTAACAACTATCTGCATTGGCTTTTATACGTTCATAATCATACCTGTAATGAAAACATTAGTTTCAAGGAAGAAAAACAAGACAGTGAGCTCTTAGCTCATGCCTCCTAAGAGGCCATGACTGCTTACTCGATCCACCCTAAATGATGGCCAGTTACTGGGTGGCAGTCTTTCTCTATGCCTCCCTTTTGCAAAATAAGAGAAACAACACAAAGAAGAATAGTTGACCACTCATGTCACAACAAAGATAGCTATGAAGTACAAATAAGTAAAACAAAAGAATAAGCCTGAATGGGAGTCAAAATCGAATAACAGAAATTCAGCAGAGTATCTCTCACAAGGAATGGAGAAACTGAGGTACTAAAGGTGAGCAGGAATATTATATGAAGCCAGAGTGCCTCTGCCCCAGATGACAGCAGCAGAGCTCTGTCTCTCACAACAGGTTACCTATTGTTGGAACAGTGTATAGCTGCAGAGGAGATGGGTGTGGTGCAATTAATTAACTCTAAACAGCAAGGCAACCAAACCTGGTTCACACACAGCCGTAAAATGACATACATGGATAAAATCAGTGCATCATTAGCCGGATCCCATGGAAAGTCTGCAAGGATGTTACAATGGCAAAGCTGATTTTTTTTTTCTGAATCTTTTCCTTTTTAAAAAGAATACTAACATAACAGACAGGTAGGAACTGAATAAGAGATATTCTGTTCTCAAGGGCGTATCTCTGAATTTAGAAATATTTTACCAAATGATTATATGTGCTTTTTTTGTCATCTTCATATGAGAGAAAAAAATTAAATACAAAAGGGATCAGCTTTAAAAATTAGCTTCATGAGCTTTAAAAATGGTTAAAGGAAACCTACCATTGTTCGCATGATGAAATCATGCGAGCACACCACCCTGTAGGCTATTTAATGCTGATGCCTACACATACTTTGGTTAGGCACGACGATCTTTACTTTAGCTAAAAAAAAACGATTAGCTTACATATGTAAATTAGCTCTCCAGTGCTACCCCCTACGTCATCTTCACTGTCGATGGCTTCCGATCTTACATTATTATCAAATCCTTCATTGTACCCGTCCTCCTTCAGGTGCCGAGTCCTGGGACGTCACCAAGTTCCCAGCACTTATTGCGCATGCGCAGACACTAACTCTCGCACAGCCGGCCAGCGATAAGTGCCGAGAGCTTGGCTCTCGGCACCTGAAGGACGGTTACAAAGAAAGAGGCATGAATAATTAAAGATCGGAAGCCATAAACAGTCTGAAGATGATGTAGGGGAAGCACCGGAGAGCTAATTTACATATGTAAAATAATAATTTTTTTAGCTAAACTAAAGATTGCCGTGCATAACTAAAGTATGTGCCGGCATCAGTATTAAATAGCCTACAGGGTGGTGTGCTCGCATGATTTCATCATGTGAGCAGTGGTAGGTTTCCTTCAAGGCTACATTCACACAAATGTGTGCACACCCAGGCGCTCACCATTCCAAGCCCAGGCGCCATAGCTGACTATTTGGTACATATATCCAGCCGCATGTACATCCCCCCAGATGTTTGTTTGAGTGCTGCCTAAGTGATAAAATAATTTCTCTGTTTTTAATTCTCACAAATATAGTACATTCTTGGTCATTTTGAGCACTGAAATGCTATGGTACTTATTCCTATTTCTAATAGAGCAGAAGAAACACTATTATCTTGTCCTGGTAATAGGTACCATTTGAATACATAGACCTATTAAAATAAATGTACCTGTGTTTTGTGGGTTTTCTCTAGCAGCATCTCTGAATTGGTTCCCTATATGCTGGAGGGCATTTGGTACATTGAAGTCATCCAACCCTTCCAGCACTCACAAAATTGGACAATTGAAGCAGATTAATAATCTCTCAACCATATGTGTGACCTTCAATGTGATAAGAGTAAGCAGCATCATATATGCCCATTGTTGGCTACTGTCAGGGCCTCGGGTACTATATGGCTACTCTGGGGGCCCTTATGCTTAATGACTACTGTAGGGGCCTTTTTTTTTACAATATTGGATACCGTGGGGGCACTGTTACTGATACGGCACCATTACTGTCAGGGCATGCATACTTTGAGGGTACCATTACTATATTGGGTAATGGGGACCTTTAATTATATTGGCTACTGTGAGTACACCATTACTATATTGGCTACTTTGGGATACAGTTACTACATTGGCTACAGTGGGAGCCCTTTGACTATATTGTTTAGTGTGGGGGCCTGTTACTATATTGGATACAGTGGGGACACCATTTCTATATTATTTAATTACTATTACTATAATGCCTACTGTGGGGCTCTGTTACTATATTGGCTACTGTGGGGGAACCTTTACTATTTTTCTACTCTGGTGGCATAACTGTGACCACAAGGAGGGCAGGAGAACAATATTTAGTTTGTGATAAGAATCTGGAGGAGATTCTGATGAAGTGAGGAACCTTAACGTTTTTTGGTTGGTAAATCTGCAGAGACGATATATCAAGATATGGGAACGTGTTGCATAAGATATAATGCTCCAAATAATGTGCTACACACATGAGAACATGATCATATAGAAAACACAAGAAAAAACATGTGTATAGTAGCAAAAAACAATAATCTTTATTATTGCACAATACACAAAAGAAACACTAATCAGACAAAAACATATATAAAACATTTAAATGTGGGGGGATACAATCCCAACTGTACCCCCAACAGAGAAACGGACAACAGGGGGACAGCGGCACCTGATAATGCAGACAACCTGTCACCCCAGAACAACCCTGCTCGGAACACTTATCCAAAGACCATGCAAAATACAAAAAGTGTAGGAACTTGCGCAGACAGGACCAGGATGGATAGTAAATTGGTCCGGGTCCTCAAGGGTTAAAGCACCAATGATACAAAATGAGTTGTAAACAGACACAATGCAGTGTATATCATACCAACCAATCACACCGCTAAAAAAACCTAAAGCGGAGGGAGCAGATATAACAAGAAAATGCCCCTAACAATAAACCTGCGGATCAAACCAATATTCACCATTTGCTCCGGATGAAGTGGAGAGACAGGGTCAAGCCAAGTGCCCCACGCGTATCGCCGCGAACCGCGGCTTCCTCAGGGGTGCCTGACTAGTGTAGTGCCTGCATATAAATACCTGTAGGTGCAAATTACTTAGTGTCTGCAGCTGTATGGTGACCGGAATCCAAGATGGCGGCGCCCATGTGTGTGACCGGAAGTGGCATCCAAGATGGCGGCGCCCATGTGCGTGACCAGAAGTGGCGTGACGTCACTTCCGGAAAGATCGTTACCAGATAATAAGGGGAAAAAAAGGGCGCGTGCGCGCTGATGTCAAGTGTGGGTGGGGCCCCTGTTCTATAACATGTAATACATGTATGAAAACCTATCTGTGCGTAAATGAATAAATAAGTGAAGTGCCTAAAGTGCTGAAGTTAGTAAATAAATGACCCAGGTGTGACAAAGTGCCAAGTGCTTACTTTGAAACAGATACTGAAAAGCCAATTCCTAAACATCAATAATTCATGTATGCTATCAACATAATCATTATTGAAATATAAACATCATGGGGTAGTGCAATAATTATAATTATACATAAAGTATACATAGTGAAAATACCCATGAGAACCTCAGTAGTAATAATAATGAAAATAATTATGATAATGATATTTACATTAATCCAAAAGGTTAAAATACATGCATGACCAGATCCATACATACATGGGCCCATGTACACACATACATACATACACACCAGTATGTCAGACCGAATTGCACTAATACAAATCTTGAATCGTCAAAGTATATGCATGCACTTGATAATACGTGTATTAATGAAAAAATATATATATTAAAAATACAACAACCAAGCACGCAGTGTATCAAAGGCCGTCAAGAAAGAAAGGAGACCACAGAGACATTCTTATTGGAATCTTTTTTATACTTTTGCGAGTATATCCAGTCGGGAGAAACTATTCCAAGAGACCGGCAAAATGTAGCTCATATTCAGACCGCAAATCCAAATGACATTGAATGGAAATAACTTTTTGTATTTTGCATGGTCTTTGGATAAGTGTTCAGAGTAAGGTCGTTCTGGGGTGACAGGTGGTCCGCATTATCTGGTGCCACTGTCCCCCTGTTGTCCGTTTCTCTGTTGGGGGTACAATTGGGATTGTATCCCCCCACATTTAAATGTTTTTATATATGTTTTTGGCTGATTTAGTGTTTCTTTTGTGCATTGTGCAATAATAAAGATTATTGTTTTTTGCTACTATACACATGTTTTTTCTTGAATCTGCAGAGACGAGTCTTAGCTGGAAGTAGCTGACAGTAGCTGGCAGTCTAGGTCATAGTAGAAGATGAAAGAAAACTCAGATATCAACTGTAAGTCATCAAATTTAGGAAGTTTTAGTAATACACATAAGCTCACAATTCAGTGGCATCTCTTTCTGTAATTCATTTTACCAATCAAACAATAGTGGCAGTATATAGTCATACATGGAGTACCATGGAGTCTTTTGCACCATCGCTGTCACTCAATAGGTATGGTGAATCATTAGCATCAAGAAGTCACAGTGTAGCTTACTACTTATTGTCAACCAGATGTTATTATTCTATATACAGTATTCTTTCAGCCTCCTCCTATATAGTCTTTCAGTCTGTTCTAGATTTTGTTCTAAGGTCCAGATCTCATTTTAACAATTTAGGTAATACACCAACCTCATGTTCACTGCCTAAGTCTTTTGTTGATGTCTCCAGTGTTTGCCCCAAAATCTGGAATAAACTAAACCAACTATTAGTAGGTGTACAGTTATGATATTCAGTCTTGTACTATGTCAGATTTATTATCCTAGAATCAGACACTATGATAAATCTGGTGCAGCAGTTGTGATTTAGTAGAAGTATCTAAGAGCTGAATGGTTGGAAAAATGAAAACTGCACTCTAATTGTTGCCATGAGCAACTATAATCATTATGCGCTCACATCTGATAAATCCCCCCCTGAATAATCTGACTGTGTAATGTAATGCTTCTGAATCTGCCTAGGTTTAATACTGTCCAATGTAATCTTCTTGTTTTACACTTCAATTAGGAGTAGTCTGCAACTCCAGTTTGACCCTGCCATTAAAGAATGTACATTTATATAATAATTAATATAACACTACATAACTTTTTTCATTTATGGAATTCTATATATTAATCTAAAATCAAATATGATTTCTAACTTTTTGACTACAATCAGTTGTTTTAATCAAACTTTAATCAAAGTACATTTCTGTGACTTCAAATCTGTATTCTGCCATTGAGTAGCAGAAACCTTTAAGAAACCTGGACTAGAACAAAAACCTGTACTTTATTCATTATATTTGCATCTTTGTGACAACTACATTAATATGCAGCATGTAATTCAAACTTAAAGCTTTAGAACAATATATTTTTTTTTTCATCATACACCAACGCTAGTGCACCCCATATGATAGAACTGCCACCCCTCGCCACAACCGGATACATGAAAAGCTTTGGACCTGATAAATCCATTGGGTGGCTGCGCAGCATTTTATTTTTATGCCTGGTCCTACAGGTGTGTAAAGTCACTGGCTGCAATGAGTATGCCGGCTGCACCTCTCTTCATGTCATTTAAATGTAAATGCTAGTGATACGCTATGTTTGCAATTATTTCAGGACTTCTACGACAGTGTTCCCATGCAGAAGCCCTGATAAACGAGCCCAGGTGTGTGTTTTTGGAAGTCACAATTCCACTTTACATTGCTCGAAAGTTGACAAACTTAGGGCTCTTTGACATTGGCATTGGTTTTCACGTCCGTGGTTCAGTGATTTCCATGGATGCCTCACAAAGCCATTGATTTATATGGGTGTTATTACATGACTATATTCACGGATGTTGTCTGTGGAAAAAATGTTAAAATGTCCTATTTTTTCATGGATCCGGATCACATTAGGCAATATAAATACTCCTATATAAGTACTCCTACTCCTTGACTTTATACAACCATTGTACATCTCACTTCAAAGCTGATCTTCTTGCAGATTTTTTGAGCAAAAAAAAGAAACCTGATCTGCAAGGTGTAAGGTTGCTTGATACCATACTGAGGTAGAGACTTATTAGGTAAACTTCTGCTGACAGGTTCCTTTTAACAAAAAAAAAAAAGATTCTTTTAGGTGTAGCTTAAACATTTTGGACTCTTGGCTATTAATTTTACACTATCATACGTGATATGAGATTATTTATATTTTTGAATATAATAATTCTGCTTCCTCAGGGCTCATCTTTTTTCATGATTTCATCAATGTTTCCTTCCTGTATAATCAGATTTTATCTGCTGTTAAAGGGGTATTCCCAACAAGACAAGATTCTTAAATGTAATCAGGACAACAAAATAACCCATTCTCTAATTACCTGTTACAAAACTACAGCATTTCACAGATATAATTCTCACCTGTCTCTATCAGTCGTCAAAATTTGTTTGACCTTGGATACGACCCTTAGTCAGCTGTTTAGGGTCATTCAGGACCCATTGTTCTCCTGTCTGACACTGCACTGAGCTCCTCTCTGTAGCGGCCCCCACCATTGCATTCAAGGATGAACTTACACACACACACAGACTTCCTGCCAGCAAGCAACAGTGTGAGGAGAGTAAATGTACAAGCTACAGGCAGATAAGGTCTTTATTCAGGAAGAGGGGGAGGGAGGCACAGTAGAGCTGACAATGTATGTTGTGGCTATGATAGCAGAGATGAGAATGTTGTGTTTTATATGCATCCGTCTAATCTCTATTTCTGTGTCAGATACTAGTGAATGTTCAGAAGCTAAATAAAAGTGTATACAAACCTGGACCCTGATAATATAAGCACATTGTCAGCACACAACATCTCACAGTACTGGAGGAATGATAATGTGTCTGCTTAGAGATTCCCTGCCCACACTGACCAGCCTGGGGAGTGATAGCAGCTAAAACAGCAATAAAACTGAGAAAAATTGTAAAATAAGGGGTTAAAAATGATCTTTGTTGTATAAACATCACTAGGGGATTGAAATTTTGAGAAATTTTTTCATGGGCAAACCCCTTTAAGAAAATGGCTTGTTTCAAACACTTATACTAGATTTATTACAGAGAAGTAAGCTTGCGTTTTCCAGTCTTGCACCACGAAGCATTGAGGTCCAGTTGGAACTGTAAACAGCATTGATTACATTCACCTTTCCCCTATTCATATATATTTATAGTTTTCATTTAATAACAGTACACTAAATATAAATGCATAAGTTACCTATAAAATCATGTAAAAATGTAATGTGTTAAATATAAATGTATGTGGGACTTTGCTACTACTTTTTCCTTTTTTTCTTACGTGAATGCTTTAGTAGCTTTAGCAGTTTCTATGCCAACTTACTTTCCAGAGTGATAATCCTGTTGAGGCTTTAACATTTGGAAGAAGGACATATATGATTGCAAGCCTATATAATAGCCATCTCTTAAGCGATCAGCAAACTGAGTACAATGCATGTAGATATTGACAGATATGGGAAAACTGTATAAATTTACACTTTATCTGCCACTTTATGATATGGACTGTAACACTTTTTGTTTCATTGCAGCCAATTGGTAAGATCAAGAAAGTTCTTTTTTGGCCGATCAACCCGCCCCCCTCCATGACGTCATCGGAGGGTGGCAATCGGTTGCCATGGCAGCCTACAGTCTCATTTAGAGTTGTAGGCATGCCATGTTTAATGATCTTTAATATCCAGCACATAGCAAGCTATTAGAGATCAGCAGTACTCGGCACCTCAAAACCGTGAGTTTGCTGCTGTGTGTTGTTTGGGAGGCTGTGCAGTAGGCACAGTCTCTGGTAGGTAGGAGAACCTATGTTCAGTTAGTGTCCTGGCGGTCTAGGACTTTATTTTGTTTATACTTAAACAATATACGTTTCTAATGAAAATAAAACTGGCTAGTTGAATCAAACAAACTGTCATTGCCGTTTCTCGCAAAAGTGCGCATCTACCCCAGGAGATGACTACCCCTCTACCTAATTCCCTTACAACATATAAAAAGAAATAAACAGTAAAAATCCTAAACATGAAAGGTATCACCGCATCCCAAAATGCCCATTCTATCGAAGTATAAAAAAGATTATTCCTGACCGTGAACACTGTAACGGAAAATAGTGCCCAGATGTCAGATTGTCAGTTTTTTCCCCATTTTTCCATTCATGAATAATACAAATTTATATTTTATGCGCTATGTGCTGGCATCAAAACCTAATTAAACCTATATAAATTTAGTATTCCTGTGATTGTAGCGACCCAAAGAATAAAAAAAAAAGTCACTTGGAGCACAGGATAAAACCCATAAAAACAGAGCTCACAAAAAAACACCACAAATGTGGGTTTTTTTGTCAATTTCACAGCACTTGTATGGAATATTAAATGGCCCCACTAAAAAGTACAACTTGTTTCGCAAATAAAAATCCCTAAGACATCTCTGTAAACGTAAAAATAAAAAAGTTATTGGTTTTTAGAAGGGGGGTAAAAAAAACTGAAATGCAAAAACAAAAAAGGGCTGAGTCCTGTAAGGGTTAATAAAGAAAAACTGAAATGTCACATGGTCATAAGTATTCAGAACCTTTGCTGTAACACTCATCTTCCCTCTATCCCACATGCTGTCCATTTCCTCCTGATCCTCCTTGAGGTGGTTCTTCACCTATATAGGAGTTCAGCTGTGTTTAACTAAACTGATCGTACTTGATTAAGAAAGGCACACACCTGTCTCTATTCTGGAAGTCCTTCATTTGATTTTTGCAATAGAGCATCTTTGGGATGTGGTGGAACGGGAGATTCGCATCATGGATGTGCAGCCAACAAATCTGCGGCAACTGTGTGATGCCATCATGTCAATATGGACCAAAATCTCTGAGGAATGCTTCCAGCACCTTGTTGTATCTATGCCACGAAGAATTGAGGCAGTTCTGAAGGCAAAAGGGGGTCCAACCTGTTACTAGCATGGTATACCTAATAAAGTGGCTGGTGAGTGTATATACTGTGTGTATATATGTATATACTGTATATATACTATGCATATATGTATATACTGTGTATATGTATATACTGTGTATAAATGCATTGAAGCAAATACTGTATTTATACACGCATATATTTATGTAAGCATATATATGTGCACATTTAAATATATGTGCATATATGATGTATGTGTGTATATTCTGTATGTATATGCAGCATGTGTGTATATGTTGTTTTTATCCTGCATGTGTATATGGGCAGTGTATGCTGTATGTGTGTGTGTGTATTGTAAATGTATTATATGTTTATGTGTTTACTGTATGAGTTTGTATATACTCTGTGTATTAGTGTATAAATGTATATGAGTGCATAAATGTGTGTGTATAAGTGTATGCTTGTATGTATATGGGTGCGAGTATACGAGTGTAGAACTCTGTGTGTGTGTGTATATCAGTGTATAAATGTGTGTAATTGTATAAACATGACAGTATAGGGGTACATTGCCAAGAACATATGGGGGACATATATCTGGCCGCAAATTTGCTGCCGGATATACTTCCCCCATAGGCTTCTATACGCCTGGGTTCAGGGCGGTGAGCACAACGAGTACTCACTGTTACGAGCAAAAGAGATGGGGCGTGCTCAATCTTTGGCCGTAAGAGTGGCCATGCAGCTCTATTCTCTATGGAGAGGAGAGGGGGGCCCACGCAGAAATCTGCTATGGGGCCCATGACAACATGGATACCAATTGTTGCCATCCATGCTCTGGATCATCCACAGCATCCATATGAAAATAAAGCTGTTGATTTTGAGGTATTGGAAAAACAGACTTTAAAATTGTCATTTCTGCACCAGTCATGATACTTTCTTTGGCTTCCGCGCGATGTACCCAATAAACTGGCATAGAATTGTGCTATAACCGGGTTCCTGGCACAGGCTATACTAAATGCACCCTGCCCTGGCCCACTTGATGAAAGAAATGTCAACTCTTTCAAAGCTTGTAGAAGCCATGATAAATTCCTGCATTAAATTATTGGCAAAAAATCTTTATATGTAATCTAACTTGTTGTTCTTCCATGAAGGCACAATAGCAGCCCTTGTCATGACCCAGAATTACTCAAATGGAATCTGCCAGTTCATATTTTACATGTTTCTATATATATATTGGTCACAGGTTCTCAACTAATGTATAGTTTTTATGCAGAACACTTGACATACACAGGTTTATGTTTAGTTTGTATTTAAACGGGGAGTTGAGAGAGTCCCTTAAGGGGTTAAGGGATAAAATAATTAAAGAAATAAAATAGATAAATTATGTTAAATGAGCCAGTAACTAGCAGCTATCAAAATTTACAAAAACCAGGGTGTACTAGTCTGCAGACCAAAAGAACCTCAGAATTTCATGAAGACATGAAATACCCTAAATTATAACTTCAGATAACTAGAACTGAGAGACACTTCTTAGCTCACTTACATTTTTAATGAAATCATTATTTTGTACGTAAATGGACAATTTTTAAGGATAAAAGACGGAGTGCTAAAGGATATTCACTACCCTACCCAAGTGTGCTTTGGATTTTGTGGGGTATGCTGGTGAAAGGTTCCCTTTTAACAATAAAAAGGTGAATTCATAATTCCAGTGCACAATTTAGTGGAAAGAAAATCACCTATTTTGCGGCGTGGAAATTTCAACACAGTCCCCTTGAAAAATGCTCGAGTCTCCCATTGACTTCAATGGGGCTCGTTATTCGAGACGAGCACTCGAGCATCGGGAAAAGTTTGTCTCGAATAACGAGTACCCGAGCATTTTAGTGCTCGCTCATCTCTATTAATAACCCTTCAAACGGATCAACACGAAAAAATTTAAAATTGACTGAAGCCAGCAAATCTGAAACTCAAGTTGCTGTATGAAGTTAGTGATGCCTGAAATTTAAAAAAACTGATAAGTCAAAGGGGAACATTTATGAAAGGTTTTGCACCTGTTTTGTTGTCAGGAATCCTAGGATTTTTTTCTATTCTGTGCCTTTTCTTACAGGTTTCTGTCAGTGCCACAAATCCTCAGTTTTCTGACACAAACGCCCATGCTTTTATTGGACGCTCAATTTGGGTGCAGTTTTTGAAATCCAACACTTTTCCTGCACTGATTTCCCAGCACTTTTTGGCACCATTTTTGGAATATAATCAGACCAGCAAAAAGCAAGTCTACTAATTTCTAACAAACTGTACTTGCAGCTGTCAGTATTTGATATCGCATGTTAAATACTTGGAAGCTGGAAAATGGTTCCAAATGCATTGAAATTGACAAAAAAAACAAATTTTTGTGAGAGCTCAGTTCTTGCAGCTTTCACTGTGCATGCCAAATTGCATATTCATTTTATTTTTTTAGTAAATTTAGATAGGTTTCATTATGTTTTATTAACAAGCATTGACAAGCTGAAGTTTTCATTGCTACCATTGGGAACTAAGGCCTCTTTCACACTTGCGTTGCAGACCACTTCAGAGTCTGATCAGGGTTTGGTCAGTGAAAAACTGACATTTTTCATCAGAGTTCAATCAATTTTCAGTTACAGTTAGTTTTTCATGCACATTTTTTTGACAATTTCAATGCCTTTTTCACACCCAGAAAATGCATGTGAAAAAGATTCAGGACTGTGATCTATCTTTTCTATGGCAATTTATCAGTCAAAAACGCATTGCACTCTGAGACACATGCAAGTCCAATGCAAGTGCCATGTGTCTTTGATGCATCTCCATAGACTTGTATGGTGCGTTTTTCACATGCATGACTTACAAAAGTAGAGTATGCTGAGAGTTAAATGAACATTAAAAAAAAACGAACGTGTGTGCTTGAAAAAAAAGCAAGTCTGAAAAAACCTATTGATTACAATGGGCCAGAGTGCAATTCAAGCTCTGCGCATCAAAAGCACGCGCAGAACAAGCGCGTGAAAAACTCAAGTGTGATAAAGTCCCAAGACTTCTTGATAGTTTTTTAATTAAAAAGTGGCAGTTTGGACTTTTGGGCATGTTTTTCATTATAGGGTGCTTTCAGCGCTCAGTTTTTTTACTGTATGTGTTGCTAATTGCTCATAAAAATTTTTGCAATACTACTGTTTTGCAGTATCTTTGCTGGTTTTGAACTAGACTATCGCCTGCAGGATCTAATTCAGATTGTTCTATGACAGACCTGAGAGTCGTGGAGTGTGATATGCGTGTGGTATGATGATGCCATGGTGGATGCGACAATCCTTGCCTCTATGGTGGCTCACATTTTAAACTCTATATTCCCACCCCTATGTACTGTATAACCCATTCCTCCACTTCGGTATACTATGATTCTTCAATTATAGTTTTTGAAACGGTCTGTTGGAGCAGAAGTATAAAATAAAAAATTAAAATATTCCCAATCCTTGGTTATCAGTTGGTTAATGTCAGATATGCTCCTGGGCCAAAGTGAGAATATAGTATATTTTTATTTAATTTTTAGTGTAGGGAGTATTGGCCCGCTCTGGTCACTTGCAATCAGTGCCATATGAAGTGAGCAGCTGAACATTACAGACTTTCAGCACCAAGAAGCGATTACATGCATACCAGTACTCCCTTAAGTTGGTGGTAGGAGAACAGACTCATGCACATTGATCCTTGCATGATGATGATTCAACGCCAGAAGTAGCTACTGAGTCAGGAAATCATGTTCATGGGCAGGATTCATAGGTGTGACATCTTCACTAGGTAGAATTGATTATTTTTCCCACATCCATCTGATAAATCACAGGGATGACTGGACAAGTGATTCTAAGATCTATCTGTTGCAGTGGCCAGCTAAGTGTGCTGATACCGCCTGTCAGATTCCCTTTAACTCTATTGAACAGCATAGACCATTCTTTTCAAAATCCTATGCAAAATTCTTTAAATGCTCCCAATAGGTTTTAAAACGGTATAATGTTATACCTGCAGTCATATACTCAACTGTAGCTTTTCATCCAATCCTGCCAAACATAAAAGACAAACATATTGGGGGAGATCCATCTTATTTTTTGCCTCGTATGGTAGATTAGAAAAATCTAGTGGAAAGAAAATCACCTATTTTGCGGCGTGGAAATTTCAACACAAGAATTTTTGCCTTCTTAACGTTATATGTTGCCCTAATTCTGTTTAATTTACAGTAAAAACTGGTATCATTGGTGGTTCAAATATATAATCTCTTGGCTTTTTATTTTCTTACACCAAGAAAGCTGAAGATATATGGTATTATTTAATGACAGTGTGACTTCTAAAGAACTACTCCAATGTACTGGGTATCAAGACTGGTGTTATATATTCCCTTTAACATCTCAAGTTAATATAGCACTAGAAACTCCTTGCATAACAGAGTTTCATAGAAACCTATAAAC
This sequence comes from Engystomops pustulosus, assembly GCA_019512145.1. NCBI lineage: Eukaryota > Metazoa > Chordata > Amphibia > Anura > Leptodactylidae > Engystomops > Engystomops pustulosus. The sequence goes on along the minus strand of CM033646.1, from coordinate 82,034,388 downwards.
AAAGGCATTTTAGGGTTAGAAGAAATGCATCTCCAGGCAGTTTTATGGGAAAGTGCTAAAACAGGTCCAAGGTACAAATATCCAGGCCTTTGTAGTTGAAACTCGGACATTTAACTGTGTTTACCATTTACCACTTCTTAGTTTTAGTTTCAGTCCAACCTACAAGTTTAAACAATTTCTTTTTCCTGTAACATAACACATGATATTTATGGATGATATTTTTTTTATAGTGCTCTTTTCTGCCAAAATTTCAAATCCGAATAGAAACCAAGTTTGAAAATAACAATGGCTGCAATACAAGGGTGAGCATTCTCTCTCTCTCTTATTACTGCTGAAACAAACATCTTGTCATTGATCTTTCTTAAAGGGAACCTGTCATCAGAAATTGGCCTAATAAACCGCTACCAGTATGTCAACAGCTGGATAGGTTCCAGATCATGGTTCTTTCAGGCCTAGTGTGGTGGCATCATCCAAAAAAAATCTACTTTGAAGTGAGATGTTAATTGGTTGCATCAAGTCAGGGATGCAGAGAGTTTAGCACTGATGTCAAGCTCTCCCTGCCTCTCAACACCTCCTCCCTTGTGATTGACATAATGCATCGGACTTCAGGAGATCTGGTCATGATGTCCTTGGAGGCAGGACCATTATTACAGTGAAGGGGGCATTCCAAGGTTAACTTCAGTTTTAAAACTTGACTTCATAAAACCAATTTAAATCTCACTTCAAAGTTGATTTTATGGATGATGCCACACTGGACTGTGGAATAGACATGATCTAGAAGCTTTTCATCTTGACAACATAAAGGTAGTGGTTTATTAGGCCAATTTCTGATGACATGTTCCCGTTATGTCTTATCCTTATCATTTTTCATTCTTCTTTTAAAATACTGTAGCTTTTAATTCAAAACTTCTCTGCTGAATAAGTTGACCCCAGTAGTGGGAATGTAAGAGCTAACCGTGTACTATTTTATATGCAAAATTCAAGAACACAATTAGCATAGGGCCTATAGAATTCTTATAAAAAGAGAACATGTGACATAAGGCTGAAGAAATAAGGTTGAAAAAAGACTTATCAAAAATAAGTTAGAGGGCAAGGGCGAGGGATAAAAAATTCACACATTTTGTTTGAGATTTTGTTTTGGATCTCATGGATACACATCAAAGTGTAATGCCAAAGGCTTTTAGGATGATGTCTCATAATGTTACTCTTCTTTAAGAATAAATCTATGTGTTAGACCATTTTGATGCCTTTGACTGTCTATCTGCTGTTACCAGCTTTTGAGACACAATACCGTTGAAATAATGAGGGGAAATTTGGATTATCATTCCCTTCAGGGTCCCCTAAAACAGGAAGATTTGCAGGGCAGGAGCTCCAACCATAATCCAGACCTTTCCATATCTCCTTGCTCCTCCTTTAGTCCAAGGAAGTGTTGCTTTAAAATAGTGCTGAATGCAACACATCTGGGGCTACCCAGGACTGCCGGAGGAGGCTTTGAGTCCTGTCTGGTGAAGTCTGTACTGGGTGGCGCACTATGTGCCTGCAGAGGGGACTCCGAGGTTTGTCACAACTGGCCAAGATTGATAGAGTGACCCCTTGTCTTTAAAGGTAATTCTACATACAACAGCTATTCACCTGATTATTATGGGGCACTTTTATATAATTATATAAGTTAATTATGCATCCTCTTAGACACTTTTTTCAGGTAATAGGAAACCCCATTCAATGCATAAAGATAAGATACTGTTAACAAAATCACAAATTAAATGTTCATCTACCTTTCAACATCTTTTAAATATAAAATGCAAAGTAGCTTTTAGCTAATCCAGGCATTCTGGTTTACATTTGCCTTGCATCTTTAAATGGTAACTCATCATTAACATTCTAACATTCTATCAAATATGAGTTACTTTGGGCCTACTGGACTATGTTCTATGAAAATGCCATACATAGATTACTTGTGTTTCCTGAATATGTACACATTTGTGTTGCAAATCAGAAAGTACAAAGTCTCTGTCTTTTGCATCAATGTAAAAAACACTAAACAAATACGTATACAAATCAGAGACATGCAAAGAACAATGACTCAGCTGGCAAAATAATAGCTAGCAGACTGCAATCATGACTAGAAATGAAGCCAGAAGTATAAACTTGGATGTACAATGTCAACACATAAAGATAAAAAACTTTTACACATGTGAAACCAACTTAAGGACGTAGCCATTTTATAGCTTAAGGCTCTGCCACAATTTTTTTGTATTCTGACATGTGTCGCTTTATACGGTTATAACTTTTGAACACTGTTACTTATCAATGCGATTCTGAGAATGTTTTTTCCCCACATGTTGTACTTCACTTTAGAGGTAAATGTTGGCTGATAAGTTTTGTGTTTATTTGCAAAAAATATATTGCTGAATTGCTGAATAACATTTTCCATATGTCTACTTTACATTTTCATAATTTTTGAAATTTTTATGTCGTGCGGCTTACAAATCGATAACAATTTTCTGTATTTTCAGAATTTACTATTTTGGGGATAAATACTGTTTTGAATGAAATTTTAAATATTTAGCATTAAAACCCCCTATATAACCAACCCATTTTCAAATCTGCACCCCTCAAACTATCAGAAACAGCTTTTAGGAAGATTGTTAACCCCTTGAGATCATCTTAAATCAAAATGGTGGTGAAATTTAGAATGGTCAAAGTTTGTCGGTTATATGTTCATTTAGCCCTAAAATTTACACATTTTCAAAAGATAAGAGAAAACCCATCTTACAATTTGTTCAGCAATTTCTCCCGAGTACAGAAACCCCCCGCATGTGGCCGTTACTTGTTTTATGGGCGCACAGAGAGATTCAGAAGGGAAGGAGCACCCTGCAGCTGCCAGGACTATAGTTTCCTCATTGACCCCCTTTCTAGGCTATAAAATTTCCGCTTTTTCGTTATTGGGGCCATGTGACAGCATTTTTTTGCGGGAAGAGATGCTTTTTCCAGTGCTATCATTTATGGGATGGTATCCCCTATTGTCGAAAATGAATTAACTTTTTTAGGTCAGGAGTAGAAAAGCATCAATTCTGTACTGGAGTTTTTTTTTTTGGTGTTCACCGTATAGCCTAATAATCATGTTTTCTTTATTCTATGGGTCGATACTATTATGGGGATACCATACATGAATATTTTTTCTTATGTTCTACTAAATTTGCAAAATGTGGGGAAAAATCTATCATTTTTGCATCGCTGTCCAAGTGGCACAATATTTTTACTTTTTTGGCTATGGAGCTGGCAGATGGCTTGTTTCTTGTGGAACATGTTGTACTTTGCAACAGTATCATTCTGGAGTACATATGTTTTTAATCACTTTTTATTGCATTTTTTGTATGATTAAATAGGTAACAATCATAATTTTTGGCAGGTTTTTAACGTTTTTTTTTAACAAATTCATCATACGGGTTCAATAATTGTTTACTTTTATTCTATATATATACACTATATATTTGGGGTTTGTGTTCTGATTTAGACTTTTCTGTGCATAATATTTTTAGGGGCTTATGGACGTTTTATTGATTTATTATCATCTGATTGCTTGTTCATGAAAATACACTGCAATACTGATGCACATCATTTCATTTACAAATGCCAAACATATTATCAAATTATATTTCAAGGTTTTTGGTGAAAAGCCAACTCCAGAGGATGATGTGTGTTTTATTGACATAGCTACTGATGAACTTCCAGAAGGATATTACAAAAAATCTGAGGTAAGAAATAGTTTATTTACTATATTGCAGCATTTTTAGATGAATAAAAAGATTGCAAATTGTATTAGTATTTCACCTAATTGAATCCGTCCATGTACCAAGGAGTTTGGTTAAAAAGCATGTGTACCATCTATTTAGATATTATTAGAGTTACAAGATGGTTCTATGCAACATATCAAATGGATACTAACAGCTCCCAGAGCACCAAACAGTAAAATATAAGTACACTATTAGAAGCACTTTTTAGCTTTCCAAACATTTGTCTTTATAAAGAAACTTATTTATGCAAATAAGCTGCTCAGAAGCACCAGAGGTGTGGTTGTGCCTGCCATTTTCTTCCTTACATGCCTCCTTTCTATGGGGGCTGTTAATAATTTTGTAAAGGGGCAATGCTCGCTCGTGGAGTTGTGAAGAAACATGGCAATGCCCCTGGAGAAATTAATGAAAGGAAACTTGAACTGTATGTCTGTATATTTGTAAAATTGTACTTGAAATTATTTTTTAGTTTTTTCAAAGATATATCTTGTGAGATACACATTAAATCAAAAAACTAAAAATATACTTGCCAAATATAACAAAGTCTATTTGATTATACCAAACTCAACCCCCACCCGATTCCCCTGAGGGTGGGCACAACTTTCAAATCTTACATAGGAAGACCTATTTTTCATTGCAGATTTAGATTCCAAAGAAAAATTATATTTATTTGCCTCAGGACTTTTCAACATTTTTTCACATGTTATACCATCTGTCACCAAAATTGAAAAGGGGGATATTTCATTACATACACATCAGATATAAAATCTGAAAATTGATGTATGTAATATTTTTTACAAGTTATCCAATTTTTCCCAATTTCAAGCACCTAATGTGAGCAATCGGTATTTGAAACCTTTGTAGGCATCAAGAAAAATCCTCATCTTCAAAGGGGTGGACTTGGTAAATTGGCAAATTTTTGATTGTGTTCTTAGCTTGTCTTCCCGGTGCTCCCCATTATGCCCCAAAACATGCGCAAATTCAGTATAGAAACAAAAGATTTCCTCCGGCTCTCCCATAGGTGATAAAAAATGTTTTCCTTATATACATGTATATATTTGTTTCCTTCCATATATAAAATTTATATAGTATTTAAGCAAAAGGCTCAACAAATGACTAACACATTTCGACTACAAAACAGTCTTAATCATGGTCTTAATCATCTTTTTGTAATAACATGATCTGATAAGGGGATAAGATATAACATGAAAGATTAAATACTGATAAGTCTGTTATTATTTCACCTTGTGTTGCTATGTTTTCATTCCTCCTGCTCCAATGTTTATGGCCTGCCACCCTACAATTATTGGATACCGAGGAAGCATCTACACTTTCTTGTGATGTATTAGGTGTTGAGCTAATAAATGGATCTTCAGTATAAGAAAAACTTACATCAGAGTTATTCTTGCCTCTATATTTCCCTTTCTTCTGCCATCTCTTCAGTATAGACTTCAGGATCAGTTATCCCCATGAGAAATCCTTGTCTTGCAATCCTCATCTTCCCCGAGTTATGCCCCATGGCTGGTGCAAATTCAGTATAGCCAGAGGCTCATTGCAATGAATACTGTGTAAAAATGCCATGTACTGCAATACAGCAGTATATGGTAGGAACAATCGGATCATCTAGTGTTAATATACCCTAGAGCAGTGATGGCGAACCTTTTAGAGACCGGGTGCCCAAACTCTAACCAAAATCCACTTATTTACCGCAAAGTCCCAACATTGCGTTTTAAGCAGTAAGTTATTGCTATCTGTTTTTCAACATCTTTCGATCGTATAAGCCACCTGAGGCCACTAATACAGTTGAAAGAAGAAGGGCACATTCAGTCTATTATTGTAGCTTCTCACCAGGGTCTCTCTGTTCAGGAAGAATGGTGGGTCCAGTAGGAGGACCTCCAAAGATAATGCAGTTCTATCAACACCTTCTCACTTTTCCTGCAGTTCCAAACAGTCAATGAAGTGTCGCTTTAAAATAGCGCTGAGAGCAGAATCTCTTAAATTGCCTGGGACTGCAGGAAGATTTGGTGAATTTGGTTCTGTTTGGTGCCATAGGTTAGCCACCACTGCCCTAGAGAATCTAAAAAAAAAGTTAAAAAAAGTTAAAAAAATAATAAAAAATTTAGAAGACCTAAATATTTAAATCACTACCCTTTCCCTAGAACGGATTTAAAACGTAGTCTGATTTAGCGCCAAATGTCCGAAATGCTATGTTTACATAATTTTAAATCACATTAAAAAAAATAATAAAAAAAAGTGATCAAAATGTTGCACAGTCCTCAAAATGCTAACAATGAAAACATCAGCTCATTTCGCTAAAAATTATACCTCACATAGCTTCGTACAACATAGTATAATTTGTTATCGTACGCATTCCTTTAATTTTTGAAAATGTATTAAAACACAATAAAACCTATATAAATTTGGTATCACCATGAATTTACTGAACCAAAGGATAAATAAGAGGTTTTATTTGTAGTGAACAGTAAAGGTTGTAAAAACTGTGTCAACAACAACGTGACTCAAATGCCTTTTTTTTGCCAATTTCACCACATTTGGAATCTTATTTAAGCTTCCCAGTATACAGCATGGAATAATATACAACGTCACTGGGAAGTAAAATTTGTTACAGAGAAAATAAGCCCTCACACAACACTACGTGGAAAAATGAGTAAGTTATGGATTTTTGAAGGTGGAAAGCAGGAAATGAGTGAAAAAACCCTGTGTCCTTAAGGAGTAATCAGCATAAGGCATATGTTTGATGCCTCTAAGGAAACAATTAATGTTTCAGCTATCTCTAGGCATTTTAGATAAAAACCTGAGGGTCCTCTGTTAGGGTTCTCTGTTAGAGAAAATATACAGACCACCTAGAGGAAGGAACTTGAAAAGAGTCATCCTGTTCAGAGTCCTATTGGATATTTCTCTTAAACTCCAGGCAATCCTTTGGCCTCAATCTTAAACAGGATTTGATTTTAGGAGATACATACTATTGAATAATGGGTTTTGATTTGTAATTTAAATACATGTTTCCCTTTATGCATTGGGTCTAGTTTACTCATCCTTTGCTTTTAATATGGTGTGAACAAATTATGTACATATAGTTTTTATAAACTATATGTAAATGTGCTATGTTATAGTTATTTATATGTATCAGGGTATCGTACCGAATGCTCTGCTTCTTGGTCACGTGAGAAATGTTAACATGTGACTTGATCCTGACATTTAGCTTACTTGTTTGCTGTGATGACACTCAACAGATGGAGGAAGCTTGTAAGCATATACCTTGGTACAGACGCCCATCAGTTGCTCTTATATCGGTGGAAGTCTTACTTGTCATTAATTTTAATTAGATACTGTATATGTAACTCAAGGTAGTTAGGTATTGAGCCTGTATGCCCATAACAAACTTTGTCTTTGGTATTGGTACATTTATGTATTTAGGAATCTATTGTTTGTATGTTTTAATCAAATTGCTATCTTATTTTTATGTAGGTCAAATGATTGGATTGTTACATGTGATTTGTGTGTGAGGAGGAAGAGCTACCATATATACTGAGGGCTTTCTTAGTTTCCCCAGACCATGATTAAGACTGCTTTGTAGTCAAAACAAATTAGTCATTTGTTGGGCCTCTTACATGTATACTGTGTAATTTTTATACATGGAATAATATCATCTATGCGAGTGCCTTTCTATACTGGATTTGCACAAGCTTCAAGGTGTAACTCCATGCATTCGAAAGGCGAGGAGGTAGCAGGTGAGATGAGCACACAATCATATAAAATTTACATTTTACTTCCTCCCCCTAGAGATTTTGCCTTCAAAGTTTTCAAATATTGAATGCTCTACATTAAATGCTCTAGTTTGGTAACATTGAAAAGCTTTTACAAAATTGTGTGGTCTATTTTACCATCATATCAATCATTCATATGCTAATCTATTACTAGGACCTCAGGACCTTCCATTCTCAAAAGACTGGTCGAGGGCCATTGCTGCAGGACTGGCATAAAACCACAAAGCCCATTATGTGCTCTTATAAATTAGTAGCAGCAAAATTTGAAGTGTACGGATTTCAGTCAAGAGTAGAAAGTTTCATTCATAAGGTAGGTATTTTTTCTGTATTGTAAACCCAGCTGAATTAGAGATTATTAAAAGGAAGCTATTACACTATTACCAGTCACTTAAAAAACGGGATGCCTTCCTGCAGCATCATGATATGTAAATTTGTCATATAAACTCACAGAGACAGAAAATTCTATGTTAAAGTCAAGTTCTCCTTTCCTAATGCTGTGATTGATGTCCCTGCACTGAGAATATTAATAATAATTCTCATGAAGTCTTACAGTTGAGGGGGCTGTTTCAGGTGTAGGGAATTTGACTTTATTGCTGAGTCATTATGAGCAGACCCCCTAAAATTCACCATTTTGGGGAGAGTCTTTGCTCCCAATAACATCATTGGGGATTTACCATCCTCCCCAAAATGTTGGTGCCTCCTTCATGTTAGTGATGTTAACCTGCTTGATAAGGTACTCACAGGATTTTATTAGAATATTTTTTTTTGACCCGTTCCCTTTATAATATCATAATTAATTTAAGTGCTAATACAGAAGTACAGATTATTTACTTTGCACATTTGTGCAGTTCCATAATGTGTATGTGAGAGGCATCAACTAGTGGTTAAAAAGAAAAATCATATATTATAAAAACAAAAGGTATATATGGCAGGAAGTAGGGCTCAATATCAAAGACCAAACTGAGCCCCCTGTAACAAACGTGTCTAGCAACAGCACAAACACACCCAGACTTGACGGCAGCTGTTAGACTGGGTAAGTGGTAGTCCTCCCTACAGCAGATAAAACCAGCCTGACAATGGCAAACCCACTATCAGGAATCTAACTAACGGACCCTGAGAGACCCTACAAGGTGACAGCGAAGACAACTAGACCAGTGTTCACCCTAGCACACAGAAAAATGTCAAGCCAAAAACAAACCAGACTGAGACAGGGAAAGCGGGGTCACACTAGGAGTCACATGACACAGATGGACAAACAGATACAAATAGACAAGCAGAGTCAGACAGAACTGGGTCAAAACCCAAATGGCGGCAAAGGTACAGTGTCAGAAAGCAACAAAACGGTCGGGAAGTGCAGCAGTAGTCGAATACACAGAATAGCAAACAAGAAATAGCACTAGATAGCAAGACAAGACTGAATAATCAGCACCCTCTGAAGGAACTGGGCAGAATCTAAGGGGAGAAAAGAAAACTGCCCACAGTTCAGCCGTCCATCACACAAGCCACAGCTGCAGACAAAACAAGCTCAAACCTGCACCAAGCTTTCTCTTAGGAAAGATCCTGAAAGCAAGTTGTCAATCACAGGCAGGTCCGGGTGTGGTTTTCAAGCACAGAAGTTTAAAACTTGATCCCATTCAGAGCGATTTGCCACCACCATTATAATACCAAGGCCATGGATTATGCTTGTCCTCTTCATTGACCACTTCTTCATACCATTGCTTGCTAACAATGCAGTTGAAAGAATGATGTTCTTGGCTGCCAAGTAGCAGTATACTTTGCCTTTATATTTTCATAATTTTTTAAAATCTTCTATTGACGTCAAATATTGACATAATGATTTAAGTATATTGGTACAAATTTGAAGGTAATTAAAGTAATGTGGTCGTTTTAAATGTGTTTAATTCTCTGAGCTGTGTGGGTGAGGGAGAGCATTTTGTATATTGCCCATAATAACCCAAGCGCTGCAGAACTATGAGTCACATTTAGGATATGGTACACCTGATAAATAAGTCTTTTGGCAGTTGTAGCTTGTGCAACTTTTAGAAATCTCATTCATCATATTTATAATAAAACTGTTTATCATGCTGCAAGATGATACATTTTTGAGAATGTTTATCCCTTATTTTTTGCTTTGAATGCACTGTAATTTGAGATAGTAATGAATAATATATATATATTATATATATATATTATTAAGCATTCAGAGACTACTTTAAACTATGCTTGTTGATTTGTTGTTAAATATACTGAACAAATCCCAGGTTCTATTACCATAGTCAAACAGTGGTCTTTGTATTTTTATAGAACATCAAAGACATTTTGCTTGCAGGCCACAGACACGCAGTCGCTTGGATGGATGAATGGTATGGTAAGTACCTGGCTTATCCTTATACTAATTGTTATTAGTCAAAGCAGAAGATTTTTTGTTAAAATGTAGTAGAATTAAATCAAAATCCATGAATATATAAAACTTATCCCCCATCAGAAGATAAGCAATGTGCAAATAACGGCATGTGTTTCAGTCAATCATACTTCATCATACTTCATTTTACCTCCTACTATTTGCTAAATAGTTTTCTCTTGTTGTTGTATACAGTACATGGCCTCATTGAATTGCAATAATTAAGACATTTACATGCCACCTAGGCTATGCATGACCTGATCACTTTGTAGGTCAGGGAAGAAACTAAACTCCTTATGGGGATTTTGCCATTTTAGGCCACCATTACAGAGATACATTGACTTAAAGGTGTATTCTCGTCTTGGCATTCACATTCAATTTCATTAACCTACCATACATAAACATTTCTTCAATTAGATGTTATTAAAAAAAATTGTTCCTGTGTGAAAATTTCCCATAAATGTAGTGATATAGTCCCTTAGAAACAAGACTCTGTCCTTGGATACGGCCACCTCTTCTGGAGTGTTTGCACAAAGACACAAAGGGTGTTTGTATAGGAAATGTCTGGGAGTTACTGCATTACCTACAGCTGTCCTGTGGTAATGATAGCTGAAGTCAGGTGGTCAGGCAGGGCTCAATAGCATCTGGCCACTGCTGCCTAAATGTGAGGTGGTCGTATCCGAAGAAGCCATCTCGTTTTTAAGGGACAACATGGCTGCATTTATGAGAAATTATCTTCACACATGAACATTTTTTTTAACAACATCCAATTGAAGTAATGTTTACATATGGCAAATGAATGAAATTAAATGTAAATGCCGAGATGGGAATACCCCTTTAAAGGCCATGGATGGATACTTTGTCTCTGTGCTACTTTTAATGACAGCTCCCTACAAATCAATACATGACCAATCAATACAATACCAATACATATCTGGTAGTTTGATGTGGGACAAGACTCAAACCAATATCACTTTTCAAAAGGAATAGATCTCCATTGTGCATTTCATCAATAGTGCAGGAAACTGGTTTGGTTAGGTGAAAGGACAGTGAGTGAGATTTTGCCTTTAAGTCTTCATACTTCATCGGCAAAGACCATGCATACTTCACTGGGTATTCTAGATATATTAGAATGTCAAAAAGCATATGGATGGAGTGATTTATATGGAGGAGAGTTCCAGATGCCCCCCCCCCCTCTAGCACATATGGTGATTTTAGATCATCTAAACAGATTAAATCCCAGTTTGTGGCCAGTGTTATTTAATTAGCATCCGGGTATTTTGTTTTGGTGGGCTTAGCCAGTGAATCAGTTTATATAAAACCTTTGCCTTCTCCATGTTATATAAGGCTGTGAGTGTTTTCTACTGAAATCTACATCAGAAGAACATATGACATGCATGCTATGTTTACAGGTATGTCATTAGAAGATGTTCGCAAATTTGAGAAAAAGATTCAGGAGGAAACAAACTGCAAAGTTAATTCTCAGAAAAAGAATGCAGGTAAGCAAATATGTGCCCAGCAAGTCTTCTATGGAACCTGTACAGTAAAATATATTAAAACATTACAAACATCCCATTTAAAAAAAAAAGCTCTACTCTAGAAACAAAATAATTTAAATCAAATTTGTTCTTTATATTACTTACCTAAATCATTTAAACAGTTTAGCTTTTTTTTTTTTTTGGAAATGTAGAGTAGTAAACATTATGGGTGGATGGAATATGTGGCCAAGGAAATTTACCAAACTATTGAGGGGCAATGGCATTTAGGTCATTAAGGCTTTATGGAGGAGACTCATAGGATAAGGTACAACGTATTATAAATCAGCTACCTGTTAACTGATATTGATCCCAAATGCTGCAGATAAGGGTTGATCGGTATATATACATACCATATACTGACTGAGCAGTTCTACACAGCCTGGCATGTATACGGCACATGACCACTCAGCAGTCAAATGCTGGATGAAGCAGAATGGAAGCAGTGAGGGATCATTGGGGGAAAGGGAGGTAAGTATGCTCTATTATATAACCATCCAGTATTTTGGTCCTAAATAATAAAAAAATATTAAATCTGACAAGTGGGGCAGCATTGTGGCTGAGTGAGTAGCACTTCTGCCTTGCAGCGCTGGAGTCCAGGGTTCTAATCCAAGCCAGGTCAACATCTGCATAGAGTTTGTATGTTCTCTCCGTGTTTGCGGGGGTTTCCCTCTGGGTCCTCCGGTTTCCTCCCACATTTCAGAACATACTGGTAGGTGGTTTAGATTGTGAGCCCCATGGGGACAGGGACCGATATGCCATGCTTTGTGCAGCGCTGCTTAATCTGGGTGCGCTATATAAATAAAGACTTATTATTATCCCTAAAGCAATAAAGCTGTATGTTTAGTACCAGTGAGGCATTCGATTGCAATTTAGGAGATCAAGATCACCTTTCTTGGCAGAAAAATACACTAGGTATGTGACTCAAGTACATAGCTCCTATATATGCTTAAGCTCATACATCTTTTGTAGCTGTTGACTAATAGCCAAAAAGTTATTAGTCTTCCATACTCATGCATGTTACAAGTTAGCAGCTTAACCTTACCTACTGGGTAAGTTTCTTGCGATCTGGTCATTTAGTAGGTCATTTGGCTGGCTATGTAAAATACACATAAAAGCTTCCCTCTGAGCCTTGGGAAACAATACATAAAATGTTCTAATTTTAACCAGTGTCAGGATGTTATTTGTTCAGCTGAGCTCCCTCTGCTTTCCTCTCTCTTCCTCCTGTAGCCCTCAAGAGGTCAAGCTCTGCTTAGTTATTTCTATAAGGGTGGGTTCACACCACGTTATTTGCCATACGTTGTATGGACTCATCAGGAGGAATCCAACGTGCCCTAACAACGTATGGCACAGACAAATCCCACTGTATGTCTATACAGTGGAATATGTCTCCCGGAAACTTCCTCTACCCCCTGAGTACAGCCGGTGATAGGACAGTTACATCACTGTGGGAATAAACAGTTTATCGGCAACAGCCAAATAAGGACAGTGATATCTCATGGGTCGCCCCTCCTGCCCAGCGATGTATGCGCTCAGCAAGGCTGTGAGGAGGGATGTAATACGCTGTATCAACTCCCCATAGCAGTCCATTTAGTTTGACAAACGCATGTCACTCAGCCAGAGGCTGGAGGATGAAAGGACATAGCATAACTAATTCAGGAACAGTGCAGCCACATTCTGCTGTTTTTTCACCAAGCAATGCTAAATTTGGAACATTTCGTTATTTTCTTGAGTGTCGATAGGTATGGTTTGTTTGCTAGGGTTGTTTTTCAATTCAAATCTGGACCTGACTAATTCACAGTGAATCATAAATCTCTTCAATAACCAAGATCAATTAGTTCATCTTTTCCCCTGTTCTACTTTAAGACCTATAAAGTCATCTCTCCAAAATCCTAATTTATTATAAGTACTATTTTATCTTGAGATGTGGAAGAGTCTTTATTTTAAGAAAATGCTGCTTGCATTGTGATTTGTGAAGGAGTGGGGAATCATTACCTGATAAATGGAAACTCCTGGCAATCAAACTTTCTCACATCTCTTGTAGATTGTAGGTCCCTTAACCGACGGTGTTCCCAGTCCAGTTACAAAAACATTCCTGGAATACAGTAAGAGATGATTCACCAAGGATTTTTACATTCTTCTTTTATAAAAAGGCACTTATAAGCAGTGGTTTGTTCTAATAAGCTAACTAATGCATAACATAACAGCTTTTTAACAGAGAAATTGACAAAGCTAAGGTTGTTGGTTGCATGACAACATATTTCTTTTCCTCCTTTTAATCCATAACTTTTCTTTCCAGTATGTTCATCAATGACAATTCTCTTTCTACGTTTACAGATCCAAGGAGTGAAAATTTGTTAAACATTGGTGGAGGAAAACATTCAATTAACAGATCAACCTCTTGGAATAATGGAACAGAGGCATGTTCATATGCTTCAACCAATGGAACAGCAGAACCCAAACCACGCCCAAGACTGCCATCAGCTCCAGAATAAAGTTTAGAGATTCAGAGATTTTCAAATACAAAATAAGACATTGTTTAAAAAAATCCTGGAATATGTTACTGATGTCTTCTGAACAAATCATTTACTATATACTTGATGGAATAACGTGGTTACTTTGATGTGCATCATGTTTACTTTTGATTAGTGAGATGCAGAAGAAGCCTACAAGACTTGAACTTGTTCCTGTACATGTCATATACTGGAACAATTACTGACCACATAACCCTCCTTTGCTATTTCCTAATTCCTTGTCTTTTTTTCTGGAACAGATAACCTTCAGGCAACATGAGCACAACAGTAATTAAATGACATTATGGTGACATTTGTGTAGAGATGTTGTATGTATATCAAGATTATAACGTCCATATACTATATCCAGGCCCTGAAGTACTCTTAAACCTATTTGAACAAATGTTATAGGGGTTTCTGTTTGGGTATACACAATTAATTATATAGTGCCTTGCGAAAGTATTGGGCCCCCTTGATCTCTTCTACCTTTTGCTACATTTCAGGCTTCAAACAAAGATTAGTGATGAGCGAGTATACTCGTCCGAGCTTGATGCTCGGTCGAGTATTAGCATACTCGGACCGGCTCGTTGCTCGGACGAGTATTTGCCCTGCTCGATAACGAGCATTTAATGAAAAAAAAAAGAAGTGAAGAACAGTAAAAAAATACAATTAAAACAATTAATTTAATCATTTAATTGAAGAAAACAGCGAAAGAACACAGTGCAGAATAGATTGCAGATGTTCCGGGAACATCTGCGATCGTTTCCGGAGACACGCGTGCAGAACTGTGTTCTCCGCAATAGTATTTGAAGAACAATATGTGTTGGCAACTTCTGCAAGTTGTTCTCTGCACATTGTTCTTCAAATACTATTGCGGAGAACACCGTCTGGCACGCTGTCTCCGGAGCAATCGCAGATGTCTGGAGAGAGCGCGTGCAGAACGGTGTTCTCGCATAGTATTTGAAGAACAATATGTGTGAAGAACACTTGCAGATGTTCCAAACATCTGCAAGTTGTTCTTCACACATATTGTTCTTCAAATACTATTGCAGAGAACACCGTTCTGCAACGCGTGTCTCCGGAACAGATCGCAGATTTCCCCGAACATCTGCAATCTGTTCTGCCTGGTGTTCTTTCACTGTGCTCTTTCAGTTTGTAATTTTACTGAAAAATGCTCGGGTCTCCCATTGATTTCAATGGGGCTCGTTACTCGAAACGAGCACTCGAGCATTGGGAAATGTTCGGCTCGAGTAACGAGCACCCGAGCATTTTAGTGCTCGCTCATCTCTAATAAAGATATAAAGTTGTCAATATTTGGTGAAGAATCAACAGCAAGTGGGATACAATAGTGAAATGGAACAAAATGTATTTTAAAATTTGGTAAAAAATAAACAAAAAATAATAAATCTAAAAGTGGGATGTGCAATATTTTTTTGGCCCCTTTACTTTTAATGCAGCAAACTCACTCCAGAAGTTCAGTGAGGAAATCTCCAATGTTGTCCTAAATGACTGATGATGATAAATATAATCCACCTGTGTGTAATCAAATCTCTGTCCTTTTTAAAGTGCAGAGAGCACCATGAAGACCGAGGAACACACCAGGTAGGTCCATTAAACTGTGGAGAAGTGTAAAGGACATCTACCAACATTTTCCCAGTGGTAGACTGTCTCATATGCCACTCTCATTACCTTATGTTTACGACCCTCTTTGCGCTTCCTCCAGGGCCCCTGTTGTATGGAGAAAATAAATTTCTGGCCAGAGGCTCTCAGTGTCTCGTCTGACAAGCGCCTCCTGGCTCCTCTGAAAGCTAATTAATGCACGCCCCTGCCCTGCCTTATTCGTATGGACCGCTCCCAGCTATTCGCATGGTCAGGCAACCGGTGACGGTAAAGATTTCACAAACTTTAAACTTCACACTGCACAAATCTGTTTATGTTTGAAACCTGAAATGTGACAAAAGGTAGAAAGGTTTAAGGGGGCCAAATAGTTTTGCAAGGCACTGTATATGTATATATTTATTTCTTCAATTGCAGGTTATTCAAAAATGTGAAGATAATTTCCCACAAATATTGTCCCATAGAAATTCCCATTTATGGGAAATTATTTGTCCCACAGAAATTCCCATTTATGGGAAATTATTTTCAGACAGGTACATATTTTAACTAACATGTAATTGAAGGTATATATTATACATATACATTTTCAGATGTAAGCGTGAATGTCCAGTTGGAGTTCTGTTTTTAAGATTAATGTGAAACTCAAAATGAAAAATTCACCTACCATCTTTTCACATTTGTTTAAACCCAATACCTGAACTCTAGGATAGGTCAGCAACACCAGCTAATTGTGGTCCTTACACCAGCAGCTGCAGTGCACAGAGCTCCATGTAGTATAATGTAATGGGTGATTGTGGCAAGCTACTGCAGCTCAACTCCCACTCAACTCAAGTGACCAATGGTATTTATAATTTACTGTAAATCATGAATTTCATAATCTTAGAAATGAACTTTAAAGGGGTTGAATACTTTATCTCATGTTTTTGTAATGTGTGTGTAAGTGTGGGGAAGGATATTAGGTAATTTACCAAAATACATCTCTTGAAAGTTCTGCTCTACTTTCTTAATATGTCTTTTACATCATCAGACAGACATTCCTGTCCATAAAATGGATGCAGATGGAGGATCATGTGATCTCTAACTGTCCATGAACAATCTCCAGTTAGAGATCACATGACCCTCCATCATCAGCCATTTTATGGACAGGAATATCTGGTTGATGAGGTAAAAGACAAGAGACTTCACTTTACATATCAAGAAAGCAGAAACTATTGATAGATGTATATTGGTAAATTACTTAATATCCTGCACCTCACACATTACAAAAAACATGAGGTAAAGTGGCCAACCCCCTTAAGCCTCATTAAAGCCATATAACTAGCCTTTGGATAACTCATGCTTAGTTATGACGATTATAATTACATGTTATGTATACAGTGTATAACATCTGTCTGTGTATAGATGAAAAAGTCCCACTTCTATTATTCAGGTAGATCAACCCAAGCACAACATTAT
This sequence comes from Engystomops pustulosus, assembly GCA_019512145.1. Taxonomy (NCBI): domain Eukaryota; kingdom Metazoa; phylum Chordata; class Amphibia; order Anura; family Leptodactylidae; genus Engystomops; species Engystomops pustulosus. The sequence goes on along the minus strand of CM033646.1, from coordinate 82,017,285 downwards.
GACTGTTAAACACACCATAAAAATTTTGGTGCTGTTACAGACTTATGATGATGTATTTAGGATTAAAGAAAACGAGTTGAAAACTTGTTTTTGCATTAAATTTCAACCCACCTTCGGCACACCATGATGCGTTCTCGGCGCACCAAGCGCGCGTCCGTGCATGCGCCCGAATAGGAAGTGCCGGAGATCCGGTGACATCACCAAGCTCTCGGGCACACTCGCGCCTCTGCAACTTTGCGTGCGAAGCCAGCCAGGATAAAAATTTGAAGTTGCGCATACACGAGTGTGCCCGAGAGCTCTGGGAAGTCACCGGCCCTCCGGCACTTCCTATTCAGGCGCAGGCACGGTCGCGCACATGGTGCGCCAAGAACGTATCATGGTGCGCCGAAGGGGGGTGAAATCTAATGAATAAACGAGTTTTTCAAGCAATACAGCGGTTTCTAAAAATTATAAAGATATGCTCCGGCACCAGCTCACCCTGAGCTGGAGCAAGGTATTTGTGGGTTATAACTACCATTTTAAAGTGGTAGGTTTCCTTTAAACTAAATCTGGTGGCACAAAAAAAAAAAAGGGCTGAGGTTTTTTTATAAATTTTGTATGATAAAGAAAAAGTTGTTTTCCTGACCTGTCATTTGTATTTGATGTGGCCGGCTGTTAATTGTTATGTTTAGGACAGAGCAATATTTGTTTTATTTACTATACATATGCTTGTTATAAAATTGCATTTCACAGTCTGACATTTTTCCTATCCAATATTACGTGCTCTAAACATTACTGTGTTTTACGATGCTATTAGACACACAAAGATTTCACTGTAAATAGTGAAATTGAGTAAAAATTAGTTGCAGGATTATGATCAAGCAATGTAGTGACCTCAGGATTTTTTGCGTCTCCAGAGCCGGCATGTGCTGTCATAAACTTCATGGAGCCGACTTTATCATTATGAAGAACAAACCCTCAACTGGGTATTATATCTAGGAAAGGGAATAGCTTTTGTATTTACCCACCAGTTTTAGAGTTTCTCCGACCCGTACTCCAATATGTGGTGTGAATGGAAAACTGGTGGAAACAGAATGGGTGAAGTTTGCATCCCCATATTAAATAAGTGGCCGGAGCCGCTAAGTGAATATCGGCGCAGAACCACCGGCGGGGGGAAATTTTAAGACTGGTGTTTGTCAGTTGAGCCTTAATGAATTCCCCCCAATTTTTTTTTTTAGTGCTGGGCAAGAGCTTGAATGAGCCGTCTGTCATAGCAATAGTTTTCCAAGACTATTGAAAATAAGAAAATAAAGATTGCTGTACTTGTATAGATCTCCCTCAGCTTCTACTGGGCTAGAATACACATTTGGCCCAATGGTTGTGATACATTCCTATGGACAAAATGTCACTGTAGACTGTGATAATATATGTCCTACATCACAAAGATACAGCAAGTGGTCTTTTGCCCCAATGGGCACAATATCATAAAAGGTCTAAAATATACACATTAAAGTAAGCACCAGAGGAAAGTTATATTATGGAACCAGAAATTTTCTTGGACGGTCCTGAAGTTGAGGAAGTAATCTTGGTCTCCTTAATCAAGTCCTTCCTATGGTTTTGCTGGCACTGTATATAAAAGAACTACTAAGAAGTGTCTGTGCTGATGTCCCAGCTAACTGTAGAAATGTGTTTAGTTGATTTTCCTCTTCTGTGCATTCTATGACCAGTCATAGTGATATGCCTACCCAAACCAGTTTGCTTTAGTGAAATATATTATATTTACTATTTCAGATATTTTTCAAGCACTGTGTACTGTACAGAATATTTTGCACATATCTTAATAAATCCTAAAGTGAACTATTTTCACTATACTGAATCTTTGAATATTTGTTTTATTTACTTAAATGTAAATCAAGATATTTATTAATGGTTTATGAGAAGTGAAGAGTGGATCCAAAACCCCAAATTATTTAAAACTTAGTGTTAATAGTTCATTATTCGGCAGAAAAACTTTATGGATTACTGCTTGATAGCTTCAAAGTAGCAGTGTCAGTTTTCTGTATCCATAATAACAAACCAGCACATATGTGTTCACATCAAGCATGTTTATTTGCTGGGTGCCGGTGTTAGATTTCTGCATAAGTATACATCACAGAGGTGTTCACTGCAAGTATGCTTTTTTCTAAGTAGCCATGTCAATGTTCTCCATAAGTATACATCACAAACTAGCAGGTGTTCAATAGAAGCATGTTATTTTTGCTAAGTAGCTTTTTCACTTTTCTGCATAAGTAATCATCACAAACTTGCATAGATGTGTTCAATGCAAGAATATTGTTTATTTTCTAAGTATGAGCTCACGGCAAGGTTATTCTTTTTGCTAAATAGCAGTATTCGTTTTCTGCATCCATAATTACAAACCGCCACATACGTGTTCACTGCACGTGATCGGCGCATTAGAGCCAGCTTGCATGCGACACAAATCGGGAGGCGTGGACGTCAGACAACCCCACTGATTCGGACAAACTGTGCAACTTAAAAACAAAATTGTGTTGCAAGATCAGCACTCACATGCACCTGGAAGAAAAAGGTTAACTCCGGCGGACCTCAGCGGGGGAAGCGACATATGCAGGAAATTGGAACCACGTTCTTAGTGAATCGTGGCAGACCCGAATCCTCATCGAACAACACACAGCGGGGATTGCGACGAGACAGTAAGTTAATGTGCCCCATTCTGTTGTGTAGAACTTGATTTTTTTTTCTCACAATACAAATGTTTGCACATGCATGCTTGTTTTTATTTTTACAATTTTTTTCAAAACATTTTAGTTGGTTGATCACCATTACAGGCAGTCCCCGGGTTACATACAAGATAGGGTCTGTAGGTTTGTTCTTAAGTTGAGTTTGTATGTAAGTCGGAACTGTATATTTTATCAATGTAATCCCAGCCAGAACTTTTTTGGTCTCTGTGACAATTGGATTTTAAAAATGTTGGGTTGTCATAAGAATCAATATTTACACTAAATCTTAACCCCTTCCCGACATTTGACGTAATAGTACTGCATGGCGGGAGGTGCGTTCCCGCAAAATGCAGTACTATTACGCCAAGCGTCTGGCCCCCGCTCCTGAACGGAGCCGGGGCCAGAAGCTGCGGGTTTCGGCTATATATTATAGCTGACACCCGCCTCTAACACCCGCGATCGGAGAAATCTCCGCGCTGACCGCGGCGTGTTAGGGGCGTTTCGCAAGAATCAAACCCCCCCGCGGCGCTTACCGGGGGGGTCCGTGGTTCCGATCGCAGCCCCGGGACTGCCGATTTTGTTTTAACCCCTGTAAAACAATTAAAAGGGTTAATAAACTTCATAAAAGTTGTTTAATGTACGTTGAGGGGTGTAGTTTCTATAATGGGGTAATTTAAGGGGTTTTACTTTTATTTAGGCCTCTCAAAGTGATTTAAAACCTGAGCAGGTCCCTCAATAGCAGGATTTTGCGGTTTTTATGAAAATGTGAAAAATCGCACCTAACGTTCAAAGGCCCTTAACATCCTACAAAAATAAGAGTATGCATAAAAAACCATGTCCACATAAAGTAGACATTTGGTTAATGTTAGTTATTAAGTTTTTTTGCTGTTATGACTATGTGTGGAAAAAGTAGAACATTTTGAAGTTTGAAAATCGAGAATTTTTCCAAATTTTCAACAAATATCTGATTTTCTCATAAATAAATGCAAAACATACCACTAAAATTTTTCAACTAACATGAAGTACAAAGTGTCACGAGAAAACAATTTTAAAATCACTTGGCTATGTTAAAGCATTTCAAAGTTATAACCATTTATAGTCACACAAGGCAGATTTGAAAAAATGGGCTGTGTCAGGAAGGTGAAAAGTGGCTTCAGCGTTAAGGGGTTAATTGCAGACACATTCGATAACTGTTACAGCTGTTTATTGTAGCCTACGACTAAAGTATAATAAATTACCAATATCCAGAGGTCCGTTTGTAACTAGGGGTCGTATGTAAGTCGAATGTTCTTAAGTAGGGGACCGCCTGTACTATAATAATAATAAGAAGAAGAATAAACTACATTTATATATCATAAGGGATGGAGAAAGCCACAGCAGTTCCAGAAAATCTTTATTGTAACAACCAGTTGAATCTTTCTCAAGCATAAAAATCATGACCAAGACTAAACTATATATAGAAAAGTGGGTACGTGACCCATCAGTATGCATCCTAGAAGACCTTGTACCTAGAGATGAGCGAGCACTAAAATGACTCGTTATTCGAGACAAACTTTTCCTGAGCTCTAGTGCTCGTCTCGAATAACGAGCCCATTGAAGTCATGGGAGACTCGACATTTTTCAAGGGGACCAAGGCTCTGCACGGAAGCTTGGCCAAACCCCTGGGGAACCCAGAAAAGGATGGAAACACACACCGACATGGACAACGGAACGCAGGCAGCATGCATGGATGCCTCTGAGGCTGCTTAATCGCACGTCCGATCCATTATCCAAATTATGGGCAACACATGGCCATGACAGAGTGAACTAATGAGGCTAGATTTCCTATGTGACAACAGGGTTGCGGGTAATTTAGTCGATAACACAGCATGGGTGGCGACATAGTGACCAAGTTCCATAACGTTCTGGTAAACACCCGAAAAATAAGCCTGACAACAGCTCTTTTGATAAGGGACAACATGTGGAGGCAGCCATGGAGACGACTTCCATGATTAAAGCGCGACGTAATGGGCATCCATATTGTGCTGCTATGATTGCAACTTCAGGTCTCCAGCATGGCGGACGACAGATGGCCGAGTTCCACTAGGTATCTGGTCTGATACACCCGAAATTCTGACCTACAAGCTCGTTTGATAGGGGATGATTGCTGCTATCCTCTCGTGCTCCAGCGTCTGGGATATAGAGAGTTGAAATGAGACATTGGTGGACGCTGTGGGATCGTGGAGGGAGGCAAATGGACGGACAACAGCAGGGTGCAGCATGTGATGGATGCCTTGATGCCTGGCGATCTTGTGAGCTGGCGTCCCACTGCCAGGCAAGATTTCGCCTGTCCCAGCCCCTGTCTCTCCGCGTCCCCACCCAAAATGGGCCTGGGGGCCCGAAGCGTTTACTTTTGAAAAAATTATAATTTTCAAAGCAGGCCGGGTCGTTTGAATATTTCACCTAGGAATGTAATGGAATGCAGGTGGTTCTTTTTTACGGAAATGGTTCCATGATATAGAGCGACATTATGGGGTCATTCATATTGCCTGCTAATGTGCAACTTCAGGTCTCCAGCATGGCGGCGACAGATGGGCCGATTCCACTATGTATCTGGTGAAACACCTGAAAAATTCTGCCTTGACAACAGCTCGTTTGATCAGGGGACGATGTATGGACAGTGAACTAGTAGTAGATTAAAGGTGCTGCAGTTAAACATCTGTATTCCTTTTGCAGTGTATCTTGGCACGTTACTGAATTGAGCTTGGCGCCTCCGCTGCCCCCTACTTTCCCGGCGCGCCCTTACCTCTCCCTTTCTATTCGCCCATTCCGGGCCTATGGATTCACGTATGCTCGCCGCTCCCCCCATGCTCCCCTCTCTTGTTCGGCCTATCCTTGCTCGTGCCGACAATCCTCTTTCTTGGCCTCCATATCGCCCTCCACAGTTCGACTCCGTTCGCTCACCTGGGTGCTCCGTGGCCGAGCAAGCATCGGTAGGGTACCCTACGCTCCGTCTCACCGATGCTGCTTCCCACCGGTCGCCCCAACAGCAGCCCACAACTTCTAAGAACCTTTTTGTAGTATCAAGTGTATATGTGCCTCCGGTTGTCTTTCATCATTTGCCTATAGATAGGTTAACCTTTCCACTGATTTAGATACTCTCGTCGTCTCGGCTGGAGGGATATTCCGTGGCAGCGAGCAACACTCGACTGCGCCAATGAAGCCTGAAATATATCTGTTCGAAATAACTGATAAAGTGGTTTTGGCGGTCCATTATACTGGTTTTGTGGATTACACATCATTGGTGGCAGACAATCATGAACCCCAAGTCTTCTTTTCCCGATTTGTGGAACCAGACGTACCATGAACATCACCCAAGGTCAACAATATCACTGGCCCTGACTCAGTCTCCTGTGTGCGTATAGTCTATGAACCATCCTCTGTACTGTGAAGGCAGTAATATGACCGACCGTTCTGGGAGCCAGCGCTTATCTAGAGGCGATATCATGTGGAGGTAAGCAATGAGCACAGATCACGTTTCCGCGTGTGTGGTTAGCCCAGTCTTCCTCTCACGCAGAGCATGCCACCACATGGCGCGCGGTGGAGTGTTGCCTATCGATATGAGCACTTCTGACTCTCTTACATGCCTCAATCTTGGCCGCCGATGTGCCTGTAATGGCGTGTTGACAGTCCAAAAAAAGTTTTTCAAACAGAGGGAGCTTCCAGTCCGGTTGTGTCTGCTGGCACCTCCCAGGCAAAAAATTCTCAATAACTACAAACTCGGCAGCACCCTTATGGCTACTGCCTCCGTTGTCGCGCTGAATCCCCGTACCTGTATTACTTCGTCCTTCCGGTGCTGGTGCCGACCTCAAGTCGCGTTCCGCCCTGACCACGCAATACCCCTCCTCTTTGGCTGAACTGCAACACACTGTCGACATAGAACTCGTGTGCCCACACCCCCCCGCGGTCTGCTGCCCTACGTGCTCCGATCCTAGTCGTGCTGCGCACCTCTATCCGTCGCCGCGATGACTAGAGCGGCTACTTCTCCAAGCGCCTCTCCGAAAACCCCCGCCCGCGCCCTTCCATGTGACACGTCAACTCCTTCGACTAATCAGAGATATGCACGACCCTGTATTATTCGCTTAGTAGAACCATGCCATAATCGCGCTCTCGGCCTTCGTTGTCTCTCCTGCAAGAACAAATCTACAGCGTTCCCGCTAGCCACCTGCCTTTGGTCTCTCGCTCACATGCGCTGTTCTTTAACGCTGCCGCAGCAAAGACGATGATGACGCTGCGCGCGTAAAGCCTGAGCTGCGATTAAGCAATGGCGTGGTTACTCTCTTCAGAGGCCTTTGTTTTCAGGTCGTGCGACGTTCAGCATGCGCCAACTTAGCTTTTTCACTCGCTGTTTGTATGGACCTGGCTTGCCCCGAGTTTGGACCCTTTCACTCTATAGCATCTGGGAACCGATTCGGGAATCCAGTACTTTCGGGGGAGAAACTGGTCAGATGCTCTTCATGGTAGTCGCATGATCACGTATCACTGTCTCCAATAACTATTAGTCCGGTGCCCCTGAGCCCATACTCGCAGGCCTGGGTCCATGCGTCGGGTCTCCTTCGCTGTTCGCAATCGATCAGGTGTCCCAGGCCTGACGTACGGGCTCTCGTAGCTCTTAGTGCCCGGACGATTTTGGATTCTCCACCGCTCCGAGTTCGCGCCTCGTCCGCCCCTTCCTAACCTTCATTGCCACCAGCGAGCGATTCCTCCCTGCCGCACGTCATACGCCCTCTGGTATGAGCCGCCGCGAATACTGTTTGTACGCCCTGTGCCCTTCCAAGTCGCTTTCCCCGGCGTCCGTTCGACGCTTCCGTCCTTCGCGTATGGCGTGCCATTTCTTCTAAGTGTGTCGCTTCCCCTCTTCGATTAGCGCACTCATCGCCTTCTCACCTCTTGAGCCTGCTCGGACACCTCACTCCTTGGCCTTCGTCGTTGTGCCCTTAGCTCGCACAACGCCCATACATCCCGGCTTGTCTGCCACTGACTTAGGCTTCGGTTCCCTACAGTGACTACGCCACCGTCCTTCCTCCGTAGGCGCACTCCTGCGCATTCCGTGTTTTCCAGCTATGTTTTTGAAAGATCAAGCCCAGCGAGGCTCTTTGAGTCTTAGTGCGGCCGGTCCCACTCTGTTCCGACCCTCTGCAGGCACTGTCGGTAAGCGCCGGACGCACACTGGCCCAGCCGTTCCTCCCTAGCTGCTTGCGATTCCTCCACTCGCCTCCTGGTTGCTCCGGGGACCGCCCCAACGGCCGCCCCTGTCCCTCTTCAGTGCTCGACTATGTGTGCTCAGCCTCGCGCTTCGCCTCTCACGGCCCGCAGTACATTGTGTACAGCCGTTGCCACTACCCACATCATTGTTCGGTAGAGAGCATACCTACGTACTGGTCCAGTGCTTAGAGGGCAAAGTGACCATGTCTGTGCGGGTGACATAAAACTGTCAAGGCTGTAAAGGGTACCCAATCCCCGGCCAGTGCGTGGAAAGGCTGCCTGCTCGGCTACTTCTTCCCTCGCTACTTGTCCCGCAGAAGTACGCCCTCTGCCGCTAGCGCTGTCAGAAGGGAAATACTGTTTCAGCTTGTGCACCAGGGCCTGCTGGTATTCATGCATTCTCACACTCCTTTCCTCTCCAGGGATGAGAGTGGAAAGATTTTGCTTGTACCGTGGGTCCAGGAGAGTGAATACCCAGTAATCGGTGCTGGAATAAATTCTTTGAACGCGAGGGACACGGGATAGGCAGCCTAGCATGAAATCTGCCATATGCGCCAGAGTCCCAACGCGCAAGAATTCACTCCCCTCACTGGCCTGACTGCCCATTTCTTCCTCCTCCTCCAACTCCTCCAAATCCTCTTCTTCTGCCCATACACGCTGAACAGTGAAGGACTGAACAATGGTCCCCTCTTCTGTCTCGCCAACATTCTCCTCCTCTTCCTCCTCATCCTCCTCCACCTCCTCCGATATGCGCTGAGAAACAGACCTAAGGGTGCTTTGGCTATCAACAAGGGAATCTTCTTCCCCCGTCTCTTGTGACGAGCGCAAAGCTTCCGACTTCATGCTGACCAGAGAGTTTTTCAACAGGCCAAGCAGCGGGATGGTGAGGCTGATGATGGCGGCATCGCCACTGACCATCTGTGTTGACTCCTCAAAGTTACTCAGCACCTGACAGATATCAGACATCCACGTCCACTCCTCATTGTAGATTTGAGGAAGCTGACTGACCTGACTACCAGTTCTGGTGGAAGTTGACATCTGGCAGTCTACAATCGCTCTGCGCTGCTGGTAAACTCTGGATAACATGGTTAATGTTGAATTCCACCTCGTGGGCACGTCGCACAACAGTCGGTGAGCGGGCAGTTGGAGGTGGCGCTGCGCTGCCCTGAGAGTGGCAGCATCTGTGCTGGACTTCCTGATATGCGCACAGATGCGGCGCACCTTCGTGAGCAAATCAGACAGATTGGGGTATGTCTTGAGCGGTGTGCCTTTTATTGCCTAGGCTCAGCAGTTTGAGCACCGCCTGCTGTCACTTAGCGACGGCACTGCTGCTGTGCCTAGAGCTACCGACTGATGGCGCCATGCCCACGGATGGTAATTCGGAGGAGGAAGTGGGGTGGGAGGAGGAGGAGGCATAGTAGGCCTTTGAGACCTGGACAGAGGTAGGCCCCGCAATCCTCGGCGTCGGCAGTATATGAGCAGCCCCAGGGTCAGACTCGGTCCCAGCCTCCACCAATTTAACCCAATGTGCCGTCAGCGATATATAGTGGCCCTGCCCGGCAGCACTCGTCCACGTGTCCGTGGTCAGGTGGACCTTGTCAGCAATGGCGGTGGGATACAGGAGCACGGATGATATGTTCTCTTACAAGTCCTTGATGTCAGGGCTGGGACAGCCATCACATCGGGAAACTAGTGGCGGCTGGGGACCGAATTACCAGAGGGGCGGCCAGCCGCAATTGAGGTTTTCAAACACGGCCCCTCGGTTTTACCAGCCTATACGCAGCATCTCCAGGCTAAGACAACTGGAGATTGGCCGTTTAGAACTATGGGCGTTGTGTAGGTGTATCGCTTGATCTTCCTATTTAGCAGCTCCAGACTCGAGGTATGGAGAGCTGAACGCTGGATGGATGATGATGAGTGTGGGATCGTGGCGAAGCAAGATGGGGGTTTTCGCACGAGGTGTTTGGCCCGTTGGTCCTGGGCAGGGCTGACATAGCAGAGAACGTGGGAAGGCAGGCTGGTGTGCCCGGACGAGGTGAACAGGAGTGGTGCCATGAGTGGGTGTTTGCATTAATAGTGCTCTGAGACATAACTGCATACTGGTAGTTAAGCTAGTAGTGGTGGTAACCCTGCTTGATCCTGGTTTGGCAAAGGTTGAACCACAGTCGTCGGTCATCCATAGTTTTTCTTTAAAGAACCATCCGACTTCTGAAAAATCTTGCCCTTGCCACAGGTAACTGTGACCTACGAGGCCACATTTGGCGCGCTGATGCAACCAACTCTGGCCCTGCCATCTCCGTCTGGGCCCCTACCACTGCCTCTTCCACCAACCGTTCTCGTATAAGACCACTCCGTCTCAGAAGGCACTGTGTCACCGCCGGACTATAACCCAGCTTGGGTCTCCCATCATATCTCCGTATCCTCGTATGCTCCCCCACCGGACTTCCTGCCATCGGACGAACAACTTAACCACTGGTGCTGACAACCGGTCTCCCTACGTAAGTCCTTTCCTCTACACACTACCTCTCACACTTAATGATCAATGATGTCATCATCAATCACACGACCTGTTGACCGGTGGAAAACCTGGCATCGGGAAAAATTGCTCAGCAGTACAACACGGACAAGTGGCTTTTGTGAACTGTGGAAGGGTCAGAAAACAGTTCTCCGAGTATGCCGGTTCAAATGCCAAAGTTTCTGGGAGGGGGCAGACTGGGTGTGATAGGAGGCCTGAGGGAGGAGGGAGGAGGCTGATTCGGATGACCATGGGTGGACTCGTGGAAGGTCCAAGGAACTTGACTCGGGCAACATTGGCGCTGATACTGCAACACAGCTCTGGCCCTGCCCATCCTCCGTCTGGCCCACCACGCCTCTTCCAAACCTGGTCTGCGTATAGGACTCACCTCATTCGAGTCAGAAGCTGGTCACCGTTGCCTATCAACACCGCTTGGGTCCTGTCAACATCATCATTCCTCCGATCCCATCAGTCTGCTCCCCCCTCGGCACTTCCTGCCGCCTGACAACAACTTCAGCCCACTGTATGCTGAAACCGTGTCTCTCCTCACGTCCCGACACCCTTCTTTACACACATCTTCCACTAGTCCAATACTGACATCATCACCACCCACAGACTGTACACGGATAGGGAAAACCTGGGCATTCGGAAAATTGCCTCAGCCAGCAACCGGACAAGTGTTTGTTGACTGTGGGGAAGGGTCAGAAAGAAAACAGTCTTCCATATGACCGGTTCAAATGCCCAAATTTTCTGGGAGGGGGCAAGAAGAACTGGGGGGAAGGAAGGTGCGCTGGGTGGAGGAGCTGGGAGTTGCTGATTTCGGGTGACATGGGTGGACTGCGATGGAAATACGGAACTGATGTGGACAAACTGGCTTAGAAAGCTTGTCCCGCAATCCCGATCAAACCCTACTTCGATGTCATGGACTCAACAGTGACTCTAAACTCCCACGTAGTCCCAGTAACTTGAGGACATGATGAACATAGGAATGTAGCTACTGCGGCTCCCCCCGCTCCCTCATACACAGGTGGTGCGTATCAACCCCCAGCCCAGAACACAGGCCTCTGACCCCAGTTCTAGTTGGACGCCACCCAGTCACGCCCTACGGTCCTCGTCACCCCCGCCCAGCTCGGTTTTTTAAACATTTTCAAAAATAAAGTGTGAAACTTACATTTTTTTTTTGGGTGTTTTTTTTTATTTTAGTAAACAAAACGATGGCATACCTATTGCAATGGCTAGTTTCTACCTACACTTGACAGCACACAACTAGATTTGTGCTGTGCCTGATGACTTTGAGCTATAAAAAGAAAGGGAATAAAAAAAATCCGCAAGAACGTGCCTAATTCTAATCAAACCCTCTATAATTGGTCCCACTTCTGTGTTTGTGAGGTGGATATGTGTGTCACTAAGAGCTGAAATACAAACGTTAGCAAGTCTCCCTGCAAATTACTCACAATATGGTACTGAGCACACTAACTAATGGCAGCACAGCCCAGCCACAGGCACACCAAAAAAAAAGTTCTAAAAAAAGTTTTATTGTAGCCCTAAGGAAGGGCTGTTGGGTTCTTGTAGAATCACTCCTGCCTAACACGATTCTAATAGAACCCCTAACGCTTTCCCTACCAGCAGCAGCTCTCTCCCTAGCGGCATCCAACAGAGAATGATCCGAGCAGCGTGGGCAGGGACTAGTCTATTCCAGTTCACCTGATCAGGCCAGCCAACCACTTCTATCGACTGTAAGGGTAGACACGTCAGCTGGGTGGAGTGCAAGTCTCCTGGCTTGTTATTGGCTCTGTTCTGGCCGCACAAAACAAAACGGCGGAGAATGCCATTTTCTCGAGCGGCGAAGCGAAGTATTCGCCGAGCAACGAGACTTTCGGTACGCTAATATGCCGAACGAGCATCAAGCTCGGACGATATGTTCGCTCATCTCTACTTGCCCTATAAAAATCATCGTCTAGTGAAAAGGACATATGGGATAAAAAGACAACCATCCCCGTGTCCGCAGCCCCGCAACAGTGTTAATACTATTAAAAAATACTATCATCGTCAGGGATAGCGGAGCCCAACTGCGTTTGCGTAGCTTTATGTTGTCATGCAGTCGAGTAATCCAATGAACTCATTGGGCTCCGTAGCCCATCTCTTGGTTGTCACGAATACAATAGACACGCTGTTATACTTGATGAGAGCAATTCTTAGGTAAGTATATCGATTTAAAACAAATCCAACGTAAACATAATCATCACTGTTCCTTTAGGAATAACCATTTATTCTGAGGGGCAACCCACTCAACGTTGATATAACGCGCAAAGTCGCAACGAAGTAAAAAGTGGAATAGATATGCAGTGCATTATGAGTGCACTTTATAGAAATCTGATTACTCATAGTCGGGATGTCGCAAAGGGAACATCCACTGTTTCCATATGGATCTCAACATAAAAAAGAGTGACTGTTACTTTTATCTCTGTAGCTCAATGTACGACTATATATTGTTTGGACAAATACGTGGGCATAGAAATCTTGGCTTATGACATTGTCCGATATGTCTGGCAGAGCTGAGGATGTGCCATTCACGTTTGGTCCCGTTTTAGCCGGTATGAGGTATCGATGGGGACGTTGCGCTGGGATGGGACATTACCACCTAGGGTTTTTGTCAACCTTTTCCATGCACACCCACCTTGGGTACCAAAAGGAGGCATAAATATGTTGTATGAAACTATGTGTGCTTGAGATTAATGCATGTCCCCTCCGATACATTCTTAACACTTTTTTTCTATAATATATCCATTTTATTGGACCCATCAACTCTTTTTTTCTGTTGGATCCATTGACACAGTGGATTGTCCCCTTCTGCGACATCCCCTACGGAATAATCAGTATTTCATAAACTGCACTACTAATGCTATGCATATCATATCTCACTCCACTTTACGTCTTGCGACTTTGCGTCTGGGAGCGATATATGCGTGTTATTCATCGTTTGAGTGGGTTGCCCCTCAGAATTAAATGGTCATTCCTAATGGGGAACAGTTGATGATTGTTATACTGTTTGATTTGTTTAAAATCGATATACTACCTAAGATATTGCTCTCATCAACGTATAACAGCGTAGTGCTATTTTATTCGTGACACCACGTACGAAGAAGGTCACTGAATCGGAAGTAGCAATCACATCTGAACGACCTGGAGCCAAGAGGGAGCTGCGGAGCCCAATGAGTTCATTCTGGAGTACTCGACTCCTCGTACAACCATAATAGCTACGCAAGCGCAGTTGGGTCTCGCGGATCCCTGGTGGAGGAGACGGGCCATTTATTTTAATGTTTCACGTGCGGTGCTGCGGTCACACGGGGATGTTGTTGTCCTTTTTAATCGCATTGTTTGCCTTTCACTAGACGATGTATATTTTTATGGGATACAAGGGTCTTCTAGGATGTTTACTGTACATTTATACTTCTATATGTTTATATATATATTGTAAAATAATGAACATGGATAATGATTTCACTGGCTGATCACGTCACACACAACGAAATAGATGTCACTACTACTTTTTCTATATATGTTAGTCTTGGTCATGTTTTTTTATGCTTGAGAAAGATTCAGTTGGTATTGCAATTTTATGCCTGGATGAGTGTACAATAAAATTTGCTGGAACTGAACCGTACCGGGTGCTGGGCTTTCTCCATCCTTTAATGCGGATTGGGACTCTGAGCACTGGATCCCCGCTCCGAGCACCACCCAATTGTAAGTGAGCCTTGGATTGCTGTCTTCTCTTTCTCCTTCTACATTTATATACGACCATCATTTTTACTAATCATAGGGTACATATACAAATATAATATACAAACAGTCTAACACCAGAGGGTCGGGATAGATTACTACTTTGTGGTGTTTTTTCCTCACCCATGGCTATGTTGACACTGGTATGCTGGTCGACGCTGACTGGATGGATGAGCCAGTAGAAGAGCTGGGAGAGCTGGAGAGTTGAGGGAAGGCAATGAAAGATTTTCCTACAATCCTCAAAGTATATACTCCCCACAGCGATACTACTTGCCTCAAGCTCAACCACCATTAACCCTTTGGACATTAGGAGATGTAACGTCCACTGCCCTCGCTTGCTAGTCTACATATAAGTTGTGATACTACTCCTTGCGACTAATGAGCATTGCACGTGCAAACCTTATTTTCCCCACAACCGGGTGTAATGGGCGGGGATGGCCTGCATAGGAAAGTATAACTGCTGGGAATGATTTTTGCGGGCCAGTTTTTCAACCATTACATTTTAAAGCGTGCTGAATGGAGCTTTAATCAAACCCCCAAAACGCCCGTCAGTGGGTGGAATGGGGTCAAACTTCCCGTTTCTTTCGTATTGTTGTGTGGATAGAAAGCTGGCCCCCCTTCTCTGGCATGGTGTGTACAGGCTGTAACTAAGCTGTATGGGTGGGCGGCACAGTAAAGCAAAGGGGTTCAACCCATGGGTGCAGGCTACGGCGTGTCCTGATCCAAGACACGCTACGTTAAAACAGCAAATCAAAGAAGTAGCAGCACTCCGTGTCCAATTCAGGGTTTTTATCCCAAGTGACAGTACAGCAAGCGTTTCAGCTTAACTCAATGTAGACATTAATCACAGTGATATCAAGCAGGAAAACGTTGCTGTACGTCACTTGGTGAATAACAACCTTACGTTGAATTGGACACAGAGTGTCGCTACTCTTTGATTTGCCGGTGTACAGGTTGTGGTGGTGGTTGGTATCAACATTCTCCATTTCTGGGAGACGGGGCATTAGTCGTGGAAGTCAGTGTTTGGTCGCATAGATTTATGGGATGTGTATAATGACCTTGGGGCTGTGATATATATTTTTGGGGGGCCTGTCAGATGGGAGGTGGATATATATTGTAGCTTGGAGGGTGTATCTTTGCATTGGGGTTTTGGCAGCACTCGTCCACGTGTCCGTGGTCAGGTGGACCTTGTCAGAAATGGCGTTGGTCAGGGCACGGATGATGTTCTCTGACAAGTGCTTGTGCAGGGCTGGGACAGCACATCGGGAAAAGTAGTGGCGGCTGGGGACCGAATACCGAGGGGCGGCCGCCGCCATGAGGTTTCAAAAGGCCTCGGTTTTTACCAGCCTATAGGGCAGCATCTCCAGGCTAAGCAACTTGGAGATGTGGACGTTTAGGACTTGGGCGTGTGGGTGGGTTGCGCTATACTTCCTTTTGCGCTCCAGCGTCTGAGGTATGGAGAGCTGAACGCTGGTGGATGCTGTGGAGGATCGTGGAGGCGAAGATGGGGTTTTCGCACCGGAGGTGTTTGGCCCGTGGTCCTGGGCAGGGGGCTGACTAGCAGATGCTGCTGGTAAACTCTGGATAACATGGTTAATGTTGAATTCCACCTGATGGGCACGTCGCACAACAGTCGGTGAGCGGGCAGTTGGAGGCGGCGCTGCGCTGCCCTGAGAGTGGCAGCATCTGTGCTGGACTTCCTGAAATGCGCACAGATGCGGCGCACCTTCTTGAGCAAATCAGACAGATTGGGGTATGTCTTGAGGGAACGCTGAACTATGAGATTTAACACATGGGCCAGGCATGGCACATGTGTCAGTCTGCCGAGTTGCAGAGCCGCCACCAGGTTACGTCCGTTGTCACACACAACCATGCCTGGCTTCAGGTTCAGCGGTGCCAGCCACAGATCAGTCTGCGCCGTGATGCCCTGTAATAGCTCTTGGGCGGTGTGGCGACGGCACTGCTGCTGTGCCTAGAGCTACCGACTGATGGCGCCATGCCCACGGATGGTAATTCAGAGGAGGATGTGGAGGAGGGGTGGGAGGAGGAGGAGGCATATTAGGCCTTTGAGACCTGGACCGAGGTAGGCCCCCGCAATCCTCGGCATCGGCAGTATATGAGCAGCCCCAGGGTCAGACTCGGTCCCAGCCTCCACCAAGTTAACCCAATGTGCCGTCAGCGATATATAGTGGCCCTGCCCGGCAGCACTCGTCCACGTGTCTGTGGTCAGGTGGACCTTGTCAGAAACAGCGTTGGTCAGGGCACGGATAATGTTCTCTGACACGTGCTTGTGCAGGGCTGGGACGGCACATCGGGAAAAGTAGTGGCGGCTGGGGACCGAATACCGAGGGGCGGCCGCCGCCATGAGGTTTCGAAAGGCCTCGGTCTCTACCAGCCTATAGGGCAGCATCTCCAGGGTAAGCAACTTGGAGATGTGGACGTTGAGGGCTTGGGCGTGTGGGTGGGTTGCGCTATACTTCCTTTTGCGCTCCAGCGTCTGGGGTATGGAGAGCTGAACGCTGGTGGATGCTGTGGAGGATCGTGGAGGCGAAGATGGGGTTTTCGCACGGGAGGTGTTTGGGCCGTGGTCCTGGGCAGGGGGCTGACTAGCTGATGACACAGGGGAAGGAGCAGTGGTGTGCCCGGCCGGAGGAGAACGGGCTTGGTGCCATTGAGTGGGGTGTTTAGCATTCATATGCCTGCGCATACTGGTGGTAGTTAAACTAGTAGTGGTGGAACCCCTGCTGATCCTGGTTTGGCAAAGGTTGCACACCACAGTCCGTCGGTCATCCAGTGTTTTTTAAAGAACCTCCAGACTTCTGAAAATCTAGCCCTCGCCACGGGAGCTTGACTACGGGCAACATTTGGCGCTGATGCACCAGCTCTGGCCCTGCCTCTTCATCTGGCCCCACCACTGCCTCTTCCAACCTGTTCTACTATAGGACTCGCCTCCGTCTCAGAAGCACTGTGTTCACCCGGCCTATCAACCCAGCTTGGGTCCTTTCCCTGACCAGCAGCAGCTCTCTCCCTAGCGGCATCCAGACAGAGAATGATCCGAGCAGCGTGGGCAGGGACTAGTCTATTCCAGGGTCACCTGATCAGGCCAGCCAACCACTGCTATCGACGTGTAAGGGTACCACGTCATGCTGGGTGGAGTGCAGAGTCTCCTGGCTTGTTATTGGCTCTGTTTCTGGCCGCCAAAAAGCAAAACGGCGGGAGAAGCCATTTTCTCAAGCGGGCGAAGTATTCGTCCGAGCAACGAGCAGTTTCGAGTACGCTAATGCTCGAACGAGCATCAAGCTCGGACGAGTATGTTCGCTCATCTCTACTTGTACCCTATAAAAATATACATCGTCTAGTGAAAAGGACAATATGGGATAAAATAGACAACCATCCCCGTGTGCCGCAGCCCCGCACATGTATACTAATTAAAATATACTATCATCGTCAGGGATACGGGAGCCCAACTGCGTTTGCGTAGCTATTATGGTTGTCATGGCAGTCGAGTAATCCAGATGAACTCATTGGGCTCCGTAGCTCCATCTCTTGGTTGTCACGAATACAATAGAACTACGCTGTTATACTTGATGAGAGCAATATCTTTGGTAAGTATATCGATTTAAACAAATCCAACAGTATAACAATCATCAACTGTTCCTATTAGGAATGACCATTTATTTCTGAGGGGCAACCCACTCAACGTATGAATATACGCGCAAAGTCGCAACGAAGTAAAAAGTGGAGATAGATATGCATGTAGCATTAGGAGTGCAGTTTATAGAAATCTGATTACTCAGTAGTGGGATGTCGCAAAGGGACAATCCACTGTGTCCATATGGATCTCAACATAAAAAAAGAGTGACTGTTACTTTATCTCTGTAGCTCAATGTAGCGACTATATATTGTTGGACAAATACGTGGGCATAGAAATCTTGGCTTATGACATGTCCGGATATGTCTGGCATGAGCTGAAGGATGTGCCATTCACGTTTGGTCCGTTTAGCCCGTATGGAGTATCGTATGGGGACGTGCGCTGGGATAGGACATTACCACCTATGGGTTTTTGTCAACCTTTTCCATGCCACCCCCTTGGTACCAAAATGGAGGCATAAATATGTATGTTATGAAACTATGTGTGCTTGAGATTAATGCATGTACCTCCGAATACATTCTTTAACACTTTTTTTCTATAGATATATCCCATTTTTATGGACCCATCAGACTCTTTTTTTCTGTTGAGATCCATATGGACACAGTGGATTGTCCCTTTGCGACATCCCACTACTGAATAATCAGATTTCTATAAACTGCACTACTAATGCTATATGCATATCTATCTCCACTTTTTACTTCTTTGCGACTTTGCGTCTGGGAGCGATATATGCGTTTATTCATACGTTGAGTGGGTTGCCCCTCAGAATTAAATGGTCATTCCTAATAGGAACAGTTGATGATTGTTATACTGTTTGATTTGTTTAAATCGATATACTTACCTAAGATATTGCTCTCATCAAGTATAACAGCGTAGTTCTATTTTATTCGTGACAACCACGAAGAGGTCACATGATCGGAGTAGCAATCACATGACCGGAGCCAGAGATGGAGCTACGGAGCCCAATGAGTTCATCTGGATTACTCGACTTCCATGACAACCATAATAGCTACGCAAGCGCAGTTGGGCTCCCGGATCCCTGGTGAGGAGACGGGCCAGTTATTTTAATAGTATACACGTGCGGTGCTGCTGCACACGGGGATGGTTGTCCATTTTATCGCATATTTTCCTTTTCACTAGACGATGTATATTTTTATGGGGTACAAGGTCTTCTAGGATGTATACTGTACATTTTATATCTTATATGTTTTATATATATGTTGTAAATAAGAACACTGATAATGAATTTTCACTGGCTGATCACGTCACACACGAAATTATGTCACTACTACTTTTTCTATATATATGTTAGTCTTGGTCATGATTTTTATGCTTGAGAAAGATTCAGTTGGAATTGCAATTTTATGCCTGGATGATGTTACAATAAAGATTTTCTGGAACTGAACCGTACCGGGTGCTGTGGCTTTCTCCATCCTTTATGCTGATTTTGGGACTCTGAGCACTGGATCCCCAGCTGCGAGCACCACCCAATTGTAATTGGAGCCTTGGATTGCTGTCTTCTCTTTCTCCTTTCTACATTTATATAACGCCATCATTTTTACAAATCATAGGGTACATATACAAATATAATATTACAAACAGTCATAACACCATAGGGGTCGGGATAGATTACTACTTTTGTGGTGTTTTCCCATGGCGATGCTGGTCGTCGCTGACTGGATGAGGAGGCAGGAGAAGAGCTAGCAGATTAGGAGGAGAAGGCAAGGAAAGATTTCCTACAATCCTCAGAAGTATATCTGCCACAGCGATACTTGCCTCAAGCTCAGCCACCATTAACCCTTTGGACAGTTAAGGAGATGTAACGTCCCTGCCCATGCTTGCTAGTCTACATATAAGTTGTGATCTACTCCTTGCGACTAATGGCATTGCACAGTGCAAACCTTATTTTCCCCACAACCTGTTGGTAATGGGCGGGGATGGCCTGCTTAGGAAAGTATTAACTGCTGGGAATGATGTTTTGCGGGCCATTTTTCACCATTACATTTTAAGCCGGCTGGAATGGTAGCTTTATCAAACGCCAAAACGCCCAGTCAGTGGGTGGAATGGGTCAAACTTCCCGTTTCTGTCTATTGTTTGGTGGATAGAAAAGCTGGACCCTTCTCTGGCATGGTGTGTACAGGCTTAACTGCTGTATGGGTGGGCGGCACAGTAAAAGAAAAGGGGTTCAACCCGATGGGTGCAGGCTACGGCGTGTCTGATCCAAGACCGCTACGTTCAACAGCAAATCAAAGAAGTAGCAGCACTCCGTGTCCAATTCAAGGGTGTTTATTCACCAAGTGACAGTACAGCAACGTTTCAGCTAACTCAATGTAGCCATTATCAAGCAGTGATATCAAGCAGGAAACGTTGCTGTACTGTCACTTGGTGAATAAACACCCTTGAATTGGACACAGAGTGCTGCTACTTCTTTGATTTGCCTGTGTACAGGCTTGGTGGTGGTGGTGGTATCACATTCTCCATTTGCTGGGAGACGGGGCATTGTCAGTCGGGAAGTAGTGTTTTGTCGCTATATATTTATGGGGAGATTTATATAACTTAGGGGCTGTGTATAATATTCTTTGGGGGCATCTGTAGATGGGAGGTGGATATTAATATGAGGGAGTTGTATATTATGTAGCTTGGGGGTGGTATCTTTGCATTGGGGCTGGATACGAATATGGGGAACTGTAAATAACTGGGGCAGCTCTATATAATATACCTTGTGGATCATCTGTACATGGGGCTGTATATAGGCAACAGATTTTAATTAAAGGGGTATTCCTACAAAGACAAGTTTCTTAAATATACTCAGGATAACAAATTAACACATTCTCTAATTCACTGTGATTAACAAAAATACAGCATTTCACAGATTCCAACCTGTCTATATCAGTCCTGGTGTAAACAATTTCAGTTGCCGCTGGTTTCAGACCCTGAATCTTCTGACTTTATGCTTGGCAAAAATCTTGTCTGACACTGAGGAACTGAGCTGTCCTCTGCCTCTGGCACCAAACCTTGCATTCCAGGACAAGCTCAAACACACTTCCTGCTGGCAAACAACCCATCACAGCGTGTCGAGAGCAACTATCTATGGGCAGGTAAGTTCTTTATTCGGGGAAAGGGGGGGCATAGCATAGCAGACCTGATGTGTGCATTATGACAGAGCAGAGATGAGGTAGAGATGACTGTGTCATTGTGGGTAATATGCATCTCATCTCAACATATCATCTCTTATCTGTCTCATCTCTCTTTCTATGTATCAGATACTAGTACAATGTTCAGAAGAAAGTATATATGCACCCTGTACCCTGATAATCTAACCACATTGTCAGCACACTATCTCACAGCACTACAGGGACCATAATGTGTCTGCTTAGAGAGTCCCCGTCCACACTCTGGGATTTTACACTGACCATCGCTGAGTTATAGGAGCTAAAACAGTAATAAAACTGAGTGAAATTGTAAAGCAAGGGGTTAAAAATTATCTTTCTTGTGTAAACATCACTAGGGGATATTTGAGAAATTTCTTTCGTGATCAAACCCCTTTAAACTGGGAATGTCTATGTAAGGTACTATATAACTAAACATAATTAAACTTGGGGGGTATATATAGGGATCAGATTTTAATGAAACTTTGGGAGCAGTATATAATTTATTTTGGGGGTTGTATATGGAGAGCTGTACGAGGCCTTTAAATGAATTACAGAGGGGGTGGGTTTGTATCTAAATAAATTGGAGGGTTATACATTTATTACCAATTATATTATATAAATATATATGATATATTACTCATTTTATAATATTCTGTTAAATAGGTAATCACATGTTGTTACTTATAGAAATAACTTATATATATGAATGTGTTGAGGAGTTTTGCCTGATGCATTTGTACTAGGTTTGAAAAAAACTAATTTGGAAAGACAAAAAACAGAAGCCCCCCCCCCCCCCCCCGACATGTTTCACCGGAAAACCAGCGTCATGAAGGAATCGGGGTTTGAAAACACAATTTAAAAGCATCATATAAACCTAGCCTTAGATGGCTATATATTAGTGAATTAGTGGAGACGGTATATTATATACAATAACTAATTTAATTGATATACACGCAGTCCCCGACTTATGACCATCCGAGTTATGAACGACCCCTAGATACGAGTGGGGTTTGTATCTAGGGTTGACCTGTTTCTCGGATCGCAGTAGCACTTCTTTATCATAAGAACTCTGTAGAAACGCCAGATTCACTTGAGCTGCTCTTCTATGCGCCGCTGGTACGCGGCAACTACCACCTCCTTAGTCATACAAACGGAGCGGGAGGTAACTAAGGACGGTGTCATGCGATAGCAACTGGGCACTGCAGGAGGAAACACCACCCCAGTGTCTGGGCACTGAGGGATGAAACACCAGCCCCACATCTGGGCACTGAGGGATGAAACACCAGCCTCGCATCTGGGCACCATAGGATGAAACACCAGCCTCGCATCTGGGCACCATAGGATGAAACACCAGCCTCTGCTAGAAGAGATAAACGCAAGCCACTGCAATTCAAAACCACAGGTCACCAAGTAAACATGAGTGATCTCATGAGATCTCAGTAGCGCTGCATCCTTAAGTTACCTATGATTATGGATACCAGGGGCGGAAACAAGCTACTACTGTCCGCATACCAGCTGTGTCATAGTGACAGAATGCAGCTATTCCCGCAGCCTATTCACTGGTAACTAAGGAAGCATTAGCTGGTGAGTTTGCATCCTTAGTTACCTTATCTTTTTTGATGTTCTATAGCCACCCTTAATTTCACTGTGGTCCCGTTATATCAGCGGCTTGTAAATCGCTTCCGTGCGCATTAAGAACAAGCCACTGGTATAACACGAAAACGATCTTAGTGATACAAGCGGAGGCAGTGCCCGGACACAGAGGCAGTGTTTTCTGCTACAGTGGCCATTTGCCACAGTGCCCATTGCTGCAGTGCCCATTGCTGCAGTGCCCAGACACCGAGGCGGTGTTTTCTGCTACAGTGCCCATTTGCCACAGTGCCCATTGCTGCAGTGCCCAGACACTGAGGCGGTGTTTCCTCTTACAGTGCCGTGTTGCTACAAAGCCCAGAAACAGGGGCGGTGTTTCTTCCTACAGTTCCCAGACGCAGGGGCTGGTGTTTCTACCTACAGTACCCTGGTATACAGAACTTAATTGAAACAGCTGCATTACTGTACAACAGCAGCAGGTGTTTCTTTATAGGTACTTCACCAAGAAACAGTGCTTTCTAAACACAAATCTGAAGTAAGTGCTGGTTATACAGCAAATAAAAGGAAAACCATCACAATGGAAAATAAAGTAAATATAATAAGGAGGTCAGAGAGAGTTGAAACTCCATCATCCACTGGCAGAAAGCTTGGTTACAGTCGGTCAACAATTGCAACAATTTTAGGAGCATTTTAAGGAGCATGTGAAAGGCCATACTACATACAATTATTACCAAGCAACGCAGTGGCTTAATTATTGAGATGGAACGGCTGTTGGTAATTTGGATAGATGCCCAGAATTAACGTAATATGCCCATTAGTCTTTCCTTGAGTAACTTGCATAATATTAAAGTTCAAGGTGAAGCAGCAAGTGCCAACATAAGTGCTGCAAGTGACTTTCCCAAGATATTGGAAGTGATTATTGATGAAGGAGGATATTTGCCAGACCAAGTTTTTAACTGGATTGTTTTAAAAAAAAAATGCCTGAAAGGACTTGCGTTTCCATAAGAGATTCTGCTAGAGCCATCTTCTTCAGGAGCGGAAACCAGCACTTTTTGGGCCAGAAAGGAACGATCAGGATGACCTTGGACCTGTCTCTTTGAATTTTCCGAAGAACTCTTGCTATTATAGGCAGAGGAGGAAAAGCATATGCCAGAGAAGCATCCCACTTGTGGCTGAATGCATCCAACTTCGAGGCGGTCTCTGAATAATTGAGAGAGTAAAAAAGATCCGCTTTTGTATTTCCTCTGGTGGCAAACAGATCCACTACAGACATGCCCCACATCTGGGTTAGAAGATGGAACACTTTCTGGTTCAGACACCATTCGTTGTGGTCTAGTTTTTTTCTGCTCAGAAAATCTGCCACCTTGTTGTCCTTCCCTCTCAGATGAACTGCTGATAGGGACTTGATGTTCAATTCTGCCCATGAGAATATTTCGCTCGAGAGGTCTGTTGATCTTGTACCCCTTTGATGTTGAAGGTAGGCTATCGTCGTGGAATTGTCCGATAGGACTTTCACCTGCTGACCTACCAAGAGATGACTGGCTGTCTTCAGGGTTTCCAGGACTGCTCTCAGTTCTCGATAGTTGGAAGACATCCTTTGGATAGGAGGAAGCCAGTTTCCCTGGAAGATGGACCCTGCTATGTTCGGACCTCAGCCCTTTTGACTTGCATCTGTTTGGACTATAGATAGGGGCCAGGGATGCCATGGAACCCCCTTCTGTAGATGTGCAGGAATGGTCCACCACTCTAAGGACTGTTTGACCGCTGATGTAATTGTCCAGATGTAGGGGATCTTTGTCCCATGATTGCAGTATCCATGTGGTCTAGTTTTTTTCTGCTCAGAAAATCTGCCACCTTGTTGTCCTTCCCTCTCAGATGAACTGCTGATAGGGACTTGATGTTCAATTCTGCCCATGAGAATATTTCGCTCGAGAGGTCTGTTGATCTTGTACCCCCTTGATGTTGAAGGTAGGCTATCGTCGTGGAATTGTCCGATAGGACTTTCACCTGCTGACCTACCAAGAGATGACTGGCTGTCTTCAGGGTTTCCAGGACTGCTCTCAGTTCTCGATAGTTGGAAGACATCCTTTGGATAGGAGGAAGCCAGTTTCCCTGGAAGATGGACCCTGCTATGTTCGGACCCCAGCCCTTTTGACTTGCATCTGTTTGGACTATAGATAGGGGCCAGGGATGCCATGGAACCCCCTTCTGTAGATGTGCAGGAATGGTCCACCACTCTAAGGACTGTTTGACCGCTGATGTAATTGTCCAGATGTAGGGGATCTTTGTCCCATGATTGCAGTATCCAGCCTTGCAGAACTCTCGTATGGTTCTGTGCCCACTGGACACACTGGATGCAAGATGTTAACTGTCCCAGAAGCTTCATAGCATCTCTTATGGAGCATCTCTGGCGATGAAACAAATGGTGACCTGACATACCAGGCGTTCTGATTTCTCTCTGGGAAGATAAGATTTCTGGTTCACAGAGTCCAGGAGGGTTCCCAGGAAAAGGATCTGAGTATTTGGATGCAAAGCAGACTTCTCCCAGTTTACAATCCAAACGCTACAGGATCTAGGATGGATCATAAAGTCTCTGTGTAGAATAAGCTTCTTCTCATATTTCCGCGTATATGAGTAAGCGTCCAGGTACGGGACGACCAGGACTTGATGGTTCTCAAGAAGGCTACGACACTCTATGATAATTTGGAAAAAAAACCTTGTGTGATGCAATCCCAAAGTAGCGGGACTAGGATGAGCGGCACTAAAAACTGCTGGGTACTCGTATTCGAGACAAGACTTTGTCCCGATATGCTCGAGTTCGTTTTCGAGTAACGAGCGCCCATTGAGTCAATGGGAGCCCGAGCAGTTTTCAAGGGGACCAAGGCTGGCACAGGGAAGAGTGGCCAAAACCTGGGACCTCAGAAAAGATGAAACCACCACGGAATGGGACAGGCAACAGCAGGGGGCAGTATGCATGGATGCCTTGAGGGCTGCTAATCGCACATATGCCAAAATTATGGGCAAACACGCTGGCCTGACAGAGGCTTCCAACCAATGGGTGACGAGAGGAAACCAAAGGAGTGGAGCAAGAAGCCGCTCAAACTAATATCGGACATGATAAAAGTTTGACAGTTATTTTGTGGATACAAGCAGGGTCGGTGGCGACAAGGTTAACATGGGAAAGCCTGAACAAATCCAAATTCTGCCTGACACAGTCGTTGTGAAGGGGACCATGATGAAGGCGTGACTATAGTAGGTAGAAAAGGTTGCTGCAGTAAAACATGTAGGGCATCTTGGCCATGGAGCTGGCGCTCCGCTGCCAGGCGAGCTTTTTCGCAATCAAGCCCTGCTCTAGGCTACTCCCCAAACAGACACTTTAAGAACCTTTGTATAAGATCAAAGTGTATAGCGTATTTATAACGTTGGGATATGGCAGGTGGGGGAATGTAAAACATTGCGGCAGAAGCGCTGAAATGAAATATCCGAAATGAAAAAGTTTTTCAGTGATATTTTGTGGCTTTAACAGCACGGGTGCGACAAAGTTAACAAGTTTGATGTGGAATGCCCTGTAATAGCTCTTGGGGGAGGCCGGTGTGCCTTTATACCTAGGCTCAGCAGTTTGGAACGCCTATGCTGTCGCTAGGACGCACTGTGAGTGGGCTAGAAGCTACCGATGCTGGCGCCCATGCCCTCACGGATGGTATCGAGGAGGAGGAGGTGGAGGAGGGGGGGAGGAGGAGGAGGCATAGTAGGCCTTGAAAACACCGGACCGAGGTAGGCCCGCCAAATCCCTGGTCGGCCAGTATATGACCAGCCCAGGGTCAGGACTCGGTCACAGCTGGCAACCCAAGTTAAGTGTGTAGCGTCTTATAAGTTTGGAAATATGGGGTGAGGGGAATGTAAAAACAGATGCGCAAGAAGCGCTGAAATCAATCCGTAAATGGTTTAAAAGTTGCCAGATTATTTTTGAGGATACACAGCAGGGTGGCGACAAAGTTAACAAGTTTGTGTGGAGCCATGAAAACAACCCAAAATTCTGCCTGACACAGCACGTTGATAAGGCGGCCTGTATGAGAGAGTGAACTAGTAGAGATAAAGGTGCTGCCAGTTTAACACATGTTAGTTGTTACTTGGCATGGAGAGGCCGCTCCGCTGCCAGGCGATGCTTTCGCCAATACAAGCCTGTCTCCTAGGCTACTCCCCACAACAGCACTTCTAAGACTTTGTATAAGATCAAGGTAGTATGCGTTCTTATAGTGTTAGGATATGGGGGGTGTAAAGGGAAGTAACAAGATGAGAGAAGAGCATGAACATAATATCCGTAAATGGTACAAGTGTTGCCAGGTGTATTTTGGGGTAAACACAGCAGGGTGGCGACCAAAGTTAACAACTGATGTGGAATCCATGAAAACAACCCAAAATTTCGGCCCTGACACACCTCGTTTGAATAAAGGGACGATGTATGGAGGCAGCTAGCTATGGGACGCTTTGTGGGAGGGTAGCAATGGAGACAACATGTGGGAGGGCTGCTATGGAGACAATTCATTGGATAGTGCCTGTATGTGGCCGTCCAAAAAAGTTTTCAAAAGGAGCGAGGATAAGGCTGCCCTCCAAGAACATGGATAGATTGCGTGGCTGAGTGGCACTCCCAAAAATTGTTATAAACAGGGACCGGGCGTAGGGCCCTCCAAAAAATAACTGCATAAAGTACTATAGATAGAGCCCGTGGGCCCTGTTCAAAAAATAGCCAGTTTCCTCTGTGCTTAGTGTACAAAGAGAGGAGAAGGAGGAAAATGAGAGGAGGAGGAGGTGATAAAATTATTCAGGTTGAGCTTACCCCGGATGGAGATTGGAAAAATAGAGGAGAAACAGGCTATTCATCTGCATAAGCGTTCAGCCTTGTACAGCGCCTGTTCAGAGTAGAACAGGCGTGTTAACGCTAGCGGTTGATGACTGCACACAAGCTGACCACTGAAAAACCCGCATCGGACAAGCGCTTCAGCCCAGCAGGGCAGGCAAGAACCTCCAAGTGGTACAGCGCAGTTCGTGCCACCATGTCCAGCTTTGAAACCCATAGTTGTAGGGAGCTTGTGTGGATCATTTAGCGACGATGGTGTATGTCAGAGCTAGTACTCCCTCACATCGTTCTGTAAAGATCAGCCCTACTCTGCGCAGACTGGGGAAGGTGAACAGTTTTGTGGGGTGGGTGACATATGAAGCTGGCAAAAGCCTGTTTGTAAAGTGGTACCCTGCCAGTGCTTTGGACAAGATGCTGTCGCCACATCCCCTGCTACTCGTCCCCAGCAGAACTGACGCACATGCCGCTAGCTGCATGGCCGAGGGAAGGAAATACTTTGTTTCAGCTTGTGAACCAGGGGACCTGCGGGTATTCATGCATTCTCACACTCTTCCATCTACCAGGCGATGAGCGGGAAAGATTTTGCTTTGTACCGTGGTTCAGGAGCGAGAGTGAAATACCCGTAATCGGTGCTGGAATAAATTCTTGAAAGCGAGGGCCACGGGATAGGCAGCTAGCATGAAATCTGCCATATGCGCCAGTAGTACCAACGCCGTAAGAGATCACTCCCCCTCACTGCGGCCTGGATGTCGCATTTCCTCTCCTCCAACTCCCCAACTCCTCTCTTATGACCATACACCCGTCACACGTGAAGTATCAAACAATGGTCCCCTCTTGTGGTCTCGCAACATCTTCCTCCTCTTCCTCCTCGTCCTCTCCACTCCTCCATGCGACTGAGAGAGAAACAGACTAAGGGTGTGCTTGGTTATCAACAAGGGAATCTTCTTCCCCCGTTCTTGTGAGGAGCGCAAAGATTCCGATTCATTGCGCTGCCAGAGAGTTTTAACAAGCCCATGCAAGCGGAGATGGTGAGGTGATGATGCGGGCATCGCCACTGACCATCTGTGTGACTCCTTAAAGTATCTATACTGGTGGTAGTTAAGCTATTAGTGGTGGGAACCCTGCTGATCCTGGTTTGGCAAATGTGGCACACCAACAGTCCGTGGTATCCGGTTGTTTCATTAAAGAAACTCCAAAACTTCTGAAATTCTAGCCTCGCCGCAGGAGACCTCGCCACGGGAGCTTCACTAGTGACACATTTGGCGCTGATGCACCAAGCGTCTGGCCCGGCCCTCTCAGTCGGGCACCACCACTGCCTTTCCAACGTTCATGGTGAGGACTCATCCTCAGTTCAGAAGACTGTGTTACCCAGGACTTCAACACCCAGCTTTGGGGGTCTGTTCACCTCATCAACTCGATCCTCAGTCTGAATCCCCCCCTCGGACTTCCTGCACTGGACAACAACTTCCCACTGTCTGACAACCGTGTTCCTCATCGTCAGGAACCTCTTTACAAACTCTTCAGTACGGTCAACAAGGTCATATCACCCACAGACTGTGACATGGGTGGAAAACGGCGGCATCGGAAAAATTGCCTCAGCAGCCAACACGGAACAGTGGTTTGTGACTGTGGGAAGGGTCAGAAAACATTCCTTCAGAGTATGCGGTTCAATGCAAATTTGATGGTGGGAGGGGGCAGGGACTGGGGAGGGGGATGGAGGCTGAGGGCGGAGCTGTGAGGATGCGTGCACGATGTCGTGGGGAAATGGGTGACGTGTGGAGAAGACTGACTGGTGCGCAAAATTGCTGAAGCATGATGTCGGCAATCCAACGATCACTGTCGCACTGTCTTGGCTCAACAGTGATCTACAAGTCCAGTAACTCCGACATGAACTCAGGGAGTGTAGCTCTGCGGCGGCGTCCCCTGCTCCTCATCAGCAGGTGTGTCTCTCCCGCCAGACACGGACCCTGACCCCGTGCAGTAGTTGGACGCCCACGTCCCCGCCCTCGTTTCCTCTACCCCTGCCCGGGTTTTTTAAAATTTGTGAAAATGGGAGTTCATAACTTAAGTTTTTTTTTAATTTGTTTTTGGTTTTTTTTTGTGATGTTTTTTAGTTGTAAAACAACAACGATGCCTATCCTATGACTATGGCTATTTCTAGCCAAGTATGAAAACACTGCTAGCCAGATAGAGACCTGAGTGTATGGACAAAACAGTAAACGTAAAAATAAAAAAAGGAAATGGCGACTGTGCCCTTAATTGAAATACAACCCGGGCCCTATAAATTTTCCCACTTCGGATTGCGATGGCAATGTGCGTAACTAAGCGCAAAACACAGTGTCGCAAGTCTCACTCCAATTGCCACCAATTTGTAGTAGATGCACTGCAGCACTCCCAGCCACCAGCAGATCAACCAGAAATCAAAATATAATAGCTACGTAGGCGTAATAAGTAAGCGTTTGGATTCTCTATGGCTATTTTCTATGCCAATATTAAGCAACTACTATCAGCTGAGATGAAGCCTGGTTATGAAAAAATAAACGTAAAATAAAAAAGGAACTGCAGATGTGCCTAATTGACTACACCCGGGCCCCTAAAATTTCCCACTCGGTCTTCGACGGATGGATATGTGCGCACTAAGCGCAAACACGTGTCGAAAGTCTCACTCCAAATTGCTCCACTGTGTAGTAGGCTGACACTGCACGCAACTACTAGCCACCAGCAGACTCAACCGAAATCAAAATATATTCCGCTACTGTAGGGTAAGTAAGCCGTTGGATTCTCCTCTGGATATTTCTAGCAAGATTATAAAGCAACTACTATGCTCAGATGAGGATGACGTGAGTTATGAACAAAAAAACGTAACATAAAAAGAAACGGCAGACGTGCTAATTGAAAATTCAAAAACCCTAATAAATTTCCACTTGAGTGTTTGCAGGGGAATGGTGTCACGAAGAGCTAAAACCAAACGGGTGAGCAAGTCCCCTGCATCATTCCTCACAATATGGTACTAGCTGGCACTATACGTGCCAGCAAGCCAGCCCACAGCAAAAATAAAAAAAAAAAAGTATAACGTTATTGTAGCCCTAAGAAGGGCTGTTGGGTTGTTGTAGAATCACTCCTGCCTAACAGTAAGC
Source organism: Engystomops pustulosus (assembly GCA_019512145.1). Lineage (NCBI taxonomy): Eukaryota > Metazoa > Chordata > Amphibia > Anura > Leptodactylidae > Engystomops > Engystomops pustulosus. The sequence continues at coordinate 81,986,640 of CM033646.1, read as the reverse complement.
TAATAGAACACCCTAACGCTTTCCCTGACCAGCAGCAGCTCTCTCCCTAGCGGCATCCAGACAGAGAATGATCCGAGCAGCGCGGGCAGTGGCTAGTCTATCCCAGGGTCACCTGATCTGGCCAGCCAACCACTGCTATCGACGTGTAAGGGTACCACGTCATGCTGGGTGGAGTGCAGAGTCTCCTGGCTTGTGATTGGCTCTGTTTCTGGCCGCCAAAAAGCAAAACGGCGGGAGCTGCCATTTTCTCGAGCGGGCGAAATACTCGTCCGAGCAACGAGCAGTTACGAGTACGCTAATGCTCGATCGAGCATCAAGCTCGGACGAGTATGTTCGCTCATCTCTAGTAGAGACCTGTATTGGAAGCATAGATTTTTCCCATGCGGTGAGACTATTGCGAACCTCAGAAACTTCTGGAGACGGAAGGTAGATAGGGACGTGGTAATACGCATCCTTCAGGTTTATCATGCACATGTAGGCTCCTGGATGGATCAGTGTTATTGCAGATTTTATTGACTCCATCTTAAACTTCCTGTACAAGAGATGCTGGTTCAAGCCTCTGAGGTTGCAAATCATCCTGTGGGATCCATTTGGCTTTTGAATGAGAAACAAGGGGTAGAAGTGTCCGCACTTCCACCTTCCTTCTGGTACTGGTGTAATTACCTTTGAGACGCCAACCTTGTAAGGATAAACTTGTGGGGAGGAAGAGAAGTTAATTCTAGCTTGTACCCTTGCTTTATTATGTCCAGAATCCAAGGGTTGGATGTGATCTGGGACCATTGTGCAAGGAACCCCAGTAACCTTCCTCCCACTCTGGCGTCATTGTTTCCCAAATGAGGTCGAATTACTGGAGCTAAGGAGGAAGCCTCTACCTCCTTTCGGATGGCTCCAGCGCCCTTGCTTGCCTTTGCCTCTGTATGAATTTTTCCAATCTCTAAAGTCCTGAAAGGGCTGTTTTCTGGGTGGCTTCTTAACCTCAGGAAACCCTTTCTTTTTGTCCGCCGCCTTCTCCAGAATAGAATCCAGCTCAGGACCAAACACAAATTCTCCTTCAAATGGAATGCTGCAAAGTTTGGACTTTGGCCTGAAATCACCACTCCATTGTCTTAGCCATAGCGCTCTTCTGGTTGCAATGGACAAGGCACCTTCTTTTGCCGAGAACCTGACGGATTCACCAGATGCATCGGCAATAAAGGCAGTAGCAGACTTTAGAGTAGGAAGAGTCTCTAACAGGAGTTCTCTAGGGGTGCCTTCCCTAATATGATTTTCCAGCTCCGATAACCAGAAGTACATTGTACGGGCAATCGAGGTAGTGGCTACATTAGCTTTTAGATTAAGCATAGTCGACTCCCAAGCTTTTTTAAGCAAACAGTCAGCTTTCCTATCCATGGGGGTCTATTAGCTGGATAGAGTCCTCAAAGGGCAGGTCAGTGCGCTTTGTCAGTTTCGTCACCTGGACATCAACCTTGGGAGGTGAATTCCAGAACTTAGCATCGCTTTCGTCAAATAATAGACGATTCCTGAACTCCTTAGACACAGAAATCCTCTTTTCAGGATCTCTCCACTGTTCCTGAATAAGTTGTTTGAGAGCATCGTTGATGGGGAACACTCTCTTTTTCTGGGATCTAAGGATGCCAAACAGTTCATCCTGAATGGATCTAGCTTCCTCCACTTCCTCAATCTTTAGAGTATCACGAATAGCCTTAAGCAATTGGTCTAAATCCTCAGAGGAAAACAGATATCTGGATTCCATTTTTGAAGCGGATAGAGAAGTGGATGGCTCCATATCTAGAGAGTCCTTAAAGGAGGAATTATCCTCTGAGTCAGGGTCTGATTCTGAGGCACATATTAGGGCCCTTTTCGGTGGGGGGCCAGGTAGGCTAAGCGAGGCTAAGGAGGAGGCTACAGAAGTCTGGACTTCCCCTTTAATGAAAGAACGTATCTCCTCCATGAATCCTGTTCTCTCTTCTCTTAGAAGGTTATCCAAACAGTCCTTGCATACTGGTTTTTTATAGTTAGAATTAAGCCTTATATTGCACATGTTGCATTTACGATAGGCTGATTTCTTCCCATCTTTAGAGGGATCTTTACTCCTCACTTTCTCTTTCGGCTCCTGCCAAGAGAGAAGTGACAGCTTAGTTTTAAAGGGGATATAACATATATTTGAAATAGAGCCCCTGCCCCTTTAAATCTATAAGACACACACAGGGCCTGTAGACAGGGGATCTGATACAGAAGATTCCATGGCAAGGACCTCACTTGGAAAGATAGATACTTCCATGGGCACCTATAATTCATAGGTAAGGGGGGCTTATTCACATACAGCAGTACAATATATAGCAGTATCAAGTACATTAACACATGATCATAGTGTACAGTGGTAGGCGATTTAGACCTCAGAGTCAGAGTGACTACCTGCGACCAACCTTTAAATTTTGGCGCCGCCGAGCCCCCAAACGTCACTTCTGGTGCGACCGGAAGACATGTAATCCGTGCGCCGGAGCATGTGACCACGCTCCGGCCTTTCAGTGACCCAAACGTCACTTCCGGTGCGACTGGAAGTTCTCCAAAGAAGCGTCGGAGCATGTGACTGGAGCCACCACGTGTGCTCTGACTTCCGGGTACCCTGGAACTACGCGGCAAAATCGGGACGGTTGGAAGCTATGGCATGTGTGGTGTCAGCCACATAGGCCAGGGAGTCATTGCCTTCTGATTTTGAGCCTTTACCACTGTGTGGGGATGTGATCAATTGTTAATAATGTTGCCAGAATTCTTAGATTACGTTGTACACACTTTTTAAAAACCTGTCTATAAATTCAGTGAGCCATTGTAGCAGGCAAGTAGTAAGCAGAGCAGGGGCATCATTTAAATTTTTCCCTCAGGCAGTAAAAAGGCTATAATTGGGCCTACATGATGTGATAATATAATTTTATATACATATTCGGATGCAAAAATATATCTGAAAAAAGTTGTAAGAATTTTATATATTTTCAAAACTGTCCAACTAGTCAACTGTGAATATACACTCACCGGCCACTTTATTAGTTACACCTGTCCAACTGCTCGTTAACACTTAATTTTTAATCAGCCAATCACATGGCGGCAACTCAGTGCATTTAGGCATGTAGACATGGTCAAGACAATCTCCTGCAGTTCAAACCGGGCATCAGTATGGGGAAGAAAGGTGACTTGAGTGCCTTTGAACGTGGCATGGTTGTAGGTGCCAGAAGGGCTGGTCTGAGTATTTCAGAAACTGCTGATCTACTGGGATTTTCACGCACAACCATCTCTAGGGTTTACAGAGAATGGTCCGAAAAAGAAAAAACATCCAGTGAGCGGCAGTTCTGTGGGCGGAAATGCCTTGTTGATGCCAGAGGTCAGAGGAGAATGGGCAGACTGGTTAGAGCTGATAGAAAGGCAACAGTGACTCAAATCGCCACCCCTTACAACCAAGTTAGGCAGAAGAGCATCTCTGAACGCACAGTACGTCGAACTTTGAGGCAGATGGGCTACAGCAGCAGAAGACCACACCGGGTGCCACTCCTTTCAGCTAAGAACAGGAAACTGAGGCTACAATTTGCACAAGCTTATCGAAATTGGACAGTAGAAGATTGGAAAAACGTTGCCTGGTCTGATGAGTCTCGATTTCTGCTGCGACATTCGGATGGTAGGGTCAGAATTTGGCGTCAACAACATGAAAGCATGGATCCATCCTGCCTTGTATCAACGGTTCAGGCTGGTGGTGGTGGTGTCATGGTGTGGGGAATATTTTCTTGGCACTCTTTGGGCCCCTTGGTACCAATTGAGCATCGTTGCAACGCCACAGCCTACCTGAGTATTGTTGCTGACCATGTCCATCCCTTTATGACCACAATGTACCCAACATCTGATGGCTACTTTCAGCAGGATAATGCGCCATGTCATAAAGCTGGAATCATCTCAGACTGGTTTCTTGAACATGACAATGAGTTCACTGTACTCAAATGTCCTCCACAGTCACCAGATCTCAATCCAATAGAGCATCTTTGGGATGTGGTGGAACGGGAGATTCGCATCATGGATGTGCAGCCGACAAATCTGCGGCAACTGTGTGATGCCATCATGTCAAAATGGACCAAAATCTATGCCACGAAGAATTGAGGCAGTTCTGAAGGCTAAAAGGGGTCCAACCCGCTACTAGCATGGTGTACCTAAGAAAGTGGCCGGTGAGTGTATATATTTATATTTCTTTAACACACTAAGGCAGGGGTCCCTGTCTTCATAGGAGGCCACTTCAAGTCATAGCAATAGTACTTGATGCTATCCATCATCTTGATAGCAACATTGTAGCTCTGGCACGTGAGCCTTTATTCAGCTATATATATAAGTGTGAAAATATATATATAAGTGTGAATATATATAGAGTGGAGGGATGAAGCGGCACTGTGAATCCGGATTAAATCCAAGGGTAGGGTGCAGGCTTGTACCCAGGACAAGCTGAAGCATCCTACTAGGACACAGCTACCTCCCAGCCTGCCCTTGCATCCAGGCTGGTGATCTACTCCTGTGGCTCCCTCCAACTGCATCTCCAGCATTCCACCATCCTGTTAAGTCACGTTGCTACTGTTCATGTCAGTTCCAATAAAGAACTGTAAGTTATTACAACGTCTGCCTCCGTCTGGTCCCTGCTACTACGGCTGTCATCATCACGGGCACCCTATCCACTACACAGGGACTCATACTCCAGACCCCAAAGGGTTGCCCCAGGGAGAACCGCTATAGCAGCCTCTCCCTCATCATTTCTTGCCAACACCACCCTGCTGGAGACAGCCCTCCGGTTCCCATACCAAGCACCGTGACACTAGCGTACCTAGGCCGCAACCGCCAGCCCCTCAAGGAACTGAGGGCCCCGGCTGACTCCAGGCCCCGAGAAAAGGCTAGGCCCCGGTGGGGGATGTTGCATTTGTAACTAGTATGTAAGTCGGGTGTTCTTACGTAGGGGACCGCCAGTACTTCAATGTGGGAGCTATATGGTTGTTTAATCACTTTTGATCATTCATTTATCAAATATTCATGGATGGAAAAATGATGAAAAAGTGTCGATCTAGACATTACGGTGGTCACAGTTGGGATTACTCTATTTTATATTTCGATAGATCGGGGGATTTGGACGCGGCGATACCTAACATGTTTATGATTTTTACTGTTTATTTTTATATGTGTTTTAGGGGAAGGGGCTGATGTAAACTTTTACTATTTTTTTTATACTATTATGTCAGACCATCTAGGGAATTTTAACCCTGCAGGTCCTGATTGCACATACTATGTACTGCAATACTACTACTTGAATTTAGAAGGAAGGAGGCCCTGGATAACACACATAAGAAGTCTTTGGGGCCGATTTACTAAGGTCCTTGCGCCATTTTTCTATCGGACCTTGTCCGTTCTTTCTGGTGCAAACTGAATGCACATTTGTGTCACACAAAACGCTTTTATGGCTGCACTAGTCATCATGCGACGCAAATTTCACCACTGAAGGGTTTCGATGCTCCATCGGATCTCGCACCAGATTTATCATGCAAAGTCCAACAGAAATGTGTAACACGCCCCATGTTAAAGGGGCATAAAAAAAAAGTGGTGTATTCTGTAGTGGCAGTGTAGGGGGCGCCAAAGTCATGAGGAACCGGCAGGGGGCGCCAGATTCAGAATTTCTGGCGCCCCCTGCCGACTACACAGTACACTACACATAGTACACACTGCACTGTTCTTAGTAAATATGCCCCACGGTGTCTGGATCTACACGGTCACCGGTAATATCGCCCGGTTTTGATCGCTTATACCTTAGTCATACTTACGTTTATATTCATCATCACTGTTGCAGAGGGTCCCACTGCAGCAACGCGAAGAAGATTGATATTTGATATTCCCCCCTGTTGACCGACCTTCCCGACCACACCTTTCCTCCCTGGCACAACCTTTCTCAAATCCATGATATGAATTGACACCTACAAAAACAGAAAGAAGTCATCACATCACCGGTAGTGAGGTGGTGAAATTTTTGTCAAAAAGTGACTGGTCCTCACCATTGTAGAAGAATTGAGCAGTGGTCATACATCTGCACCCAGGGCATTCAATCTTGGTCACATGGTCACATGTTGTGGTGCTGTTGGAAACACAGGAATGACATTCACAGGAAAGAGCTGGAAAATAAGAAAGAGAATCCGGAGACGTTATGAAGAGGTGACATGAGGAATATATTGGTTGTCGAGAGAATCAGGTTTTTATGAGCATGACCCAACCACATCCAGGCACCAGGGTCTCCAATATTACTACCCAAGAGAACCTGTCACTAGGTTTAACCCATTAAACCCCTTGTTCCCTTTGGGTAGAGGATAAAATGTTCTTTCTAAAATTCTCTCTTTTATGTGAAATTTCCCCCAAAGGCAGGGAAGTAGGACTCACAGGACATGAGTGGAGTTTGGTAATTGTATGGGGAGTATCTTCAGTTCTATAGCACCTACAGATTTATAGAGAGTAGAGGGATGAAGCGGCACTGTGAATCCGGATTAAATCCAAGGGTAGGGTGCAGGCTTGTAAGGTCCGACTCAGGGATCCCAAATATCCAATAGGCAAAAAATGGAAAAGCAGCACTCCGTGTCAAATAGGTGTTTATTTCACCATTGGGGATTACAACGTTTCAGCTATCTCAATGCAGCCAAGTAATAACATACAATTCATAATAGATCAATACTAAATAAATCAATCAATGTTGCCACTAGGCATTTATCCCTTCACGCCTTCTTGTCTCTTGTTTGTAAACAATGTAACAGCGCATGTCCAAGGTGGTTGCGTAGCAACCAACGACGCAACTCGTTCCAGGCAGAAGGATAGAAATGGTAAGTATACATCACCCCATCACGGCTCAAGTACGTCAATCTCTAAAAGTAATCCATGGCCTTACCTACGGGTGGCGGAGTCAGGACTCCGGTTTGTGTCGCTGTGACGTCGCGATCTCGTTGCTGCACTGTTCCCAGCACAGCCAAGTCCTCCCAGTCACTTCGCGTCAACACTCTCCGAGGAATCAGGAATCGTTACTGCTCTCGCGAGATCCACACATGTCGGTCAGTGGCCATCTTGGATATGGGAGAGCGGCCATCAGGCCAGTACACGGGTAAGTATTAGGGGTAAGAGTGCGGAATACTCACTGGTGATTGGCATATATGCTCATATTAATGGTATACCGCACTATTTTCCCCAAGGATCTTTATATATGCTATTTGACTTTTTTTGTTCTGAATGTGCTTCTGAATACTTTAAAAAGGAAAACCGTATAGCAGGAAGATTATAGGTAGATGGAATGAAGTAATCATATAATGGGCTGATTTGTCTGAGTTGCCTGACAACAGCAATAATCTGATACCGATACCCTATGGTAAGGTTAGTTTAACAATATGCTGATTCTAGAATCTTACTTTATGATTTGTGAAATACTTGCCATTTAAAAGTGTTTGCCAGACAGCATCTGCAATACCCCAAAGTCCAGAAAATACAAAAAACACTCCTAGCTGATAGTCATGAGGCCTCCATGTAAACAGTGCTGCAATACTGCTGATGTTTATAACCATTGCTGTGTAAAGAAAGAAGAAAAATATCCTGTTAAAATATCCTAATTAAAAATTAATTTCTTTTAACTCTTTTTATACTTAAGACATTTAGCTAATTGTGCCATGAACTGAAACAAAGGTAATTTTCATGCAGTAGTGTTTTATACAATTTTTTGCATCAATATATGAACCCCCACATTAGAAATGGCTATGTGGTTGCAATTTTGCTGCAAGAATCAGAATATACAGTAAATGCTGAACAATAAATGGCCATTCTACCCTATTTTACTGCAGTTTAGCTTAGGGTTACTTTATTAGCTTGAGTTTAGTCCTGGTGCCACTCAGCTGAAGGAAAAAAAGCTTTTTTATTTTTTTCCTAAGCATGTTTCGAAAAACTTTTCCCAGCATACTGTATAGACCTAGATGAGAGCTATTATACCATGTGGAACACTACACCATAAGAGTATGAATGACATTCTGGGCTGGAGAACAGTAATGTGTTTTAACTCAACTATTTTAGGTAGAAGTATCAAGACAGAGATAGCACTGAATACTGTGGTAACCCACAGGTGACAACTGTATGACAGACCCTACTCTGAGTATGTGCTCAGAACAGATGACAAACGAACATCTTTTTTCCCAGTCCAGCTCCTGGGCTCCTTTAATTATGTCTTCTACAAAAAGTCAGCCTTGGAAAGTGTCTGCTTTCCATTACACAAAACAACATCCCTGAAACCTAGGGGAAAAGCATCTTCCTTCAATGACTTTTCCCATCACTATCTCACAACATATGTGGAGATCCAGGAGACTTCTTCAACTGCTGATTGGATTTTCTGTTCATCACTCAAACCACACCTGACACCCGCAGCATTAGTTCTGACAGAATCACCCCTTTAAAGAGGGGTCACCCTTGCCCAAGGGATCAAACTTATTGGGGTTGAGGATATGTAACCTCATTAGTAGGCAAAAAATGGAAAAGCAGCACTCCGTGTCAAATGGGTGTCTATTTCACCAGTGGGGATTACAACGTTTCAGCTATCTCAATGTAGCCATTTTCAAGTAATAGCTGAAACGTTGTAATCCCCACTGGTGAAATAAACACCCATTTGACACGGAGTGCTGCTTTTCCATTTTTTGCCTATTGGATACTTGGGATCCCTAAGTCAGACCTTCACAAGCCTGCACCCTACCCTTGGATTTAATCCGAATTCACAGTGCTGCTTCATCCCTCTACTCTCTATAACCTCATTAGTAGGTGGCCACCTTCTTTCCTCAGGACAATGCCACTTCCAATAAGATATTAAACAGAACCTTGGACCCTTGGATCAGCAACCTCATGCTCCAATTGCCCTAAATGATAATGGATTCTGGCAGACTAGCTGGGGTAGAATTGGCAAGACATACTTTTTAACATATGTTCATGGAAAATATTATGAATTCTGAAAGTATGCGGGAGAATTAAACTGAAAATGACAGGTTTGATGTTTATTAATAGACAAGATCTATACATTTTAGACCAATTCACCTAAAGGGACTTCCAGATGCAAATTTTTAGTACAATCCAGACCACATCACCAGTAGCAAAATCCCATCCAGCAATTTGTTTTTTTTCCCTCTTATTTACAGGTGAAGCATTGGGCTTTTATCCTCTGCTTGAGGTGTGCCGTAATAGTAAGGTATGTGTCGGGTGTGGATGCACAGAGAGGGCTCACAGGCTGCAATATGCAGCAAAGACTTACCAGTAACACCTGCAATCGGTGCTAGCACCAATCGTGGGTGTTATCCCGCCGATCGCCGCCTGCAAAGCTGCCGGAAGCTTCAAAAAGATGGCTGCTCATGGGTACCGCAATCTTCCAAGGACCTGAGGCTGTCTCATGTTAACCATTTCATTACAATGTGCAATTTGCAATCAGAGCATTTTTTAAAGAAATGTCATGTGTAAGTGCTTTAAGGTGGTACGTTGCACCCAATCCAACACAGTCTGAACCTGAAGGGTGCCCCTGACTGCCTGACTGGAGCCCAAGGGGTTAAATCGGGATTACGATTTGAGTTGTCTGGAATCCTGGAATCATACCTAGAGATGGGGGAATTTGTTAAAATTAATTTCGTCCCGATTCGCCAAATTTTTTGAAAAAATTTGATCCGAATCGAATCAAAACGAATCATGTTAAAAAAACAGGCATTTCCTGGCTGCAGAGAGCCTGTAGGGTGTTGTAGAACGTTGTGCCATGCTTAAATATGCATAGGGAGCATGGTTTGGTCTTCAAACAATGCTGTGTTTTAGTATGACACGCACATGACAGCCACGGCTCTTAGAATCACTTCCATGTGCACTTACGTAGGCCAACTTCCCCAAATAAGCGAAGCGGGAACGCAGCCTGACAAGGTAACGTCTGTGCCAGCTCGAAAGGACCGAGCTGAGGGCCAAGATCCCACTATAACATCAAAGAGCGCACTCTTTTTACACTGACATCAGATGATTCCATAGATTACAACAGAGCCTGTTCTGTTGAATGAGGATACATGTGGAAAGGCCCCCAAAAGAGTGCAGAGGATGTCGGCAGTAATTTTGCATTGACGTCATTGATCATTTTGCCCTTCTTTTCACGCGTCAGTGTCCTCTTTCAATCAGTCAATAATCCATCAGTATTGCTAAAGCCAAAAACAAACAGGAGTTCATCCAGAATAGAGATGAGCAGCAAATGGGATACTTGCATGTCCTCTGTGTTCTGTATCCACTCCTGCTTTTGGCTATCAATCCTGAAGCTTTTCATCCTTCTGACAGATGAAATGAAGGGGAAAACCAAACATAGTGGAAACGTCATAGAGTGATGGAGGTTGAAAACAGCATTATGGAAATCACAGGGTGTTTCAGGGAGAAAGCGATCAGTTGGCAGCAGCATGAGTAGGCTGCAGAGTGGCACAATGACAAATTATGGAGGTGGCAGAAACATGGTAGGCCACAAAGTGGCACAATGATAAGAGTGTGGAGGTGGCGGCGGCAGCAGAAGCAGCAGGAGCCCAAAGGTGGCAGCGGGCAGGCACTGGCTATATACTGGCGGGCAGGCACTGGCTATATACAAGGGGTGATTCACTATTTATCGATAATCAACTTGTCCACCTCTCTGTAGTTAAATTATTCACTGTTTGATGTAGCAGTGATATTAGTGGTACCTAGATAAGTTTTATTTTTAACCTGTGACAGACTGATACGTTTGGGCACTAATATTGCTGAAATGCATGGACTGAGGAGGATGCCTAACAGCTAGGTGTCTGATATCGCAAGCACAAACCCTTGCTGTTCACACTAGGCTTTCCCTCATATAGTCCTCAACTAGCTGTCCCACTCTACACATTTAGACCTGACGCGTTTCCTTAGTAAAATTCATCAGGGATCCTATCTAAAATGTCATGAAGACGATAGTATGACAGTAATTACACATAGCAGCATATGATTGCATTGATGTAAGCAGCAATTGCCTGCGATTCTTTATGAAAAGAAAACAACTCTCCCCTTCGTGAGGTAGCACTGCAGGTCGGCCAAACCCCTGATTCTCCTCCCCGTAGCGTCACAAATCACGCAGCATCGGGGCTACGACATCACAGCATCACTTACGCAGCTCCCACGGGAGCCAATGGAGAGTTTGGCTCACCGGATCACAAGGGACAATAACTCCACCAAAATACACTGGAGGATGAGTATTCATAGAAGAAATATATTGAAAATAAAAAAGGACCCATCATACAAGAGTCCCTGCTGGATAGTGATTCATCAATCACAGGTATGCCCCATACGTAGCCTTAAAGGGAACCTGTCATCAGGTCTCTGTCACTAGTCCTGTCACCTCTACCTGTTGGAGCAGCTCACAAGGATCCCATCACAGCCTTTATCTAGTTATTTCATACATTATTCATTGTAAAATCATCTATTCTTTATCATGTAAATGAGGCTGGTCACATGGTCAGGGGCAGTGATGTCACCCCTGTTCCCCCTCCCCTCTCCTCCCCCTGCTCATGTCTGTGTGTAATGTATAGTAAAGCATGGCTAGTGTGTGTGCTGCATCTGCTGACATGCTGCATCCTCCTAATATACAGGTGTGAGACACAGACATCAGCTACACATGAATCTGACATGTTCTGCTGTAACATGGCTGCCTGGAGCTGTTGTATCTCTCCTATACACACATGCACACACAGGCTGCAGGGGGCGCCAGCACCAGGAAGCACATCATTATACAGCCTCACACCATTATACAGGCTGTCAGTCAAGCACTGGGGGTGTGGCTGTGCCTCCCACTCATGAATAGAGTGGACAGCTTGAATATGCTAATGCTTCATTGGACATTTCACAGGTCATTTGCATACAGCTTTAGGACCTTATTGCTTAGGGTTACAGGCATGTATAGGGGCAATGAAGGGATAGAGGCAATGCTCTCTAATGGCAGTTTATGAAAATATATTTAGTTTAGGGGGGTTATTTTGCATGACGGGTTCTCTTTAATGGAGGAAGCTCAGAGAACATCTTAGAGGGGGAATTACACTAGCTATTTTTAACCAAGAGAGATGCATACATAGTGCAGGACAAAGACGGACTGTCTATATCCTCACAACCAGGACTTATATGAGTGACAGGATATGTATATTGTTTGTCAGAGGTGCAGGAAAGGATGAGATATTCACTTCCTATAGAATATAGATTAATGATATGTAATGTGTCAGCCAATTCACCCCCTAGTCACCATTCTAGTAGTTTACATAGTGTCTACATAGTGGTAGCTACACAGTACAGGTTAAGGGGAGACAACATCTAAATACTATTCATGATTATAAGAAGCTGACAAACTTTTTCATTGAGACCAGCTGGTTCTAGTGTATCCAGGCTGTAAATCCATTTGGTTTCCTTGTTCTGACACCCTCAATCCATCCCTGTGAACGAGTTGTCAGACAGATAAACTCTTATCCTATCAATGCATTGAGCTGGATGCAGGGGGTCCTTTTCAACTTTTATTATAGGATCAGTGTAAAACTACAAGAAAATAACAGTATTCAGTACAAGGTGCACAGCATATTTCAGTACATAACATTGTGTAAGACACATGAATTATATAATAACTCACCGACTGTTCTATGATGAGGAAAACAATAGATAAACTAACTGTCCAAGAGAGAGACATTAGTATGTGCAGCTTCTATGGAGCAAGATGGCTACTGCAGAGGGATGGGGCCAGGCTAGAGAAAGGCATGATGGGAAACTAAGGAAGCCTAAGTAGGTAAAGGTTAGTCTGCACAGAAACATTAGGCAGAATAAATGAGGCTGCAATACAAGAGCCTATCAACAGGTGGAGCTGCTGGCAAACCACTTAGATATATGCCTGAGAAGGCATGACACTCCCCGTCTGGTTTCCAAGGGATACCACATGAACATTTCAACTAGAAAGAAATAGAACAAGCTCAAAAACAGGTCTAAGAAACAGCTTTCCATTTTGCTTGTCCCAAAATGTCCCAAGTGAAGGACCGTGCCGGACATGCAGGTGGTCGTAGTGGCTGGTGATGTGGCTGTTTCTTGGCAGGTCGCAAGGGTTCTGCATGTAGTTTGGGATCTGGTGTTGGATCTGAGTGTCCACATAACAGTTCTCTGAGTGTTTGGACTGCTGCGCCGGAGTGGCACTCAGAGAGGAGGTGCTGGAGCTGCAATCTGACTCTTTCATACAATCTTTGAAGCCATTTTCCATTGGGTGTGTTTTCTGTCTTCTTTCCACACAACATTTATCATGCACATTGCTGGGGAAAAAGACACGTTCAGAATGACATGATCTTTGTCCTTTTGCCTCTGTAGCACAAGAAAAGCCCCAGTAAGGTGATCAGCAGGACAATGACACCAATAATTGCACTTGCAGAGTGTCTCTCAGAGCCATGCACAGGGCTGATCTTGGTGTACGGGTTTAGTTCCTCTATCTTTAGGGCAGCTTGATCACAGCAGGTGCTTTTTAAACCAGGTTTGCAGTAACAGGTTCCATTCACATGGTCACAGGTTGCATTGTGTGAACACTTACAAATCTCACGGCGGTCATATCCGAGAGTCCATGGAAGACGTTTGTGTTTGCAATGTTTACCTGTGAATCCTGTTCTACGTGGGCACTGCTTAGTGATGTGTTCACAATTGGCTCCATTGTGGCACTGACAGACATCGGTAGAGTCCTTTCCATAAAATGAAGATGGGCACCCTTAGGTGATCACATCTCTATCACACAGGTAATTGGTGGCATGCCTGCCTTCTTTGGTATTCAGGTGTGCTGGGTTGGGGAGCTTCTCTCAGTAAACATCCCCTATGACAGTGCTGGCAAACCTATGGCACGGGTGCCAGTGGTGGCACTCAGAGTCCTTTCTCTGGGCACCCAGGCCTTCACTCCAACACAGAGTTTGCCGGCTATGACTCAAGGCTTTCTCCTGTGATCCAATACAGCCCTTGACGTGCCATGTTCAGAGCTATTTGGCTGCCAGGACTACATGAGGAGCAAGAAGGTGTGGAAAGAGATGGATTGTCATTTGAGCTCCTGCTCTGGGTTCCCTGATTCTTCCTCTTTAGGGGACCCTGGATCCAAATTTTTCCATCATCTTTCTATTGTATTGGTGAACTCAAGACGCCAATACGGATAAAAACCTGTGATACAGCAGGGATCAATAAGTTACTGCTTAAATTGTCATGTTGGCACTTTGTGACATAAAAGTGGGTTTTGGTTGTAGCTTGGGCACTCTGTCTCCAAAAGGTTCACCATCACTGCACTATGATGACCCATCATCCTAAGTCTAGTTTCTGAGCGTAGGGCGAGTTATGAGGACCATTTATCTGCTTCCTCACTTTGTGAACTATGACAATGTCTCTACCCAGCAAAAGGACCAACTTGGCTTGAGGATCCAGTGTAGGGAAGAGATGTGCTATGCTTCTCAAATGAGAAGGCTGTGGAGCTGCTTCTGGTGTGGGGATCTCTTCCCTATTGTTCGGGATTGAATTACACTCTATTAATGTAGGAAGGGGTAAGGATGTTTGACCCTCTATAGATTCAATCTGGTAACCTGTGGCTCTTCTCCCAGTTTCTTTGCTCACTCCTGTACATGTTTTAAGAGAGTAGGACAAACTATTTCCTTTGACAGACGTCAAAGAAGGCTGTGCTTGCAAGTGACCTGTTGCTCTGGTCATCCAGGATGGTGTACAGTTTAACTGCTCTTTCTCTGTGACCTATAGGGTAAACAGGACAGATCTTTGAGTAAGATTTGTAACCTAGAACTTCCCCGCAAATTTGAGTACACAGAAGTGACACGTCAGGAGGTGCACTGTCTATCATCTCCCCGCTGTGCTCTGAAGTACTATCTGAGGGTAAGGGAATCTGTGGTGCTGGCCCTTGGTGTAGAGCCATAATGTGTTCTTGGCTGTTGCACTCGGAGCAAGAAATACTAGTGCTGCAATCTCTGGCTAAGTGAGATGTAGATGCACAACACCTATAACATATGTCATTCTCTTTGAGGAAAGTTCTGTGGTCCTTAAGAGATTTGTTCCTGAAACTTCTACACTTCTGCAGTGAGTGAGGCTTTTTATGTAAGGGGCACTCAGTGTTTGGGTCTTTTGTTAGTGTCCCACTGGTTTCTGGTATACTGTCAGTCTTATATGATAAATCGGCAGGAGATAAATTTGTTTTGTGTGCGGTGATAGGTGTGCCTCTGGGGTTACGAATAACAAAAGCTTTTATTGATAGTTAGAATGAGTTAATGCAGCAAGTCAATATTTGCAGTGTTCTTCTTCTTCTTCAGGACCTCCCTGGCATGCTCTCAATCAACTTCTGGACCAAATCCTGACTGATAGCAGCCCAATTCTTGCACAATCAATGATTGCATTTTGTCACAATTTGTTGGTTTTTGTTTGTCCAACCGTCTCTTGATGATTGACCACAAGGTCTCAATGGGATTAAGAACTGGGGAGTTTCCAGGCCATGGACCCAAAGGGGGATATTTATCATACGCTGGCGCTCGTGCGCCAGCATATGATCGCCCCGCCGCTGCAAATTCGCAACCCGATAAATATGCCCCAAAATCTCTATGTTTTGTTCTCTAAGCCATTTAGTTATCACCTTTGCTTTATGGCAAGGTGCTCCATCATGCTGGAAAAGGCATTGTTGATCACCAAACTGCTCTTGGACGGTTGGGAGAAATTGCTCTTGGAGGACATTCTGGTACCATTCTTTATTCATGGATGTGTTTTTAGGCAAGACTGTGAGAGAGGCGATTCCCTTGGCGGAGAAGCAACCCCACACATGAATGGTTGGAGGATGCTTTACAGTTGGCATGAGACAAGAGTGGTGGTATCGATCACCTTGTCTTCTCCGAACAAGCTGTTTTCCAGATGTTCCAAACAATCGGAAAGGGGATTCATAAGAGAAAATGACTTTACCCCAGTCCTCACCGGTCCACTTCCTGTACCTTTTGCAGAATATCATTCTGTCCCTGATGTTTTTTTCTGGAGAGAAGTGGCTTCTATGCTGCCCTCCTTGACACCAGGCCTTGCTCCAAGAGTCTGTGCCTCACAGTGCGTGCAGATGCACTCACACCTGCCTGCTGCCATTCCTGAGCAAGCTCTGCACTGCTGATAGCCCGATCCCGAAGCTGAAACTCTTTTCAGAGACGGTCCTGGCGCTTGCTGGTCCTTCTTGGGCACCCTGGAGCCTTTTTGGCAACAATGGAACCTCTCTCCTTGAATTTATTGATGATGCGATAGATTGTTGACTGAGGTGCAATCTTTCAAGCTGCGATATTCTTCCCTGTTAGGCCAGTTTTGTGCAGTGCAATGATGACTGCATGTGTTTCTTTAGAGATAACCATGGTTAACAGAAGAAAAACAATGATGTCAAGCACCAGCCTCCTTTTAGTGGTGTGATTCTTACTTAATCATGATAGATTGATCTCCAGCCTTGTCCTCATCAACACCCAAACCTGTGTTAATGGAGCAATCACTGAAACTATGTTAGCTGCTCCTTTTAAGGCAGGCCTGCAATGAAGTTGAAATTTGTTTTTGGGGGAAAAAGTTAATTTTCTAGGCAAATATTGACTTTGTAATTAATTGCTGTTACACTGATCACTCTTTATAACATTCTGGAGTATATGCAAATTGCCATTATAAAACCTGATGCAGTAGACCTGATATTAGACACCTAGCTGTTAGGTATCCTCCTCAGTCCATGCAATTCAGCAATATTAGTGCCCAAACATATCAGTCTGTCACAGGTTAAAAATAAAACTTATCTAGGAACAGTGATAGTGAAGCATTCAATACATTTTATTGTAGTGGAGGGGCAGTTGATTTATCATGGTTTTTGGCAATTTTTTTAAATTTGTAATCAATAAAGTTATGTGTTAACCACTAATACTCCTGCTCTATCTAACAGTGAACTATAGACATGGAGGCTCTTGCACTGGCTCTTGCTATATACATGGGGCTGCTGGCTATATACAATGGGGCAGTCACTGGCTTTATGCAAGGGGACTGTTTTATACTATATAACAGTGATGGCGAACCTTTTAGAGAGCAAGTGACCAAACTACAACAAAAACACGCTTATTTATTTCTAAGTGCCAACATGGCAATTTACACAAAAACTTATTGCTTACTGCTTTGTCAAATCTTTCAATCACATGAGGACATCAATACAGCAGAAAGAGGAGAAATTAAGATTATTATTGTAGCTTCCCTCCAGGGTCCACTGTAGAGGAAGAATTGCAGGGCCCATGGCAGGAGTCCACATCTTCTCAGTCGCAGGCAGCCAAGGATGTGTTGCTTTAAAATAGTAGTGAGTGCACAATGTCCTTTGTGGTCTTGGACTGCAGAAGGAGGCTATGGGTCCTTTCTTATAAACTCTATGCTGAGGGTGCCTGTAGACCTGGGTGCCCACAGAGAGGATTCTGAGTGCCACCTCTGGCACCCGTACCATAGGTTCACCACCACTGCTATATAATATATACTATATATTATACACTATACTATATATGCTCCTGCGACTTCAGGTCGCAGCGCACCCGTGCCCCTTGCTGTGGCGGCCGCCCTTCCCGACCTCGCTTACCTCTCCACTTTCCTGCTCCCATCCTGGCTTCTCAGCATCCCTGTTCCCTCGGCCGCGCACTCCGCACTCACCACTGATAAGCGATGGGCACTTGCCTGGATTCCTTAAAAGTCGGCTTCTTCCAGCTTCCCCCACCAGACCTTTGCACTATATGCCTCTGAGAAAACTCTTTCCTGTGACTTGGTCCCATGTATTGAGCTTCCATTGTGACCCCGGACCTGTTCCTGATTCTGCTCCTCCACTACAAGCCCTGACCTCCTGCTCCGCCCCAGACCCTGAACCATTGACGCCTGCCTTGACCATCTGCCTATCCCCGACCAGATTGCCTGCCGACTTTGTACCTCGACCATGGCTATATAAATATAGCATTATTATACATATAGCATTATTTCATAGGCTCTTTATTCACACAGGCACTACCACTTAATTGTATATTATGCATTGATGTAAATTTTCTAACATGTACTTTGTACACTTATATTGTCTTTGTACATCTATCAAAACAAAGAAAAAGATGGATGCGTACAGGGAATCACATAACCAAAAAATCAATTTATTGATACAAACAAAAATAATAACAAGACAGCAAATATAAAAACACTTAAAACATACACCCAGTGGGTGTATACATTTCCTTTTGTGTAGTCTTTGTACATCTATAATGCACTTTGTATTCATTGTATGGGGGTCGAACGGCCAGGCAGCGCTGTTTCCTATGGATAACAGAATGAGGAGCAGCGCTCCGGGTGAGCACACGTCTATGTTAATGTAGCATTATATTATCTTTGTATATTTATCGTGCACTTTGTATTCATTGCATGGGGGTGGAACTACAGTTATGTGCGTTCCCATTGATCATGTTATTTTCCTCCCATTAATCATGGGATTTCCCTCTCATTGATCATGGGATTTCCCTCCAAATGATCATGTGATCACTCCATTTTGCATATTTATATGCACATGCACTCACATATATTTATCTTGAAAAAGGCTCACATAATAGAGCCAAAATGTTGTGATCAAGATGATGGAATCTTTTCTCACCTTTTCTCATCACAACTCTTGGTTTTCTGCCATTTCTTTGAATCTATCTGAGGAGGATCTGAAGCCTGACCCTTTTTGTGCATGCACCAAGCATTATGTGACTGTTTTTGAGAGTTGTGCTGCTTTAAATTTCCTTTTGTATCTATCTACAAAAAGTAAAGTTCAAGTCCGCACAGCTTTATGTAACCCCTAAGGAGGGGGGGTGCAAAGCCTGCCAAGGTCCTGGCTTGGTCCTTATGCAGAGGCTGTGGCCTTCTGATCTTGGCATGTGCATTGCACTATTGCTGGGCATATTTCTGTCTGTGCCATCTGGCACCATGGCCAGGTTGGTGTGCTCAGTCTGTAGCAGGTCTTGATCTAACAGTCACTGGAATCCCATAGTTTCTCCAAGTATGGGGCCAGTCTGTTATCTCTCTGTAGACTTTGGTTGATGTTCATTTTCTGGGTGGTCTTCCTGTCACTGATATATTCCTCCTGGGCCTTGTTTATAAGTGCCATGATTTTTGGCATGATTGTGGTCTCTATGTATCTTGTTGGAGGCAGTTCAGAGGACCTTCCATAGAGCTTTGCACTCTTTGTCGTACCAGCTGTTCAGGTGTTTTCCTTTTGTCCTCTTGGGGTTCCTTACATGTGACTCCTTACATGGGACATTTCTGCTATTTTGTACAGCATATGGTTGAGGTCTTTCTTGGCTTGGTTTGCCTGTGGGTTCATCTGATACACAGTTGTGTAGAAGTTCTGGGGCTTTTCTTTGACTTCTGGGCTGTTTGGGGGTATCTTTATAATGGTGGGAGGCAGAAGAGGCTTGTCTGCTGAGGTTTTTGTGCAGATAATTTATTGTTAAACTTGATGAATAGAAGGAGCTGGTTGTAATCTAAGAGATGTGTTTGGGGTTGACTATGAAGCCACCAATGTTTGCAGAATTCATGGCACACTGCTGCCTACTTGAGAACTCATTGTGTACCTTCCTAAAGAGTCTCCCTTTCTAAGTTTATTTAGTATATGGAGGCTGAGGCCTAGGCTTATGTTAAGCAGTTTTCTGTTGCTCCTCTTTCTTTATGTGTGTATGGGGCTACTACAGCCGGTCTCTGCTCCCAAGATGTAGATTATTTCATCCACAGTTAGGAAGTCCTTCTTCCTTCCAGTTCTGCATTACAAGGAACCAGCTAAATTGACCTTATCAAACACTTCCATTATGTTACCAAGCAGTTGAATACCTCCCGGGTCGAGTTTCTTTCATGAGCTATATCAAGGAGGTAGAGAATCAACACTGAATTCAAGCCCCATTCACTGTAATTGATGGTCCTACATCTAGAGACATCACTAAACAGATCTTCTGAAGTCCGATGCATGATCTCAATCACAGAGGAGGAGGCATTCAGAGGTCCCTACCTTGACTGCAGTGTTTAACTCTCTGCCTCCGTGACGTTATGCAACCAATTTACATCTCACTTCAAAATTGATTTTCAGGATGATGTCACCACACTGGACCATGAAAGATACAAAAACTAGACACTGTTTGAAAATATACTGGTATTGGTTTTTAGACCAATGCTGATGACTGGTTCCATAGATTAGAACTTTGCCTGGAAATGAGAGACTTCCCTCTTTAGAACATCGACACAGTCTGGATTAAAATAGGGGGGCTCTGGTGGTGCTTCGTAAGCTGCACAGAGATAGAGGTCAGAATGAGAGCTGAGGATGGAGCGGCCTATTCTTATCCATATGTGCTAGTCTCTTCTCTTCACTGATGTCATCTGCCCAAAGAGCTTATGATTGTACCATTTTAATATTCCTCCTGATCTCCGGCCCTGCTTGGTGTTCTTATTTTTCAGGACAGAGACAGAGATTTCCCTGTATTAAAAGGGATTCATCCTCTGTTTTAGTCCATGTTTCTAGGATGACTTGTAAGTCTATATTATTTAGTCTTTTCTTGAAATCTGGGTATAGCTTTTTACATCCAACGGCCGTGGCTTTGAGGCCCTGAATGTTCCAGCTACTGATAACAAGGACATGGTTGTTGTGTCCATATACCTTGTAATAAGCTTTACTATTTAGAACAAAGTAGGTTTGAACTGGTTGGTTCTGTCCAGTCACATGAATATTTTGCAGGTGATCAGCAGGGTCTTTATCTCCTCTGTGTATCTGCTCTGTATATCCCTGTGTGAAGCAAGTGTTTTTTTCCATGGTTTATGCCTCTGGTGGTCTGGTTTTGGGTAGGGAGTTTTGTTTGTTTTTGTTTATGTCATATTTTTTGAGGTGTTTGTTGTCATATAGGTGGTCATGATTGATGAAGGGGTGTTGTGCCAGGGTGATGTGTGGCATGATCCTGATTTTGGTGGCCAGCTAGGTGTTGATCCCCTTGGTGATGTGGTCAGGAATGTCCTATCTTCAGAGCAGGAATGAGGATTATTTTTCAGCCAGGAAACTTTTGCTGTGTGGTCTAAGCTATCCGGGCCAGGTATTCTGCTTATGCTGGTTCTGGAGGTTGTTGGTTCTGGTGTGGATAATGATGCATTTTGGTTAGAGAAATATGGTTTTTCCATGACAGCTGTTACCGATTGAATAGATGAGGAGTGGATCATATTGACCCCATTTTCTGGGAAGAGTCGCCTTGTGTTAAGATACTTCCCATTGTGGTCTATTATTAGGACTATATTAGGACTTTGTGGGTTCTTAGTGACCTGTTTCCTCATGGAAGGTATAGCAGCAGGTCGGCTCTTGACTAGGGTTTCTGATCTGTTGGTCTCTGGGGTGTTTTTTATTATCGGGTGTCAGATTTTGTTGGGGGGAATCTGATGTATAACAGTCCGGATGCTTTTAGTGGACATACATGTTTTAAAACCAAATAAATAAATGTATGTATATTGCAAATGAATTAAATTATATGTGCATGGTGCCTTTCTATAGAAATCTTTTATGTTTACTTCCAGTGGATAGAAATCGGACCATGATTACACAGGTGCACAACTCATTAGTATCACAGAGAGCTATCAGAGCTGTGTGTTATAGCAAGCTGCAGTTTTGTGTGACCATGGACAGGTTTATGTCCACAGAATGTAAATATTGACGCTTTCTATAGAATGTCAGCAAGCAGAGATCTAGAACAGTGTGATGAATTGATCAGAGCAGCGCTGGTTCAAGTTCAAGTTTGTATACCATAAAAAAAGGATAAAAAAAGTTTAAAACATTATAATTTATAACTATGAGGCTGCATTCACACGACCGTTGAAAAACGCCCATATATATATTCGTCCAGAATACGCCAACATTCATTCCTATGGGAGATACGGTGATACAAAGAATTGCCCTATTTGTCACCGTACCATACCGCACCGTATGTGAGCCGTATAAAAAGATAGAGCATGTCCTATTTTTTCATGTTCTTGCGGCCGTATGCCCCATTGAAGTCTATGGGAACGTATAAAATACGGGTGTCATACGTTGTAGCCACCGTATGCTGCCGTACATACGTTATGTATCTAGGAATACCAGGAACTATGGGAGGGGAGGACTTTCCTGGGAGTCAGAAGCAACATGGCTTATGTGCAGATGGAGAGGCTTCTGGCTCTGGTGCAAGCGCACCCTATCCTATGGGATAAGAGGATGGAAGGCTTCCATGACCGTGCCCTCAAGCACAAAAAGTGGGAGGAGATTACAGCAATAATGTTGCTGGACGAATGGGCTACTAGCAGTACCCGGGAAAGTGCATCTCTTGGTAAGTTAATTACCCTACCCTGCAGCCATGTGCATACCCCACCCCTGCGGATCCCTGAAGCCATGCGCATGACCTTCCCCTGCAGACATTTGTAATGCATAATCCCAGCCTCCATGTAGCCTGTATCACCCCTGCAACCATGTAGCCTTGTTTGTATACCATGCAGCCAATGAATGTGGCTGGTATCACGCATGCAGCCATGTGCCCATGATTCACGTCCCTGCAGCACATAGGTGTATGCACCCATGCGCCATTGGCCTGTATCACCCCTGCACCAGTTAGCCGTATCACCCCGTTCAGTCATGTGCCTGTATCACCCCTGCAGCCATGGCCTGTTATCACCCCTCAGCCATGTGGCCTGTATCACCCCTGCAGCATCAGGCCTGTATCACCCCTGCAGCATGTGGCCTGTATCACCCCTGCGCCATGTGGCTGTAATCACAGGCAGCATCAGGCCTCTGTATCACACCTGCAGCCATGTGCCCTTGTATCACCCTGCCATGCCATGTGGCCGTTAATTGCCCATCCGCTATCACCCCTGCAAGCCATGTGGCCTGTATCACCCCTGCAGCCAGGTGCCTGTAACACCCCTGGCAGCCCATGCAGCCACCCTGATCACTGATCCTGTATCACCCCTGCAGTCATGTGCCCTGTATCACCCCTGCAGCCATCAGGCCTCTATTACCCCTGCAGCCATGTGCAGGGCCGGCGCTATGGGTAGGCAAAGGTGGCAATTGCCCAGGGCACCTGGGAGAAAGGGGAGAATCTCTTCTTTCAAATGAAACTTGATTTTGTTCTAGGTGCCATGGATCCAGAGATATTCGTTTAAAGTGAGAATATCAGGTACCATTTTTATATATAAAAATCACTCCCAACGGCAGTTTTAACAGTTAATATCTACGTTTTCCTACAATTTAGAACAGAAATTTAGATTCAATAAAAGAGGAGACTCTCTCCTTTCATAGAAAAAAGAAGTAGGTTCTATGTGTCCACGAGCAGCAGAGATGACAGCCCCCTAAATTAACACCCCCCCCCCAATCAATTGACCATAGAGCTTCAGGAACATGTGCTGCACACCAGGAGCTGTCGCACCTCACGAGTAATGGAATATTCACTTTTATTTACTACATTTCTGAGAAGGGAATAATACAACCAATATTATGTTTTAACCCGTCTCTATGCAGAACTATATGAAGAACACACTTTGGGCACATGTATCAATCGTTTTTTTCTGTCTGTGTTTTTGCGCCTTTTCATTAACGGTGGCAACTGTTTTGTCCATTTTTGCCGACTAATGCCAAACTGCGCGCGCACAAAAATAACAGTCTTTCCCTCATATCCAAGCAATGCAAGCGCCTAATGATATTCATACACATTGCTACGTTTCATTAGGCGCAAAAACACTCAGACCGAACCAGGTGGCGTTTAACTGAGAAGAAAGCTTGAGCCCCTTGCAGAACAGTCATTCTAGCAGAAAAACTCATCAGACACTGCAGGACATAGAACATATCATACAGACATGAGATACTGCTGCAGACAGGAGCTTGCAGACTCATTATTTTACAGTTCATCACCTTCTATTTACAAAACTTGGCAGAATCGAGCTCAAGCCAAGAGAGAAGAGAACTTTACCAAGAAAGTTTGCACAGTAATGACAGTGTCCCCATGGAATTGCTGCCGCACAGTATCACCAGTTCCTGAGGGGATCATGTGCAGGAATTCCAGGGGGGCAGCAGCAGAGACCAGCACGTGGGGATCCCTTACCAGGAGAAGCTACGCTGAGGAGGTCACTGGGTGCTGGGTGCTCACACACACCTGGGTCTGCCTGTTGATGTGTTATCTTCATTCTGGGCTGTGGGAGAAGCAGAGAGGCTAGCTTGTAGCAGGATCACATGAAGTGCCCGAATCTAACATTGCGCTAAACTGTGTTAAAGTACAAGTGATTAATAAGAGGCAGGAAGTTAACTTATCACAGATGTTTAGCTTGTGATAATTCTGGGAAAACAGTGCGCCAGAATTTAGGCGCAACTACTCCACTTAGGCGGCACAAACGTGATAAAATGTGGCCCTTCTCTCTTATCCCTTTTATTTTGTGATAGTTATTTTGTGTGGGAAAATTGACTGATAACGAATGACATTCAATCCTCTTTCACTAATGTGAACTACGACCAGCAAGACCAGAAATGTCCGAAAAGGTTTAGTACACACCAAAAGACACACATGTCCTGGAATAAAGGTTTTTTATTTCCCCTCATCCTCCATTATTTACAACTATGTTAGACGTTCTCACTCTCTTCTTATGAAGTGCAGCGAGCGTTTGGTTTGTGCAGCTAAACAATGGCGCAATATAAAAATGGAACTTTTATTATCTAAGTTAGAGAGGTTAGGATATATAGTTATTTTATGTGGTTACCATTGTCTAAGGAACAGAAAATGATACGTCCGTGTGAATTTTCTGCAGTCCCTTTGCTGCATATTTTGGCTAATATTGGTGTGGGTATGTATGCTCTCCTCACATCTTACTGTTTTAGGACAGTAGATTTTCTTTATATAAGTATCTGGATTTGTACCATATTTTAGAGGGCAAATTTTTGAATGTTAATTGCCCAAATGTCACGGCTGGTGTCTGCTTTCAAAATTTATAAATAGGTTTTATGCCGCCTTTTACTTTTTATTTCGTTTTTATGATTATATTTTGCGGTTGTGACGTCTAAAAATGTCTAGCTGAAAAGCAGATATCTGAGTTATAAAGTTTTTATTGATATTATGTGGATTTATTTATGTGAACAATCAATAGGGCACATTTGTGACTGGTATACATGGCCATCTATTCATTTGAGAAGTGAAGGAAAACATTTTCTTTTTGGATCAAATTTTTTGCCATCAAAGTCAAATTTTAAGTATTGTAATAAAATGTTATCAATTTGAATCAAAATATGCCATGAAGGCGCCTATTCTATAAATCTTTGAGTAATTTGAAAATTGGGCAAGTGTCCTGCTTCACAAAATACGGTCCTCTCCCCAATGGCCTCAGTTAATCACCTACCAGGAATTTTTGGAGTGTGGGAGGAAACCGGAGGGAACACACCACAGCAGAGAACCATACAAAATCTTTTGCCATATGAACCAAGCGCTGCAGAGCTGTAGTGCTAATCACCGGAGCCACCATGCGCCCATATCATGCTTCCTATCAGTTTATCTATCTGCCTATAATTCCTCCCATAATTACAGTTTGTTTTCCATACTAAAGGAACCTCTGGCGACTGTGACTGGTTCAGAATATTTTTATTTTGGGGCCCACTTTTCGTTTTGCCCAGGGCCCCACTTTGTCAGAACCGCCCTGGCAACTGTGGCCTGTATCACCCCTGCAGCCATGTGCCCTGTATCACCCCTGCAGCACCTCAGCCGTGTATCCCATGCAGCCAGTGCCTGTATCACCCTGCAGCCATGGCCCTGTATCACCCCTGCAGCCATGTGCCCGAGCACCCAGCAGCCATGTGCCCTGTATCACCCCTGCAGCCATGTGCCCTGTTATCACCCCTGCAGCCAGTGGCCCTGTATCACCCTGCACATGTGCCTGTATACCCCTCAGCCATCCTGGCCTTGTACCTTCTTATTACTATATGTCTGATTGCTTATGAAACGGCAATTAAAAAACTTTTTTTTTATAGTAAAAAAGGTCTCCACACGCTGGGTTCAGCAAGAGAATAGTAGTATAAATAGCAGATAAGAGGAAAAATCGGGAGAAGGGGGCGAAGTGGCAGTGGGACACTGCACAAGAAACCTTACCTCTACAACAGGTTTCTTGCGTTTTTTGGATGTGGTGATGGACGTGGAGGAGTAAGTTAATTATCAAGAATATATTTTTACTTTAAAGCATTATTAATAAAAGAATTGTAAGTTCTTGTGTCCTCAGAATTGTCGTTGCATCAATGCACTATAGAAGGAGGCAGCTGGCATCGTCAAGTCTCAGTATTGCTGCAGAGACGGAGGTCCTGGATCAGTTGAGGAGGAGGCGCGAAGAATCGGCGGAGGATATCTTCATGCGCTCCATGGTGCAAGACCTAAAAGGAGTGCATGAGGATGACAACATGATGCAGGGAGCATGATGCTGTCCTGCAAATTTTTAAAAAAGGCACACCGAAGGACAAGTCCGAGGTGGCTCTTTTTTTGAAGAGACGGCGTCAGCATGTGGGTGGACTTCTACCTCCAAGCCCACCTCCATCCACCAGATACTCTGCCATGGCCCCTGTGTTCCATGGCCCCTACGAAGGCTCTTCAGCCATGGCTTCTCATGGCCATGCAACAGAAGGTCCATATACCAGAGAGCTGTATGAGCTATAAATACAGCATTTTGAATTGTATATAGTGTTAATATTTGTTTATAAATTCGTTTAAAAAAAAATTACAAGTCTTCTTTCATTATTCTTTACTCCATCCACTACCATCCTGTATATGCATGCAAAATAGACAGATGGCCGCAGGGATCAATCAGCAAAGTAGCCTTGCATCCCTCTGGCTCTTTTTTGTTCACTCAGACGTACTTTTAAAGGGTTTTTTTTTAAAGGCAAATCACCATCAAATCAAGCATGGATAAACCAGGTACACTTGCTCATAGATACGAGCACCTTGAATGTGGTAATCTTCTTATATTTGTTATAATACCTCCATCTCACTCACACCTCCTTTACTTGCTCCTTTAATTACTCCTTTTTAAAATTTGCAAATGTGCTTGAGGAACTCCAAGCTCCATTAGCGACTATGATACCTGGAGCCCCACATGTACATTTGAATTATATCCTAAATCTTTGGACCAAAGAAGCTAAAAGAACAGCAGATACGGCCACATTTTTAAAACATTTTTGAAGATTATTACATCCAAATTCAAATGCACACATAACCATCCAACCACATTGCTAATGTCTTTGAAAAAAAAAACACATGACGAAGTATTGTGTATATAATTTTATTAAAAATAAAAAAGGATGGATAGTTTACTCCTTTGACTCATTTTCCAATGTCAGCCAAAAAGCAACTAAAATGGGTCAAAGAAGTAGTAAGCTCACAACCCGCGTCAAGGGGCCCCATCGCTTGCGAGTCCCTACACTAAACTACCAAAACAAAAAAGGTTCAAAATAAAAAACAAACACTAATCTAAAAGTCCAGAGCCTCAACGTCCACTAATAGCATCCATCTGCCAGGGAACGACACCCTCCGAAGAAACAAAGTAGGAGGCAAACTGCTCACGAACAAACAGTCCAGCCACTCCGGGTCGTCCTTGGAGAGTGTTGTCCAGGGGGATAGACGCTGTTGGATGTTGTCCCTCCAGGTCACCATCTGAAGCACCATCGTGGATCCGAATGAAGTTGTGAAGAATAACGCAGGCTTGCACTACCTTCTTAACGTTGTCCGGGTCCATCTGAATTGAGCTGTGAAGAACCCGCCACTTGCTGCAAAGAATCCCGAAGGCACACTCCACATACCGTCTTGCTCGTGTGAGCCGATAGTTGAAAATGCGCCTCCGTTCATCCAAACCACGCCGCGGGAATGGCCGCAGCACATGACGAGAAAGTCCAAAGCCTTCATCAGCGACGATCACAAATGGTGCAGGAGGTCCAGTAGATCCAGGTAGACATCTCGGCTCGGGCAGGGTCAGCTGGTTGGAGCGAAGTCGTTCACCCATTCTGGAAGCCCTGAAGACCACTGCATCCGCAGAACTTCCATAGGCCCCAATATCAACAATTATAAACTTGTAGTCACTGTCAGCCAAAGCCAACAAAACCACAGAAAAATATTGTTTAAAATTGAAGAATTGGGACCCTGAGTGAGCCGGCTTCTTCACACGTATGTGTTTCCCATCCAGTGCCCCGATGCAATTTGGAAACTGTGCTGAGTCCAGGAAACCATCAGAAATCCGGATCCAGTCTTCAGCAGTTGGCACAGGCATGACCGCAGGTCTTAGTCGCTTCCATATCACTTCGCAGGTCGATCTCACGATCATTGAAATGGTGGAAACGCCCAGCAGGAACTCATAATGCAGCGAAGCAAACGAGTTCCCAGTGGCAAGAAACCTAAAAAAAAAATACATTTAATATTTAAAGAGACTGTCCAATTTGAAATAATGAAATGTATATAATTGAAAAAACTTACCGCAGTGTCACGATGAGCCGTTCCTCTGGTGTCACAGATCGCCTCATGTTGGTATCCTGCAAACAGAGCCCCGATCGCAGGTCCGCCAAAAGACGATCAAATGAAGTCACAGTCATCCGAACGTAGTTGTGAAACTTGTCCGGATGCTGGCGCAGGTCAGCGTACAAGTTCATGAAGTGACCCCTCCTAGGCCGCTCAGCAACAATGGGATGAACCCAAAATCGCCTAGTCGAGTGCCGCTCCTCCTCACGCATTGCAGAACACCTTCGGAGAAAGCGCAGTACAACCCAGTCCAGGAGCAGATCGTCTGTGGGATTGTACGCCATCGCAAAAGACAAGAAGTGCCAGAAACCAGAAGCAGCAATGGAGACTAAACCTCGCTCTCAGAAAAGACAAAATGGAGTCTGGGCCGGTCAGGTGACCAAATTTGGGGATGGGCAAGCTTTTGTCATAATTTGTCATTATTTGCTGGCCCACCATATTTTGTACGGACACGGTACAGATACGGTGCAATACGTGCGCATACGGGTAAAAACGGCACGTATATACGGCACAATACGCCAGAAATATACAGAATGTGAAAATGTATAAGATCGTGTGAATGCAGCCTTAAATAAGCCCCTAAAAAGTCACTTTCCCATACAAACACTTAAAGTATAAAAAACACAAATACACAAAAAAAACCCCACATATTTGTTATTGCTGCGTCTGTAACAATCAAATACAAATAAACAAATACAATCTTTATTGGACCTGCGCTGTTAACGCTATGAAAATAAAACTTGAAAAATCTTCCAAAAAAGATATTTTTTTTATTAACACCCTTAAAAATGCTCTAACATGTGATAAAAAAATGTTATAGGCTCCAAAATAAAACGGCTAAAAAAAAACACCCCTGGGCGGGGCGTGGCCTGACTATGGCGCCGTGAAGACGCTCATTGCCTGAGCTCCGCGCCGACAGGGTCCTACCTCGGGCTCCCGGTCCGGAACACCCGCGCCTGCATGCCGGCAAAAAGAGGCAGCCGTGCCAGCAACCCCTCCGGTCCCCAAAACGCGGCTCCTGCTCGCACGGCGGGCATCGGGGGGTTCCTAACTCCCGCATCGGGACCTTCCAATATGGCGCCGCAGCGCTCCTCCACGCGGCAACAGCCGGCGCATGCCGACTCCGGCTCATCAACAAGCGCCGGACTGAGGGGATCACCCGGCAATGCCGCAGCAGCTCTTTCCCCTGCGGGGAGTACCAGCGCCGGAGCAAGGGGGAAGCCTAGCACGGGCACAGCTCCATCCCCACGATCCAGCAGTGCTGGAGGCAGCAGGTCAGGTCAGTGCCATGTGCAGGAGACCCCCCCTGATGGCTCCATAATGGCCAGTGAAGGGAGCAGGGAGACACCATATGATCCCCCTATTCAGCTAGGGGCAGCTCAGCCCCCATCACCTGCAACTTCCCTTTCAGACATGCAGGTCCTAAAAGAACTTCGGTCAGGTGACCAAATTTGGGGATGGGCAAGCTTTTGTCATAATTTGTCATTATTTGCTGGCCCACCGTATTTTGTACTGACACGGTACAGATACGGTGCAATACGTGCGCATACGGGTAAAAACGGCACGTATATACGGCACAATACGCCAGAAATATACAGAACGTGAAAATGTATAAGATCGTGTGAATGCAGCCTTAAATAAGCCCCTAAAAAGTCACTTTCCCATACAAACACTTAAAGTATAAAAAACACAAATACACAAAAAAAACCCCACATATTTGTTATTGCTGCGTCTGTAACAATCAAATACAAATAAACAAATACAATCTTTATTGGACCTGCGCTGTTAACGCTATGAAAATAAAACTTGAAAAATCTTCCAAAAAAGATATTTTTTTTATTAACACCCTTAAAAATGCTCTAACATGTGATAAAAAAAATGTTACAGGCTCCAAAAAAAAAAAAAAAAAAAAAAACACCCCTTCTTGTCAACCCAAAAATAAAAATGTTATGAATTATGGTGACTTTTTTTTTTTTTTTGGAAAATTGGAAAAAAAAAAAATTAAAAAGCCATATAAATTAGGTATTTTTGTAATTGTTTTTTGGCACCCAAATTCTGAGCCTCTTAACGTTCTAGAAAAATGTATGGAATCTTAAAAAAACCATGCCAACATAGAGACATTTAGGAAAGGTAAGTTATGATGAATTCATTTGGGCGCTATGACTATCTGCTTCAAGGTAGAGAATTTAGAACCCTGAAAATGAAGATTTTTTCCAATTTTTGCCAAATTTACATAACTAATGCTATCATCCTAATTTTTTAATCTAATTTGAAGTACAATATGACACTAGAAACATTCTCAAAATCCACTGGATATGTTAAAATGTCTATAACTTGTAATATTGTCAGATTCTCGTCAGATTTGAAACATGGGTCTATGTCCTTGAGGCCAAAATAGTCCTGAAGGGGCTAAGTGCCTGGAAAACCTTTTTTATTGGAAAACACAACTACCATACTGCAGATTTACAATTCTTTAGTGCTTTAGTATTCCTAATTTCTCTATGTAGTTGCCTCTGTAGTATTATTATGACATCTAGTGGTTGATATAGTGTATTGCAAATATTCAGTTTATTCAGTTTCGCTTTGCTTTTTCCTTACTATATATACGACTTTAAAGACAGCCTTAGCCATTAGTTAAATAAAGGCAAAGTAATGAAAAAATAAACATAATAATTACTATGATGCTCACATTTTTAAATGGTTTTGCTTGGACACGTTTTGAAATCAGCCATTTTTGTTTGGATGTCTGCAATGTAAACTTACCAACCATTTCAAGCATCATAAAGTCTTCAGTATCAATTGCTGGACTTATTGCTAACTTTATGTAGGACAATACCTTTGAGACTAAATAGATGCTGGCTATGTACCCCTGTTTTCAGTTATGCTAAATTGACAACATATTATCATTTTTATTGATTGATTTAATGATGTGAGGAGACACTAGTCCAGGAGCTCCTTGCTGCCTAAGTGGGGAATCACCCAAACAGCCCACCTGCCGGAGCAGCAGCCAGCCGCATCAATATGGCAAACAGAGCAGCCTCTGCATGCGGCTTAATAAAAATAAAAAACCCATCTCAAAGCAAATGACATGCCTGCCCATGTGAAAAGGAATGCCAGAGCAGTGCCCGAACCCCGATGCTATAGAAATGCCTGTGATCGGCTGGACTAGACATGTGACTTTGCAATATAAGAGCAGAGTCACATGTCTAGATGTCATTACACACAGGAGACAACTAAGGAGAGCTTGCTACTTGTCATAGGGTCAGTCAGCTAGGTTTGGATTTGTGAAACAGCAGCAACTAGGTTTCTATGCCTGTCCTTATAAGAGTACTGTGAAGAATTGCATCTGTGCAGGAGTATTCTTACTGATTATACAATATTGTACAGTAATGCTTTATTAGCATGTACTGCATCATCCAGCAAAATCCTGCCTTTGTCTACTATTGAGCCACAGAAATAATCATCATCAATCATACCTTGTTGGCAAAGTTGCTCCTGTCAAAGAATATTGCGCTTTTATACCTAGTTTAGAAAAGTCTTCTTGTCAGAGAATATTTCACCTCACCTTAATACATGGTTCAAAAAACTGTGGTCAGTGAGAATACCACACACTAATACATGTTTCAGAAAAGTGTTTTCAGGGAGAACAGCACACACCAATAAGTGGTTCAAAAAAGTGGAGTCAGTGAGAATAGCACAGTCTAATACATGGTTCAGAAAAGTGCGGTAAGTGAGGATAGCACACACTAATACATGATTCAGAAAAGTGTTGTCAGTGAGAATAGCACACACCAATACGTGTTTCAGAAAAGTGTGGTCAGTACACATAAATACATGGTTCAGAAAAGTTTGGTCAATGAGAATAGTACACACCAATACATTGTTCAGACAAGTGTGGTCAGTACACACAAATAATAATGTAATACCTTGATTGTAAGGGTGTTTTTAAAGTATTGTTTGGTACTGCAGGTTTTTTTAAAATGAGAAAATATACTAAACTGGCTGAATGTGGGCATGATCCAATCTAATAATAGCTCAATAAAATGTACAAGGCTCCTGGACCAGATGGGTTACACCCCAGAGTTCTTAAAAACTCGATACTGTTATTGCTGTGTCAAAAAATCTTCAGAGATTGCCCAATGACTGGTACGGTATCAAGTGTCTGGCGCAAGGTGAATGTGGTGCCAATATTCAAAAAAGACTCTAAAACTTTACCAGGCAATTACAGGCCTGTAAGCTTAACTTCCATTGTGAGGAAAACATTGGAAGGGTTACTAAAAGACAACATATAGGAGTAGGTGACATCACAAAGTAACAGCCAGCATGGGTTTACTAAGGATAGAAGTTGTCTAACTTGATCTGCTTCTATGAAGAGGAGAGCAGATGCCTGGACAGAGGAGCTAGTGTAGATATTTTATGTCGTTAGACTTTACAAAGGCATACCCCTGGGTTCTGTGCTTGGCACACTATTATTTAATTTATTTAGCAATGATATAGACACAGCACTCTGTCTATTTTTGCAGATGACACCAAGCTGTGTAGTGTAATACAGTCTATGGAGGATGTTCATAGGCTGCAGGGTGAGTTGGACAAACTGAGTGTTTGGTCGTCCACTTGGCAAATGAGGTTCAATGTGGATAAATGTAAGGTTATGCACTTGGGGGCTAATAATCCAAAGGCAAAATATGTCCTCGGGGGAATAAATCTGGGAGAGTCCCTTGTTGAGAAGGACCTGGGGGTACTAGTAGATCACAAATTAAATAACAGCATGCAATGTCAATCAGCTGCCTCTAAAGCCAGAAGGATCTTGTCATGTATCAAAAGTGGTATAGACTCTTCTGATAGGGATGTAATATTACCACTGTACAAGGCATTGGTTCGGCCTCACCTGGAATATGCCTTCCAGTTCTGGGCACCGGTCCATAAAAAGGATGCCCTGGAGCTGGAGAGGGTTCAACATAGAGCCAGAAAAATGAAAAGGGGTATGGAGGGTCTCAGTTATGAGGAAAGATTAAAACAACTAAATTTATTTAGTCTGGAAAAGAGATGACTACATGATTATTTATATAAATATATGAGTGGTCCATACAGAAAATATGTTGGTAGGTTGTTTCAGATTAAATCAAATCAAAAGACTGTCTCCGACTGGGCTTTTTTACTATGAGAGCTGTCAATCTGTGGAATAGCCTGCCTCAGGCGCTGGTCACAGCAGGGACAGCAGAAAGCTTCAAGAAGGGTCTAGATGCCTTTTTACACCTAA
Source organism: Engystomops pustulosus (assembly GCA_019512145.1). NCBI lineage: Eukaryota > Metazoa > Chordata > Amphibia > Anura > Leptodactylidae > Engystomops > Engystomops pustulosus. Next base: position 81,952,737 of record CM033646.1, on the reverse strand, counting down.
ATAACATTGATGGTTATGTTATATAGAATTGTTTCCCCCTAAATCCCTTCCTCATGCAATCCCTTCCCTTCCTTGGTTGAACTTGATGGACAAGTGTCTTTTTTCAACCGTATAAACTATGATGATCCAGTTCTGGGCTCCAGTCCATAAAAAGGATTCCCTGGAGCTAGAGATGATACAATGAAGAGCCACAAAAATGATGAGGTATGGAGGGTCTTAGTTATGAGGAAAGATTAAAGCAATTTTTTTTTCAAAAAGTGGCATTAATAATTTATATAAATATATGAATGGCCCATACAAAAAATATGGTGGAAAATTGGTCCAGATTAAATCAAATCAAATCAAAAGACAAAGGGGTACTGTCTGCATTAGGTCTTTTTTACTATGCAACAGGGCTTTTTATCTATGAGAGCTGTCAATCTGTCGAAAAACCTGCCTTAGGCGCTGGTCGCAGTAGGGACAGCAGAGTGCTTTAAGAAGGGCCTAGTTGCCTGCTCCAAGTCCATCTGGTGCAAATAGGTGCCAGGGTGTGTGGTACGTACTAGTAGGCACGAATAGGCCACACACATTTGATGCATTGGTCAATTACATGGTAGACAGTGCATCAACTTTTGTGGGATTATCTTCACCACGCTGATCCTAAGTTGGAAGCACAGAGAACTTCACCTCATCTCCCTTCAAAGTCACAAAGCCATTTCAGCCACAGGTCATGGCGTAGTCAGTCATTAGTCAGTACGATAACTCTCCTTACTCGTAATCTGCGGCTTCTTCTGCCCCTCACCCAGACAGAAGTTACAAGATTCCCAAGACCTTGTGTTGGAGGCTGATTGTGGAGATGGCTGACCACGCAGTGGCTTTCTGTAATGTGCAAACCAGGAAGAAGTATAGTGGTGAAGACTTGGTGGTAGAAGAAAATGAGAGGTAATGATGAGGCCCTAGACCCTACATGGGTGATAGAGTGGAACTTTGGCTTGCAACTGTATGTCTGAGAGAGCTGCTGGTGCCAGGTGGTCAACCTGTTATTAAAGAAAGGAGACCATCCATCCACATCCACATGCAAGCATGTGGGGACGGATGCTGTGTCTGGCAGAATTTGTGCAGGCTTGGGATGGAAGGGAGCTAGAGGGATTTGGCTGAATATAAGATGTATATTAAGTATGGGAAATTGATATGCTCTAAGATTGGAACAGAAGTACACTCTATAAACTAAAGAGGGACATACAGTATATATTTATGAAAATAAAAATAAGTTTTTATCCTGGGGAATATGTGTAGGAGTAGCATTTATGAGGGAGTGGAGATAAACTGGAAGGGGAAGAGGAATGTAAAGAAATTATATTAATCTATCATACATGTTGCAGAGTTTAATTAAGACTCTTGGGGGACAGACTTTGGAATGTAAAAATCCAAAAGAATTCCCTAATTTGCAATTTATTCCTAGTTTCGACTGGGATTTGTTCCACCAGGCAGATTTTTCTATTTGAGAAATCCTTTCAATGTTCAGTAGTGAGCTGTTAAGATGCACTTTGTTTCCTAAAACCATTTGTAGTTGTCACGGGTGCTCCTGCGATCCTTGTCTCAGATTGCGGGTGCACCAGTGCCTCCCCGGAGTCTGGTGGCCGGCTTCCCTCACCTTCCCCGGCTCCCGCGGCGTCCTCTGCTGCTCCCTCGGCTCGGCGCACTCGTCCCCGTCTCCTAGGGCGCGTGCGCGCCGCCTCGCTAGGATATAAAGGGCCATTTGACTCATTCTATATAAGCCTGCCTCTTCCTGCAAGCCCTTGCCGGATCTTTGTGCCTCACAGCCTGAGAGAAAGCTATTCTGCGATTTGCCTGCGATTCCTGCGTTCCTGTGTCTTCTGCGTTCCTGTGCTCCCGTGTTCCTGTATTACCTGAACTCCTCCATGTTCCTGTGTACCAGTGTTCCTCCGTGCTGCTGTCCTGTGTGCTGTGTTCCCGTAGCCTCCTGCTTGGACCTCCTGTTGCTGACTCTGGACCGGACTCTGACATTGCACCTCTGCCGCCTGCCCTGACCTTGTGCCTGGACTTCGACCACGAGATTGTCTGCCGTCTCTGTACTGCTACCTTGGCCGCCACTGTAGACAAGTCACGCCTGAGGAACGACCTGGTGGTACCACGCCGCAGCTTGTCTAACCCGCCTTGCGGCGGGCTCTGGTGAAAACCGGGTACCACTTAGACTCCGGTCCCAGGTAGTGGCTTGTGTCATCGTCTGCAGTGGTCCAGAGGATCCACACCTGCAAGCCTGACAGTAGTATTGAAGTGATGCTTATCTATAAGTTTTCTTATTAATCACATGGTGCGGCCAATATATTGGAGGCTGCAACATATTCCAGGAGGTAGATAACCTCACTCGAGGAACTAATAAAGGAAAAACTTCATTGGTGATGTTACTTTTCAACTAAGTAAAACCATGTAGAATGTTTTTACAGCACAAACATTGATTGGAGGTACACTTATATATCCCATGTGGTTTGGTCTATTAAGTAATTATTTTATTAAATAAAGCAATGTAGTACTCAGTTTAGGTTTTAGTTTGCTAGGAGCAAGGATGGATTTTAAATTGGTATTATGTCTAAAAGTCAAATTAGGTTTTTGGAGGTGATCAAGGAGAAAAGTAATGAAGTTAAATTTTCAGCGGCTGTATTACTTTGTTTTTGCCCATTCATTGGCACAATAAATTAACCCCCTAGTGACCACCAATAGGGATTTCTCCTTCGGTCACTAATGAGTCTCCGTCGGCCTAGCCTAAGTTCTGCATGGACCACACAACCCCTCCTTGTGTTCCGATCTGGTCTGTTTAACCCGTTAGATCTCGCGGTCAATGTTGTGACCGCGGGATCTACATAACTGCAAAAGGAGTTAAATGAAGTGCATAGCGTGACACTTCTAATGCAATGCAGTACATGGTTATTGCAGTGCATTAGTATGAACTTGCGATCACATGATCACTAGTTCATAAGCTAGTATTGTAAAATTAAAAAAGTAAAAAAAAATTTAAAAAAAATGCATTAAAATGTTAAAAAATAAATCATTTTTATGAAGTGGAGAAAAGTAAAAAAACACAACATATTAGGTATCACTGCGTCCCAGAATTTCCAATCTATAAAAATATAAATACGTATATTTCCGGTGGTGAGTACCGTAACTGAAAAATGCGCTCAAATGTCCAAATTGCCACTTTTTTGTCGTTCTGCAACATATAACAAAGTCAGAATATGGTAAAATGTAGTATTTTTTGGTACAAAAGGTTTCCTAATAAAACAAGGAAATTCCAACGTGACTCATAGAACATGACCCTTGACAGGGTGTATAAATGAAAGACCTAAATTGGGCCCCCTGAACCATAGCCCTTCGGTGTCCTCTTTGTCTTCTTTGGGAGGGGCCTCTCAGGCTTCCCCAGAGGGATCAGAATGGAACAAAGAAATCTACGCTAAAGGTAATTAACCTTTCCAATGTTGAATTGTCTAAAACTCAAATGGAAGTCTTAAGTTTAGGTCTTTCCTTTTCTCCAACCGATCATTTTAACTGTTTCACAGCTATAAAAGATTTATATCTGTTTACACGTAAACTCATTTTTTAAGAAAATTTATCATGAGGCATCAATACTTCCAGAAGATTGTGAACATCTGGCCCTTCAGGCTTTGGAGGATTTATTGGAAGAAGAAGAGGAGACTACTGTTAAAGGTAAAATTCTCCCTCACCTATTACCCCGTTCTAAGAATTTTCCTGCTTTCTCCAATTACCCTAATATAGAGCAGTGAATAACTGCACTATGGTCCAATGAAGAGCTGTTCTTGAACAGATGTAGTTATCAAACCATCTGATAAAGGTGGAAATGTGGTTTTGTGGCCAACCCAGAAGTATGAAAGGGATTAGATGAGAGATATTACATGCTATAAACGACTTACTTTTAACCCCCTAATGAAATTTACGGAGGTTTTTGAAGGTGGAAGTGGAGAATAATTTCTTATTAGATAAAGACATTGATACTCTTGTACCTAGATTCCCTAAAGGGTTTTCCCTTTATTTACTCCTTAAGGTTCATAAACGCCTGAACATTCCACTAGGTTGTCCAATCGTGTCGGGAACAGACAGTCTCTGCGAACCAATATGTAAGTTGATTGATCATTACATACGCCCATTGGTTGAGACATTACCATCTTACACAACCGATGTTCTAAGGAATCTGTTCTTGGGGCTATGGGAGAGAGAAATTTTCAACACCAACCCCTCCAGATTCGTAGATAACAGATACATAGACAATATCATCATGTTTTGGCAAGGTGAAGAGAGTGAACTTCATAAGTTCATTCAGACTTTGAATGAGAATGAAAGAAACAATAAACTAATTTACAAAGCTGGAAGACATAGGATGGAATTTCTGGACATTCTCTTTGATGTGGATGAATGTGGTAATGTTTCTTCCAATGTTTACAGGAAGGAAACATCTAGCAACACCTTACTTCATGTCAGGTCCTCCCACCCTCAGAAGTTGATCGAGAGTATCCCTGTTGGACAATTCTTGCATATACGTAGACTGTGTTCAAATGATATGGATTCTGAGACTCAATCAGGAGATCTCCAACAAAGGTTCCTTGAACGCGGCTATCCTAATCGGTTATCAGGAAAGGCTACAAAAGAGCCTACAAAAGTGTTGAGACTACCACAGTTTTCTTTAATTCCACCAGACAGCGACGCTACGAGATCACGCATGCTATATCCTGTACTACCACAGGTGTCATCTATTTTGCCACCTGTCCTTGTGGTCTTATATATGTGGGCCTCCCATTCAGAGAGTTGCGACACAGAGTTCGGGAACATGTCCTGGGCATCAAAGCAGCTAGAGACGAGAGTGATCTGAGTAAATTGAAAACTATTCCTCGTCATTTTAAAGAGCACCACAGCTGTGATGAAACCCAGTTTAAGGTAAGAGGGATAGACAGGGTATATGTGAATGCCAGAGGAGGTAATTGGAGACTTGTCCTAGCACAGTGAGAAACTAAATGTATTTACTTGCTGGACACTGTGGTCTGAATGATGATCTCAGTTTTGTATCATTTTTGTAGTTTCTCCATCTTAGTGCCAGTGTTATGTCACGTTACAATAGTATTCTTCTTGTTTGGGTTTTTTATTACTTAGTGTTTTATGTGTTTAGTCATTTCTTCTTCTTTTGTCTTAATGTTCTTGACAATTAGAATTTTATGTACTTCCCTCATTTATCTACTTTTTGTGTTTTTCGCACTGTTTTTTTCTTAATTTAGATGCCTTTGAACCAGACCCTTGAGTCAGCAGATTTAGTGTCTACGCACTACATGTCCATTTGTGTACCTTCCCCCTGCCCTTTTATACTTTTTATTTTGCACGTGTGTTCACTTTGCACTGGGGATGCATATTTTACATGTTTTTTTCAGTTTCATATCATTATCTTTAGCATATCGTTTATTTATTTTGAGCACAATATTATATAGGACAATCTAATTGCATACCTTTGAATTTTACCTTTATGTACAATATCATGTGTTTGCATTTGCACTTTATTTATCTTTTATATTGTATTACTCATTTTTTGTACTTATGGATTACACAATAATTTTGGGCTTATGTGCTATACACTTTGATGCAATATGTATTCTTTGTATGCTCCCTTTGTGACTGTGTGGCACCTATGTGGTCCATTCATTTATACTCTTTGCTGCTTCGATATGCGCGTTCACCCTCTATGGATTCCATGTTCTGCGCAGACGCAAATGTGACTGCCGAGTACAAGAAGGGTATCGCGATGTGTCTCCGTTCTCGCACATGCGCATTTAATCAGCAGGCCACGGCTCATATTTGTGTTGCGCTGATACTAATTTGGGCCCACGCGAATGTGGTGCATGGTATTGCGATGTTTTATATGAGCATTCCCATAGGCCATAAGCAGCTTAAATAGCAGACACCATCAGCAATAAACATAAAGCACTTTATAAAGCGTGACATCGAAATGCACTTTTTTGTAAATTGATTTGTATAACCTACCCTAAGCCTTTTTTAGCGTTACACAGGGACACCCATAGGGTCAGATTTACTTACCAGGTCCCGGCGCGATCCCACGGTGCGTTGTCCGATAAGGATTCGGGTCCGGCGCAATTCACTAAGATCCCGCGCCCAAGTTCCTGCATCCGCCGCTTCCCCGCCGAGGTCCTCTGGAGTTCACCTGCTTCTTCCCGGTGCATGTGAGTGCTTGATCTTGCGACACAATTGCGTTTTTAAATTTCGCGGTTTGTTTGAATCTGTCAGGTTGTCCAACGGCCCGTCCCCCAATTTCTGTCACACGCAAGCCGGCGCCGATGCACCAAAATCTGATCGCGTGCGTCAAATTCCTGTGCAATTCAGCGCAAAACGGAAAACGTTGGGAAACCCAACGAAAATGCACTTCGCAGACCCTTAGTAAAGGAGCCCCATTGTTTTTAATTCCTCTGTGTGGTCTTCACACCACATCTTTTTCACATTGCGTCGTCTGCGGTCGGATTTTGCCGCAATCGCACCAGATTTCATGCGACACTATTCGGGGGGGCGGGCCGTCGGACAATCCAACGGATTCGGACAAACCGCGGGAAGAAGATGGTAAACTCCAGTGGACCTGAGCAGGGAAGCGACACATGCAGGATATCGGGTGCATAATCTTTGTGAATCGCGGCAGAGTTCACCCTCGTCGGACATTCCGGCGTGGATCGCGCAGGGACCAGGTAAGTAAATGTGCCCCATTGTTTTCCTGCACTTTAGTTAATGAAAAGGAAGTGCAATCTTACCTCAACATGTGATCGCAGGTATAGCCTTTGGACTGCATTTCAAAACGCAACCAAAATGCCACTTGTGAACAGTGGCTCTGAATCAGTGGCTCTGAAAACATGTCATGGAACCTGAAAAGTTTGCTATCAAAATCTACCCTACGAAAGCTCAATGTCGCTCCTTCCCTTCTGCGCCCTGCTATATGCCCAGACAGTGGTTTACATCCACATGTGCAGAAGAAACGGCACAATAAATTTACTGATGCCTTTTCTAGGGGGCCCGGGGATAAATGGACTCCCTGTGTCCCTCAGTGTGGGTGCTCTATTCTTTATTGAGAGGGGAGGGGTGAGCCACAATCTCCTCTCCAGCGCACCAGACATGTGCCTGCCACACTATAGTCGGGCGGGCATATGTTTATGTGAATGCAGCCTTTACCCCTTAATTACGCCCTATCGGGATTTCCTACGGCGTCATTAGGGTACTTCTTCTGATGCGACGCCTTTCTACGGCGGCGCATCAAAAAGATTTCGGGACATCGGGTTATTAGTGCCGGTGTCGGGCTGTGATTTACGACCCAGACCCGGCACTAACACCCGGGATCGGAAAAACTCCGATCCCGGGTGTTTTACCCTTGCACCCGCGGTCAAGCATGCCGCGGCGTGCAAGTTGTCCCCCGTTGATCGGACCCCCCGGTGGCTTACGGGGATCCGATCCCTCCTGCCGCTGCCCCGGGTTCCGACGAGTGACCCCGGGGCGGTCGGCTCCTCTTCTCACCGGGTCCCTGCCTGCCTGCAGGACCCGGCGTAAGTACCTGAGGCATGCGCGGCATGCTCAGTACTTACACTATACTCTGCAATACAAGTGTATTGCAGTGTAAAGAAGCTTGAATAAGCGATCGGATGATCGCTTATTCAAGCACAGAAGTAAGAAAATGTAAAAAAGTAAAAAAAAAAAATTAAATCTTTTATAATATAATTAAATAAATAAAAAAATAAAAGTCCCATAATCCCCCTAACACATAAAAATGCAAATAAAGTATATAAAACACCAAACACGTACATATTTGGTTCACCGCGCCGTATTAATCTGTACAAAGATCTATCATATTGAACCCGCTCGGTGAACTACGTAAAAAAAAACTCGAAAAACTTCCATATATACAATTTTCAAAAAACACCATCACAAAAAATGTTCTAAAAATGATCAAAAAAAGTTACGGTACCTAATATATACGACTGAAAAACAACTGTTTTCGCAAAAATAAGCCCTCAACCAGATCTGACAACAGAAAATACAGAAGTTATGGCCTGAAAATTTTCAATAGTAAAAACATGCGATTTTCTCCAATATTGGTTTTGCTCAGGAAAATTGAGCAAAATAAGAAAAACTTATAAAGAGAGGTATCACCGCTCCGTATTAATCTGTACAATATATCTAATCAATATTGAACCCGCTCGTGAACTACGTAAAAAAAAACTCGAAAAACTTCCCATAATTACAATTTTTCACAACACCATCACAAAAATGTTCTAAATGATCAAAAAAAGTTACGGTACTAATATGATACGACTGAAAACACCTGTTTTTGCAAAATATGCCCTCAACATGATCTGACAACAGAAAAATACAGAAGTTTGGCCCTGAAAAACTTGTCAATAGTAAAAACAATGCGATTCTCCAATTTGGTTTTGCTCAGGAAAATTGAGCAAATAAGAAAAACTATAAAATGAGGTATCACCGCAATCGTAGTGAACCAGAGAATAAAGATAAAATAATATTTTTACGTTACGGTGATCGGGGGGGGGGGGGGACTGCTCAGCAATCCAAAATAAAAATTGATGATTTGTTTGTTTCCCCCTTGAAATAGTTAATAATCTCACTATAAGCTTTAGACTCCCAAATAAAATTTTTATACATTGTATCTCATCCCATAAAAAATAGCCCTCATATGATCGCATTACCAAAAAAAATAAAAATTTATAGGTCGTACAATGTGACAATACCAATCTACTGTGGACGGCGCCTCCATTCATTCTATGCTCGCCGTGCGCCCTTACAGCAGTTTACCCCACATATGGGGTCAGTAAACTCGGGAGGAATTGGCATCAAGCGTTGCAGTGCGTTTCATCATTAATTTATTCTGAAATTCGTTTGGCCTATGAAGATTTCCAAAATTCGCTTTATAGGTTAATGTTTTAGTGTCTACTTGTAAACAGGCGAATATTTTCTGAGGTGTTTGAGCGGAAATATATTTAAATCGAGGTCCATATTTTTCCCATGTGAAACACTAAGGGTTAATGACTTATAGAGTGTTTACTATGTTGAGGGTGAAGTTCTTATGGGTATTTATGGGTTTTACTATTATTTAGGCCTTCAAGTCACTTGGAAGCCGAGTTGTCCCTCAAAATGTGAGTTATGGCAATTTTCATGAAAATAAGAAAAATCGCACACAAAGTTCTGCGCCTCATAACATCCTGAAAAATGACGGAAGCATAAATATCATCCCAACATAAAGCAGATATTCTATAAATGTTAATTATCAAACTTTTGGTAGTTTTACTCCTGTCTGGAAACCAGAACATTTCAACTTGGAAAATGAAGAATTTTACAACATTTTGGCAAATTTTCACTTTTTTAGAACGAAACGCAAAACTTATCACTTAAATTTATAACTAACATGAAGTACAATGTGTCACGAGAAAACATTCTCAAAATCACCAGGATATGTTAAAGCGTTCCGAAGTTATAACCAATTATCGTGAGACATGTCAGATTTGAAAAATCGAGTCTGGTCATTGAGCTGAAAACTAGTGTCGGTGATAAGGGGTTAATATTTGAAATCTGCTATGGGGCCCAGCCTCTCCTAGTTACGCCCCTTGAATAGGTTTAAGGAGTGAAGTTAATAGAACGGGGTGATATGTGGTGGGTTTCTATTAACAGAACTTCCAAAACCACTATAAAAATTAAATGGTCCCTAAAATAATTATAGCAATAATAATAATGTTAGATTTTTTTTAAAGAGCTGTGTCGTAATAAAACAAAAGGGCACTTACAAAATGATTCCAACACAAAGCTGAGGGATGGTAAATGTTAGTTAGTAACTAATTTGGATAGTAGGACTATCAGTTTGAAAAACAGAACATTTAGAAATTTTAAAATAGCTAATTTTTTAAAAATGTTTACCAAAATTACCTTTTTTTCATAAATAAATTCTAAATATAGCAACTAAAATTTCCCACTAACTTGATGTACAACATGTCACGAAAAAACATTCTCAAAGCCACCTGGGTAAGATGAAGCATTCAAAAATTATTACCGGATAAAGTGACACATGCAAGTTTTGAAAAATAGGCCTTGGTCATCAAGATGCAAATGAGCTTGGTCATTAAGGGGTTAAAGGATTTGGATATTTCTTGTCCTGAAATCTTTGTTTCAGAAAGGAGAACTAAGAATAAAAAGTCCTCGTCTCGCGTGCAATTTTTCCTCACTCTCTGAAACTGGTTAAAAGAAATATTAGTGGGCGCATTGGATTTTAAAATAGCTATTTGCATCCAAATTGGTTTTAGTTAAAATTCTTCTTGATTCATTGAACAGAAAAATATCCAGGATGGCAATTTCCATTCTGCACCAGGTAGACATAAAAGATAGACTTAAAGGTAATCTGTCATCAGAAATTGGCCTAATAAACTGCTACCAGTATGTTGTCAAACAGCTCTGCTGCTTCTTGGTCATGTTGCTTTCATGGCTTGGTACGATGGCATCATCCAGAAAATCACCTCTGAAATGAAATGTACATTGGTTTTATCATGTCAAGGGGGCGGGGAGCGCAACAATGAAGTCTAGCTTTCCCTACCTCAGAATGCCCCTTCACTGTAATTGATGGTACTTTGCCAGGTACATCATTGACCAGATCTCCTGAAGTCCAGAGCATGATGTCAATCACAGGGAAGGAGGAGTTCAGAGGTGCGAAGAGCTCAACTTCAGTGTTAAATTCTCCACCTCCCTGACTTTATACAACCAAGTAACATCTTGCTTCAAAGTTGATTTTCTGTATGATGCCAACAAGCTGGGCAATGAAACAAACATGATTTAGCAGCTGCTTGACAACATACTGGTAATAGTTTATTAGGCCAATTTCTGATGACAGGTTTCCTTTAAGTTGTTTGAGTAAAGAGAATTTTCAAAGTAATGTATATCATCTTCTGTACTATTCCAAATAAAACTCAAGTCGTCAATATGGGAGTTGTAGTAGATAATATGATATTGATAATTCAAATTGCTGTGAATATGTTTAGATTAAAAAAACCCATGTATAAACTTGCGTAAATGGGGGCAAATCCTGTTCCCATCACAGTAACACCAAATTTGTTGATATAACTTGTTCTTAAACGTAAACAAATGATGGGAAAAGAATAAAGACGATGGCATCCAAAATAAAGGTAGTTTTTTTATGCGGTACAGAGGGATAAGCAGATAGGACTTTATCAATGGCTTTAAGGTCATGAGGGATATTAGAGTTCTTTTAAAAGTTGAGTGGAGTCTTTCACAGAGGATTTAATTTTTGCTATGGGTTTGAAGGAAGAGATCAGCCTAATGGAAAGATTACAGGTGAGTGAATTGGTACCAGCTATAATGGCTCTGCCTGGAGGATCAACTGTATTTTTATGAGCAATTCTTTTTTATAGTTAGAAGAGGGATTTAGAGGGGCGGTTTCATATTATATGGGGTCAGATAGAATGCAATAAGCTTCTTTTGAAAATTCCTGGTCCTGAATAAAAACTCCACTAATTTTATCGGTAGCACAGATAACAATGTTGGTGTTATTTTTAACGGAATTAAGGGCTGTAAATACATTTTTACTAATATTGGGAGTACCACTCATAAAATCAAGTGAAAGCTTCTGAAATTCTTTGGTAACTAGATCAAGAAAGTTTCAATAAAGTTCCCTTGGCTCTGTGTTGGAATATGATTTGGGTTTAAGGTCAGTGGACCTGTAAATGGTTGTATCAATAGGGGAAGAGGGGGGGGGGGGGTTAGCCGCCTGTGAAGATGGATGTGTGAAGCATTATCTTCGTCTGCTGAGCAGCATCTCTGTGAAGTCACCTCTCACCAGCGACTCCCAGCACCCTCATAGGTGCTCTGCCAACTACCCTGAGCATATGGGCAAGAGAGGGGACACTACCAACCTGCTGATCAGGCGCATCCCGCAGTTTTTCCCTGGCACTGTGAGACCACACTGCAAACATGGAGCTGGCACCACGAGGCTGAAGAGATCCAACTTCCCAGCACACAGATACCAAGTCTGACCCAACAGCATACTCCAGCTGCTATCATATCATATTTGACGTACCTGCCAAGTGGTCAGACTCTCCATCGCTGAGCGTTAACAAAATGGCCTCCGGGGAGCCTAGACAGGGTAAGAACATACACCCTATGAAGTCAGCTATGCAGCAGCACACAGCCCTGCCAAAAAATAACTGAGGCGCTGATCTGGGCCCAAAACATCCCGGACACTGACAGGCAGCCTGGCAAAACAGCAGCCGAAGCCACAATTAAAACCAAAGGCAGAACCCTAGGAAAACGGCATTGCAAATCAGGAGAGAGACACTGAGGTCGAGGAAGCAGATGCTTTTGCAACGTTCCAAACCTCTGATAAAGCAGTTACAGAGCACTTCTGAGTTTAATAGCCTAGTGTATGGGCACCAGGTGCTCGAGGAAAAAGTTTCCCAGATGCAGGCAAAACTGGTCGACTATGAGGACCGTAGACGTAACAACATTAAGTTTAGAGGAATTCCCGAATCCATACCTAGCCCTCAACTGAGGGAATACTGTATGTTATGCATCTAACTAAAAATTGCCTAAAATCTTTTGAAACAGATTATGAACTATGTGTGGATAGGGCCCATAGGGTCCACAAGCCAAAAAATCTACCAGACTATACCCCTAGAGATGTTCTGGCATGATTTTCTTTTTTACTACACTAAAGATCAACTGCTGGCATACTCTAGGAAACATACATCTCTCTCAACTCCAAACAATTCAGTCAAATTCTATGCAGACCTATCTGCGGCTACTCTTCAGGCCAGAAGAGCCTTCCAAACTTTAACCACACTGCTGCATAAACATGCGATTTTGTACAGATGGGGCTTCCCGACTAAACTAATACCAGGACATGGTTCACATGGTGCATTCTACAGAAGATGGCCTAAGTTTGCTTAACACCTGGGACTTACCTGAAGAAATCTAAATGATCAAACCGATCCACACTTTTACGTGCGTAAACGGGTAAATGGCAGATAGGCTTTATTTATGTTATTACCACTCTAGTCCTATTTATCAGAGTACGTGCATTGTACCTAAAAATTTGCTAATACTCTGTTTATTCTGTTATAATTGTTGTTTGGTGGATACACCATTTAGTTATTGACTGCACACGAGAATATACCTTATCCCAAGGACCTGGTGCCCTACCGTACATACTCTTCAAAGGGGAGACATACTTTGTTGCTCGTTTAGGATAAAATTCATTATAGCATAACATGGGCTTTAAAATGATTTCTATTAATGTTAGGGGCCAGAACAGCCCGCAGAAGAGAGCGCTCATGTGGCGTAAGGCTATTACTCAGAAATATGATACACTATGCGCACAGGAGACACACCTAGCGACAGAGAAACCTCTATATATACCATAAACATTTCATCCACTTTTGCAAAAAAGAAAAGAGGGGTTCTGGTAGCTTTTAGGGATACCCTGGCAGTGACAATAGACTCCCAAATAGTGGACCCACAGACTTAACTCTGGGGAACGTATAAGCCCCCAAGAGACACTAGTTGAGATTTGTCTGTAAGGTGATGAAAGTGGCGAGTAAAATACAGAGAGGCAACCTATTATTTTGAGGAGACTTTAATGCCCCCCCAATACTCTCAATTGATACCACATCACAAAACCCACAACTTGACCAGGTTATTTCAGAAAACTCGCTGTTTGATATCTGGAGAATGTTTCACTTATTTCTCCTCTCAAAATCAAACATACTTGAGAATTGATATATTTCTGGCAGACAAAGATCTACTAGATAGAGTTGAAGAAGAAATTATAGGAGAGATTGCATGGTCTGACCACGTTCCAATTACTATCTCTATGACTGACCAACATCCTAAACACAGTGATTACATCTGGAGATTGAACAGATACTTACTAGCAAATGACCAAAATGCCAAAGCGATAGAGAAATTCATACATGACTACTACCAGGACTGGACGAGTTTACGTTATGGTCAGCCCACAAGGTATACGTTAGAGGATGTATCTCAGACCTTAGTGGTAGAATAATATGCCAAAGAGACGCTCAAATAGCGAGTACAATGGGCAATATCTGAAATTAAAAGCCAACAATAAAAAAAGCCTTCGAACCCTTCTATCGTAGAGCACTTAAAATAGGAAAAGGACCACCTCCACAACTTATTGTTATATAAATACGAGAAAAATCTTAAAAACCTAAGACTGAAACATTACTCACAGGACAATAAAGCAGGGAAATTACTGGCCTCTAGAGTTAAAAAACGTATACAAAAGAACAAAATTTCAAGCATAAACCACCCTATTACGAGGGATAGCTAGAGCCTTTCAGGACTACTAGAGCGCACTATATAATCTAAAAGATAACCCAGAAACCCCAATCCCATCCCAAGCAGCCATTGACGCATTCCTAGAGAGAGTTAATTTATCGAAACTGTCTGCGACACAACTATGAGACCTAAACAACCCCATAAAAACACCAGAAATTATTAAGGCACCAGGGCCCAATGGTTTCGCCAATGAATGCTACCGAAGATATGCGGATATTCTGGCCCCACATATGGAAATAATCTTCAATAAAACTATCAAAGAGGGTAGTTTTCCCCTGGACATGTTATTATTATTTTCCCCTGGACACTATTATTACAACTATCCCAAAACCGGGGACAAAATTCCAAATGAAATCTCAAATTACACACCTATCTCGCTCGTAAATGGAGATATTAAATTATACGCAAAAATATTAGGACGTCGATTGATGAAGGTCAAGGCCGACAAGCACCGGACAACCTTCGGAGAGTCATCTCCTTAATGCAGTACTGTGAAAAGAAACATATACTGGCAGTCTTTGTGACGGTTGATGCAGCAAAAGCATTTGACCAAGTTAACTGGTCCTTTGCCTTCTCGGCCCTTAGCAAATTTGGCTTATCAGGCCCAATCTATTCAGCTATCAAGGCTTATACTCCAACCCTAATGCCTAGGTGCTAATAAACGGGGTCCTATCTGATTCCTTTCCTCTAACAAATGGAACACGTTAAGGCTGTCCACTTTCCCCCACCATTTTTAACCTGTCCATTGAACCATTGGCAGAGGCAATTAGGTCCAACACCAAAATTAAAGGCATTGAGATAGGGAAAGATTCTCATAAACTTGTTCTTTTTACGGATGATGTGATTTTAATGCACTCTAACCCTTCCTAATCCCTGAAACACTCATTAAATTTACTGAAGGCCTTTGGGGAGGTTTCTATAAAGTTAACTAGTCAAAAACACAGATCCTTCCTATCTCCATACCCCCTGAAATGCTAGATTTTCTACAACGCGAATTTGATCTTGACTGGTAGACAACCCATGTAGACTAATTAGGGGTCAAACTATCATCACCTACAGCAGATCTATTTAGGCATAACTTCCCTGCCCTCCTGACTAAGACTGCCCTTGAGATGAATGAATATGCCACTTATATAATGTCATGGTTTGGAAGAATCGCCCTGTATAAGATGATGATCATACCTAAATTTCTCTATCTTATCCGTACCTTCCCTATCAAGTTTCCCAAAACTTTTTTCTCACAGGCCAGGACACAGGTGTCTAAATTTATATGGCAAGGCAATAAGCCAAGAACATCCATATCCATCTTAACAAAACATAGACTAGTGGGAGGACTGTGGTCCCCAACCTAGAAGCCTATCACACTGCTTGTATGGTTGACCAATTGACACACTAGTGGAAATCAAATACACATAAAGCATTGATACCATTAGAACTAGCACTCGCCAAAATCTCATCTCTGAGACACAGACTGATTGCCGCTATGTGAGATCTGAGAGCACCTCAATCAGATGTGCACACGGTACAAGACTCAGATTGGAGCTGGCCGGTACTCCTGACAAAAACAAGACAAAAACAAAAAACAATACAGACAACTAAATTGCCCCTACAGGATATACCATTATACTTTTTAGAAGAACAGATACAAGACCTTAACTTAAAATGCTGGAAAGCTAAAGGAGTGACATCTTTGAATGACATTAAACCAGACTGGAATGAGGAATGAGAGCTTTGTTGAAAGTAGACTGGTGTCCACACTATACCTTAGAATTGGAGCAGAGTTGTGGCATTGATTTGGACTATGGTTTTTAGACATACCATATGAGTCTGAATTATGCAATCAGCTATTGAAAAAGTTCTTTGAAGGAAAGTGTCCAATTTCTGTTGTTTATTCAGAGAAAGGGATGGTTTGGAGTAATTTTATTTAATGTGGTGATTAGTAGATGTAGGCTATTTGATGCTCATAAAGTTTTGTTTGGAATACCTGTCTGTGAGTGTGGGTTTTATTTGGAATATCCATCTGTGAGTGTAAGTTCTGTAAAGGTGGAGGGATGGAAAGGGATAATGGGGGGAGAGGTTGGTTTGTGGGGATCTTATTACTTGAATCTCTAAGAAATATTTGAGATCTCTTTTCTATTGTCTCTTTACTAGTCTGGCAGTAATTAGTTTATTTAGGTTATTAAAGTCTTGGTGTGGCTCAAAGATGTTCAATTGTGAAATAGTTGTTTGTATTTGTTGATTCAGAGTTTTGCATAAGGCAGATCTTCTGGTCAAGAGACATTTCAGCATCCCTTTAGAGCATAATGATAAGTTATCTTCCCAGTCTTTGGTAAATGTGGGGTTGTTAGGGAAAGAAGAGGCCTTTCAGTATGATATTATAATTAAGGTCAAGATTTAAGAATTGACTGTACAGGTTATGAAAGACTTCCTAGATCCTCAAGGTTAAGGAATAAGTTTGTCTTTTCTTTAGATTGTTTGTGGGGAGCAAATCTCGTATAGGTGAGTAGTAGGTGGTGATTCCTTCAAGTCTGCCAGTATACTGCTGAATAAGCTGTGACCTCTGTAGTTGCAAATCGCCAAAATAATCTATAGTGGTTCAGTGGTGAACAAAGGTGGTGTCTGAGATCAAGATAGCTGGCTCTTCCATGACCTCCGGGAAAAACTAAAGTGGGTGGGAGGTTATCTGATGTAGGCTAATAACAAGCCTGTAGTCATAATGGACGCACACTGTCCTGATGAAGAAATCCAATATAACAGTCATCAGAGTAGGAGCAAAAATGGACAGGATCAGGCGCCACATTCATAAAAAAAATATATGATTTTATTGGAGTAAGGTGTTACACATTTCATATTAGTAGAAAATGCACATAAAAAACACAAGAAAAGAGGAGATAATGGTATTTTGAGGGGGGAGAGGGGTAAGATTAGTACAAGAGGGAATTAAAAATAGATAACAGCATATAATCGTTTTTAAAAGATCAGAACACTTCATCAATTGGAATTATTCAAGGTCTCCCAGGTGAATGGCAGAAAGTAGAGATTGTTTCTAAAGTTATTTATAAAACATACATTCTAGAACTTGGAAAATAAGTTAAATATGAATACATAAAATTGATGGATTATATAATATACAACCAACAACCAATGTATCCACCACCATCGGATACAATACATAGTACCAGGAGGCAGACTGTGACTTTCATGGTGGAAGATTATCTGTCCACACATCTCCTGGTACTAAAGGATGGGTCCTCCCCATTTGATTTCTGGGTGGAAAAAAATTGACTTGTGACAGTGTGCAGTCAGATCACGTGTTCAGCTGATGGAGGTGTTAAACAGACAAGAGGATCCTGCTTTGTACAGCCAACATGGACATCCTAAAGATGAACCAGGCAGAATCCCAGGTAACTTGGCTGTGCCAGGATCTGAAAAAGTTGGCAGAGAAATACCACATTACTGGACTTTAATCTTGAAATTATCAAATTCCACATTTCTGGAATTTAAACTTGAAATAGCCCAATTCTGCATTACCTGAATTTAAACTTGAAAGTGTCCAGTTCTGCAGTAGCCGAATTTGAAGGAAATCTATGACTTAGGTGTGTACTTGTCTTCATCTAAATATCATCATTTCCACTTTTAAAAAGATATTATTTAGCCTCTGTGCATGTCACACAGGCATTCTCGGCTAATAATTATGCCGCCAGTGCAATAGCTACCTCCCCCTCCCCTGCTGGAGAGCCCGGTGACATCACGAAGGAGGTGTGTATAATTATTAGCTGAGAGCACCTGTGTGAAGTGCACATAGCGCCCAAGCCTAAGTAACATCTTTCTAAAGTTTTTTTTTTTTACAGGAATCACTATGTTTCAAGACTAATGAAGATACGTGTGGGGATCTACATGAAAACACAGACAGGTAAGTATATTTAGTTTAATGACTACCACCCAAATTCTGCATTACCTGAATTTAAACTTGAAATTGACAAATTCTGCTTTACCAGAATTAAACTTAAAATTGGCAAATACTGCAGTAGCTGGATTTTAACTGCAATAAGAGAAAGGATGTATGATCATTTCATTCCATATTATATTTCTTATGTTATATTTTTGAATATTTTCCCTAGCCCATTTTGGGCACTACAACTGCCTTGCTATTGCCACCCTCAAGCCGTAACTATGTCTATTTTACAACCATTTTGAGTGTTAAAACCCCTTTCATTTCAATAAGGTTCATGTTCGTGTTGAAGTTTGTGCCAAAGTCCATCTCTTGAAATAAATATTTTCCGGGTATTGAGATAAAATGGACAAATCAGAATTTCATTATTTATGCAAATCTTGTTTAGATACTTGGTATTTTTCCATAATTTCAGGAAAGGGTAATAACTAGAGATGAGCGAGTATACTCGTCCGAGCTTGATGCTCGTTCGAGTATTAGCGCACTCTAAACGGCTCGTTGCTTGGACGAGTATTTCGCCCGCTCGAGATCGAGCATTTACTTAAGAAAACACAGCGAAGAACAGTGAAGAATACAATGAAAACAGTGAACACAGTGAACACAGGATCATTTAAGTGAAGAACACAGTGAAGAACACATTGCAGATGTATGGAAACATCTGCAATGTGTTCTTCACATATATTGGGGCAGATTTACTTACCCGGTCCTGTTGCGTTCTCTGTGGAGGATTCGGGTCTTCTGGCGATTCACTAAGGTAGTGCGCCCGATGTCCACCAGGTGTTGCTGCTGCGCTGAAATCAGTCGGAGTTCACTGGAGTTCACCAAGCTATCGTGGGGGCAGGTAAGCACGTGTCAAGCGACCCTTTTTTAAAAAAAATACAGCAGTTTTTTAGAATCCTTCGGGTTTTCTTCCGGCCACGCCCCCGATTTCCGTCGCGTACATGCTGGCACCGATGCGCCACAATCCGTTCGCGTGCACCAAAAACCCTGGGCAATTCTGGTAAAAGCGGCGCAAAACGGTAATATTGGGGTAACCTGACGGAAAGACGGGATTCGTGCAGTTAGTAAATGACCCCCATTGTTCTTCACATACCATTGTGAAGAACACCGTTCGGCACGCGTGTCTTCGGAAAAGTTAGCAGATGTACGGAACATCTGCAATGTGTTCTTCACAGTGTTCTTTCAATGCGTTCTTTCAGTGAAAACATCTGCAAACATCTGCAATGTGTTCTTCACTGTGTTCTTTCAATGTGTTCTTTCAGTGAAAAATGCCCGAGTCTCCCATTGACTTCAATGGGGTTCGTTATTCGAGATGAGCACTCGAGCATCGGGAAAAGTTTGTCTCGAATAACGAGCACTCGAACATTTTAGTGCTCGCTCATCTCTAGTAATAACTAGTCATTTTTGAAGATGTGTCCTATTGTTTTATCACCATAGCTTTTCCGACTTGAGAGGCAATCTTGGCAGTAAAGCTAGATAAGGATGATTTTGTTGAGAGCTGGGGTATTTTCTGGTAGAGGATGCATACCACTTAAGTGTATTTAAAAAAGAAACCTTCAATACTTTAGCCTCTATTATCACCCAGGGTTTTGAAGTATCATCATTCCACCAATATTTACATTTTTTTTTCCAACATAATGTTTATTGAATTTTTAAAAAATGTTTTACATACAACAAAAGTGGATGGCAACACCTCAGTCTGCAACTACAAAGCAAAAATTCACTGAGAACAGGGGAGGGGATTGGGGGAGGTGGAAGAACAATAAAGAGAGGTTACTGACATTTACAGTAAGCAGAATTACAATAATAAAAACACTGATTCCAGTTATGAACAACCATCCCAAAACCAAAATTATTCATTGTGTAAGCATTTGTATTAAGAAGAGGTAGGAGTAATGAAAAAAAATCCCAACCATTTCTCCCAATATCTGTTCAAGGTGGAGGTTTAACCAATTCTTGCCACTACCAGATGTTCTAATACACAATTGTGTTGAATCTCATTTATAATAGCAGAGAATTCTGGAATCTTAGCAGTTTTCCACAGCCTAGCTAGATTTATTCTCGCAGACGTGAAAATATGAAAATTGATAGCTCTATCCTTCTTTTTAGAGATTCCATTCCTAGGCATAACATAGCCACGTTTGGACCCAAAGGTGGGGGGAATAGTAATACTTTTTGTAACAGGTCCAGTATCCCTTGCCAAAATGAGTGTAGTTTACTGCATGACCACCATATACCGTATGTAATAAAAATCTAGTCTCCGATTTAGTAGTCTCTGTGGGACACCTGCACACTAGAGGATCCCTGTGCCAAGGGTAAATTGCGCCCAACCGCGTGTGCACTAGGTTATCTGATGCGCACATGTGCAGTGAAGATATGAAGACCCCAATAGCTCCTAAGAGATCGCGCATGTGCAGATCTATGCTTTAAATGCCAAAAGAATGGAAAGGACACAGATGGAACCTGCAGGAATAAGGTGAAGGAAACATCGATGAAGTACATCTCTTATTATATTGAAAAAGAGGTATATACATATATGAACATATCCATGACCTGCATGCAGGGACGGATTGGGAATTTAAAGTGGCCTTGAAAAACACTGTAAAAGTGGCCCCATTCTGTGGGCAGGGGTCAAAACAAGTAGGCATTGCTATGTGATGTGGGTGGAGTTACTAAACTACATGCAAACTGTTTATAGATGGTCTAAATCAACATGTACAGCGCAGAGGAAGAGACTCATACTGCCTCCCTTGTACAGGAATGATGCTTATTTTTTTAAGAGAACACAACTTAATACTGTTTTATATATACACAAAAAAATACTATAATACCTTCTGCGATAAACAAGAATATAACTACTATAATACTGCCCCTAAGTAAATATTTTGTATTACTGCATTTTATGTACAAGAAAATAACTACTTATAACTGCTACTGCCCCCTATGTACAAGAATATAACTACTATAATACTGCCCCCTATTTACAAGAATATAACTACTATATTACTGCCCCCTATTTACAAGAATATAATTTCTATAATACTGCCCTCTATGTATAAGAATACAACTACCTTAATACCGCCCCCTATGTACAAGAAAATAACTACTATAATATTACCCCTATGTACAATAATATAACTACTGTAATACTGTCCCCTATGTACAAGAATATAATACCCCCTATGTGCAAAAATTTAACTACTATAATACTGCCCCTTACGGGAATATAACTACTATTACTAGTTGCCAAACCCCTCTCCCCAGTATATAGCCAGCTGGCCCCCCTCAACATGTAGCCAGCCACCCTGCCAATATATAGCCATCTCCTCCCAATATATAGCCAGCGAACCTCCCCCAGTATATAGCCAGCCCCCCAGTATATAACCAGCCAGCCCCCCAGTATACAGCCAGCCTGCCACCCCAGTATACAGCCAGCCCACTGTAGTGTATAGCCAGCCCCCTGTAATATATAGCAAACCAACCTCCCCAGTATAAAGCCAGCCAAGTCCCCTAGTAAGTAGCCAGCCCCCCTAGTATAGTCAGTCCCCCCAGTATACAGCCAGCCAGCCCCCCAGTATACAGCCAGACTGCCCCCACAGTATATAGCCAGCCTACCCTCCTGTATGTAGCCAGACAGCCCCCCCAGTATATAGCCAGACAGCCCCTCCCCAGTAAATAGCCAGTCTGTCCCCCTAGTATACAGTCATTCTTCCCCCTTTACACAGC
The DNA here is from genome assembly GCA_019512145.1 of Engystomops pustulosus. NCBI lineage: Eukaryota > Metazoa > Chordata > Amphibia > Anura > Leptodactylidae > Engystomops > Engystomops pustulosus. The sequence goes on along the minus strand of CM033646.1, from coordinate 81,930,641 downwards.
CAGCCAGTCCCCCCTGTATACAGCCCCTCCTGTATAAAGCCAACCCCTCCCCACCCCAGTTCATACAAATAAAAAACATGAACTCACCTTTCCGGCCAGACTGGATGCATATCCACAGTTTACCTCCAGTGAAACACTCATCCTTGTGACATGGACACTATCATGGGCCCATGAACCACACACATGTACCGTCAACCACCATGTACATTTAAAGCGAAATAAGCATAAATAATAAGTGCATGGAAATAAATGCATTAACTAATATACACATACCAATAAATGATTATAAATGTGCTCTCCTGTACATGCATAGGGTGCCAAAATCCGAAGTAATGCACCCTAAAGAAAAAGATATAAGAAAGTAATATATAGAATCCATAATGACCAATATCCATCAATCATATACATTAGATAAGGTGCGAGTCAAAGATTATACACAAAAAGTACAAGTGTATTTGCAAAAAATGCAAAGGATGAGGATAAAAAATGGCAAATGATCCTTTCACACTTACAAACATCCTACAGGGGATAATCCAAAGAAACAGGCAAAATATCAATATACGACAGAATAAATAATCCCAAAATTGAGTAAAAATACAAGTACCATACATATTATACTTTAAGCCAAATTAATCACTTGTGCAATGAATCACACAGTACGGACTCCAAGGTAATAGGAACCGGGCAAGAGTGGGCCATCAAAGACGAGGTCAGGTACACTTATAAATAACTGTAATAGTCCTGCTGAAGACACAACTGAACTAAACACTGTAGAGGTATTGGTCCGCAATTTCACTATAAATGTACATGGTGGTTGACTGTGGGTGTGTGTGGTCCATTTTTTTTGTGTGTGTGTGTGGTTCATGGGAACATGATAGTGTGCATGTTTGATGGATGAGTGTTTCACTGGAGGTAGACTGTGGATATACATCCATTATAAATACATACAGGTCATGGATATGTTCATATATATACCTCTTTTTCAATTAAATATTTTACATGGATGTTTCCTTCACCTTATTCCTGCAGGTTCCATCTGTGTCCTTTCCATTCTTTTTAATCAACATTTAAAGCATAGATCTGCACATGCGCGATCTCTGAGGAGTTATACTGGTCTGCATATCTTCACTGCGCATGCACGAATCAGATAAGCTAGCACACGGACAGTTGGGCACACTTTAGACTTGGCACAGGGATCCTCTAGTGCGCAGGCATCCCACAGAGACTGGAGACTTCTTTATTTAACGTACCTTGTATTTGGGCTCTGTCCAGAAGTCAGCTCCTGACTGTTATAGGACACACATGGGGGCAACCCTTTTAAATGGGCACATCATAACATGTGGGCACCCCTTAGGAAGCCACTTCGGTGGTTATGCTTGTGGGGTCTTCATCCCCAGCACACCTTACATTGATTTTCGTTGCACAGGTAACATCTGTTCTACTTATAGCTTAGGACTAGTTTTTGTTATCCAATACTACAGATTTTATTGTAGCCATATTCTTTTGTCAGTTGATTTTTTGCATGTGTCATCATTAGTTCACTATGTCTTGAGCTAGTTGTATCATGATATTGATGTACATGTATATTGTGATGAGGGGCTTTTGTCAGGAGGGGGAGCTGGTGTTTTCAGGATAACCAGCACTATCATTTGCTGAGTTTTCCTGAATTAGACATCTCTTGTGACTTTTTTTGATATTTTTATTTTTGTTCTTGTGTTGTGGGGTTATAATATATATATATAAATAAAGTATTTATTGTCTTGGGCATATGGCATGTCTCTGCATTCTTTTTTCTATCGTGAAAGGGGTATTCCCATCTGGGCATTTAAATTTAATTTAATTCATTTTCCATATGTAAACATTTCTTCAATTGGATGTTATTAAAAAAAAATTTCCTGTGTGAAGATAGTTTCTCATAAATGTAGTCATGTTGTCCCTTAGAAACAAGATGGCTTCCTCGGATACGACCACCTCACATTTTGGCAGCGGTGGCCAGACAAGCACTATTGAGTCCTGTCTGACCACCTGGATTCAGCATTCATTACCACAAGAAGGCTTTGGGTAACTCCCAGACATTTCACATACAAAAACTTTTTGTTTCTTTGTGCAATCACTCCAGCAGAGGTGGCCGTATCCAGGGACACAGTCTTGTTTCTAAGGGACCATATGACTACATTTATGAAAAATTATCTTCACACAGGTAAAAAATGTTATGACATCTAATTGAAGAAATGTATATATATGGCAGATTAATGAATCTAGATGTGAATGCCCAGAGGAGAAAACCCCTTTAAGTTAAGTTTACATGCATTGACCTAGATATAATTTACCTTAGCTGTGGTGGTCCTATTTCTCAGGTTTCTGATCTACAAGACTAAGTCCAGTGAGGGCCCATTGCGAGAAATCAGAGTTCGGAATTACATAGTTAACTTCTGTGACTGGCATTTGCTTAATATGTTAAGGCAACGGGGTATCTTCCACAAGTACCAGGCTCCACACTCTTGATGCCACCTCTTGAGGACTCTAAGGCTATATTCACACTGCCGTTGCCCGCCCGTACCGTACCGTAGCGGGCAACGGCAGTGTACGGGGAGAGGAGGAGGAGGTGAGCGCAGCTCACCCCCGCCCCTCTCCATAGCAACCTATGGCGCACGGCCCCGTATTACGGGAAAAGATAGGACAGGTCCTATCTTTTTCCCGGGTACGGAACGGTACGGTGCCGCACGTGTGCTGCACCGTACCGCTCCCGTAGGGTGCCGTGCGCCCATAGGAGTGTATGGAGGACGTATATACGTCGGCCGTATATACGTCCTTCATACGTTCGTGTGAATGTAGCCTAAGATCTCTAGAGAATCTGGCTGCCCTGATCAAAGTGCTAAGAGTGGGTAGCCCAGAGAAAGAAGCTTCTATAGAGACCCACAACTTATCTGCGTTGTGTTGCCACCACATTTGTATTTGATCCACTATTAAATCATAGTTGTATCAGAGATTTTAATGACGTAAAGGGGAACTTTAGCCCTCCCACATCAAGGAATAAGCATCTTCCGTAACCTGTGTAAGATTTGTTTAGGGACAACCACTGGCACATTCCTTTAATTATATCGAATCAGGATTTTTAATGTAAAAATTCTACCCAACCACGTGATGATATTTCTGTATATCTGAATGATATCAGAAACTCCCTATAACGATTTTACACGGACCTTGTGAAAAGAGCCCTATATGATGTTCTCTATAACAAACCTGCATTCCTGTAATATCCTTTGAATGTCTTATCTCTTGTGCCAATGGCACTATTACAAGGCCAAAAATGGGCATCCCTGCCTTGTCCCGTTGGTTATCCTAAAGGGTCAAGAAAGGATCCCAGAAAAGAAGTCTCTAGCCATTGGGGAGGTGTATTGGGCCATTATAGCCTGTATAGGGCCATATAGGGAAATTGGATGGAAGATAGACAGGGAGTCAGCTGACTTACTAGGTTTGGGAAGGGTAACTGTGAACCCAATAGGGGACAGATTTGGCAAGCTCTGTGTAGTGCTGCATAATGTGTGTGCTATATAAATAAAAGGAATTATTATTACCCAGTTTTCACCGGGTTGGACTTGCTGCGGTGTGGTACCACCAGGTCGTTCCACAGGTGTGACTTTGCCAATGGTGGCAGCAACTGGATCAGAGTCGGGGACGTAGCAGAAGGTCAGGACAAACAGCACAGGATCTAAGTCAATAACGGAACCAGGGTCACAAGAGGAAATCACAATAACAGTGCAGGGCATAGGAACAAGGCTTTCTCTAGGGCACAGGGCACGAAGATTCAGCAGTAGACACAGGAAGAGGCTGGTTATTTAACAGAATTGGCAGCCGGCCAGCGCCAATTAGCGGCACAATGCCCCTTTAAATTTTTACAAAGCCGGCGTGCCCGCATCCCTGTCTCCTAGGAGATGTCGCTGGAACCCAGCACGGTAAGTGAGAGAAAGGGGCACATGGAGGCACACGGGTGCACCTGCGACCAGAGACATGGGTTGCAAAGTCACCCCTAACAGGTAATAACTAGTAGCATCCCTGTAGCATTTCAGAGGGGATCTTGCCCTGTTGCATAAAATTATTGAAAAGTCTTTTCAAGTAGAGGACCAATTTAGATTTGTACCATTTGAAGTACTCAAAGTATTTGAAAACCTGTCATGACTTGAGGCTCTGTTGCATTTCGAAGAGGATATTGCTTTGGAGATTTTTTGGAGATATTAGTATTAAAAAAATAAGGAATACAAGTCTTGTTTGGCCTGACTTTAAGGCACTTTGCCAAGAAGGCGTTAGGTTTGTTACTCAGCTAATAGGACATTTTTAATTTCCTTAGAGCATACATATGTTTATGGGAATTCAACTTTCTATTTTTGATCTTAAGGGATGCAACTTCAGCATCTCTACCTGTTTCAAAGTGCTGTTTGTTTAACCTATGTAAACTCACGAGGAAGCTTAATAATAGGTTCTCCTTTTGCGTGTGGAACCTTTTAGCATATGAGGCTTGCTTAATGAAATGCCCTCTCAGGGTAGCTTTATGTGCCCACCAGGGCCGGATTATAGGCGGGGCTCCCGGGGCTCGCGCCCCGGGGCCCCCACCATCTAGCCCCCTGCAGGGGGCCTCCACCAGCAGACAATGTCTGCCGACACGGACATTGAGTTACAGCGGGGTCGGGTCCCCATAGTTTGATTTGCATCCGCGCCGCGCCGATGCTTACTGACACTCAGCTGTGAGCTGCCTGTCACTCTCTGAGAGCGATGCGCAGCGGCGACTCTGCAAAGCATCGCTCTCACTCACAATGTGCGATACAGCCGCTGAGTCACATGTATGGCCGCTCGCTCCCTTCCTAGTACAGTCAGCTGTGAGTGACTGTAGCCCTGAATGCTGCCTGCAGTGTATTGCTCCCTCCTAGCAGGAGAGGACTGGTGATTGTATTCACCGCGTCTGGCCTGTATGTTAGCTACACAGGTCGCGCTAGTGACGTCATTGCGCGACCTGTGTAGCGTGGAGGAGTGTCGGCACTTACAATGTGCTGCGCTGCGGAGCGCGGGCCCGGCTGCAGGCTGAATGGCAGAACGCTGCCTGGACCCCATGGAGATTTACAGCGTGGAGAAGGCCAGAGGTGACAGCAGCTTTAAAAGCAGCAGGGTAATGTATTACATAAGCTCTGCTGCCCTATTGTTTATGTTATCTGTCTCTGTGAGACTTGAAGTGTATGTGGGGGAAGGGGGCACTGCTGGGGCAGGTGAGGGACTCACTATTAGTAATTAAAACTACAGTAGATTATTAGGAGGGCTGGGACACTAATTATTCAAATACTAATTAAAGTGAGCACTTTATTGTTATTGTGGGATACTATTAGGTTGGCACTAGATCTATTGTTATTTACTTCTTAAAACGACCAGGCCCGGTGTTCATTTCGTTGAGTCAGGGGCACTCGCCCACGCTGCCACAAAGCTATACCGGTTTTTATTGCTCCGGGACAGAGCTGGGGAAAAAGACGGCTGGTTTTTCGGCGGACAAGGGCACGGCATAGGGAGGTAGTTATAAGGCAGTTGTGTACTGGGGAAAGGCGGGAAAAAGTCCAAGGGCAGGAAAAGGGGGAAAAAACCAGTGATCAAGGGTCTAGGGGCTTGGGGTAAGCGTTCACTGGGAGGCACCCCAAAGAAACGAAGGGCCGGTATTAGGTCTATAGCTGGGCCTCAGTACATCACAGACCACAAAGGTATGGTGGGTAGTGTCTGTTAAAAGACGCTAAAAAAAGAAAACCGGCGGGGCAAAAGAAAGGAGCTCGGGGCGCGAGAGAGTCGGGGGCGAGAAATGGTGCCTGACGGTGGGAGGTGGAGTAATGTTAATTAAGTTGTGGCGGGATGAGGGGGCTTTGCTACCAGTGGGGGGAGAGGAACCTGGTGATGACCGTGCGGAGACGGGAAACTGGGCATACAGGTGGGGCCGATGGGCGGCACGGGGCACCACCGAGATGACCATGAGTAGATGGGGAGAGATCAAACAGGGAGAGACAGGGAGAACTACACTGCAGGAGGGGGACGGGTATTGGGGGCGAAGGGGGTGGTCGAAGAAAAGGGTTGGGAGTTCACCGGTATTGGTCGTGTTACTAATGGTGTGGGGAAGCGAGGGCAGACGCCAGAGGGGCGCAGAAGAGCCAACCCCGACCATACCGGCATACTACAGTACCGGCAGTACAGACCGTGAACAGACGGGAAAGAGAACAAAATAAGCGGTAGTTTCACAGGAGTAGCACTTATCAGATGTAGGGATTGTGTTTATCATAGTGAGACTGGGGCGATGCGGTTAAAGAAATTCAAGGGGCAAGGTAAATATCATTAGTAAGTTAGATACACACATCCGAGGGCACATGTGTGGTACAGGGTGGGGTGAGAGGGGGGGTATATGCTATAGTATAGGGAAGCACAGTGGACCCATAGGTGTAAGTGACGTAGGGTTCGGCTAGGGAATCACAGATGTGCTGCAAGGAGTGGATGTCGCGCATCAACAAGGTGACGGCCTGGAGAAATCGTAGAATGCACGTCGCCTATACCTGAGTGGAGCAAGCATCACCGTGTATGCTAAAAGGGTCACGGTAGACAATCCGTACAACAAGGACGCAGCAGTAATCCTGTTGAAGAAGAGAGGGGAGACCCGCGGAGCGGCTCCGGCAGCTAAATCTGGCCCATGGGGGTGCACGCAGTCCCAAGATGGATAATGACACAGGTCTGCGTGCACCCCATAAGGTCCATACTTTACCAAATGGCCGTGCTGCCCCGACCCCTATTTATAGACCAGGGACACTGCACCCTCAGTTGAATGGGTGCAGCGGTCCTTGTGGTAATGCCAGATCTCACTATCTGTAGAAGTGGTGTTATGCCTAGTTGGTATTCCTATAGTAGTTATATTCTTGGTACATAGGAGCCAGTATTAATAGTAGATATATTCTTGTACATAGAGGGGCATATGTATAGTAGTTATATTCTGGGATACAAGAGGGGGCAGTAGTTAATTATTCATATTCTTGTACATAGGGCATTAGTATAGTAGGAGTTATAGGCCTGGTGTACATAGGGGTCGATTAGAGGAGTTATGAGTCGGGTACATAGGGGGGCAGGATGATAGTAAGTGAGAGGCGGGGACATAGGGGGCAGGATATAGGACTATAGTTCTTGTACAGAGGAACAGGATTATATGGAGGGAGAGCCGGAGACATGAGGGGGGCAAGATATAATAGTGTATATCGGGGACATAGGCGGCAGGAAAAAGGATAAGAGGTGATAGTAGATTCCTGTACAGAGGGGCAGTATTAAGGAGGATAGCCCTGTACAGAGGACAGTATGATAGTATGTGTGGCAACCCCTGGGTCTGCTGCCGCCGTTAACTATACCGAACACTCTTGTGTGCCAGGCAAACGTTCAGGCAAGCAGGGTAGGTGACATGGAAGAGACAGCAACCCGACCGTCGCCGCCCAACGGCCGGGTGAGCGGGGGAGCGGACTGTGGAAGAGAGAAGTTGAAGAAGCCTCGTTCGATTTAGAAGGACCACCAAGAGTAACAGGAAAAAAACGAAAAATGCACATAATGGCCATGCGACCGAGAACGAAGGGCCCCCGTACCGCCCCCCAAGAAAAGAAGGGGCTCACTGACGGTGGCCCTAACGGGATGTTGTTAAGGGGCAGCGGGCCAGCCCGACCCCAATAGGGAGGGTGTAGCAAACGCGGCATGGCCAGCAGCGCGAAGGGCGTGGAGGTCGAAAGACAGGGGTGCATAAGCAGGCGGCGGCAAAGCACGGCCCAGGGCAAGGGGGAGGCCAGTAAAAAACGGGAATCAAAACCAACGGGGACGCACCCGGAAGCCCCGTGCACACACGGGAAGAGGGGAGGGATATTGCCGCCCGGACAAGGTGCGAACCGAAATAGTGCGCGTGCCCCCAGAGGCCTATGGGTCTGGCACGGTAGGGTGACCACACAAGGGGGCACGCGGTACCATATAGACCCCGGGGAAAGAGATTGCGGATTGCTCTCTCCCTATTCGCCCGCCGCCCGTTGGGACGGGCACAACCAAGTCAAGAACTCACGTGGGGTGGCTAGTAAAGTGTTGGTATGGGTTGGGGACAACAATCCGAAACGCATAGCAAGCGTAGGAAAACCTGATAATCAGTGGGCGAAGTCGGGGGCCGCCACCAGATTGGCACCCGGGCCCCCACCAACCTGAATCCGCCCAGGTGCCCACCAAGGGTTGGGGGTCGCTACTGCGCCATCATGGAGCTAAGGAAAAGGGACTGTACTCGGCAAGGGCAAAGCAAAAGGGAGCCTAGGGGGGGGGTCAGATATAGGGTGTTAAGAAGGGACCATACCCAGTTGGGAGGAGTGGAATAAATTCGTCAGGTACGACAAGGACTCTGAGGCATGGTCAAACCATGGTATAATGCTATAAAGCATCAAGAGAGACAAGGGGTCGAGGGAGTAAATCTCGTGCAGTAGGGTGCACTAATACGCCAATGGAGTGGAAAGGGGAGAGGAAGATAGAACCTATTCCGGGATGGCAAAGAATATCGGCACGGTGGACTCGGATTCAATCAAACCAGGTGGGAGAAAGGGCTCCAACTACATAAGGGCACCGGTGCTGGGGCCGGTTGGGTGGGGGGAAAAACGAACACTTTTGGCAAGGATAATGCTGCTTGGTTGTGACCCCTAAACAAGCGACAGGGGTGAAAGTGAACGGGAGGCAAGGGGAGCAGGGTAGAGGGAGAAAGCGGCCAGGTCATCCCAATGGAGGGGGGGAGGCCGAGTTGAAAAGCCAAGGGAATCCATAGAGCATGGATTAACCTTTTGATATGAGGAGAGAGCGTGAGATATGGGAGAGCCTGTAGTGACACCTACTACAAGCCGGGGGGAGGAAAGGAAAACCGGTCAGCCAGGAGCCCCGGTTGGTTTAAGCACACCCCCCCCAGGGGGCCCATAAAGAAGAGTGCGCACATGGCAAAAAGAGTTTGAATAAAACTGTCTTTGGCCGAGAAAAAGACAGGTGAGAAGGAAAGGTACCTGTTCGGTGGCAGAGAGCTGTGCCGAGTCCCCGGGAGGGGCCAGGGGCGGAGGGGCGGAGAGCCAAATAAAAAACGTCCTGAGGGGGGACCAGTGAGAAGAGAATATGGTGGTGGAGCGACAAACAGAGTTCAAGAAAATGTAGGAGCAACTAAGACAAGCCGTGGGGGGGAGACTTCGGCTGTTTGGGGTAATGGAGGGGACTAGACGTGCACGGGGAGGATGGTAGGGGGGATGCGCAACGAGAAGCAGGCAAAGATAGGCTGCGTAGCCAACAAGCATATAGAAAGAAGGAGAGTGTGGCACGCATCCCAGGAAGAGTAAAACAGAGGGAGTGGAAGGAACGAGCTGAAAAGGCATCCATACGAGTCAGAGAGGGGAGAAAGCAGAGTAGCAGAGGGAAAGGACGAATCTGTGTGCGCGGTCTTAGCGCTGCAACTCTGGCCATATGGGGGAGATGGGAGGCGGTTGAAAGGGAAAATGAGAGGACGAGAAGAACGTTTCCCAAAGGGGGGGGGAACCACCGCTCGCCTGGTTACAATCTAAAAAACTTGCAGCTACTAACAACTTCACTTTTGGGGTTTCGTTAAAGACAGTTTTACATAAAAAAAATCGGGGCATGGGTACACTATGCTCGAGGGGGCATAGAGGGGAGCTGTAAAAGGGTCGGCGGAGGACAGGTGCCCGGGACAAGAAAGCAAGGGAGGGGCGGGTTGGAAGCGAAAGATAGCGAATGAATCGAAGGGAGAGTTGCCTCGGGGCCTAGCCCGGCACACAACATACAGCCCTTGACATCGACAGGGCAATGCAACCCGTGGGGGAGGGAGGGGGGAGGAAGGCAAGGGATAGAGAGGTCCAGATGCAGGGATAACGAGGGACTCGAGCCAGAACCTGACCGCCCCCAGAGGAGGCCCGGTGCGGAAGGAAAGCCAGGAAAACGCTGGACCAGAACACAAAAGCCTCTACGGGGGGAGAAACAACAAAAGAAAACAAGAAAAGCCCAAAGGAGGAAAAAGAGGGCCCGTGGTGACCCGGGCAGACCAAACGGAGCTGGGGGGAAACCAGGGGGGACTAGTGGGGGCGACAAGAACGAAGAGACCACAGGGGGAGCGCACTGCTTGGGTCACACGAATACACCACGCCCTCTGGGGCGGCGTGCTCTGGGGCGAGAGGGCCCTTCTCTGGCGTCGGCTGCGTTCGCGGTCTGCGGCCGTGTCTTCGCTCGGCGCTGGCCACGACTACGCTCATGCGACAAGGTTGACAGGGCTTGCCGAAGTGGGCAGGGTCCATGCTATCAGCCGAGCCTCTCGGATCCCGGGTAAGCAGGAATGCGGGAGAGGACGGCAGTGTTAGAAGGAGTGCAGCAGCTAAGCTGCTGCTTGAGACGGCCACAGGGGGGGGATAGGAGTCTCTGCCGAGCACCAGCTTGGGGGTCCCCGGACACAGAGAAGAAACGTTGGGAAATTCAAAGGGCAGGGGGGGCGGGAGTCTCCCGGGGGGCTCCGCTGGGGCGCGGTGATCACGGAAGGGACACCTGGCAGCAGTCTCGGGCACAAGTCGGCCAACCCACTACGGGTGGGAAGCACACGCACAAGGATGCGCCCAGCCTTGAGTCGAGTCGCCAGACAGGAATCATTCTAAAATCACCTGGGGCTGGGTAAGGTAAATGAAGGGGGGGCACTCGAAACGGCAACGGGGGAGGAAGGTCACAGGGAACTCCCGGCGGCCCCCCCCGGCCAGCTGTGCCAATGACATGACACGACCACCAAACACAAACAAAACAACAAAAAAAACAACAACAACCTCTTATAACGCACATTAGGATACAGGCGTCAGGCAAGCACGGGGTGTGGGTCCGTGCGCCACTCAGGAAACGGGAACGGCGGAATAGAGAAGGACTCCGCTCGGGGGCTGGCAGACCGTTGAGGAGCCATGCGGAAGTGGAACAAGGCAGGTAGAGAGGAAGGAAGAGAGAGGGACAAGCTTGCCTAGGGCAGGTGCTTAAGGAAAAGAGAGGGAGTGAGGTGGCGGGGGTTTAATGGCTTGAAGGGGGGGTCGCCGGGAACTCCCCGGAAAACACCACAACGCTGACCCACGTGTGCACCTGCGGACAACGGCCCAGGGGTGGAAAAGCTGACCAGGGGGCGGGTAAGCCGGGGGATTGAACGGTGAAGGAACGCTGGAACATAAGCCGGTGAGGGGGGGAGAGGGCTGGGGGGGACGGTGCTCCGCGGAGACACACGGGTACGTCAGTCGGCGTAAGAAAGTGCAACAAGAGAGGGTAGGAGGTAGGGAGGAAAAGAAAGGGAAAGTGGGCAAAAAATTTGGAAAAAAAACACACGGGGGGGCCAAAGGCAGAGGTGCATACCGACGTGGGGAAAGGTGGCATACCTAAAGACGGGAGAAACTGGAAGATTGTCCATAGGGCTGCTTTGTTGCAACCGGGGCAAAGGCAGGTTTCAACCCGCGGTTTCCGGGAGGTGAGAGGTGAGGAACGAGAAACGGAGGTGCCAGGGGGCAGAGGGGCACGAAAAGCACTCAAAACCGCTGGGGGAGGGTCAGGAGGGACGAAGGGACGTATAAGGCCACAGTGTAAGAAACCCCCCACAAAAGTACACCAGTGAGAAACTACCAAACAAACGGACAAAACAAACCCCCGCACCAAAGAGCCAAAACACAACCGGGGAAGGGGAGGGGACCCAGGACGGGGCATCGAAGGGGAAAGAGAACTGGAAAGTGAAAGGACAGAAAGGGATGGGAGGGCTCGATAACCCACACGAAGGGCCCTGGACCGCAAAACAGGGGCACCGGCACACTAAGGGTGCAAAGCGGACAAAGGGGCAGGTACAAGGGTGAGGGGCAATCCGCCTAAGTATGCCCAATACCCGTGTGGGGCACGGTAAACCACCCCTACGGGATGTGGCCACAGGTCAGGGGGGCACTGGGATGTGAAGAGCGGTGTGTGGGGTGGAGCAGAGACAAAGAGGCTGGAAAAAGGTTTCAAGGTGTCCAGGAGGCATGGGTGAGAGCCTAATGGTGTGCAAAACCAAGGAAGACCCCAACCGAACACCCATCTTTGGGGGGAAATGACACAAGGCCCCCACCGTGGAGAGGGAGGCAACGGGAAGTTGTGTATGTTTCCGTTTCCCCTCCGGGGGGCCTCCCCACGGTGTGTGTGGGAGGCATTAGGGGGCCCCAAAAGGGGAAACAGGGGAAACATGGGTCGAAAAAGGCCACTTTAAACCCCGCAAATGGGTGGGTAAAGCCACCAGGGTAAAAGGGAAAACACCAACCCAGAAAGGAGGTAAACGATTGTGCCTACGCACAGAACTGCACCACCACTTTTGGCATATAAAGTATTGAGTAGGACACAGTAGGGGCTCAGAAAGGGAAAGAGGGCTGGCGGCCTTTTAGAGAGAAAGCCAATTGACAATCATCCTTTACAACAAAGGTGTCCAGATGCATTGGAGAGCCCTAGTGGGCATTCTATACTCAAAACAGAGGGGAACCCCAACAGTGTCACCATTTTGGAAAGTTGTGCTGCCCCTTTGGAATCAGCAAGGTGTAATATGTGTGTCCATTGTCACCCCCACCCTCCGCTGTTAACAGCGTGTGTCGTCTTGGACCGCGTCCTCTGCAATCCCTCGTCTACCAGCGGGTGTCAGCCAGCTCGAAATAGCGATCTAATTACCCGGGTTGGAGCCCAGCCTGCGTCTGTCCCCGTCTGGGACTCTCTGCATTCGTGCCGAGATAGCTTCCTCACAAACAGGTCACTTGTACGCCGATTCGCATTGAACCTACTCCACAGTACTTTAGCGACGCTCTATCCTTATGCTTCATGATACAACGTATAACGCCCAGTCAGTACGCGAATTCTGGTGCGGGCGTGACCTCTCCCCCCTCAGACCGCGGCCCGGCGGAAACATGGACCACACGCCGGTTTTTATATTCATACGTCGGTAGCCTAGCACAAACACATGACTCTGCCACGGCCACCTTACGCCCCACCTAAGTGGCGATCCGCAGTCCGTCTCCCGCCCCGTGAGAAATCCGTCTCGTCCCCGCCCACACAAGACTCGCAAAGAACAGGGGGGAAGGGGGCTCACGCCGTGAGTGCTCAGTAAGGGAAAGCGGAGTATCTGGCCGTGTTCGGCGCTCCAGTGTGCCTGAGGGACACGCCAAACATGCGCTGGGCGCGCGCAGCACGTTGGGTCTACATCCATCCTTCCATTTGACGCTCCCCTACGATCACGGTTCAATAATTCTCGCCATTCCTACAGAGAGACCTAGCCGTATGCTCTATCCGTGCGTGACTCTTCCCCCACTTATAAAACAGAGGGACTCCCCCCACACAGGATCACCCGCCCCATTTTGCCAGCCTAAGCCGGTAAGATGCCCCCACACGCCACCTGCCTTTCGGCACGTATAAGACGGTGACCCAAGGTGGAGATCCAGGGGAGGGCGATTCCCTCTGAAAGGGGGTCGTAGGCGAGTATCAAGTGAGCGCAGACGAACAAGAGAGCAGGTACGAGCAGGTGACATTCGTCACGACAGAAGGGGCTGGCAGCAGGTCGACACAGCTAACCCACGTCATCCACCGATGCATGCCTACTCCACCACCTCGGTGGACCCTACAACCTCCTCCGAGTCTGCGGCCCCTCGGCCGGAAGGGTGAGGTAGCCACAAGGGATAAGACCAAAACAGTGTGTCAAACTAGCACCCCCCACCCACCATCACACCTCAGGACAGACTCCACCAGAATATCCTGCCACGGCCCAGAAGCGTGGGGAACAGCCAGGCCCCCCTCGCGCCCACCATCGGGGTGTGCGGTGCGAGAATGAAGACACGGGTTTGCCCCCCTCAACTCGCTGGATGCCTGCCACAGACCACGAGGAAAAGGGCGCGATACTCCTGTCCGATGGGCCTCCCTGGGTACGGGAAGGCCCTCCAAAGGTGACAACCACCCGCTGGTCCGGCCGCGGATAACAGATTGGCTTGGAAAGAACCCGAGCCCGTCGGGAGAAACCGCCCCGCCTGCGGGAAGAGGAAGAAGCCGCAAAAGGGGACACCCCCCGCTGACAGGGTGTGGAAGAGCGCAGATCACACCTGGCCGCTGTGGCCCACGTACCGCAGGACCGATACGCGGGTGGGTCTGGTTGGTCAGCGCGCGCCAACTGTGCGCAGCACCCGGGCGCAGCGTCGTGAGCGAGGCTGTGCTACCCCGACCAGGGCAAGGTGAACGGAGCTATTCCAATACGGGCCCGATGCCGAGGAAAAAGGGAAAAGGGGCCGAGAAGGCACGGGAAAAACCCGAAGGGAAGGGAGCCACAAGGGAGAAATAGGAAAGAACCAGAAAGAAAAGAACACCCAAAAAGGTAAAACGAGGCGGACCCCGGGGGAGAAAGCCCACAGGGGCGAGAAGGCGGGAGGAGCGCACCGTAGAGGACGGAGGGAGGGGGGGCTGGGAGGAGCCAACTGCAAGAAAGCCTTCACAGGGTGCGGAGACAGGGGGGAGCCTCAAGGGGGGACCAAAACAGAGAAAACCCGAAAAGTGACCCTAATGTGAATGATCACCCTTGGGGAATTAGCAAGGGTGATATGTGGTGGTAGGGTAATACACGTGGTGAAATGAGCAATTGAGACATACGGGGGCCAAATAGAGGGCAATGGAGTCCAAGATGGAATTGCAATATTTCGGGAAGTGCAGGGGCCCAGATGGGCAGCCCGAGAATGGAGGGGTAGAGGAGCAACGGGACAAACAGTTGTTACAAAACTTTACCAAAATAAAGTCACAATAGGTGGGGCGTGAATTGTGAATATCTAGTGTATAAGGAGGTGAGTATATCAAGGGACCAACAAAACTTTTGTCACTCGGAGGTGTCATGGTCTCTAGTGAAGTGTCCATCTTAACTCTTGGAACAGACTCTTTATGAGTCCACCATAGAGCAGCAGAATCACCGGAAAAATGCGTCCTGGCGAAAACACAGGAACATCTAAACCAAGGTAACTGGAGGCCCCGCCTGGTCCCATTATTAGTTCCTAATATCTCCTGAAACGAGAAATACGGACAGGACCTGCCATGGAACAGCTCGTAAGAGTTGTGACAGCACTCGTACAAGGCACGGCCAGCCTTTGACCAAATCTCGTTTCGTAGGGAAATTACGCCGCAAGGTGCGCTATTCACCCTAGCAATGCCCATGTGCGACATATTGCTGCTTGTGTGCTGGACCAAATCGACACCCAAGCGGCAAACGGACAGAGGGGGGCAACAAAACCCCTCTGGACCGCAAGGCAAAATTGGTGGCTGTCAGGAACAGCCGCCACCCGCCCGATCACCGTGTCACAGACTGGTGACCGGTATTACTGACGTCATAAGTAAATTCGCTGCTATGGCTCATCTGAATGATGAGCCAATAGAGCGATAATAAACGGGGGGTGTGGGGGGGACGTAACCCTTCTGTCCATGGGGCAGGATGGATGGCGTCAGGAACAGCCGCCGTCTTACCCACGATCAGTGAACGCCGCCGTCTTACCCTGACCGTGTTGGCAGTCACTACCCCGCCGCACCGTTCTATAACAACGCTCGTTGGAATAGGCTATCACAATCTTTATTATTTTTTAAGCAATTTAGACAATAAGGGCTTATTTTGCGAGAAAGAGATGCACTGTAAAAAAAACTTAATTTTAGTGGGTTTTTAGCTTATTAAGCAATTTTATTAACTTTTTACGTGTGAGGAAAATAAAATCATCAATTCTTCTTTGGATTTTTAGCATTTTTTTGGGGGGTTGTTCACTGTAGCATAACATATCATGTATCTTTATTCACGATCACTACGATTACGGTGATACCTCATTTATATAGTTTTATTTTTATTTGTCCAATTTTATTGAAGGAAAACTGAATAGAAAAATTGCATTTGTTTAGTATGCCATTTTTATAGCGGCATAATTTTATAGTTGTTTACGGACTGGTTGTAAGCTATTTTTTGCGTGACAAGTGCTCTTTTATATTGGTATATTTTGGTGCTTATAACTTTTTCGGATCACTTTTAGAACATTTTTTGTAAAGCAATTTGATAAAAAGTTTTAATTTTTGGCAAGTTTTTGGGTTTTTTTTTACCACGTTCACCGAGCGGGTACACATTATGATAGGATTTATTGTACATTGTTACGGAGCCAGCGAACCAAATAATGGGGTTTTTTGTGATTAGTGTTTTTTATACTTTTATTACTTGTGTAAAGGGGAAATGTGGTGTTGGGGGGACTTTCACTTTCTTTTATTATTTATTTATTGTAAAAACCTTTATTTATTATTTTTATTTTTTTTTACTGTTACTGACATCTAAGCTTGAACAAGTGATCTTCGATCACTTGTTCAAGCTTTTTACAGGTTACCAGTGCAATACAGATGTATTGCACTGTGTATGTAAACACTGAGCAGCTGCGCATGCCAGTGTCTTACAGCCGGTCCTGCCAGGAGGCACGGACCCGGCTTCCGGAGGGAGATCTCGCAGCCCCGGGCACCGGCAGTCCCGGCTGCGATCGGAGCAGCGGACCCCCCCGGAGCGCCGCGGGGGGTCCGATTCACTTTAGTTAACTTTAATCCTCTAACACGCCGCGGTCAGCGCGACCGCGGCGTGTTAGGGGTTAACACCCGCGATCGGAGAAATCTCTGATCGCGGGTGTTAGAGGCGGGTGTCAGCTATAATATATAGCGACACCCGCAGCTTCTGGCGCCGGCTCCGTTCAGGAGCCGGTGCCAGAAGCTTGACGTAATAGTACTGCATTTTGCGGGAACGCACCTCCCGCGATGCAGTACTTTTACGTCAAATGTCGGGAAGGGGTTAAGATGGTTTTGGTGAGCAAAATGTGTGCTAGTGAGGCCACTGTTAGCCGCTAGCAACCACTGTGCTATGAAGCTGCTGGCTCACATCTCCGGCTCCACGCTCCTACCCATATTTTAATTTTTAATGGAGGATACAGGGGTAGTTAAAGCCACCTCAGCAGAATGGTAGGAAGAGGGTATTTTCATCTATTGGCTTTCTTATCATTTCGAATTTAGTTTTATATTAATCTTTGAATTATTGTCAGTGAAAGTTGAATTCAATGTAAAGATGGGCAAATGTTGAAAATAATGAAGGATTTTTTGTAAAAAGAGCATCTTTACAGCTGCCTTTTTTTCACCCATGAGATCATTAGGTTCATTGAGATTTTATATTTTTGTCTAATTGGATAACATTAAGATGAGATGTCATAAGAAATAGCGTCACTACTGCATATAAAGTGGTCAAGCAAAATGGTTAGAACTTTATAGGACAACATTTACAATACTCTAGTTTGGATTATTGGCTTGGGGACCAGACATAACATGTACTCATGTACTTGATGTCACCAGAGCACAGATCTCTAAAACAGCCGTATTTGCCGCTAGGAACCAATGGCATGGTGCCTAGGGTGACCCATAAAGGAGAGCGTATGGATTTTTTAAAATAAAAAAGATATACATATATTCACCTGTTCCACGCCCCTTACCAGATGGGGGTGTTGTAGGCGCACACACTACTCCCGGGGTTGCAGGGTTCCATCCAGCCAAATAGAGAGGCAGCGGAGAACAGGAGCTCTCAGCTATGGTGCAGGCAATAGGGGTCATTTACTAAGGGCCCGATTCGCGTTTTCCCGACGTGTAACCCGAATATTTCCGATTTGCGCCGATTTTCCCTCAATTTTCCCTGATTTTGACGCACGCGATCGGATTGTGGCGCATCGGCACCGGCATGCATGCGACGGAAATCAGGGGCGTGGCCGAGCGAAAACCCAACAGATTCGGAAAAACCGCCGCATTTAAAAAAAGAAATGTGTCGCTTGAGACGCGCTCACCTTCACTTGGTCCGGCCCGGTGAACTCCGGCGCGTTCAGATGCTTTTCAGCGCAGCAGCGCCACCTGGTGGACGGCGGAGGAACTACCTTGATGAATCCCGGCCATACCCGAATCCAGTGCAGAGAACGCGCCGCTGGATCGCGAACGGACCGGGTAAGTAAATCTGCCCCAATGTGTGAGGACACATTCGCCTGGACTAGGTCAAAGGCCTATGGTCGGAACTGACCTGGCACAGGTTGAAATTATCATCTGCTGCCTATGCTAGAGCTCTAAAGAATACACTGAGAGCAGCTTGGTAGGTATATATTTTTTTTAATTCATCTAAGGTTATTAAAAAACACTGGCACAAATATTATATAAGTGAAAAAGGTACTAAATTTGATGGTAATTTGCACTTCTACTGACAATATAACCAAAGGTTATGTTTACTAAACAATTTTATACAAATTACCTGCGCTGGCAGTCAGAATAAGAAAAAAAATAATAGTGAATGCAATGATTTATGCACTAACCTATGATGGATACTGTTCAGGTGTCGCTGATTACTAGCGCTCCACAGACGTTATCTTTGTATGTTGAAAGACACGTTTACATCATTTATAGGAACGGTTACTAGAATGACATGTGTGATCATTTATTCTGGAGACACATGGTTTTTCATTTTATTTTTTCATTGTTACTTATACCACTTTTCTCACATACCTGTCTCTATATTTGTGATTTTCACATGATAGTTGTTGGATCAGGGTTCTATAGAGGGGTTGTTTGTTTGTATTATTAGGTGCTACAGACCCCTCTGTGTTCATCTGTTTGGGTAACAATTTGTGTTTAACCCTATTTAATTGTTTTTAACACTTGTTTGTCCGATGTATGTATTTTGATCATAAATAAAGATATTTTCTATGCTTTATGACATGTCTGTTGTGTAATTCCATATGAAATTGTTGTCATGTGTTTAGTATATAAAAAATATTTTTTTTGATTACTGTGGTCCCTCTTCGATGTTGACCCTCTGTTTTCTATCACTAAACCAATTGCTCACCCAGATTTTCGCCTAGTCCCAGAAGTCTCATTTTATGTACCAACCTAAATATTTCCCCACAAGAGAAGTAAAACATACAATTCTGTAGTTTCCAGAATTGCTTTTTGCTCAATTTTTGTATATTGGTACCACATTTGCTATGCACCAGTCCTGTGGAAAAGAACCAGTTCTCAAGGTATCTTCAAATATTAAAAATAATGGTCTATCTATCACGGTACATAGTTTATGCAGTACCCAGGGGTGTATGCCATCTGGTTCGGAGATTTGTCTATCTTAGTGGTTGTGAGGCGGGGTCGTACCTCTTCCTGGGTTAAACTGTTGACATTCCAAATATGATTTACATCATTCCTTGTGCTTGTACAGTCATGGCCATAAGTTTTGAGAATGACACAAATATTATATTTTCACATGACCTGTTGCCCTCTGGTTTTTATGTGTATTTGTCAGATGTTTTTATCACATACAGAAATACAAGTGCAATCATATTATGAGTAACAAAAGCTTTTGACAGAATGAGTTAATGCAGCAAGTCAATATTTGCAGTGTTGACCCTTCTTCTTCAGGACCTCTGCAATTCTTCCTGGCATGCTCTCAATTAACTTCTGGACCAAATCCTGACTGATAGCCGTCCATTCTTGCACAATTAATGCTTGAATTAAGTCACAATATGTTGGTTTTTGTTTGTCCACCCGTCTCTTAATGATTGACCACAAGTTCTCAATGGGATTAAGATCTAGGGAGTTTCCTGGCCATGGACTCAAAATCTCTATGTTTTGTTCCCTGAGCCATTTAGTTATCACCTTTGCTTTATGGCAAGGTGCTCCATCATGCTGGAAAAGGCATTGTTGATCACCAAACTGCTCTTGGACGGTTGGGAGAAGTTGCTCTTGGAGGACATTCTGGTACCATTCTTTATTCATGGATGTGTTTTTAGGCAAGACTGTGAGAGAGACGATTCCCTTGGCTGAGAAGCAACCCCACACATGAATGGTTGCAGGATGCTTTACAGTTGGCATGAGACAAGACTGGTGGTATCACTCACCTTGTCTTCTCCGAACAAGCTGTTTCCCAGATATTCCAAACAATCGTAAAGGGGATTCATCAGAGAAAATGACTTTACCCCAGTCCTCAGCAGTCCACTCCCTGTACCTTTGCAGAATATCAGTCTGTCCCTGATGTTTTTTTCTGGAGAGAAGTGGCTTCTTTGCTGCAGTCTTTGACACCAGGCCTTACTCCAAGAGTCTCCGGCTCACATTTAGGGAAAGAGTGAAAAGCAGTGTGTAAGGTAGTAAACCGAACCTCGGGAACACAGTCCTAAACAACTGCCTTCCTGACTCATACCTGACCCTGGATAGAAGTCCCTAGTTAGAACTACACATATTGTCATCCCAATGTAAATTATTTAGAGCAGATATTCAGTGCTATTCCCAACTGTCAGGCTCCAGGGATAGTGGACCCACTGGACCACCGCGTACAATGACTTAAGCCAACACCTGTGACCGGTGACACCAAAGTTATACATGGGAGTATTCCGGTCCGCTTGCATCATCAAAAAATCATTAATAGCTTTTCTTTGTTCATACAGGCGGTTTAACATATGGATGCTGGAATTCCAACAGGTGGAAACATCGCATATTAGACTATGTTGGGGTAGGCCGTTCTGACGCTGCAACTCGAGGAGGGTATGCCTGGCTTTGTAAGAATGGCTGAAGTGCGTGCACAGTGTCCTGGCCATTTTTAGAATGTTTTGCAGATGGGTGGAAGACTTCAGGAACTTGTTGACAACCAGATTGAACACATGTGCCATACAGGGGGCATGGACCATCCCTCCTCAGTACATCGCGGGCACCATGTTCCTCCCATTGTCTGTCACCATGGTTCCAATTTTTAGTTGTCACAGAGAAAGTCACACATTGATTTCTTCTTGCATAACGCGGAGCAGTTCCTCCCCTGTGTGCCTTTGTTTGCCCAGGCAAACCAGGTGTAGAACTGCGTGACACTGCTGTGCCCTGCACATGTGGTATGATGGAGCAGCACTTGTGGAGGCTGAGGTGGTGGTGGAGAAGGAGGAGGTGGACACTGGCGCAGGAGCAGCAGTTTGACAATAAGGAAGAGAAAGAGCCGTCTCTTGTGGAAGTTGTTGGTGTGGCTGGGCAGGAAGCATATTCACCCAGTGGGCTGTAAAGGACATGTACTGGCCCTGACCATAGTTACAGCTCCACACGTCCTCGCTGCTGTGCACCTTGGAAGAAACTGATAAGCTCAAGGGCCTTCTGTTGTACATATTTGTAAAGGGCTGGCATTGCCTTTTTGGAAAAAAAAATTGCAGCTAGGAACACTCCACCTCGGTTCGGCACAAGCCATTGGTTCTCTGAAGGGTGCAGAGTCCACGACTTGGAAAGGGAGAGACTGCAGTACTAAGAACTTGGACAGGAGCAAGGTCAGCTTCTGCACCTTAGGATGGCTGGACGCATAGAGTTGTCTCTTCGTAATCGCCTCGCTCAACGACTGCTGGCCCCATGCGTAGCAAGGAGCAGGAGCATCTGTCAAAGACAAACAGCTCCCGTTGGCAGTGGTGCTGGAGCCTTGACCTGCTGAAACAGCATGTGTGCCACTAGGTGCTGCTGCTGTTGCTGCGCCTGCAGGATGTACCAAATCTGACATCCATTTCACCCAGGCCATTGGATGGTGACACTGCATGTGTTGGCGCAGGGCCGTGGTGCCAACGTTAGCTCCCTGGCCGCGCTTCACTTTGTGCCCACAGATACGACATATACCCACGCTCGGCTCCTCTGGTGTCTTTACAAAAAACTGCCACACCGCCAAAGTGGTAATTAGATGACAACGGCAGTTCTGGCCTAACAGAGTCACCCCTGCTGCGGCCACCTTTCTCTCTGACATAGTGGTTTATAAACTACGTGGATTTGACACGTAAATATGGCTCTAAACTATAGCCCCAAAAAGGTATGGCAATTTCTGTTATACAGATAACCCACAACTGACACTCTGTAATTTCAACAAAAATCACTGTATAAACTATGTGGATTTGACACGTAAATCTGGCTGTAAACTATAGCCCCAAAAAGGTATGGCAATTTGCGTTATACAGATAACCCACAACTGACACCCAGTGAGAGGTCCACAAATCACTTCTGCAGATGCATGAATGTGAAACAGATTTCTTCCTATTCCATTTTGTCACTAAATAGAACTGCTATTTGGGGTATACAGATCCCCCTTAAAGAACAACCAAGGATTGGTCCACAAATCGCTACTGCAGATGCATGAATGTGAAACGGATTTCTTCCTATTCGATTTTGTTACTAAATAGAACTGCTATTTGGGGTATACAGATCCCCCTTAAAGAACATCCAGGGATTGGAGCAGGAATCGCTACTGTATAATACAGTGCTCGTCCTGAAAAAAGAGGGAAAAATATGAAGAGCTTCATATAATTTTTATAATAAGAATTGTTATGAATTATTTATGAATTTGTATGGTATATTTATTTTACATCATGACAATGTCCTATATTTACTACTGATGATTACCTATTGATTTTAAAGATATAGTAGATACTACTAATTATGCGATTTTATTTTTTGATCAAAACATTTTTATTGTAATTTTTGTTTTTTACAACACTTTACAAACACACTGTTGCACAAAGGACCAAAACAATAAAAACATCCCACTACCCCCTCCCCCACCCACATTCGCTACAGCAGACAGATGAAGAGCAAGTTTTTTTACTATGCTTAAGGACCAGATAATCAATCCACACAGGTCATACCTAGAGAGCAGGGATCCTGCACCCCACAGACAAGTACGACAGTAATTTTTCCCTGAGAAGTAGTTATCTTTATACAGTCACAGTCATCAACTGTTAGTGAGAGCTATTGCGTAAATCTATCAGGGCCCTATTTGGAAGTCCCGTCGTGTTCAGCCATCTTCACTTATGCCATTTTATGTTTCTGCTAGTATTGTACACTGAATGTTTTATCATGACAATCTAATCTTTTTGTAAGTTTTCGAGTAACTGACAAGAACCTTACTCAATACCTCTACATATTACAGAAATTCTTGGACCTGAAGAAGGGGCCAATCCCGCCCGTCGTCCTACTCTTATACTCGATATTTTGTACTTAACTCTCTATGTTAACTGTCCTCTAGATGCAATAAATGTTGAATGTTGTTTATTTACATCTATGTTTACCATAATTGACATAAGCCTGCAGCATTAAGCTCTGTTATGAGTAGCGCGGCCAACTCACTGGTTATTTACTCTAGGAACTCTTATTTAAACAAATGGGTGCATTTTCACCGTGGCCAAACCCAAGCATGGTCGCCCATCTGCCAACTTCATATGTGGGCCCATGTGAACAGCCGTGCTATGCGTGAAATTACAAAAGTGACGGGCCATAAATATGTCACCTGTGCAAGCGCTAAGTGCTGTTGAGGTTGGAACTGTTAATGGCTGATAGGGAGATCATAAGAAACATGTGAAACTCAGTTGTTTGCTTAAACCTCTTGGGGATACAATTTTAAGACGAAAAATCCATTTTGCTTCACATTGTATAAGTGTGGGATCCCTATGGCCTCCCCTACTTGGGGTGAGTCCCCAAAGTGAGTCCCATAGTGTTGCCATTGTGTTCATTGTTGACATGTCTGGAAAAAGGTTCATGCATTTTGTTTCTTATATCCACAAGATGGCCACAATATGTCCCCAAAATTCACAAATACATACATTTACCAATATATTCTAATCTGCAACTATAGGTAGCCAGGCGTATAACACCTTTGGAATGGCAGTTGATAAAATTGTGGACTATATATGTGATTCCATTGACGTTACTGGTAGAAGATCTGATGACTCTATGGGCTATTCAACTGCTACAACCATGAATTTAGCAACTGAGCCAAGAGGTAGGAGGGTCAAGGTTTGGAGAAGAGACTGTGTATGATGTGATTTCCGATACTGATTTCTGTATGTAATACTTGGGTATTCTGAAGGAGATTGAGGTCCATTTTTGAAATGTCCCAATATATTGCAATGAGTTTACGAACATTGGGTGCTGCTCCATGATAGGTGCCAATCCATCGATTCTGTCGGTCCATCATTATATTAAATTTAGGTTTGCAATATATTGCTGAATATTAAATTGTAATTTTAGCCATAGATATAGGGGCTCATTTACTAAGGGTCTCGCTGCTCAGTCCTTTTTTTTAAAGTTTGAGCAGTGTATCTTCCTGTGGTAATACCTTTTCAACACTAAGATATGCCTGTGATTTAGAGAATGTTTTCTCGTGAGAAATTGTAGTTTATGTTAGTAGTATCATTTTGGTGTTCAGTTTCTTTTTTGGCGGGTAATAATTCAATCATTTAGGAAAAATCTTTAAAAAATTACAATTTTCAAAGTTTCAAATGTTCTACTTTTTAGAAACCTTTTGCAATTGGTCTTTTTATTTCCATAATATCTGTCGATAATTTTTACGGATCTGAGAAGGTTTCCATTTTTAGTAGCAATCTCTTTTTAAAGAGATTGAAAAAATGCTACATTTTTGGTGACCAATTCAGTTTGGAAGTGCCCTATAAAGTCTTATGTACTACACTCACCGGCCACTTTATTAGGTACACCTGTACAACTGCTCGTTAACACTTAATTTCTAATCAGCCAATCACATGGCGGCAACTCAGTGCATTTAGGCATGTAGACATGGTCAAGACAATCTCCTGCAGTTCAAACCGAGCATCAGTATGGGGAAGAAAGGTGATTTGAGTGCCTTTGAACGTGGCATGGTTGTTGGTGCCAGAAGGGCTGGTCTGAGTATTTCAGAAACTGCTGATCTACTGGGATTTTCACGCACAACCATCTCTAGGGTTTACAGAGAATGGTCCGAAAAAGAAAAAACATCCAGTGAGCGGCAGTTCTGTGGGCGGAAATGCCTTGTTGATGCCAGAGGACAGAGGAGAATGGGCAGACTGGTTCGAGCTGATAGAAAGGCAACAGTGACTCAAATCGCCACCCGTTACAACCAAGGTAGGCAGAAGAGCATCTCTGAACGCACAGTACGTCGAACTTTGAGGCAGATGGGCTACAGCAGCAGAAGACCACACCGGGTGCCACTCCTTTCAGCTAAGAACAGGAAACTGAGGCTACAATTTGCACAAGCTCATCGAAATTGGACAGTAGAAGATTGGAAAAACGTTGCCTGGTCAGATGAGTCTCGATTTCTGCTTTCTGATGGTTAGGGTTAAATTGGCGGGTCGGTCTGCGCCTCACCACATGAAAGCATGGATCCATCCTGCTTGTATCACCGGTTCAGGGCTGGTGGTGGTGTCATGGTGTGGGGAATATTTTCTTGGCACTCTTTGGGCCCCTTGGTACCAATTGAGCATCGTTGTAACACCACAGCCTACCTGAGTATTGTTGCTGACCATGTCCATCCCTTTATGACCACAATGTACCCAACATCTGATGGCTACTTTCAGCAGGATAATGCGCCATGTCATAAAGCTGGAATCATCTCAGACTGGTTTCTTGAACATGACAATGAGTTCACTGTACTCAAATGGCCTCCACAGTCACCAGATCTCAATCCAATAGAGCATCTTTGGGATGTGGTGGAACGGGAGATTCGCATCATGGATGTGCAGCCGACAAATCTGCGGCAACTGTGTGATGCCATCATGTCAATATGGACCAAAATCTCTGAGGAATGCTTCCAGCACCTTGTTGAATCTATGCCACGAAGAATTGAGGCAGTTCTGAAGGCAAAAGGGGGTCCAATCCGTTACTAGCATGGTGTACCTAATAAAGTGGCCAGTGAGTGTATATACCCCCACAAGTAGCACCATTTTATAAACCTAACTTCTCACAATATTTAAAAAATCTGCATTTGAGAAGGCTGTTAACCCTTTAATTCATTCTCTGTAAGCAAACAAAGATGGATTGAAAATTTTGAAATTTAAATTTTTCAATAAGATTATTCTCATTTAGCCCTAAAATGGACACATTCAGAAGGAATTTGAGGCAAACATACTTCCCAAAATTTTTGCCCTGTTTCTCCCGAATACGGCAATACAAGACATGTGTTTGTCAATTGCTGTTTTATCGCACAGCGATGTCCAGAATACAGGCTTTTGGGAAGGCCAATTTGGCTACAATTGTTTTGTGGTGCCACAGTGTACTTGAACAGCCCCTGAAGTAAAAGTACAATAGAAAACCCCCAAAGATGTCCTCATTTTGTAAACTAGACCCCTCAAAGAATTTATCTAGGGCTTTAGTGACCATTTTAACCACTAGCATGCTGGTCAAAATCGTATGCAAAGTTAATGGTGCATTGAAAAAATTGCGTGCCAATAAGTGACAGGCTGGGCACACAGCAGGGCTGAGAAGGAAAGGAGCGAAATCTTGCTTTTGCAGCTACGTTTCACACGTTTGGATTTGGAGTGGCATGTCATGTTTGAAGGGCCCTTGAGGTACCAGTGCAATAGAAACCTCCAAGAAATTATACCATTTTGGAAACTAGACCCCTCAAAGAATTTATCTGGTGGGGGGAGCATTTTAACCCCCATCATCCTGGTCAAAATCTAATGCAAAGTAAATGGTGCATAGCAAAAATTGCATTTTTATCTAAAAAATTGCATTTTAGTGTCTAATATATTGTGCACAACCCATGCCACTTTAAACAAACACCCAAAAAATCATT
Organism: Engystomops pustulosus; assembly: GCA_019512145.1. Lineage (NCBI taxonomy): Eukaryota > Metazoa > Chordata > Amphibia > Anura > Leptodactylidae > Engystomops > Engystomops pustulosus. Next base: position 81,903,943 of record CM033646.1, on the reverse strand, counting down.
CTGCGGGTTGCCCCGAGTACGACAATACCATAGATGTGCCAACAATTGACAGGCTGGGCACACAGCAGGGCTGAGAAGGGAAGGAGTGAAATTTTGCTTTTGGCGCTCCGTTTTCACTTGTTTGGATTTGGAGTGCCATGTCATGTTTGCAGGGCCCGTGAGGTGCCAGTGCAATAGAAAAACACCAAGTAGTGACCCCATTTTAGGAAAGGGCACCCCTAAAAAAATTTTAACCCCTGAGATGCTGGACCAAATGTAATACAAAGTGAAGAAGGAAAAAATGTATTCAGCCCAACTTATGCCGCTGTGAATAAACACCTCAAAAATCATTCTGCGGGTTGTTACAGGTATGGCAATACCCCATGTGTAGCAATAGTCTACAGGCTGGGGACACAGCAGACCTGAGAAGAGACAAGCAAAATTTAGATTTTGGAGCACCCTTTTCACTAAACTGGTGTTGGGGTGCCCCTGAGGTACCAGTGCAATAGAAACACCTGAGTAGTGACCCCATTTTCGGAAAGGGAAATCCTCGAGGAATTTATTTAGGGTTGTGTAATGGCAGGACACAAACAAGGACAGGGAGCCCTAGCACTGAGACCCCCCAATATGTCCCTACCTACTTACTGGGTCCCCCCTAAACGGAGGCCAATAACTGGGCGACGTTCCCTCCCTGGGTAAGGTCTGAACATGTAACAATACAGACAAACAAACATAATAAGGCAAGGTATACAATCCGAGTCGGCAACAGCGGGGAATAAACAATAACCAAATCACAATCCAAATAAAGAAGTTGAGACACAGGCAAGAGGTCAGTAACCAGAACTAGAGAATACAAGAGAAGCTAGAAACACAGCAAGATAGCAGTTTGACCAGCAAGGAGTCAAACCTAAACTGGACACTTGTAGGGAACCTAGGCCCTGCCACAGGACCAAGCAATTACAGACCCACAGTGTTAACTCTTGCAAGACAGAATCAGTGAGGGGAGTGGCAGACATCAGGTCAGACAGCCATAGAACCTAGTTCAGACTGAAGGATGATGAAAAACTCAGTGTCTCCTAATCCTACCAGCATGGATAGAGGAGACAGCAGGCGCAGACGTGACAGGTTGTATGAGCATTTTAACCCATAAGATCAACACAAATTGAATGGTGTTGAATAAAATTTGCTTTGCAATTTCTCAAAATTTGTCATTGTAGTGTCAAAAGTACTTTGTCCAATTCATGCCACTGGAGAAAAACACCCCAAAAATCGTCATGCAAGGTCTCCTGGGTACATGCCAATAATCTACAAGGTAGAGACACAGCTTTTGGAGCACACCCTGAACCTCTTCTGTGTCCCTCCCTTGCTGGCAGTTTGGGGAACTTCTCCTGGAAAGTGCTTCCCTGGTACAATACGTGTTGTGACTTCGCTTCCAGACATCCTAGAACTCCCCCCTTCCTGGTCTCTAAAAATCAACTGCTTGACTACCACCTCTTGAAAATCCAGGAAAGTTCCCCTCTGGCCTGCACATCGATAATACACGTAAGCATTATACAGTGCTATCTGCATAATGTGCACAGCCAGCTTCTCGTACCACATCCTCGACTTCCACATGGTGCCATATGGCTGAAGCACCTGGTCCGACAAATCCATCCCTCCCATGTACCTATTTTAATCCAAAATTCAGTCCGGTTTGGGGGCTACTGTACTGGTACAACACAAAACAATTCCTACACGCAACGCCTGTTCTCCACGCAGCGCCTGCTCCTCCACGCAGCGCCTGCTCCTCCACACAACGCCTGCTCCTCCACGCAACGCCTGCTCCTCCACGCAACGCCTGCTCCTCCACAAAACACCTGTTCCTCCACAAAACGCCTACTCCTTTACGGTATGCCTACTCCTCCATGCTACACCTACTCCTCCACAAAACGCCTGCTCCTCCATAAAACGCCTGCTCCTCCACACAACGCCTGCTCCTCCACAAAACACCTACTCCTACACGCTATGCCTACTCCCCCACGCTTCTCCTACTCCTCCACGCTATGCCTACTCCTCCACGCAATGCCTGCTCCTCCATGCTATGCCTACTCCTCCACGCTACTCCTACTCCTCCACGCAATGCCTGCTCCTCCATGCAACGCTTGCACCTCCACGCAATGCCTGCTCCTCCACAACACGCCTACTGCTCCAAAAAACGCCTACTCCTCTTCGCTACTCCTCCACACTACACCTACTCCTCCACGCTACACCTGCTCCTCCACGCTACGCCTACTCCTCCATGCTACGCCTACTCCTCCATGCTACTCCTACTCCCCCACACTACTCCTACTCCCCCACGCTACGACTACTGCTCCAAGCTACACCTACTCCTCCATACTACGGATACTCCTCCATGCTACTCCTACTCCCCCACACTACTACTACTGCTCCAAGCTACTACTACTGCCTCAAGCTATGCCTACTCCCCCCCTACTACTACTGCTCCAAGCTATGCCTACTCCCCCAAGCATCTCCTACTCCTCCACGCTACGACTACTACTCCACGCTATGCTTACTCCCCCACGCTTCTCCTACTCCTCCACGCTATGCCTAGTCCTCCACGCTACTCCTAATCCTCCATGCAATGATTGCTCCTCCACGCAACACCTGCTCCTCCACAACACGCCTACTGCTCCAAAAAACACGCCTACTCCTCTTTGCTACTCCTCCACACTACGGCTACTCCTCCACACTGCGGCTACTCCTACTCCCCAACACTACTCCTACTCCCACTCACACTACTTGTGTGTTTTGGGGTACAGTAAAAGGACAGATTACTAGCACAACTCTCTCCAACATCATCAATCACAAAATAGCAATGTTGGAGAATGTTGGGCTAGTAACATCTGCCCAAAAATCATCACAAATTGCTGTCATTGGCCAGTCTGTATTGACTGGCCAATGGCGATGATCGATATCACAGGACCATTCAGGACCCTGTCATCTCGCGGCAGGGTGACGTCCAAAATGTAAGTAGAGCTTGCGTTCGATATATTGGACGCTGAGCGTTATGTCACTGCGCTCAGCGTCCGATATATCAGATACAAAGCGTGAATAGATTAATTTTTTTATGTGTGTGTGTGTTTTTACTTTATATGTCCCCCATGAGGTCATAAAAGACCCCTGGGGGACATTTTCACTTTTTTTTTGCATTTTTTTTGCTTTTACAAGTTTTTCCCTGTAATTGAGGCATCTATAAGAGCTTCACCTGTCACTGGGGTATGTGATCAAATCACGTGACCATCGAGTCTATGGAGCCGGCAGCCACGCCGTCTCGGCTCCTCTATGCATCACGCTCATACAGTGCGATGCACGGAGGAGGAGGGTCTCCGGGTGCCTCTGAAAGGGTCTCTGGGTGCAGACTCCGGACCTGCGCCTGCTGACGTCTAAAGCACAAGATTTTACTTTCAAATTATGTTTCATGCCCGAGCACTTAGCTGCACCACTAAAAAGATGGTGAACTCTACCAGACCTGAGCGGGGAAGTGGCACAGTGCATTATCGTCGGACAATGCACTTTTGGTGAACTCCAGCGGCCAGCTAAGTAAATGAGCCCCAAAGTGACAGGTTATTATGAATTTTCCCCTGACAAGCCCATGGGCGAAACATGCCATGTTGACAGGTGAATATATCATCTAAATAATTTAAATTGAGGTCAAGTTTATAGGGGTATATAGTGTTGTTTGCAGGGTAAATTATTACAGTAGTATAGTGACCCTCGTCCCAGGGTACCCTCTCCACTGTACCACTCTGCTTTCCACTCTTTCCCTATATGTTTTCTTCACCTGACCTCTTTTTCATACCTCTTTCCTGATTACTATTACTTTTCTCCATACTTTAAAAGGTGTTTACCACCAGGATGAAGGACGGTATGCAAATGAGCCTGAGGCTCCATAGGTGTTAATGGAGTCTGGAGCCCCTCAGGTTCATTTGCATAAAGTATCTCATCCTGGTGGTTGATGTCCTTTAAGAAAGATAAGAAGGAGGATACCTTGGACATCATGGCCCTTTATTTATTTGTTGGACGGACAAACTTGCTAAATACCCCTATCAAAAAATGATGTGATGAGCTAATGGGTAAGTGATACTTATTGTACTGCATAACCAGCTTTATGTATAGACATTAGCTGTCTGTTCATCCTCATTTACATACCTTTTTAACAGCATTGGTGATTGTTTTATTTGATATAGGGACCACCATTTGTCTCATCATATCACTTATTATTGGAGTATCCTTTTTTAATATTTTTTGAGTAAAAGTTATGTTTCATTCACTATGTATTTTTTGATTGTATCATATATGTATTTGATTGGAGATTTCTCATCTACCGCCTTATCTCGTTATACTTTGCACCAGAGAAAGTTGTAGCAGGCACAGATATAACACCTTCAAAGGCAGCAGGTTCTTGTCAACAACAAAAGACAATTACCTGTCGCAACTAGTCCTGGAGCCAACAAGAGGGGGGGCACTGCTGGAAACTACAGGTTGGGGGGAACCTGGGTAATAGTGATCATAATATTATTGATTTTGTATTATGCTTTACTATGAGCGTTAGTGAAGGGGCAACCAACACTCTAAACTTCAGGAGAAGTGTATGTGAGAAGCACATACCTTATAGGAAAAAGCATAAACGGAACTATAAAAAGCCTATGTGGCTAACTAGTCTTGTAAGGAAAGCAATAAGCGAGAAAGATAAAGCGTTTAAGGTGCTAAAACGTGAAGGTAGCGATGAGGCATTACAGGATTATAGAGAGATAAATAAATCCTGTAAAAAGCAGATAAAGGCTGCAAAAATAGAGACTGAGAGAAATATTGCCAGGGAGAGCAAAAATAATCCCAAATTATTTTTCAAGTATATAAATAATAAACTAAAAACAGGGAGTGTGGGTCCCCTTAGAAATAACATGGGGGCCATGGTGGAAGGAGATGAAGAAAGGGCCAATCTACTGAATGTCGCCTTCTCAACTGTCTTTACCCAGGAAAATCCCCTGGTGGAAGACACAATGAGGAATAATGTAAATTATTTTTGGAATGTCAACAGTTTAACCCAGGAAGAGGTACGGCGCCGCCTCGCAACCACTAAGATAGATAAATCACCGGGGCCAGATGGCATACACCCCCAGGTTCTGCACGAATTATGTACGGTGATAGACAGACCGTTATTTTTAATATTTGAAGATTCACTGAGGACTGGTTATGTTCCACAGGACTGGCGCATAGCAAATGTGGTACCAATATACAAAAATGTATCAAATAGCGATCCTGGAAACTACAGACCCGTGAGTCTAACTGCTGTGTTGGGGAAAATATTTGAGAGGTTTGTTAGAGATGCTATCCCGGAGTATCTCACTGTGCACAACCTTATAACCCAGCGTCAACATGGGTTTATGAGAGATCGGTCCTGTCACACTAATCTGATTGGTTTCTATGAGGAGGTAAGTTCAAGACTGGATCTGGGAGACGCTGTGGATGTTGTATATCTGGACAGGCATTTGACACCGTGCCACATAAAAGGTTGGTATATAAAATTAAGACTGCTGGGAATAGGAGAAAATCTGTGTATTTGGGTAAGTAATTGGCTTAGTGATAGAAAACAGAGGGTGGTCATTAATGGCACATTCTCAGATTGGGTTGATGTTACCAGTGGAGTGCCACAGGGGTCAGTATTGGGGCCACTTCTTTTTAATATTTTTATTAATGACCTTGTAGTGGGTTTACACAGTCAAGTTTCAATATTTGCAGATGATACTAAGCTGTGTAAAGTAATAAATACTGAGGTCGATAGTTTAGCATTACAGAGGGATTTGTGGAAGCTTGAGGAGTGGGCAGAGAAATGGTTGATAAGGTTTAATGTAGATAAATGTAAAGTTATGCACTTGGGCCATGGAAACAAAAAGTATAATTATGTTCTAAACGGTCAATTACTTAGTAAAACTGGAGCTGAAAAGGACTTGGGGGTATTGGTGGATGGTAAACTTAATTTTAGTGACCAGAGCCAGACGGCTGCTGCTAAAGCAAATAATATTATGGGATGTATCAAGAGAGGAATAGATTCTCATGATAAAGACATAGTTTTGCCCGTATACAAATCCCTGGTCAGACCACACATGGAATATTGTGTACAGTTTTGGGCACTAGTGTATAAAAAGGATATAGTAGAGCTGGAACGGGTGCAGAGGAGAGCAACCAAGATTATTAGGGGAATGGGGGGATTAGAATACACTGACAGATTAAAAAATTTTGGATTATTCAGTTTAGAAAAAAGACGACTGAGGGGAGACCTCATTACAATGTACAAATATCTGAACGGACAGTACAAAGATCTTTTTATACCTAGGCCTGTGACCAGGACAAAGGGGCATCCTCTACGCCTAGAGAAGAGGCGATTTTAACATCAACATAGACAAAGGTTCTTTACTGTAAGAGCAGTGAGACTGTGGAACTCTCTGCCGCAGGAGGTTGTTATGGCGGACTCTATGTACATGTTCAAGAGAGGCCTGGATGACTTTCTGGAGAGGAAAAATATCACGGGTTATGGGGATAAAACATTTATTTAATTCTTAAATGTTGGACTTGATGGACTTGCGTCTTTTTCCAGCCTTATATACTATCATACTATGAACACATCCTCTGCCTCCAGTAACAGCTCAATCACCATGGCTATGTCTCTGTTTCTTAAAGGAAACCTACCACTTAAAAGTGGTAGGTTTATACATATATACATGGCACCAGCTCAGAGTGAGCTGGTGCCAGAGCATATTTTTGTTAGGTGAACAAAGCCCCTATCGCAGAATTATAAGTTATATTAATTTTAACTCGGCGCACCGCACTTGGGCTCGGTGCACCATGCGCGCACGGGCTAAGTTGCGCAGGCGCGCGTGTGCTGGAGAGCTCGGTGACGTCACCTCCTGCACTTCAGAATATGGTAGAAGTTTAATGCTACATTACTTTGAGAGAGAACACAAGCCATCATGGGATCTATGGGCAAGCTAACTGGCCTCTGCCTGAGGGCATAGACTGACAGACATTAGTCTCCGCCCACTTCACCTCTAGTGAGAATGATTTTTGTCAAACACTTTCAAAACAGTAAATGCCATAACTTAGGAAAGAAAAGGGTGAGTAGCACAAACTAGGCAGTGTTCTCTATGTGTTCAAAGGGGGAATCACATATAATAATTTGGTAAAATCACTATAGCTTTACAGTTATGCTTTAAGTATATTGCACTAAACCTGAGAAGGCCTAGGGAGAGTATTTCATTAGTATGTTCAGATAGTCCTTTTTTTAAATCTTTTTTTTAAGGACAGATGTCCTTTAATTTGTGATTTCCACCTGTTATTCACACTGCACTTTAAAGAGGACCTGTCACCCAATTTATCGGCACTAGGAGCTGCTTACTAACGCCGCAGTGTTAGAGTGATAGCGTTACCTCCGGTAACGCTATCAAACACTGCGGCGGGGTACAATGTAATTGTCGGACAGCTCGCAAAGCTGTCCGACGTATTCATGAGGGGTTGGGGTTGGGCGTGGCTAGGGGAGGTGACTGCCGCCTAGCTGCTTACTTTAGTAAGCAGCTCCTAGTGCCGAAACTTTAGGTGACAGGTCCTCTTTAAGAGAATATGAGTACATGGATTCAGTTAGCACGGACACTGAAACATAGGAATATATGGATGCAGTAAGTTCTCTCTGTCACAGTTCTTCAGACTGCCCTGAAGAACTGGGCAATTATTTCTAGCTTTCCCTCACACCTTTCTCTCCCTACCTGCCCTAAAAGGTTAAATTGTAACACCCAACTTCCTACACTTTTCCTATTCTCCAGCAGCAGACTCTTTTTCTTTATAAAGGCACCAGGACCTGTAACCATGCCTTGTATACAGCAGGGTCACATGTCCCACATGGAAGTGGTTACTAGGGCCTGAAAGCTGGTTTATTTGATCTACAGCAAATAAGTGACCTGTCACTAAATGCTATGGATGCTTGTGTGAAAATCAAACTCTGTAATACAAAGGTTAAAAGGGTTTTCCCATGAAAGAAAATTCTCAAATTTCAATCCCCTTGTGATGTTAATACAATAGAGATAATTTTTGACTTTTTACTTCACAATTATATTCAGTTTTATTGCTTTTTAAGCTCATATTACTCTCTAGGCTGTTCAGTGCAAAATTCCAGGGTGTGGGCAGAGACTCTCTAAGAAGACATATTTGGGCAGATTTATCAAGCTGTCTGAAAGTCAGAATATTTCTAGTTGCCCATGGCAACCAATCACAGCTCAGCTTTCATTTTACCAGTGCTCATGAATATTTAAAGGGGAGCTGTAATTGGTTGCCATGGGCAACTAGAAATATTCTGACTTTCAGACATCTTGATAAATCTGCCCCATTATGATCCCTCTAGTTCTATGAGCTGACAGTGTGGTTAGATTACAAGGTTCATTTACACTTTCATTTAGCTTCTGAACATTGTATTAGTATCTGACACATAGAAAGAGAGATGAGACAGATCAGAGACGATCCATGAGATGCCTATTGCACACAATGATAGTCAGCTCTCCTACACACTACACACTATATCTGTCATTCCTTCCTCCCCAGATAAAGAACTTATCTGTGTGTAGCTTGTAGTTCACCTCATGCTGCTGCCGGTAGGAACTCAGTGTCTATGTCAGTGAGAGTTCTGTCCTCTAATGCAGGAGGACGGGGCTAGAGTGCAGGGAGCAGAGAGAGAGAAACTCAGCTTTAAAGCTGCCACACAGAAATCCAAGATGGATTCCCTGACCCTAAGTCAGAAGTTGCATCGGTTTGTGTCTAGGGGCAACTGAAATTGTGTACTACAGGACTGATAGAGACAGGTTGGGACTATATCTGTGAAATGCTGCATTCTGTTAATAGCAGTAAATTAGAGAATTTGTTATTTTGTTATTCTGGGTATATTTAAGAAACTTGTCTCTGTGGGAATACCCTATTAAGCTTAGTATCTCTGCTGTGGTAGAATTGCAGCATTTTCGCAAGAGGCTGGTTTTTGATGCTTGGAGAATGGCTGCGGGATTACTGCTGCAAATCCAGCAGCCAGAATATATTTTAATAGTTTTTTTTAATTAGTTTAGTATTTCAGTTTAATAGAAACTGCTCAGACCCTCAGTTTATTTCACTTCTTGACATCTAGGAAACAGTTGGAGATGCCAACTAACATTTTCTGTGTGTCAAAATACACCATGAAATGGACCAAGCGAAGCCCTGTGTAGTATATGGACAGGGGATGGGGAAGGAGAAAATGTTTTGTTATATTTGGGGATTATAACCATTTTATTTAACTTCAAAATGTTTAATTAACCAAATAAAGATACCATTCATGAGTGATACAATATAAAATATATACAACAAAGGGCAATTCTACATAATCCAATCATAATAAAATCCCAGGGCCCAAATTTATAACCAATAAGGGATAAAGCCAAAAAAAAGCACACATATATGCGATTAGCACATGTATGAAATTGAGCTTTGCTAGATAAGTGTCAGGGTTCTGGGTCAGTGGACCCCCTGAACCACCGCAGGAGATGGTACTAGCCGACACTTGGGACCGCAGTCTAAGTGGCACCTGGTTTTCACCAGAGCCCGCCGCAAAGTGGGATGGTCTTGCAGCGGCAGGGTGCCACAAGGTCGTTCCACAGGTGCAACCAGCCTGCGGTGGCAGCTGAGGTACAGGTACAGAATCGGAGTCCAGGCTCGTGGTCAGGCACAGGCAGAAATTCAGGGCAGGCGACAGAGATGCGGAGGTCAGAGATCAGGTCCGAGGTCACAACAGGGGTTCAGCAGAGAAGGGAACAGGAACAGCACAGGGAACACAGGAACACACTGGATGCTTTCTCTATGGCAAAAGAGCGCAAAGATCCGGCAGGGTATCCTGGGAACAGCCAGCCTTTAAGGAAACCCGGGAGTGCCAGTGACAATCAGCGGTCTGCTGGCCCTTTAAATCCTTGATTGCGGACCAGGCCAGACGTGGGCAGGAGCGTGGAGAGGTGAGTTTGTGCTGAGGCCGAGGGGCAGTGCCACGGTGGGGGTCACTGGTGTGTCCGCAATCCGACAAAACATGGATCGTGGGGGGTGCTGTGACAATAAGGAATATAAATGGTTCCTTCTGAATACACCATAACAAGAAATGACACTCCTGAGGTAGAACTAACACACCGAAGGACAAAAGGGGAGCACAAGAAAGGAGGGGGGGGACTGGGATTTAGTCCAGTACACCCCTCACAGCGGAAGACCCAGAAGCCAGAGCCCAACCATCAGGACCTAGTAGAGTAATTAATCCAAGGATCCCAAGTGGCGTTAAATAGGGTCATGTTATCATTCAAGATTGTCGACAATTTATCATTAACCATTATCCTAGAAAATATAGCTTTAAAAGCATCTAAACTAATGTGTGGTGACTTCAGTGACGAGTTATCATGATTTTATATGACAACAAAATAGTCTTTCTAAAGTCTTTTAACCTATGAAGATGCCTGAAACAAAAAAAAATTTAATAAAGCTTGTTTTCGTGTCTTGTGCGAGTTTTGGGCCCTCAAAAAGAAGATAAATTGATGGACCCTAATCCAGAATCTCTTGGCCTCAGGACAGTCCCACCACATATGCATGACTGTTCCTTCCACCTGACACCCTCTAAAACAACTCGACGGAGCATGTAGAAACATTCCATGTATGGGCTGGAGGACCAAATACCAACGCAAAAGAGTCTTATATCCCACCTCAACCAAGGAAACATTAATAGAGACCTTGGCAAATTGGGCAAAAACCCTCGACCATACCCTTTAATCCAAGGATTTACCCAAATCTGCTTCCCATACAAACATAGAAGATAGGGCCTCTGAAAACTGTGTTAAGTATAAGGCAGAGATAGTGCCATGGGTGTTGGGATACTGGCACAGGCTAACCCTAAATGTGAAGGGAAGGGAATAGATCCTCTGAAAATGGAAATGTTTAATCTGATTGCAGTAAAGCAATTCACCCGGGGGGGGGGGGGGGGATATCATGCACTACTTTAAAGTAGTCCCATGTTGATCCACCTCGCAAAAGCTCTTTTTTCTAATCCTAGGGGAATCTAGGATTTTCAAATAGAGAGGCCAGTGGGCAATAGGCCAAGATCAAAGGATATGACTTGCAAATCCTATCCCAGAGCATCAGAGCACGTCACAGGGCCAGAGATAATAGAGCCGAGCACTCTATAGCAGGTTTCCACATAATCAAGTGCAAAGGTAAAGATGGACAAGCCATCTGCTTAATTCCAACCCACATAGGGGCCATAGGACCCACATGCAGTGGAGCTAAAAAAAGCTATCTGAACCACCCTATAATATTTTAAAAAGCACGGGACAACCAGCCCTCCCAAATTCTTTTGAGTAAAGAAAGTAGTCCCCCAGATAAAGCTAAATAACTTAGATTGGAATGATGGGGCTGAGTCTTCGGAAAAATAAGTCTCCTGTAAGCATATAATGCTTGCATCTAGGGATTTATAATGTTGAAAAGCCTTCGTCTTCTGGAAGGTGAATTGAAACCTTGAACATGCGTCAACAGTCTGCAGAAGGATGGCACCTGCATCTGTGAGTTAGCCATTGGAGATAAACAATGATCTATAGTAATAAATCTGTGTTCCAGTATGGATCATGACCCAAACATAGGACCTAGTCTCACTGGGTCCTCTGCTACGTGGTCGGGAAAGAAAAGGGCAAGGGAGAGAAGGGGAAACACAAACCAGAGGAACATCCGGAGCCCATGACCAATAATTGTCATTAACCATACATGGTAAATAATAAAAGAACCAAAAAAGGTAACAAAAGTACCCAGGACTACAAAAATAAACAGTGCTGGGTAGAACTGAGGTGTATGGCATGGATACACAGCAGTTCTCCCTAGGTCCCAGAAAACAAAAAATTTGTCTTAGACACCATTAATCGTGTATAATACACGAATGTTGTGGAGACAAGGGAGCAAAAGCATGCCAAGGGGGGACAATTTCAGAAAAACTCACGTTAATCTTAGATGTATTTAGGCCCCACATAAACATGAAAAAAAACCTCCTGTCGAGGTGTCAATAAAATATAAGGAAAAAAGAGGTTAGAAACATATTATCAATCACTTCACAGCATTTGAGTGAGGCCCTCCGTGGGTGCCCATGCGGATCCGAGGAGGTATTTTCCATAGAGGGAATACTGGACCCCCTGACCGCTGAGAAAACTGTGGAGATGTTGTGTCCCTTAATTTCAGGTCGAGATGATCAGGTAAAGCTTCTCCTTCCTCAAGGTTCCCGCAAGAGTGGGTATGGTTCTTGTAGCTAAATACTAGCCGAAAAGGGAAAGCCCACCTATAGCGAACATTATGACTCTGAAGGATAAAAAAAGACCAGCTTTAGCAATCTCCTCTTCTAGATAGTGGTTAGTGAGAGGTCTGTGAAGATTTGTAGCGGTATGTCACCCAATTTCATATCGGAAATGTCCCGGGCCACCTGCACTACCTTTTTCCTTAGTGGAGAAGTAATGCGATTCCAAAATTGCAAACCAGGGGAGACCATCTGGTCGGGGTGCAGTTAAGGCCCGATGTACCCTAACTCAAATTATTGGGATAGAGTGTCTGGCAAAAGTAGTTTAAATAAGACCTGAACCATTTTAAGGAGATCTGTCTCAGACTCCGGGAGCCCCCTGATCCTAAAGTTTTCTCTACGAAAACGGTTCTCAATATCCTCCAATTTAGGTTGGACAGATTCTATCAAGGCTGAGACTTCTTATTTGGTCTGGTGCTGATTAACTGCAGATGTTTAGCAGTTTAGCTTCAATGGACTCAATCTTGTCTCCCAGATCAGAAAAGTCTTGTTTTAGCTCCCCCGTTATCTGTACAGCCACCTTTCCCAGCTCTTGTTGTAATAGAAGAGAAAATCATTGCAACAGTACCCTATCTGGCGAATACTGAGGGCCTGGGGCTGTAGTTGGGTTCCGACAAAGCAGCAGGACCACAACATCCACCATTGTTCTAGGAGGAACAGGAGGCGCACTGCCAGACGCCAGAATGACCACCAGAAGGCCACAAATGTGCATAAGTCTAAAGAAACAGACTCAATGAGGATGGAATGAGGGACCAACGTCCACAAATGTGGGTTGTGCTCACAGCCCAACACCGGGTAAGACGCTTAGCATTTGGTCGAGAACACCAGGATTGGCAAATTTGCTACTGGCATCCTGAGCTCTTCACATATGAAAGCAGGTTCACACTGAGCACATGCAACAGACATGACAGAGTCTGGAGATGCTGTGGAGAGCAATCTGCTGCCTGCAACATCCTTCAACATGACCGGTTGTCCGAGGTTGCAGCCGCACCCATGCACCTCTGTGCCCCCCATTGCAGTCACTGCATCCCCACTCACCTGTTCTTTCTCTGGCGACGACTCCTTTTGTTCAGCGATGGTTGGCCGCTGCCCTAATATATAGCCTGCCTCTTTCTGTGACGCCTAAAGCATCTTTATGCCTCATAGCCTTAGAGAAAGCTTCCTATTGCAATCCCTGTGTATTATGCATTGTGACATTCGACTATGTTCCTTATCTAGATTCTCTGCTGCTTATCTTGACCTTGTGCTACATCCCTGAACTCAATTCTATGCTGCCTGTCCTGACCTTCTGCCTGACCACGACTCAGATTCTGCTTGCCGATTATGTACCTCGCATTGGCCATCACCGCGAACAAAGTCGAGCCTGTGGAGCGACCTGGCAGTAACTCGCCACAAAGTGGGTTGGAGTTGCTGTGGTGAATACCAGGTGCCACTTACACTACACTCCCAGGTGTCAGCTTACGTCATCGCTTGCGGTGGTTCAGTGGGTACGCAAACACCGACCTTGACAGTAAGATCCGACCATGGATCCCGCCAAGTAACCCCTGCCTGAAGAAGCCAACTTCACCACCATTGTGGCTCAGCAGTTCCAGAAGATTGCCATGCAGGCCCAGCAGCTTAACCAACTTACCTCCATGGTGCAGCAGCTATTAGCCGCCCAGCAGCAGCGACCAGTCCCTGCGGCTAATCTTGCTACAGCGATTTCAGCAGAACCCAGACTGCGTTTGTCTATGCCGTCCAAATATTATAGAGATGCCAAGTTGTGCATGGGTTCATCACCCAGTGCGCACTGCACATGGAGCTGATGCCTACACAGTTCACCACAGAGAGGTCTAAGGTGGCATTTGTGGTCAGGCTACTCTCCAGATGGCATGGGTAACTCCTCTCTGGGACAGGAATGACCTGGTCCCTGCCAACATCACCGCATTCCTTGCGTAATTCTGTTCGTCTTTAAGGAACCAGCCCGGGCATCTTCCTCGGTGACAGCCATGTTGAATTTGCTTCAAGGGGGCTTGTCAGTTGGCAACTATGCGGTTCAATTCCACACTTTAGCCTCCGAGCTTTCATGGAATGAAGTGGCCTTGGCCGCCAACTATCAAGTCATATCAAAGACGCAGTGCCTAGAACACACGCAGACGAGGACCTGTCGCCTGCCATGCCTGGCTCCAGTTTGCCTTGCCTGCTGTAGAGTCCATGCAGGTGGATAAAGCCCAAGAGCGCTCCAAATGTCATCAGGAGAGTCTCTACTGTGCCAGCCCGTAGCACTTTCTAGAGGCCTGTCCACTCCGTCCACAGTGTCTTCCAAGCCTCTGGTGAATCTCCCTTTATATGGATTTTGCTGATGTCTTCTCAGAGAAGCAAGCGGAGACTCTGCCACCGCACTGTCCCTATGACTGCCCAGTAAAGCTGCTGCTGGGCACATCTCCTCCACGGGTTCAGGTGTATCTACTGTCTGTGCCTGAAACCGCGGCTATGTCAGCCTACGTGAAGGAGAATCTGCAGAAGGGGTCCATACGCAAGTCCTCAATGCTGGGTTCTTCTTATTGGCCAAGAAGGATAGTTCACCCTGTCCATGCATAGACTATCGCAGCCTTAACAAAATTACCGTGAAGAACTGCTACCTACTACCTCTGATCACCTGAACTCTTCGACTGTCTATTTCTTCACCAAACTAGATCTACGTGTGGCGTATAACCTCATCTGCATAGGTTAATGAATGGAAGATCGCCTTAATACTTGTGATGGACACTTTGAGTATCTTGTCATGCTGTTTGGACTGTACCAATCTTCTGTATACCCAGCTCGATAAGTGTCTATTCCATCAAATGAGTCTTCCTTTTCCTCTGGTATATCCTCTCTGACAAAGGACTACAGATGGATCTCACAAAATTATCTGCGGTTTTCCAGTGGCCTCACCCAGTGGGACTTCGATCAATCCAGAGATTCCTGCGTTTAGCTAATCACTACAGTGCATTTTTCATCCCTTGTGTCTCAAATTGTGGCGCTGACCAAGAAAACGCTGATCCTAAGCTCTAGCCTCCGGGAGTTGAAGAACCTTTCTCCAAGCTGAAGTCTGCCTTTGCCTCTGCTCCTGTGCTCACTAGGCCTGATACAGAGAAATCGTTCCTGCTAGAAGTTGATGCCTCCTCGACAGGAGCTGGTACCGTTCTCACTCAGAAAAGGCCCAAAGGCCGCACTCTCACTTGCAGCTTCTTCTCAAAAATCGTCTCAGCTGCAGAGAGGAATTGCTCCATAGGTGATCTGGAACTTATGGCCATAAAGCTTGCTTTGGAAGAATGGCATTATCTTCTGGAAGGAGCACATCATACGGTCTGTATCTAATCTGACCACAAGAATCTCCTATATCTCCAAACTACTCTGCCTCTATCCATGACAGGCTTGTAGGTTTCTCTTCTTCTCTCTCCAACTTCCTGATCCATTTCCGTCCAGCAGAGAAGAATGTCAAAACAGATGTTTGTGCCTCCGGGACAAACCGACTCCTCGCCATATCGTTCCTCCTGAGCAGCTTATTGCTGCTCCTGTGGATCTACGGAAAATTCCCCCGGCAAGACCTATGTCCGACCTTCTCTCCGAAAGAGGATAATAACTTGGGGACATTGCTCTCATGTGGCTGGGCACAGCTCAAAGCAGTAGGTCTGTTCCTGCCACTTCATTCCTTTGCCTGGTCTACTGTCATCTCCCCGTCTTGCCAGTTTATTCTTCCTCCACATCTCCCGGCTTCATGGACTTCGAGTGGTCCAGTTTGTTTCCAGGTTCTGGTGTTCCTTGTGCAACCAGCTCCACGTAAAGCTGGATTTCTACTCTGCCTATCATCCACAGGCAAGTAGAGAGGGTCAACCAGACTCTGGGCTGCTATCTAGGACACTTTGTTTCTGCCCAACAGGACGACTGGTCCACCCCGTTACCTTGGGTGGAATTCTCATATAATTCTTTGGATTCTGAATCTGCCAGTGCAGCCCCCTTCATCGTTTATGGACAACATCCACACACACCTCTTCCTCTTTCCGTGCTTTCTAAAGTTCGTGCCGTGGAAGAGTTGGTTCAAGACCTTAACTCCATCTGGGAGCAGACACGTCATTCTCTACTTCGGGTGTCTGCCCACACCAAAACCCAGACCAGTCTCGTCCATTCTTCCCTCCGTCTGATAGTGTAACAGTCCTCCAGAAATGTCAAGCTGAGGATTCCTTGTTATAGACTAGGTCCTCGTTTCCTGGATCCATTAGAGGTACAGAAGCACATTAACTCCGGGGCTTACAAGCTCCCTCTTCCTCTGACCATGTGCATCCCAAACTACTTCCATGTCTCCCTTCTTAAGCCTGTCATCCTGAATCGCTTCTCCCAGCAAGTAACTCCTCCTGCTCCTGAGGCCGATTCCACCAGTGTCTGAGGTAAAGGAGACCCTGGACATGAAGTCGGTTGGAGGGAAGTGGTTCTTTCTTATCTATTGGAAGGGGTTCGGGCCAGAGGAGGGATCTTGGGACCCCGAAGATGATATCCTGGACAGCGGTGTTCTTCAAAGTTGCCTTCAGGCCAAGGTACTCCTGCAACCCATGTCCCGGGTTGCAAGCGCACTTATGCCCCCCCCCCTCCCCATCGCAGCCACTGTCGCCTCACTCATCTATCCTTGCTCCGGCGACGACTCCCATGGTTCACTTATTGGCGCTGGACGGCCGCTGCCCTAATATATAGCCTACCTCTTTCTGTGACCCCTGCCGGATCTATGAGTCTCCTAGCCTTAGAGAAAGCTTCCTATTGCGATTCCTGTGTATTATCCGTTATGGCGATTGTTGTCCTTCTGAGTGGAATTTTTGTACTGCTACATATGCCTCAATAAAGAATTCACAAGAGTTGGCAGAGTGGCTGGACCATATCTTTATGTTCAGTTGTCTATTATGCCCTAGCAGAGGGTTGGCCCGCGCCGGATCCGTTCCTCTTTGGGAAGTGAGCTGGCATTCCTCTGTTCACTCTTTCATTGTGTATTATCTGTTGTGCCCTTATGCTAGGTTCCTGACCTTGTGCTACATCCCCAACTCAGACGTTGTGTCGCCTGTCCTGGCCTTCTGCCAGACCACGACTCAGATTTTGCTTGCTGATTCTGTACCTCTTCTTGGCCATCACAGCGAGCAAAGTTGGGCCTGTGGAGCGACCGAGTGGTATCCCACCGCAGCAAGTCCAACTCACTTTGTGGCAGGCTCTGGTGAATACTGGGTGCCACTTAGACTTCGATCCCAGGTGTCAGCATTCATCATCGCTTGCGGTGGTTCAGGGAGTCCACCACCGCCCGGACAGCGGTTTGGCAGTAATGGTGTGGGATGCATTTCTTTGGAGGGTTGCACAGCCCTTTTTTTTTTTTGAGCAGAAAATTAGAATACAGCTTGAGAAAAAGGTGGTAACCCAGCAAAACGTTGTGCATGAAATAAACTCTTCACTTTTTGTTTCATCTAATGGACTAGCATGCAGGCAGTCCCCGGGTTACATACAAGATAGGGTCTGTTCTTAAGTTGAATTTGTATGTAAGTTGGAACTGTATACTTTATTATTGTAACCCCCAGCCAAATTTTTTTTTGGTCTCTGTGACAATTGGATTTTAAAAAAGCAGGCACATTTGATAACTGCCATAGCTGTTTATTGTAGTCTAAGGCTAAAGTACAGTAAATTGCCAACATCCAGAGGGCCGTTTGTAACTAGGGGTCATATGTAAGTCAGGTGTTCTTAAGTAGGGGACCGCCTGTATACTATTGAAACTCCCTGTTTGGGATTTGAGGCGCTGCACCCTCACTTTGTTTGGAATTTTTTTTTTGCTGTTGTGGATTTCTCTCTCTCATTCATACATATATACACACACACTTTTTTTTGTTAAGGCACATTTCTAATAGTTGAAAATGCTGTGGAAGATTTAAATGTTGACCGATTATGTCAGTGGTTATAGGCGTGACAATCAAAACTAATTGCAATTATGTTATTTAGGCAATTTAATTATGTTGTTTTCAGTCCAGGTGTCAACTGGAAGGTTTCTGGTTTTAATGGGATAAGCAGCTTATATTGCAGATCTTAACCCTGACAGTCACAATTACCTGTATTACTCCAAGTTACATCTTGCCAGTCAACTAAATGTTATAATGCCTAGTACAAGCTAGCTGCCTAGAGCAAGCTAAGAGTAAGACAATTGTGAAACTTATCATATTGTCTAATTATTAGAATACAAAGGAGGGGCTCCATTTCCATCAATGAGACTTTGTTACGCTTCTCTGGAGTAGAACTTAAGCATTAAAAATTTAATGCCATTAAGCCAAGCCTTTCATTGTCTAGTCCCTTTGCTTTCTGAACATAGGTTACAAAAATTAAGAGAAACTCTGAAATCCAAAATGATGGACCCCCTGATGCTTTAGGTCTTCAGATACCTTTCCATTAACCAAGTTATGCATAGTAGCACTTCAAGCAAAAGAAGGTTTCAAAAAAAATATAAATTTATTCCAGCTTATTTTTACATTTTGTAGAACAAAAGTTTAAAATTTACACCATAATAACTCTGAAATATATAAAACAATGTATTTATATTTTTTATACATGTGAATATAATTAGATATAAAAATATGAATTGCTGTATAAAACGGTTGATGAATGATGGTTACCACATTGTTCATTACTACAAGAAAAAGTTGCTCCCTGTAACAATCATATAACACCTTTAAAACAGGTGATAAGCTAAATGAATGTCCTGATAAACATGTTACCAAGACAATAACAATACTTTATTCATATGAATTTTTAAATAGTAATCTTTACATTTATAAACATTTACATTTTGTATCCCAAAAGGGAAAAAAAATAGATATCTATATGTAATCCTTGTATTTTTAAATATGGGAGGCTTTGGATAACATATGCACCACATAAGTTCTGTACTTGCTACAGATTAACTAGAAGACTATGGTCATCTATGCCTATCAGCAACTAAAGTACAGAATGTTGTCTACTCATATTATATTGGATACCCATTCACCCCACAGAAAGTAAGGGGACATTCCTCTACTAGGAGCCCATAATCTAGCTGGAGCAAATGAGCTCTAGGTATTTCATGCTAAACACTGTCCATAGCACTCAGTAACCCTATATGTTGTACCAGAGAATCCTGTTATTTTTACGAAGGAAATAGCAGCAACAGAGGGCAAGCTAAACCTAAAAAAGTGAATGATACGTTATCACCATGTTAGATCAGCTATAAACATTTGATTTCCTACTGTGACATTGCTTTTTTATATGGTGCAGACAAGTAGACAATAGAACATGTACATAACAAAATAAAAGTATTGCAATTTGTGCAATCCTCTCTTATCGGATTGGTATTCGAAGTGCGAGTTTACACAAATATTTCTGACAAACTTTAAGCGGATTAAGGTAGTAAAACTGGTCAGAGCCCTTCAAACAGATTTTTAGTTCATTTTACATCAAGCAGTTATTGCATGTGGCTGAACAATTATAAGTAGAATTACTCAACCACATACAATTTCTTCATTGCAGGCATCATGTTGCCTGCTTACAATGGTAGAAGTGCAAGTCTGCATAAAAGAAAAAAATTCACCAATGATGAACAAGCATTGTTTTGTTTGATTAGTGGATCTTGTGGAATGATTGGGAATTTTCCAACAAAATAGTTTTCAGCCACTCACTGTGTAACAGACCCTTAAGACTAGCCAACCAAACAAGTCCTGAAAACTCAAGGTCAGCCTTCCCAAATATATGTATTTATTTATTGAATCTTAGTACAAAAAAAAAAAAAAAAAAAAAGTTGTATTTTTATGCCCCAAGCAGCAGGCCAGGCAGTTTAAACCATACTTTTACACCTTATAAATATGAAAATACTGAAATTACAGCAGTCTACAGAGACTTTTTTTTTTTGAACAATTTTAATATATAAAACTTCAAAAAGTTGTACCTCCTGGACCGTGATACAGGTCAATATGTTCTAGGTAAGCACCATTTATTTATACAGCCTCTCAAAGTTATTGAGAGACTTAACAAGAAAATACCTAGACATTTATTATTGCTTAAATAAAAGGTATTTCCTTTGCAGTTATACAATATTTACATAAAGGCAGGAAACCCCTTTAAAATAATAAAGGAGGAAAAAAAAAAATAAACCCTTAAAACAGAGTTTAAAAATAGTTGATATGGCTTTAGCTATTGATAAATGGTTAAATTATGTTTTTCTCCTAAAGGCATCACAATGGGAAAAAAAATAGACATGTTACCATAGAAAGTTCTTACATGTCTTTTTTTTTGTTGCTGAGTTCAGATTGTTTATATGACATTTCATCGAAAAGGTAATCTGTCCTTAAAACAGAACAAAATTTAAAAGTTAGTTGTTCACAGCCTTGAATTTGCGATTCAGGGGAACAACAACACTTGTACAAAAATATAAAAGTCATAACAATTTCATTAAAATAGACTTAAAAAACTCAGATGGCAATATCCCTCTGGTATGGTGGAAATCCTTGCTGTATAAAAAGGCAAGAAAATCCCCAGCAGTTTGAATAGCAGCAGTTTGATCATCTGTTTTGCATAGCTTGATAACCAGGAACAAAGAAGTGGTCTCAAAAAAAAGTTGACGATCTTTCCAAAAAACTAGAACAGATCTGTTCTCACAGGTGGTGATGAATTTGTTTCAACTTCAACATCAATTTTCCTTTTTGAAATCTTCAATAAACCATTGTAAATTTGCCCTTTAATCCACATAACTGGTAAGTTGTGGTTATCACATGATTATTGGCGATTCAGGATTATGTAGTGGTATAACATGCATGTTTAGTTTCTGCAGCAAGCTGGTTATTGTCCATCAAAACCAAACTCCTTGCCCTATAAATACACAATATAATGTACCCGAATATAGTGGCCAGTAACATTCAGAAAATATGCTTACGCTTTTTTTGCAGCAGACACTTTTCCTATTAACATCTTAAGTTCTGTTCTCTTGCCATGTTCTTTTCTTCTACAGTATTGTGCATTTCGACGTTTTATGCATATATCCTCATATGCACATCATTAAATGATCATACAACTTTCATATTCTCTCAAGATCCTTCACTCAGCTGTTTTACTAGTCCATTAGAAGTGATAAATTCTCATTTGTTGCAATGTGTATAAACCTTCACTTGTGAATAGCAGTCGTTGATACTTGCATGAAGTAGGTTTAACATGCTCTTTCCACTTTGCAGATGATCTTTTCCTCATATAATGGCAGCACTGCCTCCTCCTCAGATATCTCTTGAAACACAGCGTTGCATTCAAATTCTTGACTTTCTTTTTTGAAGTAATATCTGAAAATTATGGGTTGGATATTAGTGACCAATTGACATATCTTTAATATTATCAGATCAGACTCCAGACATGATACTTACTTGTAACTGCCTTTTTTACTGAGTAGATCTTTAAATTCTTGCAAAGTCAAGCTAGGCTCCTTTGTTCGAATCATGTATGGAATTCTTTCCCCACAGAAGTAATAGACAATTGCTAAACCTCCTTGCCCTTGATCAGTATTCATCTTTTTTGCAGCCTTGAGCCTGTAAGTTAAAAGAGGGGAAAAAAAAAAAAAACATTAAAGAAGATGTATGAAGGTTCCTAATCTAACACCATAAGCCTTGATCTCAGAAAGTTGTTATATTGGAATAAGCATAGCTGCTTCTTAAACAGCATTATTATTTTGAGCCGATTTTGAAGCTTGGAATTACTAAATTTAAGCCACACCATTGATTTCTGGTGCACAACAAAGTCCACTTCAATCATACAACAATTTGGTTGGGCTTTTGGCCTACAATTAAACTTCCATTAATATGGTTTAAGCAATGCAGAGATATGCCTGTTGTAAAGGCTTCTGGAACAGAAAACTGTTGAGAAGCCACATGCAGGGAGTTTGTATATTTAACACACACAAAAAAAAAAAACTAGCTTGAAAATACTTACTCTTCAGAAAATTTCATGGTTGAGAATCCAGATGGTGAAAAGTTATCTGTAGCTTTGCCTTTTTCTTTGAGTGTTGATGACTGCACAAACCTTAAAAAAAAAAAAGTTGGATTGTAAGAATGTGAATCCATGCAAGATTTTTGCTGCCATTATTTGATCATTTTCATGATCATGCCAGGGTGTTTAATTAGATGCCATAGTACAACAATCATAGTAGTTGTCGCTTTAATAAGCTGTAACTATCCATTTGACTTAAATCAGGGCATATGGCTTTCTGACAGGTCTGCCTTTAGGAGTCAAGTTTTTAAATCTACATGTTCTAAAACATAGAAAGCTTATAACTTGGTATACAATGGCTCATCATTAGTAAAGCCTGGAAAAACTTATACCCATGGACACACCCCTACATTTACCTATTCTTATGAAGTTTAGGAACTCTCTTGTCTTCAACAAGTCGCCGACGGGCTTCTTCCAGTTGGTCCAAGGTGTTTGGTGCATTAAGTGGAGGCATAGACGTATCCTGCAGGAATAGGTGAGCTGGCTGTGATGATGTGCGATGGCTTGGTTTTTTCACTTCTGAGTAGTGGCTTATACTGTAATAAAGTTAATGGTTAAAGTAAGGATTTCTTAATACTGTTGAATTAAACAATTATACATACTGCCAAGTCCTTCTCTTACCTTGTGTTAACATCACGATGATGTTTTTTCATCATCTTTGCACTTTCTAAAACCCACTGTAAGACACTGTGGCTGCGTTCTACTTCTTGCTCAGGTGAAAGTGGTGTGGTCAGCCCAACAGAAGAATTTCCATCTTCTGGTTTATTAAGCGAGGCACATCCTTCTGCCTTTCTGTAATTTTTAGCTACATGTGAACTACGACAAATAACAAAGAGGTATTTGCATAATAAGAATCAACATTCTATTTGAGACAGTAATATATTTTTTTAATAGTGTGTTTATATATCATCCCAGGTATGCCTACCTTATAGACACTCGCTGCTCCAAAATCTGTGTAACTGGCGTTTCCATTCCTGGAGGAACTTTTGGTTTTAAGAGTGAGGAGGCCAAGCTTTGACCTTTGCCAAATGTTGCTTGACCTTTGGCTTTCCTTTGAATAAAAGGAGACTGTGATCTAGGCGACAGATTTGCGGGTGTCTTCAAGACTCTTGATACATGGTCATCCAGGATGGACTGAGGATCATCCTCAAAAGATGCAGTTGGCATTGCAACATGGCTGGATGTAGGAATGTCAAACTCTGGTTTATCTTCTTCCTTTAAAGATAAAATAAGAAAACAGGCAAGTTTTAATGTACTTTTTTAATCAGTTTAGCAGAATCATTACTTTTGAACTGCCTTTGTAAAGTACAAAGTTATTAAATTAACTAAGGCTACACTTTACTCCTTTGCAGAATCTTGCCAAAAGCTATTCCAGTAGCATTCTATACTTTTGCATGCCTCAGCTTGTCAACTTGTCATCCTGCCAGGTACAGTGCATACTTGTCAACATACTTTTATCACAGGCTCACATTTTCTACTTATTACAGACTTAAAACGCCTTTGCATTGTACTGATCATACAGAACGATACAACCCATTAAAATGGCATGGGCCATCATAAAAGAAAATAAGTGATTTTTCAATACATCCAAGACCTTTTCCCTAAAGAGGGAATAAGGAGATCTAGGTCTTCTATTCCAATGCAAGTACATATTCCAACTATTTACAAACACAGTGCAAAATAAACGGCTCCCCAGACACCTGAAATTGTACATGGCCATTTCCTGTTAGGCTAGAGATCAAAATAGTGCTGCAGTTGACCTACAGCCAGTCTATGTACACAGGAAACAACAGTTGTCTCAGGGATCAAGAATCTCCATGACAGTCAAATTTTTGGGCAGCTGACAGGTTTAAGCTTGGAGAGGGCACATGGATAAGTTTTGCGATGCATCTTAACAAACTAGAAGTGTCTTTGTCTATAAAACAGCCTATATAGGAAGCATTAAACAAGCACAAAACAATGACAGGAAGATCTACTAGTAACAAATAGAAGTCATGTATTTTTTACCTCCTTTAACCTTTGTAACTTTTCCTCTAACTTTTCTTGTGCATCTCTCTGTCTTTTAACTTTTTCCAAAGCTACAGTCAGTTTTGCAGCAAATTCTGCAGGATTCGTCGGCATCATTTCAGCTGGTGGGCGCATTGTTCTCTAAAGGGGGAATAAAAAACAAAATTAAGAAATAAATCAGAACATTTATCACAACCCAGTTAGTTTCAGAAATATGCCGAGGGGAAAACAAACTCAAATTTGAATTGGATTTTCAGTTTGTACTACCCGTTAACATAATTGGGGAGCGTTTACATATCAGGTAAAAGTATCAGCTTCTCTTTGGCATGAGAGCGGAACGGACATCAGTACAGATCCCTTTGTTTTTAAATTAAATCTGTTCCATCAGTACACCTATGCCCAAGCCTGATCAAAGTGTTTGGCCCAACTACACCATCACTATAGGTGCCAGATCTGTTGTTTCTAGGCTTCTGCATGAAACTTCCAGCCAGACAACTGACATATTTTGTCTATTAAAGGAAATTTACCATCAAAATCAGGCATATATAACCCAGGGACGCTTACTCATAGATCCAGGCACTGTGACTGTGGTAATCTTACCTGGATCAACGAGTAAGTGTCTCTGGTTTATCCATGCTCGATTTTGATGGCAAATTTCCTTTAATATTCAAAATAAAGACATACACAAGACTGTAGAACTACACCCATTCACATACATGGAGGATTACTGAACTTCCATACATCAAGTGGTATATTTTACTTAATGCCCTATTATAAAGATGTTTTCTGCAAAGCTTAAAACATGTATTATGGTGCAATATGGAGCCACAGAATATCAGTGAAAAACAAGGTCTCATGCCCACGGACGTATGTTTTTTGTAGGCCATGAATCATAGTTTACGGCCCATCTCATCTTTGTGCAAGCACGGCTCAAACCCGCCAATAACAATAGAAAGACTGCCCAGGCCACAAAGACCGGCAGGAATAGGGCTAGGGAACGCAAAACATGTACCTTGAGTAGGGTAAATTATGTACAATAATGGTCATTAAAAACCTTTTAAAAAAAACACACAATTGACCATTTTCTAACCATCTTAATTTAATGAACCAAATGTTTTTTTTTTTTTTTTTAATTAAACTTACCGGAACAAAAGGCAGAGGCACTTGGCCATTGGCACTAACACTTCGATGGATTTCTCTCTGCTTTGAGCGGTATGGGGGGATTCCATCTCTGTCAAATACAAAGAAATGGGATATATACAATTAATAGATTGAAAAACTTTAACAAATAAAACATCTCCATATGACAAATGAGTCTAGAGGTTTGCTTTCAGATATGTAGACAAACATCAACTAGTGACATAGAACAAAAATCATAGGCTCTTCCTACTGGAGACACCAACGAGCCAAGTGCACCACTTCTATTTGGAGCCATGCACTTGGCAACTTCATCAAAGTGAGCAGCAAATTCCATTCATTGTCTTCAACAATAGGAAGATAAAAAGCAAGAGGCTGTGTGTTTCTTGACCTGTACCCTCTAGCAGTCTACTTGTTGAAAGAACCAAGGCCTGTAGGACCACCTGCCAAAGATGCCTTAACCTGTCCAAACATGTGAATTTATTATTTTGCTAAAAAATCCTTTTACTCTTAGATAATGAGTTATGTTTTTGCATCTACACATAATTTTGATTTTACATTATAAGTTCATCCAATTGAGGTTGATATAGGCACAAATTTTGAAGATACTTACACGCTACTATCTGTTACGGACATACTGTCTTCAGTAAGTGCATCACTTGAAATCTCACTGTCATTAATACTAGCTGCAGGAGCAAAGTACTGATATACTGGTTCAGTTTTGCGGAAGTGGGACCTATAAAAGTGAAAAAAAAAACAAGATACTAAAAAGTATACACGGAATGAATAACACTATATTGATAGTTAACATCAATACTTAAAACACACTTGCAAGACACAACTCTAAAATGAAATAACTTTGGGACAGTGTGATGAGCATCATTAACCAGAGATTACTATAGCAAAAATGGATATCGGATTTAAAATTTCTTTGTAATTATTTTGTGAACAAAAGTTGGCGTTATAATACTTTTGGACAACTAAAAAAGGTTACAGTTGAAATAAATATCTTCAAAACTGATGTTGCTAACAGATTTACTATCTAATCCAGCATAAGCCATAAAAAGGAATAACAGCTATGAAAAAAACACGACAGTCATAAGATAAGAAGGCTTTGAAACAGCAAGGCATCTTGGGAGGGAGGGGGAAGTTTAGAGGGAGAGAAAAAAAAAAGCAGGCCGCTTTTTAGATGTGGTTCTTTGATCTCTGGAGCAGGGAAAGATTTTGTTCACATCAAAGATATGTGAGCTGAGGGAAAGGAATAACAGCTAAGTTAACCTTTAGCACAAGGAGGGGAGGAACAGAAACAAAGAAGTATGCTGAAAAAG
Source organism: Engystomops pustulosus (assembly GCA_019512145.1). Taxonomy (NCBI): domain Eukaryota; kingdom Metazoa; phylum Chordata; class Amphibia; order Anura; family Leptodactylidae; genus Engystomops; species Engystomops pustulosus. Next base: position 81,877,042 of record CM033646.1, on the reverse strand, counting down.
TACTGGTGAACAAACATCAAAATAAGCCTGAAAAAGGTGGGGAGAAGGGGGCAATCTGCTGATTGCAGTATCTATCACAAAAGATGATCATTTCGAGCATCAGAAAAGCATATTGACTGCAATATCACACATCTCACCTTTGGCTTCTTGGTGGTACACGTGTGAAGGTACGGTTTATTTTACCCATGGTGCTCGGAACAACAGAAGAGTGGTGTAATCCATTATATTCCTCTTCTTCAGCTACAGTTGGAAGTCCAGGGCCTGGACTATCAGGGGTGGAACTGTCTTCAATAGCATGAGCATATTCCTTGCATATATCTGACTGCAAAAAAGAAGGAAAGGCCTCTTGCTCCATGGCCCTTTGAATCTCTTGTTGTGCCTGATCGAACACAGTTCTATCAAGTTGTTGGTTTTTGACGCACTCCTTAACTTGAGACCTTGTAGATGGCTTCAAACGCCCCGACACTGCTTGACTATTTTGTACATACCAACGATATATGGCTTTGGCGGTCTTTGAAGTTTTTGGTTCTGCTGGGTCCATAGCTCTAAAGCCATTACAAGCAAACCAGAAACTTAATAGATCCACGAGGCCTTGACCTTCGAGGTACATGCGAAAAAGCGTTGCCCCATCTTGATCATCAAGCAACAAATTCAGGGATCGACCCCATCGAGAAAACCGTGAATCTTGGGATGCACAACCTTCTGCCTCACGAAGTGAATCATCTTTGCATTTCATCTGTTGTTCATAGTGCTGAGGATCCATTGCAAACTTCTCAGTCTGCATTAAAACAAAAAAAAACACACGTTAGCTGTGAATTTATCAACTAGTAGACAAACATGCCCCATCAAATAGGACAGCTTATTACTACTACCATTACTACTTTGTTAAATGGGGTATATCTGTCTGAATCTTGAAGGGCGCACCTGTAGACATGGGGAACCTGTGCAACCTATGTGGACAGAATGGAATACCATTCTATTCAATTCCATATGAATATCAGCAAATTCTGTACATAGCGTCTCTTTACCAGCCGTACATATATGAATTTGCCCACTCATGTGTATTTGGCATCTCAAATCGTATGAAAACCTTTTGCTCACGATTTGTGTTAGTCCAATTATTTAGGTCCCATTGATCATCCTCCATCTACTGATTTAAAATCATAAAAGGTTGAAAATGAATTTACTAGTTATAAAATGTTAAAGAAAACTCCTTTAAGTCTTCTTTACAAGCATAGTTGTCATTAATATCCATTTCTATGATGAATTACCTTGCAATTTTTAGTCTCTTGGCCTGGCACTGGCGGGCGCTGTGAAGTTTCCCTGAATATCCTTCCGGAGTCTGGTATACAGGTCAGCACCCCAGCGGAACTCATGGCTGCTACAAATTGATACTCCCGCCTTCAAAAAGAAACACCTAATGATTCAATGAAAAAGGATATATTAATATTACCTGTCAACATTCATCAGCTTTATTCTCATTTTTATAATAAACCAAGAAGCAATTAACACCAAAATGCCTGGAATAATGTTGCCCAAAGATGAAGCAGCCTCATGTATTCTGGATAGACTTAATTGAAAGAAAACTACTAGAGCTTTGAGTTCCCCTGACATCAGCTGTTTGGAGAAAACAAATAGGCTGCATTTAAAAGATCTGTGTATTGTATGCATATTAAAACTACCATAAATAGATAATACGCATCCAGTCCAAAAAGTAATAAACTGGTCACATCACTTTCCACATGTCAACCTTGCAAGTACATTTTTCTATTCAATATTATATTTTTCTATTGGTTTAACTTAAAATTAGTCTTCTGAAGATTATCAGGGATCATTAGGTCTGCATCAAGAAAAGAATCAACTTATGACTACAGCCTATAACTTCTCCGGAACTGCAAGGTTCTATTACAAGTAAATGGCCATCTGGGAACCATTTTCCTCCTTTTCAACATGACTTACGCCATACAGTGTCGCCCTGTAGAGTTTTCAAGAGAAATTATTCACAACAGGTGGGCCAATGACTCTTTCTTCCCCAGCATACCAGAAAATGTGTCCACTATATCCAGATGTTTGAACAGTTTTATAGGTACAATTTCATAGACATTTGTGAATAAGAGAACCTAGAAGTATTCCACCAATTCTCATGAAATACTATACGGATGAGGCCCTTGCTGCCTCTCTGCTACATGGAACTGGGATGCAGATCACAAAATCCTTTAAGCAATTCTCATATTGTTTTCTAATACAGAAACAAGTTGAACTACCTTCAGACTCCAGGTTGAAAGCCTATAGACCAACAGTTAATTTCAAGGCGTAATAATTTGATTGGGAGGGGTAACATTTTTCTAAAATGCATGTTTATTCTCCAAAAAGCACTGTTTAACATAAAAGTGAACTGACCCCAAACTACACAGCAACATGACAACATTGTTAAAAAAGGTACATTTAAAAAAATTGCACAAAGGTAAATACCAAAATAAAAGGGAAAACAAATAGGGCTAACTTAATCACAACCTCCAGGCCCCAATACAGGACACCACAAAACAGTTTAGTAGCAGAAAAAGGATAGGACTACAAATGAAGAAGGGGGGGGGGGCTACTCCAGCACAGTATCCATTACAAACCACATGGAGTAAACTAAAACTAATAAAAGTGCAAAACAACCTACAGGTAACAGATTAATAAGCACATATTAGGTAAAGTCTTACACACACGAAGAGCATTGCAGATTTGTTTTTCAGATAATTGCAAAACCGAAGGGGCAGAAGCATTAAATGCTAAACATCCCATAGGCACAGCAGTTTCTAAATATATCCATATGTTCCCTGCAGCAGACCGAGCACACCGGATCTCGTGCTGTCCGGGGACAATCACGGAGGCTGGGACTGAAGCCCCTCTAACATTGCAGGGCCACGGCCGGGGGAGGGTGGGGGGCTCTCCGAAGGCACTTGGAAAAGTTTGACATGTTTAAGTCAGTAAAGAGGACATTTACCTTGGGCGTTGTGAGGAGTCCTGGGTCTGGATCGCGGTTCTGTGGGTCAGAAAACAAATAATCCACTCGGCCAGAGAATCCTAGTCATGGTTGCAAACGTTCAAATAATCCGAAAGAGAATCCAAAATTGCAGTAAAGAAAAAAACATGATCCAGTCTGGAAAGGGGAAGGGAAAAAGCCAGGAGAAAGGAGGAAAATAAGCTCACACCTTCCTTGAGTGAGTTAGAACTGGAAGGATTTCTTTCCCTCTCCCTCCTCTCTCTGAACTTTTTTTTTTTTTTTTTTTAATCAAAACCAAAAAGCCCTTTTTCACTCCCCCTGGGGACAAAGCCAAAGAACAAAGGGGTGTTATGGCTTTAATGAAACATCAGTGGAGATCACTGAAGGCTGCATCCTGGAAGCCCGGTAAAACTCCAGATCCGTAAAAGCTTATGAAACACAAAGATAAAAATCCGATTCCACTTCCTGATATCTTCACGGCATGAAAGAATAGCAGAATTGGGCTTTTCGGGCTGAAATGTGAGTGCGCTGATTTTTCCGGGCGATCTTTATTCCTTGTCTGTGTTGTGTATCTGCAAGGACCTGGCATTTCTGAATTCCTTTCTTAAAGCCAGACTCCCCCCTCTGGTTAAGAAAAAGAGTCCTTTGAAGGCAGCCGGACCAATGAGAGCGCAGAGTCTCCAGCAGCTATTCCTTTCATCCCATCTTCAAAGAGCCTTCAATCACATTTAACCCCTCAAGTGCTGCAAGAAAGGCAGCTTGCACAGAGGGGGAAGGGATTAAACCTTTTTTTTTTTTTCAAACTTGCAAAATCAAACTTCCAGAAGTAGATGAGCAGAAAAGAGGGGAAAAATAAATGGACACAACTATAAATAACACATTCAGAGCAGAAAATGATGTGCTGGAGAAAACACATACAGTCGACATTTGTGAACGATTAAGGAAGTTATTTTTTTAAGTGGTAGCATCTGTTTTAATTCTTATTTTTCTTGTTCTGAACCACATGACCCTGCTACGAAATGGCAAACCTTTAGTTTCACTCCAACAAAGTGTTAAATATGTTTGTAGAGAAGTTACCTGACTTGGTAAACATCTTACTGTGCCCCCCTTCCCCCCACACATATATAAATATTGCATCGTCTTGCCTATGCACTTAAAGTTTTTATTATTGCTATTATTATTGTATTATTCTGGACAGTATACAATGATGTGTATGCTATCAGACTTATTTATGTATTTTTATTTTATTTTAATTGTCATGTCCATGGGGGTCACTTATCAAGCACTGGCCACCCCTCCCACGGTGCCATTTAAATGTATTGGGATACATATGGGTACTGTCACTTGTTAGCTCTATGACAACATTTAGAAACAGAGTTCAAGGGGTCGTGCTCACATATGCAATTCTATGGAAACGCATGCGATCGTTAACCAGAATGTGGTGTCTTGCATTTAGACAATAAAAGACACCGGGTGCTGCTTACCGATCACATGCGTTTCCATAAAACTACATATGCGATAGGGCCATGGCACATGTGATAGCACCCTGAGGCTGCCGGCTATGCGGACTTGCCTGGCCTAGAATTGTGCTACAACCTCATAGGAACACAATTTTTGGTTGGAATACTGAGGGTACATTCACACATACCGCTAGAGTTCCGGTTACAAGTGCAATGCTAATACAGGGGGCATACCTTGGCCCAATGTGATTGCTTACTGACCACATGTGTTTCACTCCAATTGCAAAAGTGCTGGGACTGAGGTACGTCTCCATTGCGCTAGTGTTGCTCTTGTAAAGACAGCACTAGTGGTACGTGGACCGACCCCTCAGACTTTGCTCTTGCTCACACAGGCTTGTCTGCCTATCCATTAAAAACATCTGTTTTGTTTCTGTTTTCTTTCGGTTTTCTATCAGAGTGCCTTCCCACGTCTTGTTTTTGTTGCATTTTTAAGCGCATTCAAAACGCAAGTGGGAGGGGGCTCAATCACGCCTGAGTTTTTCACGTCTATATGGCTTCTGTCACAGGTGCCCCCGCGATCCATGTCTTGGAATGCGTGCCCCTCTCCACAGCACTGCGCCCCCCAGCCTGCACTCTCCTCTCCACACTCCTGCTCCCGTCCCGGCTAGCCTGCATGCGTGCCGGCACGCGCTGATTGGCGCTGGCACATCCAGGCTTCCCATAAAGATCCGCGGCTTCCATCATTCCCCGCCGGATCTTTGCACCCAGCCTTAGAGAAAGCATCCAGTGTTGTTCCTGTGACCATTCTTGTTCCTGCTCTGCTTTGATCTCCATTTGTGACCTCGGACCCGATCTTTGACCTCTGAATCTCTGCCGCATGCCCTGACTGTCTGACTGTGCCTGAGCACGAGCCTGGACTCTGATTCTGTACCATGACCTTGGCTGCCACCCCGGGCTAGTCGCACCTGTGGAACGACCTGGTGGCACCACACAGCAGCAAGACCATCCCATTTTGGGGTGGGCTCTGGTGAAGACCAGGTTCTACTAATACGACGGTCCCAGGTGTCGGCTAGTACCATCTCCCGCGGTGGTCCCTGACAGCATCTTTCGTTCTATGTATGCAAAAAAGAAATTATGGTTTAGGCCACATTTACATGTGGCATTTGAATGTATTTTTGAAACAGAGTGGGGCCTGGCCAAATCATATATATGCATTTCCACTGAAACACATGCCACTGGGAATGAGCACCACATGCTGTCAGAGGTATGTAATCAGTTCAGGGAAGTCTGGTTTATATAATTAATGGGGGTGATATACACACAATATAATTAATTTATGAATCCCTGTATATATGTATAGAGAAATTTAGTGGAGGTACTTTACGAGAATTTACTCAGGGGGAAAATAGTATTATAAAATGAATTAAGAGAGCCACAGTGGATTGTTTACATTGGTGGAAATAAGTTTTTAATCCCAGGACGATTTTTTCAGTTTTCCTATCTACAAAGAATGGAGAGGTCCGTAATTTGTATTGTAGCTTTCTCAACTGTGAGAGACAGAATTAAAAAAAATCCAGAAAATCACAATGTATGCTTTTTAAATAATTAATTATTTTATTGCATGAAATAAGCATTTGAACCCCTACCAACGAGCAAGAATTCTGGCTCTCTCAGTAATGTTATTTTCTTTTAAGAAGCTCCTCCTACTCTGCACTCATTACCTGAATTTAATCCCTTAATGACCGCCCTATCAGCTTTTTACGGTGGTCATTAAGGGTACTTCTTCTGACGCGTACGCCTTTCTATGGCGGCGCGTCAGAAGAAGATTTCGGGACACCGGGTCTCACTGGTGCCGGTGTCAGGCTGTGAACTTACAGCCCAGACCCGGCACTAGCACCCGGGATCAGAAAAACTCCAATCCCTGGTGTTTAACCCCTTACACGCCGTGGTCAAGCATGACCGTGGCGTGTAAGCGTGTCCCGCGTGGATCGGACCCCTCCGATCCCTCCTGCCGCAGCCCCGGGTTCCGACGGCTTCCAACTCCTCTACCCGCCGGGTTCTGCCTTCCTGGCAGAACCCGGCGGGGTTCACTATACACTGCAATACAAGTGTATTGCAGTATAAAGTCTTGAATAAGCGATCGGAAATGTGCGTCGGGGTGCTGTGGCGGTGGTCATAACTTATTGGCTGGAAATTTTGGTATCATGCAACACCCGGGTGGGTAATATGCTGGATCACAACCAAATTTGAGTATACTGTTATCTTACTGATTGATATGCATTTGACAATGCTTGTTATGTATTCAGAGACTGTTGACCATTGCCACACTCTTGTTCCTGTGGATTTTAATTTATGCTTTTAATGTTTTTTGATGGCCGTATTGAACAATAAAGTCTACAAGACATTTTCTATAATTAAGTGGTTATTAGCATTACTTGATTGATAACACTTTGGTCCTATATATCTTTATTGGTATTGCATGTTTGTATATTGGTAATAGGAGTAGTATACCTAGTATTGGGTTTTCTTTTTTGGTATTCATCATACCTTAATAGGCAGTTCCTCCGACGTATTCGGGTAACACGTCGGGAAAACGCTAATCGGGCCCTTAGTAAATGACCCCCATTATGTTCCTGTTCACACAGTGCAGTAGGAGTTGTAGGCTGTAGAAAGAGCAAAGAGAGCAACCAAAGCCAAGCCCAGAGCCCTCCTGCCATGTAAGAAGACCCGACATGGAAGATGGGGGACCACATAATGGGGCACAGGTATTATGGAGGGTGGGGGCACTGTAAATGGCACCATTGTGGGATTCCATGGCTTTTACCAACATCGGGGCATTAGGTTGCCGTATGACTTGGCTTTAGGGAATGTTTAGGGAGTACAGTCGCTGGCTGTGGTTAGGGGCACTAAAGGGTTGGACTGATGTAATGTGTCCTGCTTTAGGGTCCTATATCTGGCATTCAGCGATGACATTGTGGCTCACCCTCTATTGAGTCCCTCTTACGGTGTAACATGATTTGTTCTCAGTTGTGACTTGCCCCATCACACAGGACTGCGCTCCAGTCATTATATGTGTCACCAATGATTATACGGGTACTATACCACCAAGGGAGCTGGCGTAGATTGGTACCTGTACTGGCATAGCCATGGGCCTCCACAGATACCCACTAACAAAGCTAGCATGTTACTACTACATTGTTACTATGTCACTACTATGTTATTACTGTGTTACTACTACGGTATGTCACTACTGTGTTACTACTATGTCACTACTATGTTATTACTGTGTTACTACTATGTCACTACTATTGTGTACTACTGTATTACTACTATGTCACTACTATGTTATTACTGTGTTACTACTATGTCACTACTATTGTGTACTACTGTGTTACTACTATGTCACTACTATGTTATTACTGTGTTACTACTATGTCACTACTATTGTGTACTACTGTGTTATTACTCTGTTACTACTAAGTCACTACTGTGTTACTACTATTTTACTACTGTCACTACTGTGTTACTACTGTATTACTACTATGTCACTACTGTGTTACTACTGTGTTACTACTACATTGTTACTATGTCACTACTGTGTTACTACTGTGTTACTACTATGTCACTACTATGTTATTACTGTGTTACTACTATGTTATTACTGTGTTACTACTATGTCACTACTGTGTTACTACTATGTCACTACTATGTTATTACTGTGTTACTACTATGTCACTACTATGTTATTACTGTGTTACTACTGTGTCACTACTGTGTTACTACTATGTCACTACTATGTTATTACTGTGTTACTACTATGTCACTACTGTGTTATTACTGTGTTACTACTAAGTCACTACTGTGTTATTACTGTGTTACTACTAAGTCACTACTGTGTTTCTACTGTTTTACTACTATGTCACTACTGTGTTATTACTGTGTTACTACTATGTCACTACTGTGTTATTACTGTGTTACTACTAAGTCACTACTGTGTTTCTACTGTTTTACTACTATGTCACTACTGTGTTACTACTGTGTTACTACTATGTCACTACTATTGTGTACTACTGTATTACTACTATGTCACTACTATTGTGTACTACTGTGTTACTATTATGTTACAACAATGTCATTGCTTTGTAACTACTGTTTTTCTTATGCCATTACTAGCTATTATGTCACTGACATGTTAATACTATGTTACTACAATGTTATTACTATGTCATTACTATGTTACTACTGTTATTACAATGCCATTACTGGTTGTTACATCACTATTATGTTATTACTATATCATTGCTATCCAAATTTCAAAGCAGATGTGCGATGTCAATTGTTGTTTAACAGGGCTATACGGCTATATAATTTTTTATGTTTTTTATGAGGACATTAGGGGCTTATTCTTTTGCACATGAGGAGATTGCAACTTTCTAATACAGAATTGGGGAATATCTATAAGCGATGGTGAGGATTTTTTTTAAGAACTCTGTGTTGGTGTGGAAGCGGAGGAAAGGAAAGGAAAGGAAAATGAAAAGGAGGAGGAAATGAACATCATCAATTTTAGGAAAATTTTAGTGTGTTTTTTTTGGCCGTTTTAAACCATAACATGTCGAAAATAGTTATATTATTTTTATTTCTTTGGGTTTCGCCACGTTTATGAAAATACTTCATTATATATATTTTTTTATTTTTTCCTCATTTTACTGGAATAACAAGAAATATTTAATAAATAAAAAGTAATTAATAATTGGCTTTTGGCAAAAATTGTGTTAATTTTTAGCACCACCGTCTTTCAGAAAACTTCTTTTTATTTTTCACCTAAAAAAATCTTTGTTGGTATTGAAAGTGTATGGTAAGGGCTTTTATTTTTTGCCAAGAAATTGATAGCCTTTTTAGTGTCGCTCTTATTTCTTATAAGATGCGTAACTTTTTTAAAACATTTTTTTAGAGCATTTTTTCAGGGCATAATAAACCAAATCATCTTTATCAGAGGCGAGTTTTTTTATGGTTTTGTTTTTTACGGGGGTTCAATTCTTGCGGATCTAATAAACGATTTTCTGTGTTATTATTAAGACAGAATGTTACGGACGCAGGGATACCAAATATGTGGGGGGGTTTGGTGTATTTTATGCATTGTACGAATAAACAAAATAATTGGAGAAAATCTTATTCATTAGCATCACCATCTTTATATGCATAACTTTTTTATTTTTTGGCAGAGAAATCTTGTTAGGGGCTTTATTTTTTGCCCGAGAACAGTTTGTTCTTTTTAGTTGGGCTTAATTTTGGAGGCATAACATTTTTTTTTAAATCACTTTTTAGTTTAGAGCCCAATTTTTTATAGCGGTATTAATTTAAAAATATCTTTTTTCGGATGTTTTTTGCCCGTTTTTTTACTCCGGGCGTTTACCGTGCGGGGTCCAAGTAAACAATTCTTGTTTTATTTTATGCAGAATTGTTACGGAACGACGCAATACCAAAAAATATGCGGGTTTTTTTTTTTTTTTTTTGTGTTGTTTTTATGTTTTTTATACTTTATTAAGTGTTTTTATGGGGAAAGTGACATTTTAGGGGATTATATTTTTATGGATTAACTTTTTTATTATTTATAATGTTGTAGTGCTTATAGGTAACTGTTTTTGCATATTTTTACTTATCTACATTGAAACTTAGACCAGTGATGCTTCTGATCAATGGTTTGTTTTTGTTGTTAAGTCAATACACTGCTCTCAATACTAATTTTATTGTAGAGCAGTGTTGTTGTAATTGTAAAACTGTATGAGCAAGCTTGCGCATATGCTAAGACAGTTTACAGCAGAACCGAAGGGGGAAGGGAGGGGGCGCGGATTGCCAGGGGAGACAGCAGGAGAGACGGGGCACACATAAATGACTTACAGGTCAATAGAAGGAGCTGCCCGGCAGAGGACTCGGATCCCCCGGTAGCGGCACGGGGGGATGGAGCCGATCCACAGCGCTTACACCCTACACGCCGCGGTCATGTTTGACCGCGGGTTGTTTGTAAGGGGTTGGGGTTGTTAACACCAGCGTATCGGAGCCGGATACGATCGCGGGAGAGGGTGGGGACTGGCTTCCACCCGAAAAGGTGTAAAAGATACCCCGTAAGACAAGCAAGTCGAGGGAAACCAGAACAAGCAAGGCTAGTACACAAACGCAAAGGACAGACGCAGGAACAGCCAAGGAATGGAATAAGATGGGGTGATAGCACACAGGGGGAAAAGAACCAAAACGAGAAATCCACGAGAGTAAGACAGGAGCGAACTTGGATCCAGAAATACTTAGAGGCAAAAGGATGCAGGGAAGACAGAGCAACAAGGGGGAGAGAGGCTTAATGCGAAGTGGAGAATCCGACGGCATGTAAAAACGACCGGATTACGGAGTGTAATCACAAGAGAAGTGAGCCAGCCCACATAAACATGAGAAGGGATGGCGAAAACGAAAACGGGGGCAAAAGAAAGAGGGGTGAAAAGCAGGGACGGAACAAAAGGAAAGACAAGAAAACAAAAGCAGGGAATACCAACCGCGAAACACAAAGAGGAAGCGTAAGGCGACAGAGAGAGGAACTAGCACAGAAGCAGCGGAACGGATTATAGAACGTCCCCGTGCGCTTAAAGCATGCTAGACACGGGGAATTGAAGAAGCGAAAAAGGTAGGGACGAGGGGACAGGGCGATTACTAGGAACACGTCCTTGGGGCGCCTCCCCCTAGGGGTTATTGTTTTTAAAGGACCAAAACATAAGGATAGAACGAGAAACACAAAGGCCTAGGGGTTTTTATGTAAAGCCGACGACAAGTGTCAATTTGCAGTGCATTCGGCTGACACTGCTAATAAAACTGCGATACATCAGTTAATTGCAGGATATTATCATGAACAAGCAATCAGATGATTCGCTTGTTCATGTTCCATGGTGGTGAAATAGTGAACAAGTTCTTATAAAAAATAAATGTTTTTCAATACGAAATACAAGAATTAAATCAATAATAAAGATGCCCAAAAGATGCATAACAATAAAAAGAGACATAGTAACTCAAAAAACAGTCTTAGATCAAACACAAAACCCACATTAATAGTATCACCATAACAACACGTTAGAATAATTAGAATATAACAGTAAGAATTATTGAACCCGCATGATGAACGCCGTTTAAAAAATTAAAAAAAATGTTATAAACCCTACAAAAAAATTATGATTGTTTCATATGCAATACCACCAAAAATGAAAAAGTGATCAAAAAATAAATGTGTACTCCAGAATGATACAGTTGCAAAGTACAACATGTCCCACAAAAAACAAGTAATAAGTTTTATGCCATTTTGGAGACGGCCACAATGCAAAATGATAGATTTTTCCCACATTTTTATTCAACAAATTTATAAGTAAAACAGAAGAAAAAATACTAATGTTGGGTATCCCCGTTAATCGTTACCCTAGAATATAAAGATAAAATGATTATTAGGCTAGGTGTGTGAACACGTAAAAAAAACAAAAAAAAAAAAAATCCAGTACAGAATTTATGCTTTTCTACTCCTGCCCTCAAAAAAAAAATAGTTCCTAACTCTCAACAATAGGGACGATACCAAACTCCAAAATGGTTAACACTGGAAAAAGATCTCATCCCACCCACAAAATATGCTGTCACATGAGGCCCAATAATGAAAAACACAAATGTTAATAGCCTACAAAAGGGGCCAATGAGGGGAAACTTAAAATCCTGGCAACCTGCAGGGCTCTCCTTCCCTTCGTTGGCCTTGCTGTTGCCCGCTCTATAAACAACTTAACGGTCCACTTGTGGAGGTGTGGGTCTTGTAACACCTCCATTTTTATCTAAATTTACTATGAAGTCTAAAGGGGTTAACAATCCTTCCTTAAACCTTGTTACCGAAGGTTTGAGAGTTGCAGAATTTGAAAATTGAGTGATTTACTAGGGGGTTTTGATGTTTGCTATGTAAAATGTAATTCAGAACTGTATCCCCAAAAAGTCAATTCTAAAAATAACAGGAAAAGATATCGATTTTAAGCCGACATGAATCAAAATAAATTATCCAGACATTTTCATCAAAAGTAGACAATATGAAAGGAAATGTACCGATCCAGCATTATTTTAGGTGGTAAACTTTCTGATTGAAAACGCATCATGTTTCTTTTTTTGTTGTAAAATAACGCAAAACTTATCAGCCAAAATTTGCCCACTAAATGAAGTACAACATGTGGGAAAAAAACATTCTCAGAATCACTTTGATTGTAACAGTGTTCAAAAGTATAACCATATAAAGCGACACAGTCAGAATCTAAAAAATGGGGCGCTAGCTAAGCTACATATTGTCTGCGTCCTCCTTAGGGGTTAATTCATATATCCAACTGTTCTTGGTGAATTACAAATGGTGGTCTGAGTGACATTAAAATGTAACTTTTACTAGCTATATAAAACACTACAAATTCAATCACATGTTAGCAATGATGAATTCAAGTATTGATCTGTGGCAGTTAAAATCCTGTCATTCGTGATTCAAATCACTCAAATGACATAGATGGTGAACAAGTGGGTAAGTATGGCAACACCAAAACTATATTAATGCTTTAATAAAAAGGTGTTACTCTCGTCTGATGGCAATGAAATTCGAGTGAAAAGGGGGACGAGTTCCACAAAATCTCCTATGTATGTGTCCGGAAAGGTTCAAGAACATTGCTTTATGATAAACAGAGTTTATTTGAAAAGGGAGGAGTAGTGTAAGGTATGTAGAGGGTTATGTATATGCAGGAATGGATATGGCGACCCTGGACCAGGGAACGTCCCTAATGTCACCCTATCCAGATGCGACCTGTAAACCCTAGTAGCCTAAACTAAGGTGATTGTATGTGTAGTGTTTATTTTATATCTACTAAAAGTTATGTTTTTAATGTCACTCACACCACCAGTTGTAATTTTGAGGTGTTTAGCCTTTTTGGGGGGAACCACTCTGCAATTCAACTGTTCTTTGTGACGCAAGGATCATTACTACACACACTTTATTAAATCACATGCTAGTAACGGTATGGACCCCCTTTTGCCTTAGAACTGCCTCAATTCTGTGGCATAGATTCAACAAGGTACTGGAAGCATTCCTCAGAGATTTTGGTACATATCGACATGATGGCATACACACAGCTCGCGCAGATTTGGTGCGGCTGCACATCCATGATGCGACTGGATGTTTTTTCTTTTTCGGACCATATTCTGTAAACCCTAGAGATGGTTGTGCGTGAAAATCCCAGTGGATCAGCAGTTTCTGAAATACTCAGACCAGCCCTTCTTGCACCAACAACCATGCCACGTTCAAAGGCACTCAAATTACCTTTCTTCCACATACTGATGCTCGGTTTGAACTGCAGGAGATTGTCTTGACCATGTCTACATGCCTAAATGCACTGAGTTGCCGCCATGTGATTGGCTGATTAGAAATTAAGTGGCCGGTGAGTGTATAATGTCCAAATGAACTTGCAACTAACTATTGTAGACATTAATATTGTTTGGGGGATAGAGTAAAACAAATCATGCATACAGGGGTGTACCTTGCCTTTCTCTGAACTTCAGAAAGACAACTCCCCCCCATGACGTATAGAGTGGGATACATTGTGAATCCTCTCACTGTATCGTTACATTAAAAAAAAAAAATGCAGTGTGAACACATCCTTATCTGAAGTGCAAATTATACTTTGTAGTAGCAGTATATAATAATCCATGCTGTGTACCGGAAAAGTGGAAATAAATTTCATTTTCAGTACAATTGACAAAAAAAACCACGCAATTGCGCCATTTTCTTGTGGGCTGTTGTACTGCTGTCACTGTGCCTTCCAAATGATATCTCCCCTTTAATCTTTAGGGCAATAAGATCAGGGAGATACAAAATATTCTAAGTATATGTAGGATTTTTTCATACTTTTTAAAGTGTAATTTTTTCAGGATAAGACGTGGTTTCCATCAATACCATTTTAGGGATTGTACAAGCTCGGATATCGCCCGCTTCACAGGAGGCACTTAATCAAGGAAAGGGAGGAGGAACTCCGGCTCAAAAGTAAACTTCAATCCAGGTAGGTAAAATCGAAGAGACTTTTATTGAAGATATACAGATAACATGATAAAACGGATTGGCATGGGTAGCGGGAAGGGTCCCTGGAATGCCTACGCGTTTCGGATAAACTCTGTATCCTTATTCATGGCTGATATACGATATATAGATACAGCAGCGCTGAGTTGGTCAGGTTTAGCAGGGCTGAGTTGATCAGGTGTAGCAGGGCTGTGTTGTTCAAGTTTAGCAGGGCTGATTTGGTCAGGTTTAGCAGAACCGAGTTGGTCAGGTGTAGGAGGGCTGCGTTGCTCAGTTGTAAGAGGGCTGAGTTGGGTAGGTTTAGCAGGGCTGCGTTGGTCAGGTGTAGTAGCACTGAGTTGGTCAGGTGTAGCAGGGCTGTTTTGGTCGGGTTTAGCAGGGCTGTTTTGGTCGGGTTTAGCAGGGCTGTGTTGGTCCGGTGTAGCAGGGCTGTGTTGGTCCGGTGTAGCAGGGCTGTGTTGGTCCGGTGTAGCAGGGCTGTGTTGGTCCGGTGTAGCAGGGCTGTGTTGGTCCGGTGTAGCAGGGCTGTGTTGGTTTTGGTGTAGTAGGGCTGAGCTGGTCAGGATTAGCAAGGCTTAGTTGGTCAGGTGTAGCAGCGCTGAGTTGGTCGGGTGTAGCGGGGCTGTGTTGGATGGGTGTAGCAGGGCTGTGTTGGTCGGGTGTAGCAGGGCTGTGTTGGTCGGGTGTAGCAGGGCTAAGTTGTTTTTTGTGTAGTAGGGCTGAGTTGGTCAGGTGTAGCAGGGCTCAGGGACGTAACTACAGCGGTAGCAGCTGCTATGGGGTCTGCATTATCAGGGGGCCCTGTAATTTGGCCTGACACACTAAAGAATGGAGGATGTGTATATTTTCTGAGGGGTTAAGGGGCCCCATTTAGAAGTTTGGTATGGGGCCCTTCCTCTCCTAGTTACGCCCCTGGCAGGGCTTAGTTGATCAGGTGTAGCAGTGCTGAGTTGGTCGGGTGCAGCAGGGCTGTGTTGGTCAGGTGTAACAGGATATAATCTCCTGCTGTCTGCAGTATCTGCTGTTAACTGAAGACTCTTCTTCTGCTCCTTTTCAGCAGGTTTCTTCCTGTTCTAAGTCTCCCGCTCTGCATCACGGGAACAGCCAGTGGCCCAGCGATGCTCCTCCCCTGCCCTCCAGCAGTGTCTCCTTCCTGTGGCACAGCTGAGCTGGCTAGGAGGGGTTAGGGGGAGGTGGTGGAAGCCTCATTTCCAGACCTCTGCTCCTGCAGTCACAGGCAGCCAGAATGTGCTGGCACATTTTACAGTGACACAAGTTGGACTCCGGACATAAATGTGGCGGCCGGTACAAATACTCGCCGGAACGCCCCGGAACATCCATAGTGCCACTGCGACACAATACTGTCAGAAACACTTCATAAATACACGTGCAACCAGACTGCTTCATAAATGTAGCCCACAGTGTGTCATCCATGTCTTGCCCGTGTTTTTGGTGGATTGTTAGGTTACAACCTCCCAATTATGCTGTCCACAAAAATGGATGACACAAGGAATACACACTGGCCTACCTTGTGGCCTTACAGCGGAGACTTGCGGGAAAGACTGTTGACGCATTAGATACATTTTTTGCAACCATAGAAAAAAATTATAGTGTCAGGAGGCCTAAGGTTAAGAATTTTAAATAAAATAAGCATTAAGGTTAAGAGTTTCAAATACAATATGATTACAGCTCATAGTGACTGATGTGAAATGTTTTGTAATATGATGGCTGGTTAACATATTCAGAATAATTTCTTAGTAAAATGTGTCCTATAGGAGCTCATAATCTCAAACAGACGTTCTAGGACTTATTACATAAGAAGCCATTATCTTGATACAGAAGGGCTACATACAGCAAGTATTGTTTCTGTGGCACAGACAACATACTGTATAATATTATCCTCAGCAAATAAAAAAGTGCACTCAGTATTACAGCAAAGGAATGGTTAATGAAATGTTTGGTTGTAGTTCTGGGTTTGGTTTTAATTTAGCTTCATGAAAAGCTGCCAATTGAAACTCATTTGAATGGCGCAGCCACTCATGTGTTGGCAGCTCTGCATATTTGTCTCGGTGACTGTGTTGGCCTCTGTGTGTGACAAAGTGTGTTTTGACTACTAGTGATGCCACCAGCTTGGAAAAGCGCTGTTAACGAAAAGTACAATCATTGCAAAGGGCAGCATGGAAGAAGAGAGGACATTTCGATTGCCAATTATAGGAACATTATAACAAAGTATTTAGCATCTTTACATAATTGATAATATTATAGTCATAATTCAGAAAAAAGAACACCAAAAGTGCACTGAATTGCCTTATTGAGGGTTATTTATCAGGACTTGTACACCAGTTATTTCGGTGTACAAGCCCTGAAATTATTGGAATTTCTGATACCCTTTTAAAAGTGTAAAATACAGTATGTATAATTGGTGTAACAATTGGCTTAGTGATAGAAAACAGGTCACCATTGTCGGATATGGATTTTGCCACTGGATGTATGAGATACTAAACAAGCTCAAGAGGAAGCTGGATAACTTTCTTAAAATGAAAAATATTACATTTTATGGAACCTTTAATTTCAGATGGGATGATGATCCAATGATTTATCCTGTCTTCCAGTTAGTAAGATATTTTGTACCCTAATATTGGCTTATTGGCAACACTGTAGGATCATAGGCTGAATTTGATGTAAATTCCTCTTTGTTAAACCTAATCTTGTATTAAAATAAAATTATATTTTGACATTTTTTGGGTCATTTATTTGTAGTCTGGTGGGGGTTGAGCTTGTTTGATTTATCTTTGAGTATGATAAATCTGGCATCTGAGTCTGAAGGAACTGAACCACACTGAAAAACTGCGGTTAACTTTTTCTGGGTGAGTTAAAAAGTTGCAAATTTTGGTGCACATCAGCAATGGGGTATTGCATGTGCATCATATCCAGGAGAAGGGTACCCTATGTGAAACAATTTGAGGTAGTCGTAAGAAGACCTATCAATAGGCCTTAGGCAAAGATGTAAACACCTGCATGGTATGAGAGGTAGGCAAAGTTTAACATAAAAAAAAAATCAACAGAACAATCTGCCAACATAGTAACCGTATAGGTTATGCTCCTACAGAGGACCAAAAAAAGTGTATGCCACCAACCTCAATCTTTATTTCATATTAGTAACAACAAATCACAAAAATATGTTAAAAACACCCAATTTTAAAAGAATTAGACATAAAATCACATTACAGAACAGTGTGAACAATATCTGAGAGGGAGCAATAAATCATATACCAGGCTAAATCATATACCAGGCTTCGGTATCACAAACAATCATAAATATACCCCTCACAATGTTAGATACCCACCGGAAGCCATGCAACAACCTCACCAGTGATACACTGTCCAAACACCCCAACGTACGTTTTGCAGCCTGCTTCTTCATTGGGTGCTGGACTAGTGTACCACAAGACTATATAAATGAAAAACCCAGGGGGGAATAATTACAGCATATTGTGCCTTTCTTTGGCGCAGGGTCCAAAGCAAGTCAGAACCCAATATCCGTTAATACACGCCCGCCAGAAGTGAGGTAAGATCGGTCATCCGATCGTGTGCACCACACAGCAGTGCTTCAGCGGGCCATATTAAGAAGGGCAATATGCCCTATTTCTATTCCTAAACCATAAATCCGATGTATTAGTGGAAAAGGAGCATAGTTTATTATTTATTTTAGAGTGGATTTAATGAATCTGGTTATAAACCACCAGAATAGAAGTTTTTAAAGTGCAAAACAAATTATATAAGAATAAATAATTTACCGTATATATTCGAGTATAAGCCGACCCGAGTATAAGCCGAGACCCCTAAATTTACCACAAAAACCTGGTAAAACCTATTCACTCAAGTATAAGCCGAGGGTGGGAAATGCATTGGTCACAGCCCCTTCCCCCAAGTAGTATATAACAGCAGCCCCCCAGTATATAGCCAGCCAGCCTGTCCCTGCCCCTGTGCCCCGGTCAATAGCCCGCCAGCCCCTGTGCCCCGGTCAATAGCCCGCCAGCCCCTGTGCCCCGGTCAATAGCCCGCCAGCCCCTGTGACCCGTTATGGAGCTGGACCCCGCCCTGTTGATGTAAAAAAAAAAAAAAAAAAAAATATATATATATATATATTTTTATATATATATTATATATATTATATATATATATATATTATATCTCAAAACTCAACTTTCCGGCGGCCCCCTCGGGTCTTTTTTGCTGTCCGTCAGTCAGCGGCAGGTCCGTGCCGCACACAGCACTGATGTCAGCCGCAGTCGCTGACATCACAGTGTGTGCCAGCTGCTGGCACACTCAATACTATTGCAGCGGTGGCGGCTGATGTCAGTGTCTGTGACATCTCACGGACCTGCCGCTGACCGACGGATCGCACAGAAGACCTGAAGGAAAGGTGAGTTTTGATTTTTTTCTTTTTTTTTGTGTCAATTTTTGTTTGACTTGAGTATAAGCCAAGTTTGTGTTTTTCAGTACATATACTCGGCTTATACTCGAGTATATACGGTAAATAACATAACTATGAAAGTGCAAAAAGTGCATGAATGTGCAAAGCATAAATAAGTATATATAATAGCGATTAAAGTGTGTGAAGTACAATAGAACCATAAACTATGCTGTATAGTGAAAAAAGATTGCAATCGTGCAAAAATAATACACAAATGTGAATTGTGTTCTGTAATAGTATACATGATATAGAATAATTTTAATAAATGATAATGTACCCTCATTATCAAAGCGTACTAACAATAAAGAGAGAGTATAGCATTATAGGTGAATATTTTTTTAAAAAAAATTATCCAGTGGAGAACCAAAAGTTGAAAAATAAAAAATGAGAACTAATTTGTAGCATCATATACCAAGTCCAAATAACATCCAATATATTACAATTCCCGGATAAAACAAACATCCGATATTCACAACAATCACTAAAGCAACTGTCTAGCAGCATCTATAATCCATAACACATATCACAACCACCTGAAATGTAAGTAAAATAAAAAAACAAACCAATTAGTCATCTAAATAGAAATAGAAATTCAGAGTATAAGAAAAATAAGTCCTGTGGCACAAGAAGGCACAAGAATGGTACCTATCAACACCATAACCTACATTAAGAATCTACCCTAAGAAGGGAGAAAAGGAAGTCATCTCATTTAAATCTTTTGGAGTTGTTGTACGTAACAGCGTAATCTACTTTACTTCTTGCTGGGTCATCACCCCGACAAAATTTCTGCTTCTACATTATCCGCTGTAGGCAGGACAATAATCTGCAGGTACATTGCAGATGGCTAAAAACTGTGTGAATATACAGTTCAGGGCTTCATCAATTATAGGGCCTAGGGCTACATTCCCTAATAAATAAATCTTTATGTATATAGTGGCATCATATTCTGTTGTACTTTAAAGATCATGGGGAAATACAAATTAAATAAGACATTACAGAGTACCGTATATTCTCGAGTATAAGCCAAGTTTTTCATGAGAAAACATACACAACTCGGCATACATTTAACTCTATAAAAAAGTTAACTTTATGAAGTCAACCGAAACAAGCAGTGCCGCACACACAATGACATCGGGAAGTGGCTGACATCATAGTGTCCGTGCCAGCAGCACATAGGGACGCAAAGACAGACCCAGAGCACTGGAAGAAAGAATAGGACGTGCGGGGTGTCTGAAAGGTGAGTACAGAGTTATTTTTTTAATAGACTTGGCATACATGGGGCTGCTAGTGAGCATGGTTTGGCTGGATATATACTGGGGGCATGGGCTGGCTGGCAGGGTATATACTGGGGGCATGGACTGTCCATGTACAAGGGGGCATGGGCTGGATGGCTATATAATGGGGACATGGGTTGACAGGCTATATACTAGGGGCATGGGGTGGCTAGCTATATACTAGAGCGCATGGGCTGGCTATATACTAAAGGGCATAGGCTGGCTACATACTGGGGGCACGGGCTGGCAGTCTATATACTAAGGGACATTGGCTGGCTATATACTAGGTGGCATGGCAGGCTGGCTATGTACTATGGGGCATGGGCTGGCTGTATACTGGGGACATGGGCCGGCTGTATACTGGGGACATGGGCCGGCTGTATACTGGGGACATGGGCCAGCTGGCTATCTTCTAGGGGGCATGGGCTGGCAGGCTATATACTGGGGGCAAAGGGCTGGCTAGCTATATACTGGGGGTGGAAGGGGACTTTTACTTGAGTTAATAGGTTTTCACAGTTTTTTGTGTTAAAATTACCTTGGCTTACCTAGGTTTATACTCAGGTCGATTTATATTCCATTATATATATGATAATAACATAATAAGATGAAACAATAGGTATGAGGGCTCTGCTCACAGAGCGTACAGCTCAGTTTTTACAAAAAGGCATCCTTCAACACAAACAGTGCCTTGTAAAAGTATTTGGCCCACTTAAACTTCTCTACCTTGTTCCACATTTCAGGCTTCAAACATCAAGATGGTGAAGAATGAACAAGTGGGACACAATTGTGAAGTGAAACCAAATTTTTTGGACATTTTAAACTTCTGTAAAAAAAACTATTTAAGTAGGGTGTGCAATATAAATGAATTCTTGCCCATTCTCCCTTGGAAAACAGCTCAAGCTCAGTGAGATTGGATTGAGAGTTTGTGAACAGCTCTTTCCACATATTCTCGATTGGATTAAGGTGTGGCTTGTAAGTTGGCCTTTCTAACACCTGGATATGTTTATATGTGAACCATTGCATTGGAGATTTAACTTTAAGTTTGGGATCATTGCCTTGTTGCAAGAAAAATTTATTTCCCAGTCTCAGGTCTTTTGCAGACCGCAACAGGTTTTTTTCCAGAATGGTTGCCATGGGTGCTCCTGTGACCCAGGTCCCGGGTCCCGGGCACACCCGTGCATACCCACCGTCCAATATTATGTTTGACGGTGGGTATGGTGTGTTCAGGATGATGAGAAATGTTGCTTTTTACTAGAGATGAGCGAACATACTCGTCCGAGCTTGATGCTCGTTCGAGCATTAGCGTACTCGAAACTGCTCGTTGCTCGGACGAATACTTCGCCCGCTCGAGAAAATGGCATCTACCGCCGTTGTGATTTTTGGCGGCCAGAAACAGAGCCAATCACAAGCCAGGAGACTCTGCACTCATGACGTGGTACCCTTACACGTCGATAGCAGTGGTTGGCTGGCCTGATCAGGTGACCCTGGAATAGACTAGCCCCTGCCCGTGCTGCTCGGATCATTCTCTGTCTGGATGCCGCTAGGGAGAGAGCTGCTGCTGGTCAGGGAAAGCGTTAGGGTGTTCTATTAGAATAGTGTTAGGCAGGAGTGATTCTACAAGAACCCAACAGCCCTTCTTAGGGCTACAATAACGTTTTATTTTACTTTTTTTTGGTTTGCCTGTGGCTGGGCTTGCTGCCATTAGTAGTGCAGCTAGTACCATATTGTGAGTAATTTGCAGGGAGACTTGCTACCGTAGTGTTTAGCTCTTAGTGACACACATATCCACCTTAAACACCGAAGTGGGACAATTTATTAGGGGTTTGATTTGAATTAGGCAGAATCTGCTGATTTATTTTTTTTTACGTTTATTTCTTTTTATAACTCAAAGTCATCAGGCACAGCACAAAATCCAGTTGTGTGCTGTCAGTGTAGGTTAGAAACTAGCCATAGCAATAGGATAGCATCATTTTGTTTAAAAAAATAAATAAATAAACACACAAAAAAAAAAAAATTAAAGTTTACACTTTAATTTGGAAAATGTTTAACCCGAGGGCTAGGGGTAGAGGACGAGGGCGTGGACGTGGGCGTCCAACTACTGCAGGGGTCAGAGGCCGTGGTCCTGGGCAGGGTGAGACACCACCTGCTGATGAGGGAGCAGGGGAACGCCGCAGAGCTACACTCCCTAGGTTCATCATGTCTCAAGTTACTGGGACTCGTGGTAGAGCACTGTTGAGGCCAGAACAGTGCAAAGAGGTGATGTCGTGGATTGCGGACAATGCTTCTAGCCATTTGTCCACCAGTCAGTCTTCCACGCAGTCCACCCATGTCACCGAAATCAGCACTCCTCCAGCTCCTCCACCTCAGCCTCCTTCCCCCCAGTCTGCCCCCTCCCAGCAAAATTTGGCATTTGAACCGGCATACTCTGAGGAACTGTTTTCTGGACCCTTCCCACAGTCACAAACCACTTGTCCGGTTGCTGCTGAGCTATTTTCCGATGCCCAGGTTTTCCACCGGTCGCAGTCTGTGGGAGATGATGACATTATTGACGCAGTGGAAGAAGTGTGTAAAGAGGTGTCGGACGATGAAGACATGGTTGTCAGACAGTGGTGAAGTTGTTGTCAGGGCAGGAAGTCCGAGGGGGGAGCAGACTGAGGGATCGGAGGATGATGAGGTGACAGACCCAAGCTGGTTTGATAAGCCGGGTGAACACAGTGCTTCTGAGACGGAGGCGAGTCCTATAGCAGAACAGATTGGAAGAGGCAGTGGTGGGGCCAGACGGAGAGGCAGGGCCAAAGCTGGTGCATCAGCGCCAAATGTTTCCCGTAGTCAAGCTCCCGTGGCGAGGGCTAGATTTTCAGAAGTCTGGAGGTTCTTTAAAGAAACACCGGATGACCGACGGACTGTGGTGTGCAACCTGTGCCAAACCAGGATCAGCAGGGGTTCCACCACTACTAGCTTAACTACCACCAGTATGCGCAGGCATATGAATGCTAAACACCCCACTCAATGGCACCAAGCCCGTTCACCTCCGGCCGGGCACACCACTGCTCCTTCCCCCGTGTCATCTGCTAGTCAGCCCCCTGCCCAGGACCTCGGCCCAAACACCTCCCGTGCGAAAACCCCATCTTCGCCTCCACGATCCTCCACAGCATCCACCAGCGTTCAGCTCTCCATACCCCAGACGATGGAGCGCATAAGGAAGTATAGTGCAACCCACCCACACGCCCAAGCCCTCAACGTCCACATCTTCAAACTGCTTAGCCTGGAGATGCTGCCCTATAGGCTGGTAGAGACCGAGGCTTTTCGAAACCTCATGGCGGCGGGCGCCCCTCGGTATTCGGTCCCCAGCCGCCACTAATTTTCCCGATGTGCCGTCCCAGCCCTGCACAAGCACGTGTCAGAGAACATCATCCGTGCCCTGACCAACACCGTTTCTGACAAGGTCTACCTGACCACGGACACGTGGATGAGTGTTGCCGGGCAGGGCCACTATATATCGCTGACAGCACATTGGGTTAACTTGGTGGAGTCTGACCCTGGGGCTGGTCATATACTGCCGACGCCGAGGATTGCGGGGCCTACCTCGGTCCAGGTCTCAAAGGCCTACTATGCCTCCTCCTCCTCCCACCCCTCCTCCACCTCCTCCTCCGAATTACCATCCGTGAGCATGGCGTCATCAGTTGTCAACTTCCACCAGAACTGGTAGTCAGGTCAGTCAGCTTCCTCAAATCTACAATGAGGAGTGGACGTGGATTTTACAGAAAGATGGTGAGGGAGTACATAGCTGACCATACCATCGTCCTAAATGATCACACAGCTCCCTACAACTACTGGGTTTCAAAGCTGGACATGTGGCACGAACTGGCGCTGTACG
This sequence comes from Engystomops pustulosus, assembly GCA_019512145.1. Lineage (NCBI taxonomy): Eukaryota > Metazoa > Chordata > Amphibia > Anura > Leptodactylidae > Engystomops > Engystomops pustulosus. The sequence goes on along the minus strand of CM033646.1, from coordinate 81,852,854 downwards.
CCTTGGAGGTTCTTGCCTGCCCTGCCGCTAGCGTGTTGTCCGAGTGGGTTTTCAGTGCAGCTGGTGGCATCATCACCGATAAGCGTACACGCCTGTCGACTGACAGCGCTGACAGGCTGACGCTTATCAAGATGAATAAAGCCTGGATTTCTCAGGATTTCCATTCTCCACCAGGTGAAAGAAGCTCAACCTGAATAATGTATGCACTCCTCCTCCTCATTGTCCTCCTTATCCTCCTCTTTGTACACTAAAGCAGAGGAAACTGGTTATTTTTTGCCAGGGCCAACTGGCTCTAGCTATAATACTCTATGTATTTAATTTTTCTGGAGGACCACCTACCTGCTCCTCTGGTTTGAAAACTTTTTTGGACTGCCACATACAGGCACTATCCAAATTAAATTGTCTCCATAGCAGCCTCCACACGTCGTCTTTTTAGCGGCTTCCACATGTTGTCTCCATTGCTACCTCCACACGTCATCGCCATAGCTGCCTCCAAAAAGTCGTCAATATAGCTGCCTCCAAATTCATACTGCGCGTTGTCTCCTATCAAACGAAACGTGCTCAGGCGAATTTTGGGTTGTTTTCATGGCTTCCACATCAAACTCGTTAACTTTGTCCGCCACCCTAGTGATGGTAAAATCACGACTAAACTTTATAATGCGCTATTTACTGCTTATGAATTAACTATTTTTTATTTTGCACGCCGCGTTCTGTTGCGCCTGCTCCGTGTTTACATTGACCTACACCGCACGCACAAACTTATACGGAAACACTACTCACACTGATCTATTACACAAAGTTCTTAGCAGTTTTTTTCGCTGTTTGTGGGACGTAGCCGTATGACGACAAGGCTATGGATTACGCGAAGAGCGCTGGCTCGCTGCCGCAGGACGCGCCCGAGCTGCCCTATGCCTCCCGGAAGGGCATCTCATATCATAACCACTAGTTAACCATGGCTGTCACCCAGGGCCTGCGCTACTTCGTCCCCCAAACCGCTCCAGCGTAACTGTTCTTCACACCCAGGATGGTCGCTCCCTCACTTATCTAATTTACGAAAGCCTGGTTTTTTCTCTCTCCTCCCCTTTTGCTCGAAGGGCAGGATATTTTCATGGTGTTCCATGATACATAGTGGAACTCGGCCCATCTGTCGCCGCCATGCTGAGACTGAAGTTGCAATCATAGCGCGCAATTGGATGCCCCATACTCGTCGCTCTTAATCATGGAACCATTTCCGTTAAAAACAATAAAAATAGAACCACATGCTATTCTCATTATTCCTATGGTGAAATATTCAAACGACCCGGCAGCTTTGAAAATTATAATTTTTTCAAAGTAAACGCTTCTGGCCCCCAGGCCCATTTTGGGTGGGGAGGAGCCGAGAGACAGGGGCTTGGACAGGCGAAAGCTCGCCTGGCAGTGGACCGCCAGCTCTATCCCAAGATTAGGCAGCCTCAGAGGCATCAATGCATGCTGCCCCTGCTGTTTCTTGTCCTTTTTGCCTCCACGATCCTCCACAGCGTCCACCAATGTCTCCATGCGCAACTTTCAACGCTCTATACCCCAGACGCTGGAGCACGAAAGGATATGCAGCACATCATCCCCTTATCAAACAAGCTGTGTCAGGCAGAATTTTCAGGTGTTTCACCAGATACATAGTGGAACTCGGCCCATCTGTCGCTGCCATGCTGGAGACCTGAAGTTGCAATCATAGCAGCGCAATATGAATGCCCCATTAATCATGGAAGTCGTCTCCATGGCTGCCTCCACATGTCATCCCCTTATCAAACGAGCTGTGTGAGGCTCATTTTTCGCGTGTTTCACCAGATACGTTATGGAACTTGGTCACTATGTCGCCACCATGCTGTGTTATCGACTAAATATACCGTCAACCTTTTGTTCACATAGGAAATCATTTCAGCGCTTTTTGCTCACCTCCTTTGGTTCCTCTCTGCCACCCATTGGTTTGAAGCCTGAGTCCATTTAGGGTATGTCGCCATGACACTCTCTAGCCTGCCGCTGCTGCCGCTGCCTCTGCATGCCGTCCCCTATAGTGTCAGGGTCAATTATTGGATGTTTTAGATGCTAACTAGCCTCATTCGGTCACTCTGTCATGGCCATGCTGTTGCCCATAATTTTTGCATAATGGTGCGATTAAGCAGCCTCAGAGGCATCCATGCATGCTGCCCCTGCTGTTTCCTGTCCATTTCCGTGGTGTTTCTATCCTTTTCTGAGGTTCCCAGGTGTTTGGCCAAGCTTCCCTGTGCAGAGCCTTGGTCCCCTTGAAAAATGCTCGAGTCTCCCATTGACTTCAATGGGGCTCGTTATTCGAGACGAGCACTCGAGCATCGGGAAAAGTTCGTCTCGAATAACGAGTACCCAAGCATTTTAGTGCTTGCTCATCTCTACTTTTTACGCCAAACATATTGGGGCACATTTACGAAGGGTCCGAATCGCGTTTTTACGCCAGGTTTCCCGAATCATATCATTATACATTAGGGCAGATTTATCAAGGTGTCGAGCTGTCAGAATATTCTTAGTTGCACATGGCAACCAATTACAGCTGAGCTTTCATTTTAGTACTGCTTATGAATATTTTAAAAGGAATATGTGATTGGTTGCCTTTCTGACTTTTGGACAGCTTGATAAATCTGCTCTATTATAGAGAGAGTTTATCTCTCTTAAATCATTTTAATATTATTTTTTAATTTGATATTTTTTGCTATTGCTACAGACCCGATGAATCACCTTTAGGAATGGAGCAAAACACGTTGTCTGTTTGTACTCCAATAAAAGATTTAACATATCGTTCAAGTTTACAGGGGACCGAATACTTTCACAAGGCACTGTATTATACATACAATACATACATACATACATACATACATGTTAGGAGTTACGAGTGAGCAAAATACTTATACGAATAATATATTCAAAGCTTTATAGGGTATGTTCACACTAATATATGCCGTTCACGGTAAGTAAACAACAGGACTGTGGTCTGTTGTTTGTGGCCTGTCTGTGGTCTGCAGATGACTATAGAAGAGACTGTCCCACTGAGTTTTTTTATTGCGTACACCGGACCACTTATAAGAAGTCGAAGAAAATGGTGACGTGTTCTAGAAATAACAATTATCATACCTCCCTAAAATAAGTTAGTGTGCATGAGGCCTAAGTGTGCATTCCACATATACAGATTTAGCACAGATTAATACGACCCAAGATGCCACAACAGATTATGCTAAAAAACCTAAGGGGCTTTTCCCTGTATTAGCTACAAGCTACTATAGTAAACGAGTTGCTACCTCTGGAAAATTATATATATATATATATTTTTTTTTTTTTTTCTGCTACGTTTTCACACTAGTTGGTTCTTAAAATTACTGAGATCATTATAGATCTGTTATTAGTTATATCATTTTTTCCTTATAGCATTCCTAAGATCTTTACAGCACATCAGACCGAGTCCAAATATGTGTTCAGCAGCGGGCGCCAAAATTCCTAAAGCCAGCTTTGCTTATGGAAAAGCTGTCCCTGATAATATTGTTCATTGTTCCTTCTGCACTTGAAATATGCAAGTATCCAGCTGCCACAATTGTAAGCAGTAGAACATTTTCCCAATGTTTGCAATATGGCCAAAACATTTTGCATTAAAAAAATGCATTCTATCTGTTAAGTTGATTAAAATATGTTGGTTTACTTTAGTCAGAAATGCAAGGCTTAGTAATAATAGTAAAAGAAAAAGGTCAACATCCCTTATAATAAAATTAATAAGATCTGTGACAGGTTCATTGAACCTGATCTGCAACAGTCATGAAAATCCCCAGGAGAGGAAGAAAATACAGTAGTATTGCAGTACATTGTAGTATTGATCAGAATCCCCTAGGTTTCAAGTATCTTTGGGGGACTAACAATACAGGTGAAAAATACTGAAAACAAATAAAATCATAAACCTGTTAGGTATTGTTGTGTCCCGATCTATAAAAAAAAACTGTTATACCTGGTTATGAGTAATGGAAAATAGTGTCCAGCTGTCCAAATCACAGGAGCACATGCATGTAGCTAAACATAGGGGAACACTTAGCCACTTAGCTCCACACCTTGAGCGGGCAAACAGGCCTTACACAGCAGTTACCCACCTACTCTGTTCCTGACAACCAGCTAAGCCTCTTTCACCATCTTGGTGCAAAACAAGAGGATATCCAAAGTGAGAAACAGGGACCCCTTACAGACTTCCAGAACATGGTTATGCGTGGCAAGGCAATGAAAATACAGTCACAGAGTAGCAATAAAGTATCAGGCCCAGCTTGACACAGATACAGAATGCACTGGAGATCTGGAAAACTGGTTTTGGAGATAACATTTCTATATCAGCAGTCTCTCAGAATCCCATACTGATGCCCATATCATAGCTTGGAAACTCACAGACTACCAGCTCTTGTGAGCAGGACCCTCACTCCTATTGTTCCACGTGACAGTTTGTACTCTGTAATGTTATATTATATTTGTATATGTCCCCTATGATTTGTAAAGTGCTGCCGAATTTGATGGCACTAGTAAGTAAAGTAACTGATTCTGGGTGTTTCAGGAGTTCACTTGGAGATAGAGAGAGAACATCAGGCCTTGGTGGCAGTAATGGGCTCCCCAGGGACATTATTGCCAAACCACATTAGTAGTCTATTGAGGAAAAACTCCTAAATTTATGAACTCATAGATTTATATTCTCGTGGAAATTGCAGAAGTGCAGGTCTTTTCCTTTTAAACTTCTGTCCCAGTACAAGAACCTACATTTCAAGAGGGAGAGAAACTGCTATTGCAGCAGAATTTACTTCCAACATCCTATTTCAGTCCATCATGCAGAGCCCTAAGACGGGCATTTCTTGTTACCCATGTCTAGCTGTTTATTTATATCTGATTTATGTCTTCCGATGAGATAGTGACATTGTTATGATCTGCCCTCTTAGTGACTGAACGCCATAATTTTCTTCTAACACTTCTAATAGTGGAGTGTAAAGCTGCTGACAGATAAGTTCTTTAAGTGGGGAGGGGGAGGAAGGCACAGCAGATATAGTGTGTTGTGGAATAGCAGAGATGTAGGAGAGCTGGGTCATTGTGTGTAATAATCATATCATGGACCTCATCATCTATTGTCTGTCTGTTCTCCCTTTCTATGTGTCAGATTCTAGTGTATATAAACCTGGTCCATGATAATTTAGTGAACTAGGTAGAAAGTTCAAATCCAGGACCTCCAAAGTAGTGTATTTAGAAATACTACCAGTGCCTCAAGGGTCACCAGAGAGGCAGAAGGAGCTTAGGGAGTTAAGTGGCTTAGAAAATGGTGCAAGAAGTAAGGGTTTGGGTTCATGGAGAACTGGGCTGACTTCTATGTTGGCTACAGCCTCTTTGCTAGGGATGGGCTGCACCTAAATGGGCAGGGTGCAACCATGCTGAGGAAAAGTCGGTAAGTCGACTGGAGGAGCTTTTAAACTCGGGTAGGTGGGGAAGGGCTGACAACTGTACAGATAGAAAAGCGAGAGAGAGGGATAAAACAGTGGGGGAGGGTTATTTAGAGGGGGATGGAGTAAACAAGCAAAGTAGGGAGGGGATCAAGAATGCAGCAAAACCAAAGAAATATATAGGTACAAAATGTTTGTTGGCAAATGCAAATAATCTAAAAAGGAGTGGAGTAAGTTCATTTAATAGAAGCCAAAGGAATAAGAATGGGGGGCACAATATGTGTATGTACACTAATGAAAACAAATGTGAAAACAAATGTTTATATGTGAAAACAAACCTCATGCCCATCCAGCAATATAACATCAATGAGGAAAATGAGAATGTAGAGTCCATATGGGTAGAGATAAGGGGAGAAAAAAAAATAATAAAAGATTACTAGGAGTTTGTTATAAGGCTCCAAACAAAATGGAGGCAGCAGAGGAACTGCTGATGAGTCAAATAGATGCATCTTCAAAGCATGGTGAAGGACTTATCATGGGCAACTTCAATTCCCCCATTATTGACTGGGGGACAGAAACCTACTGGTCCTATAAAGGCAGCAGGTTTTTGACAATTACTAAAGACCCAACAAGAGGGGGGACTCCTGGACCTTATCTTGACCAATAGACCTGACAGGCCCTCTTGGTTGTCACAGTGGAGGAGGATGAGGAAAGGGACAATCTATTAAATGTCTCCTTCTCAACTGTCTTTACCCAGGAAAGTCCCATGGGAAATGGCATGTTGAGGAGTAATGTAAATCCTCCATTGAATGTCAGCTGCTTAACGCAGGAAGAGGTAGGCCCAGCCTCAACACCACTAAAATAGACAAATTCCCAGTCCCTTATGGCATACTCCCCCAGGTACTGGATGAGTTATGTAATGGGATAGACAGACCATTATTTCTAATATTTGAAGCTTGATTAAGGATAGGTTCTGTTCCACAGGATTGGTGAATAGCAAACGTGGTGCCAATATTTTAAAAAGGGTCAAAAAGTGATCCTGAAAACCACAGCCCTGTGGGTCTAACATCGGTTGTTGGGAAAATATTTGAGCGGTTTATTAGAGATGCTAGCCTGGAGTATCTCACTGTGCATAACCATATAACACAGTATCAGCATGGGTTTGTGATGGATCTGATCAGCTTCTATAAGGAGCCAAGTTCTAGATTGGACCTGGGGGAGGTTGTTGATGTTATTTATCAGTTGATGTTGATGTTATATTTCAGTTTAGAAAAAAGACAACTGAGGGGAGACCTCATTACAATGTACAAATACCTGAATGGTCAATACAAGGATCTCTCCAAAGATTTTTTTATACCTAGGCCTGTGACCAGGACAAGGGGGCATTCTCTACCCCTAGAGGAGAGGCGATTCTACTATCACCATAGACAAAGGTTCTTTACTGTAAGAGCAGTAAGACTATGGAACTCTCTGACGCAGAAGACTGTTATGGCGGACTCTATGTACATGTTCAAGAGAGGCATGGAGAGGCAATAATATGACATTGTATGGAAATAGAGCTTTTGGTTAGTAGTTTCTGTTGTTCCAGGGATTTGTTCTGACCGCCATATTAGGGGTCAGGAAAAATTTTTTACCTGCTCTGGGGCAATTTGCATCACCCTTGAAGGGTATGGCCTTCTTTTGGATAAACACAATGGGGGTCATTTACTAAAGGCCCAATTCGCATTTTCCCGACGTGGTACCCGATCGGTCGCGGAGCTTGCACTTACCTTCACTCAGCCCGAGCCAGTGAACTCCAGCGCGTTCCGATGCTTTTCAGCGCAGCAGCGCCACCTGGTGGACCGCGGAGGAACTACCTTAATAAATCCCGGCCGGACCCAAATCCAGCGCAGAGAACGCGCCGCTGGATCGCAAATAGACCGGGTAAGTAAATCTGCCCCAATATGATGTATAGGTTGGACTTTATGGACTGATGTCTTTTTCTAACCTATTTTACTATGATACTATCGGCTTTTGGCTCTGAGCTCCAGTAACGGAGCGGGATGAAGTAGCGCTTGTCACGGAATCAGCTCCCCAACACAGTCTTAAAAATCCATTAGTTTATTGCTACGCGTTTCGGTCCGGTACCCGGACCTTCGTCAGGCATTACTGGAGCTCAGAGCCAAAAGCCGATTGCACAAAACTACCTATCGGTCTCTCCCTGGGCAGATATTTATCACCTTTAAACTGGGGTCCAATAATTATGGCAGATGACTCTAATGTTACCCTTTACAGCTTTAGGGATAAATCTCCCATTTTGGGTACAATAGTGTCATCTTCTACTGAGAGTCAGGGTTTTGCTACGTTCATCCATTGCATGGAGTATTGGACTCACATATTTACCCCGTGAATGGATCATGAACCCATAGTACTTGAACATGGCTCTCTGGGAGGGCGGATGTCCTTTATTTAGTGGAAACTCAATGGGGGAGGTTTATCAGAAGTGTCTGAGAATGAACTGTTGTGGTTGCCCATCAGCTTTCATTTTCCCACAGCTGTTAAAATGAAATTAAAGCTGAGCTTTTTTTCTCAGAATCCCACAAAACAGGTAAAAGAGTTTTGTTCATTTTATGAGAAAGTGTATTTTATATAAGATTGACGGACTCTCTTCTGGATGGTGTGATTCCCAAGAATCTAACCACACCCCAAGGGAACTCTTGCATACAGATTTTACAAGTGAGGAAGTATCTCAAGCTATTAAGACCTTCAAATCTAATAAGGCTCCTGGAGATGGGCAGCATTTATAAGAAGTATGCTGATATTCTGCCCTCGGGTTCAGCTGTTCAATGTGATGTCCTCAGAGTTTGCTCATGGTGCGCCGAAGCTGCTTCAGCTATAAAGATTAAAAAGTGTTTAAACCGCGATACAGCGGTTTATGACACTAACGAAAGTAAGCTTGGGCACCAGCTCACCCTGAGCTGGTGCTCGGTATTTGCATCTTACACCTACCATTTCAAGTGGTAGGTTTCCTTTAAAAATACATATCTGAAAAAAGGCCATTAAATACAATAGAGGAGATTTATCGTTTGGGTCTAGACACATACACGATCGAGGAGAGGTAACTCTAGATGAGCTAGCATGCATTTCAAAACACAATTGAAATGCAACTTGTGAACATAGCGTTCGACCCTTTGTAGCTATAGAGGTCTATTGTGATTGGTCACAGTGTGGTGAGGAACAGTGCTTGCACGGAGAATGAGTGTTCAGTTCCAATGGAAATTTGTTTGAGACCCCTATTGCAAACATGGTCATGTGCATGGGATCTTAGGCTGCGCTCAAAAAATGGGTGAGATTTGTCAAAAGTGTCTGTGAGAAAAAGTGTTCTAGTTGCTCATGGCAACCAATTAGAGATCAGATGTCATGTTCCCATAGAGTAAAAGAGTTCCCATAAAAGGAAACCTGAGCTCTAATTGGTTGCCATGAGCAACTAGAACAGTTTCACTCACAGGTACTTTCGATAAAAGAGGCCCATGGGGCTTTCCCAGCGGCAAAGGGTTAACACTTGCTATCAGTGCCAGCACCAGTTGCAGGTGTTACTTGTGGGTGTTCACTACGGTATGAAGCAAACACCTAGCTTGTATAGAGAGGGATCACTTGTGACATACCAGTACGTCACAAGTCATTAGGGGTTAATACCTTTTACCTAATGTGTTTTCAGAGCACTTCAAAACAATGTTGCATTGTGTGATCACAGCCTAAGGCCCTTTTCTCGCAACAGTTTTTTCTGGTTGTATGCTACCAGTACTGTACTGTTTTGGTATGGATAGCATACAGTTTTTGCATTTCAATGGGCAATACGTCCAATCATTTGAATAGATGTATTGCCTACCATACTTGAGAAAAAGATAGAGCTTGCTCTATCTTTCCCTGTAAGTATGGCCATGCTGCACACCTCTCAATATGGAGAGATGAGGGGTGAGCAGCACTTACCCTTCCTCTCTCCAATTTTCAGCCCAGGCAGGCATACCTTTGTGGCCTAAAAATGCACATGTAATATTACCATGAAGCAGTAGGGAGGACCCCCAGAATTAATGTTACCGGTGGGCCCTAGGCACCCCAGTCCAACCCGGCAAGAAACTATAGAGTGTCTATATTGAGGCATAACCTGGATATTGTGGTGCATTGAAATGAGAAAAGGGCCAATCTATTGAATGTTGCCTTCTCACCTGTCTCATCTTTACTCTGGAAAATTCCATGGTGGATAACATAATGAGGAATAATATAGCCTAGGAAGAACTGTGGTGCCATTTTAAAACCACTAAAATAGACAAATCACCAGGCCCAGATGTCATACAGACCGGGAAACTGCATGAATTATGTACTGTGATGGATAAACCATTATTTTTAATATTTAAAGAATAATTAGGAACAGTTTCTGTTCCACAGGAGTGGCGCATAGCAAGTGTGTTGCTAATATACAAAAAAGAAAAAAAAAACCTGGACACTAAAGACCTGTGAGTTTGACCTCGATTGTTGGGAAAATGTTTGAGGGGTTTGTTAGATATACTATCCTGTAATATCTCACTGTACATAACCTTATAACCCAAGATTAGCATGGGTTTATGAGGGACCAGTCCTGTCAGACTGAACTAATCAGCTTCTGGGAGGAGGTAAATTCTAGACTGGACCTGGGGGAGGCTGTGGATGTTGTTTATCTACACTTTTCCAAGGCAATGCCATGCAAAAGTTTGGCACATAAAATGATAGAAAATTGAGGGATGGTATTAATGGCTCATTGTCATATTGGGCCGAAGTTACTAGTGGAGTGCCACAGGGGTCTGTATTGGTCCCCTTTCTTTTAAATATTCGTATTGAGGCCTTATAGAGTATATACACAGTAGATTTTTAATATTTGCAGAAGATACTAAGTTCTGTAAAGTAATTTATACTGATGCCGATGTCTTAAAGACACAATATGCCATTAATGCTCCCCCAATTCAGTTAATGAGGATGATTGTAAGTGAATCGTACATTTTGACACTCGTTGCTGCATCCAATAAGTCTTTCTGCTGTCAGTTGAATGTTCCTGGGCTCAAACAAGCATCTGACAGTACACAGTCTAGCATTTTGGTGTTTCCTAATTAAAGGTACTGATTACTTGGGAATGATAGGGGGGATACATAATAAGTTTCAGCTTAGCTGGAATCTGTGGTACAAAACCCTTTAAAGAATGCAAAGAATAGTAGTTAGTGAAATGTACTCTTTAAGCATTGGTGTTGTATGCAGCCTAGGATTTTGTAGCATTACATAACATCACAACACTGTGATGAGTCCAGGTGGTTCATAAAAGTGAAATGTGGTTGCTTCAGTGCTGTAAAGAAAAAAAAAAAAGAAAAAAAAAAATGTAAACCTGTTAGCGGGTCATTGTTATGTACTAAATACATCTATACTCATAGTCCAGTCAGAAATAAGGTACATATGTGATGTGAATAGTCTCAAATTTGCATATGCATTGGAAACATTTCTGTTTAAAACATAGTTTTAATGTATTTTTTTCAGAAACTGTAAACACTACTTTGATATATAAACCAGTTTAAATGTTCTCCACGTGATAGATGTGCTGATTCTTATACAAAAGGAAACATAGCCGCTTTTAAAACAAGGCCCACCCAACCTGCTTCATAAGAAGTGTAAATGATCTCATTTAATTGTTTATGGTTGTTGATGTTCTTTTTGACTTTCAAGGAGAAAAAAAAAAAACACATTGATCAGTTCATTCAGGGTTCTAATTAGCATACTGCATTGATCCAAAATGTAGTCTAGAGATCAAATGTGCTGGCCAAACTATGGCATTGTTAAATGAGAGTAGAATTTCAAGAAATTGCTCTTTCTATATACAATTCAATGATATAAAGTATATGTTGGAGTGCAGCTAGTGGGGGTCATGGTGGCATAAACATCTAAGAGTTTGTATATGAGTTTAAAATAATATTTTGCCATTTTTTTAATCTGGCAATTTTGCTGCATTTATACAGGGAATATAACTGGTTTCAGCTTCTGAGATTACTGGTAATTTCCTTTATTGTAAGTGTAGTGTCAGGGATATCCTGTGATGGGAATCTGTAGTTAGTGCCTGGGGGATTTTCTCTATGTGTTACAGTAGCCCTATAATTTTGGGAATTATTGAGTTCCCAGTATACTATATTTCAGCATTTAACAGGATTAACAGCATTTACATTAGATGATTCATAGATACTGACAGTCTGTAGAGTAGATTATTTGACAAGATAAGTTCTTTAACCAATTCAACCCGTCAGGATTACTTTGTCATTATGTGGGATATTTATCAGGGTTAATACACCAGTTTTGTGATGTACAAGCCCTGAAATAATCGCAATTTAGTTGGCTGTGGAGGGGGCATGAAGGGTTTTTTTAAATAATTTTTTTATTACAATATTATCCAACACTAATCTTTGACCATATTGTTGCAAAGTGCAATAAAATCCTATTAAATGTGGAATGGTTGATCTTGTACTCAGCATCCAGCTTTATTCCAGTTATCCTTATAACCTCTATATACTTCCTGAATTTTGTTTCCAGTGATTGCCTGTGTAATAAGGGCACTTAAAAAACAGTGAAGATAGGAGGGAGTTTTTTCCCTTCTAATCCCCTTAGCAGTTCAGACTTTCCTTCTCCTTCATCTACTCCTCCCCTCGCATATTTATCTCTTTCTCACTTCAAACAGCCCTTCTGTCTCATTGTTTGCACCTTGGAGGTTTTTCCTTTTTCCTTCATATCACACTGTTTTTTGTTGACAAAGCGTTCCTCTCTCTGGGGGGATGGAAAAAGAAAGCAATTGGTGAAGGAGATTTGGAAGGCTTCTCTTTTATGCTCTGAACACCTCCCTCCCCCAACTGTCCCATTCCTGCATATGTATATCACCTCATCTCTTTTTCACTAATTTTAGGTCACATTACACCCTCACTGTATGAGCTATCAGCATGGAGTACTTGCAAGTGATATGTGAGACTATGTGTGCCACCCAAGGCTATTTCAGCTTTTGAATTCCACAATGAAAGAGCTACTCAATCCTATACCTTTAATCATGAAACCTTTTCAATTCCGCCACAGTAACTAAAAAGACACATAGTACTGTTTGCTGTACAAAAGAAAGGTTAAAAATAAGGTCAAATAAATACAACAAACAAACATTTGCAGTTCATCAACAATTTGACACAGCTTTTCTGCAAGCTTTGTACAACACTGGATTACATGGTAACACTTTAGTTTTTTTTCTTACTACACATGAAGGAATTGCAATATAAGCAAATTGAAATTTAGAAACTCTGTTTATACAATAAATTCCTTGGATTAATAATCAATTAAAATTATGGTTTAGAATGCAGACCTCCAGTATCATCTCACTGGAAGTTAAAATACTGTCAAGTCAACATTTACATTACCGCCAGCACCGATTGTGGTCTTTAACCCCGGTGTGGGTTGAGCTGAACCTGCACATGATCCTAAACTTTTTATGAAGTTCAGGGTCAGGTCCGAGCACCTTGATCCCATAAGGTTTGGTACACACCCAAATTTTTATGATCGGGTCCACTCAACGCAACTGGCCTATGTTTTTTTTGTTTTCTATTTTTTTCAGTTGAGAAAATTACCCCTTCAAGACCAAATTTTTACACTTTTTGTGCTTTCGTTCTGTTCATTCAACTTTTAGATTTTTCTTTGTTTAAAAAGCCATACAAGGGCTTTTTATCTGTGAAACAAATTGTATTTTCTAGTGGTATGATTTCATTTTCTGTGCTATCTACTAAAAAAAGCACAGCTAGGGAATATTCTGATGGGCTTTATTCTTTGGATCAATATGATAACAAAGATACCAAATTTATACAGTTTTGTTAGAAAATCTTGCCTTAACAAAAAACACCTTGGATCGCCATATTCTGTCACCCGTAACTTTTTCTTACTTCAGTGTAAAGAGCTGTGTAAAGTATCATGGTTTGCAAGGCAAGTTGGGATGACACTGATACCATTTTTAAAACTGTATAACCTTTTGATCACTTTTATACAAATATTTCACTGGAGAAAAACTGAAAAAGTTTAAATTTTGACATTAAGGCGCTCTTTTCTGTTATGGGGTTCATCACAGAGAAGAATTGTTTTTTATTTTGATAGATGAGTAGCATTTTTATGATTTTACTTGATTTTAATGTTTATATGTGTTCTAGAGAAATTGGGGTGATTTGAATTTTTATTATTTTTTTTAAATAACTTTTTACATTTTTATAGTATTATTTCAGGCCCCTTAGGGTACTTTAACCTTAGGGGGGACTGAACACTTTTACAATATATCGCAATGAAATTGTATTGTAGTATATTGTCTCCAACAGACTGTCATGTAGGATACCGAATGACAGCTATGGGAGCCTGACAGGTTAACTGTCGAGATCAGTGCTAGCATGGACTGTGCTAGCTACTGGCAGGTATCAGCTGTATAATATCAGCTGCTCGGTCCGTTAGACCTCTCCATACTCCCTTTACGACTTGCCAATGTGAAGGGGTTAAACAATACATGTAATATATACAATGAATAAATATAGTATTAAAAGTAACAATTCTAAAAATGTATACTAAAGCATAAAGGAAAACATATTCAGCTTTTACCAACGTAACAAAAAATGATAAAGACTTTTCATGAAACTCTGGAGGATGACATTAAGTCCAAAGAATTTGGTCACATATCTTTTGGATACATGGAAGTCATAATTCTATTGTGAATACAGCTTTATATGGTTACTATAAATAAAATGCCACAATAGAGCATATTTTTAATCTAGAAAATAATAATATGCCAAAACCTTTATTAGCCAGAAGTAAGAGATAAAAAGAATTATTCTTGCTCTAGCAAATCTGATGCATCAAATAAACTAGGATATTATGAATGAAGGAGGCCACAGCACCCATCATATTAAATTCCAGAAGTCTTTATTTTCATTCAGGCATTAAAAATATACAACATTTCGATTCCTCACAAATCTTTATCATCATCAAGATGCTTGATAAAGATTTGCGGGGAATCAAAACGTTGTATTTTTTAAAGTCTAGATGAAAATAAAGACTTCTAGAATTAAATCTGGTGGTTGCTGTGGCCTCCTCCATTCATAATATTTGACTTTGGGTTTGAGCACCTGAACCCTCAGCTGCGAGCACAGACCTTACAAATGACCTTATAGGACTTGGATTGCTGTCTTACTGCTTCTTTGTACTCAAATGAACCAGGAGTCATATATTTATGGGAGTCATAGGACTTATGGAAACAGCTTACAATAGCTATCGCTCATAAGTGGGTAGCAGAAACTTAATTCAGATGTGCTGTAATTTTTACCCTATTGTGGCACAGATGACAAAAGGAAGTACAATAATATTGGTTATCACCTTTGTATTACACCACTCATGATCAACTATTGTTTTTCAGCATATCAAGCAGTAATAAGCATACCTCCTAACTTTTGGGCAAGAGAAAGAAGGACAAAAGCCCCTTCCTCTTTTCAGAAACCATGCCCATTGCTCCAGCCCCAAACATAAAATGATATCAACATTAATGGCCCCCACATAGTAAAATGCACCCTTCCTGTGGCCAACCCCCCACCCCCCTGAGGACCCATATAATACCCCTTAAAGCAACTCAGCAACATATAATACCCCTCTTTAAATTTATCTTTCCTTTACTTTTGGGGCTTCCTGTCTTCTCCATCTCCTCTAATGTGGTGGCCTCCTGTCCTCCTCCATCTCCCCTCATATCATGGACTCCTGTCCTCCTCCATCTCCCCTCATAAAGTGGCCTCCTGTCCTTCTCTAACTCATCTGAAATTGTAGCCACATTCTCTAACCGCATGAAACTTTACCGCTCTTTACTAACCCATCCTGTGCACTCCTCCCATCTGTAATACGGTAGATACCAGATACCAAGCTCCAGGCTTCTCTGCACTCCTATTGGCATTAGACTCTGTATATAAGATGGCAGCATTTTTATTTATTAAATTATTTTTGTTCTGTTCTTTTATAAAAAAAAATGGCTGCACTTTAAAAGTAGCTTTTATACCTTTTGTGTTACCTCCATCATTTTTATAGATTGTAAGCTCTTGTGAGCATTGTCCTCACTCCTATTCCATATGACTACTTTTTTACTCTGTATTGTCTTATTTTATTTGTATTTGTCCACTATGACTTGTAAAGTGCAATGGAATATGATGGTGCTACATAAATAAAGATTATTATGATAAATGACAGCGAAACAACTTTCCAGTTTAAGGCAAGCCATACTATAGAGGCTTTCTGATCTCATGCTGGTAGGATTGAGCATTAGAAATGATTACACCCACTTCAAAGATCTCTTTGTCTTAGAGAGGCTCTAGTGTTTCCTTTTCTCTCCAAACATATGTGCTACTGCTAGGTTTTTGAAGAATTCATCACACAAAAACATTGCTCTGTAGATATAAATGGTAGGGATTTTTCACTTAAATTTAGCTGGAAGTCAGATTGTTGTTAAAAAGACTTCCAGAGTAATGCAGAGTATGGGTATATCATGCATTCCAGGCCACTGACAGAATGGCCCTTTAAGTAAAATGAAAATAAGGAAGATGTAATCAATTAGCTTGTTCATTGTGTGAATTAGGTGCGACCAATGAAGACTTTTCTGAATTACCATGGGCACCATTATGACCTCTTTGTATTAAGTTATATTTTAGTAAGCAAAATAGTTTTATTATAATTAGATTATTTTAGCCAGACAGACCTAAAAGTGGCCATATACATTGAAAGAATGTTGGCTACACCTCCTGATTTTGGTGTGACTAGTTCACCATCTAATGAAGAATGTATGAAACTGTTGTGATTCTTCTCCTGATAGAAGATGTCAAAGGAATGAAGGTTTAGACATTATGGTTTTCAACCTCTTCCTTGTTTTCATGGGATATAAATACTTACCAGAGGTATCTATAATTGTCTCATATTAGATAAACACATTGGGGCACATTTACTTACCCGGTCCCTGCATGATCCCCGATCTGGAATGTCCGACGAGGATGAACTCTGCCGCGATTCATGAAGATTGTGCACCCTATATCCTGCATGTGTCGCTTCGCCGATCAGGTCCACCGAAGTTCAACCTCTTCTTCCCGGTGTATGTAAGTGCATGGCTTGCGACACATTTTTAAGTTAAATCCTGCGGTTTGTCCGAATTTGTAGGATCGTCCAATGGCCCGCCCCCGATTTGTCTCACATGAAAGCCGGCACGATTGCGCCAAAATCCGATCGCATGCGGCAAAACCCCTTAGTAAATGAGCCCCATTATATAGCAAGTAGAAATGAGCGAGCACTAAAATGCTCGGGTACTCGTTATTCGAGACGAACTTTTCCCGATGCTCGAGTGCTCGTCTCGAATAACGAGCCCCATTGAAGTCAATGGGAGACTCTGTTCGAGGGGACCAAGCTCTGCACAGGGAAGCTTGGCCAAACACCTGGGAACCTCAGAAAAGGATGGAAACACCACGGAAAATGGACAGGAAACGCAGGGGCACATGCATGTGCCTCTGAGGCTGCTTAACCATTATGCCAAATTATGGGCAACAGCATGGCCATAACAGAGTGACCGAATGAGGCTAGATAGCATCTAAACATGCAATAATTAACCCTGACACTATAGGGGGACAGCATGCAGTAGGCAGCGGCAGGCTAGAGAGTCTCATGGCGACATACCCTAAATGGACTCAGGTTTCACAAAGGAGGTGAAATGATTTCTTATGTGAACAAAGGTTGTGAACGTATATTATTCGAACTACAGCAGATGTGGTGGCGACATGTGACCAGGTTCCATAACGTATCTGGTGAAACACCCGAAAAATGAGCCTGACACAGCTCTTTTGATAAGGGGACGACATGTGGAGGCAGCCATGGAGACGACTTCCATGATTAAGAGCGACAGTATGGGGCATTCATATTGCGCTGCTATGATTGCAACTTCAGGTCTCCAGCATGGCGGCGACAGATGGGCCGAGTTCCACTATGTTTCTGGTGAAACACCTGAAAATTCTGCCTGACACAGCTCGTTTGATAAGGGGATGATGTGCTGCATATCCTCTCGTGCTCCAGCGTCTGGGGTATAGAGAGTTGAAATGAGACATTGGTGGACGCTGTGGAGGATCGTGGAGGCAAAATGGACAGGAAACAGCAGGGGCAGCATGCATGGATGCCTCTGAGGCTGTCTAATCTTGGGATGGAGCTGGCGGTCCACTGCAAGGCGAGATTTCGCCTGTCCAAGCCCCTGTCTCTCGGCTCCTCCCCACCCAAAATGGGCCTGGGGGCCAGAAGCGTTTACTTTGAAAAAATTATAATTTTCAAAGCAGGAATAATGGAATAGCATAGTGGTTCTATTTTTGTTTTTACAGAAATGGTTCCATGATTAAGAGCGACAGTATGGGGCATCCATATTGCGCTGCTATGATTGCAACTTCAGGTCTCCAGCATGGTGGCGACAGATGGGCCGAGTTCCACTATGTATCTGGTGAAACACCTGAAAATTCTGCCTGACACAGCTCGTTTGATAAGGGAACCATGTATGGAGGCAGTGAACTAGTAGTAGATTAAAGGTGCTGCAGTTAAAACTATGTTATTTGGAACTTGGGATGGAGCTGGTGCTCCGCTGCCAGGCGAGCCTTCGCCAATGCAAGCCCGTCTCTAGGCTACTCCCCAAACAGCACTTCTAAGAACCTAAGATCAAGTGTAGTAGCGTGCTTATAAGTTTAGGATATGGCGGGTGGGGGAATGTAAACAGATGCGCAAGAAGCGCTGAAATAATATAGTGGAAAGATTTTGCTTGTACCGTGGGTCCAGGAGAGTGAATAGGCTTTTGAGACCTGGACCGGGGTAGGCCCCGCAATCCTCGGCGTCGGCAGTATATGACCAGCCCCAGGGTCAGACTCGGACCCAGCCTCCACCAAGTTAACCCAATGTGCCGTCAGCGATATATATTGTGGCCCTGCCCAGCAGCACTCGTCCATGTGTCTGTGGTTAGGTGGACCTTGTCAGAAACGGCGTTGGTCAGAGCACGGATGATGTTGTCTGACACGTGCTTGTGCAGGGCTGGGACGGCACATCGGGAAAAGTAGTGGCGGCTGTGGACCGAATACCGAGGGGCGGGCGCCGCCATGAGGTTTCGAAAGGCCTCGTTCTCTACCAGCCTATAGGGCAGCATCTCCAGGCTAAGCAGTTTGGAGATGTGGACGTGGAGGGCTTGGGCGTGTGGGTGGGTTGCACTATACTTCCTTTTGCGCTCCAGCGTCTGGGGTATGGAGAGCTGAATGCTGGGGGATGCTGTGGAGGACCGTGGAGGCGAAGATGGGGTTTTCGCACGGGAGGTGTTTGGGCCAGGGTCCTGGGCAGGGGGCTGACTAGCAGATGACACAGGGGAAGGAGCAGTGGTGTGCCTGGCCGGAGGTGAACGGGCTTGGTGCCATTGAGTGGGGTGTTTAGCATTCATATGCCTGCGCATACTGGTGGTAGTTAAGCTAGTAGTGGAACCCCTGCTGATCCTGGTTTGGCAAAGGTTGCACACCACAGTCCGTCGGTCATCCGGTGTTTCTTTAAAGAACCTCCAGACTTCTGAAAATCTAGCCCTCGCCACAGCTATGGCCCTGCCTCTCCGTCTGGCCCCTCCACTGCCTCTTCCAACCTGTTCTGGTATAGGACTCGCCTCCGTCTCAGAAGCACTGTGTTCACCCGGCCTATGAACCCAGCTTGGGTCTGTCACCTCATCATCCTCCGATCCTTCAGTCTGCTCCCCCCTCGGACTTCCTGCCCTGACAACAACTTCACCACTGTCTGACAACCGTGTCTCCTCATCGTCGGACACCTCTTTACACACTTCTTCCACTACGTCAATAATGTCATCATCACCCACAGACTGCGACCGGTGGAAAACCTGGGCATCGGAAAATAGCTCAGCAGCAACCGGACAAGTGGTTTGTTACTGTGGGAAGGGTCCAGAAAACAGTTCCTCAGAGTATGCCGGTTCAAATGCCAAATTTTGCTGGGAGGGGGCAGACTGGGGGGAAGGAGGCTGAGGTGGAGGAGCTGGAGGAGTGCTGATTTCGGTGACATGGGTGGACTGCGTGGAAGACTGACTGGTGGACAAATGGCTAGAAGCATTGTCCGCAATCCACAACATCACCTCTTCGCACTGTTCTGGCCTCTACAGTGCTCTACCACGAGTCCCAGTAACTTGAGACATGATGAACCTAGGGAGTGTAGCTCTGCGGCGCTCTCCTGCTCCCTCATCAGCAGGTGGTGTCTCACCCCGCCCAGGACCACGGCCTCTGATCCCTGCAGTAGTTGTACGCCCACGTCCACGCCCTTGTCCTCTACCCCTAGCCCTCGGGTTAAACATTTTCAAAATTAAAGTGTAAACTGTAAATTTTTTTTGTTTTTTGTGTGTGTTTTTTTTTATTTAAAAAAAACAAAACAATGCTATCCTATTGCTATGGCTAGTTTCTAACCTACACTGACAGCACACAACTGGATTTTGTGCTGTGCCTGATGACTTTTAGTTATAAAAAAAAATAAACGTAAAAAAAAATAACTTAGCAGACTGTGCCTAATTCAAATCAAACCCCTAATAAATTGTCCCACTTCGGTGTTTGAGGTGGATGTGTGGGTCACTAAGAGCTAAACACAACGGTCGCAGGTCTCCCTGCAAATTCCTCACAATATGGTACTAGCTGCACTACTAGTGCCAGCAAGCCCAGCCACAAGCAAACCAAAAAAAAGTAAAATATAACGCTATTGTAGGCCTAAGTAAGCCGTTGGGGTTCTCCTATGGCGATTTTCTAGCCTACGCTGAAAGCACACTGCTTTGCCAGATTACTTTGAGTTATAAAAAAATTAACGTAAAAAAAAATAAATCAGCAGACTGTGCCTAATTCTAATCAAACCCCTAATAAATTGTCCCACTTAGGTGTTTGAGATGGATATCTGTGTCACTAAGAGCTAAACACAACGGTCGCAAGTCTCCCTGCAAATTCCTCACAATATGGTACTAGCTGCACTACTAGTGCCAGCAAGCCCAGCCACAAGCAGATTTAAAAAAAATATATAACGTTATTGAAGCCCTAAGAAGGGCTGTCGGGTTCTTGTAGAATCACTCCTGCCTAACACTATTCTAATAGAACACCCTAACGCTTTCCCTGACCAGCAGCAGCTCTCTCCCTAACGAATGGTTCCATGATTAAGAGCGACAGTATGGGGCATCCATATTGCGCTTCTATGATTGCAACTTCAGGTCTCCAGCATGGTGGCGACAGATGGGCCGAGTTCCACTATGTATCTGGTGAAACACCTGAAAATTCTGCCTGACACAGCTCGTTTGATAAGGGGACCATGTATGGAGGCAGTGAACTAGTAGTAGATTAAAGGTGCTGCAGTTAAAACGATGTTATTTGGAACTTGGGATGGAGCTGGTGCTCCGCTGCCAGGCGAGCCTTCGCCAATGCAAGCCCGTCTCTAGGCTACTCCCCAAACAGCACTTCTAAGAACCTTTTGTATAAGATCAAGTGTAGTAGCGTGCTTATAAGTTTAGGATATGGCGGGTGAGGGGAATGTAAACAGATGCACAAGAAGCGCTGAAATAATATCGGTAAATGATAAAAGTTTGCCAGTATATTTTGTGGATTACACAGCAGGGTGGTGACAAAGTTAACAAGTTTGATGTGGAATCCATGAAAACAACCCAAAATTCTGCCTGACACAGTTCGTTTGATAAGGAGACCATGTATGGAGGCAGCTATATGGACGACTTTTGGAGGCAGCTATGGCGATGACGTGTGGAGGTAGCAATGGAGACAACGTGTGGAGCCAGCTAAAAAGACAACATGTGGAGGCTGCTATGGAGACAATTTAATTTGGATAGTGCCTGTATGTGGCAGTCCAAAAAGGTTTTCAAACCAGAGAAGCAGGTAGGTGGCCCTCCAGAAAAATGAAATACATAGAGTACTATAGCTAGAGCCAGTTGGCCCTGGCAAAAAATAGCCAGTTTCCCATGCTTTAGTGTACAAAGAGGAGGAGAAGGAGGACAATGAGGAGGAGGAGTGCATACATTATTCAGGTTGAGCTTCTTTCACCTGGTGGAGAATGGAAATCCTGAGAAATCCAGGCTTTATTCATCTTGATAAGCGTCAGCCTGTCAGAGGCCTACTATGCCTCCTCCAACTCCTCCAACTCCTCTTCTTCTGCCCATACACGCTGAACAGTGAAGGACTGAACAATGGTCCCCTCTTCTGTCTCGCCAACATTCTCCTCCTCTTCCTCCTCATCCTCCTCCACCTCCTCCGATATGGTGCTTTGGCTATAGCTTGGGTCTGTCACCTCATCATCCTCCGATCCCTCAGTCTGCTCCTCCCTCGGACTTCCTGCCCTGACAACAACTTCACCACTGTCTGACAATCGTGTCTCCTCATCGTCCGACACCTCTTTACACACTTCTTCCACTATGTCAATAATGTCCTCATCACCCACAGACTGCGACTGGTGGAAGACCTGGGCATCGGAAAATTGCTCAGCAGCAACCGGACAAGTGGTTTGTGACTGTGGGAAGGGTCTAGAAAACAGTTCCTCAGAGTATGCCGGTTCAAATGCCAAATTTTGCTGGGAGGGGGCAGACTGGGCGGAAGGAGGCTGATGTGGAGGACCTGGAGGAGTGCTGATTTCGGTGACATGGGTGGACTGCGTGGAAGACTGACTGGAGGACAAATGGCTAGAAGCATTGTCCGCAATCCACGGCATCACCTCTTCGCACTGTTCTGGCCTCAACAGTGCTCTACCACGAGTCACAGTAACTTGAGACATGATGAACCTAGGGAGTGTAGCTCTGCGGCGTTCCCATGCTCCCTCATCAGCAGGTGGTGTCTTACCCTCCCAGGACCACGGCCTCTGACCCCTGCAGTAGTTGAACGCCCACGTCTGTAAAGGGGGCACGGCCGGACATTTCTGTAAAGGGGGCACTGCCGGACATTTCTGTAAAGGGGGCACTGCCGGACATTTCTGTAAAGGGGGCACTGCCGGACATTTCTGTAAAGGGGGCACTGCCGGACATTTCTGTAAAGGGGCTCTGCCGGACATTTCTGTAAAGGGGGCTCTGCTGGACATTTCCTTGAAGGGGGCTCTACTGGACATTTCCTTGAAGGGGGCTCTACTGGACATTTCCTTGAAGGGGGCTCTACTGGACATTTCTTTAAACTGAGGCTCTGGTGGACATTTTATTAAAGAGTAGTTGCTTCCTTTTTTTACCCTAGACTTATAATCACTTTTCCCAGTTTTTTTGTGGCAAAAATAGGTATCTAAGCTTATGCTCGGGTTGGCTTATACTCGAATATATGCACAATCAGCTTGTTTACATGGAAGATGGTAATCCATTGAAAAAGAGTGAGATTTCTGCACAAGAGCATTCCTCCAATAATTTGCTGTCAGGTGACCTCTGGTTACTGAGGTAGTTAGTTAAGTATGACATCACCTCTTCTCAAATAATGCTAATTGCGTTAAAGGAAATCTACGATCAAAATCGAGTATTATAGACCAGGGACACTTACTCAAAGATACAGGCACTGTGACTGGTATTATTCTTATATTTGCTATCCATGGCTTCCTTCCTTCTAAAATCAATCTTTTAAATTATGCTAATGACCCTTAGGGACTATCCTAGCCCCAGGGCCAGTTTTAGACAAAGTGGGGCCCTGGGCAAAACTAAAAATGGGGCCCTAAAATAAACTATTTTATGTCACATTCAGTAAGAGGCTCCTTTAGTCCTGCACTATAATAACACTTTGTAGTTTACAAACAGTAGTAAGGTAAGGAAATCTGTAATATTGGACTGAAGAGGAATTTTATAGGAGATAGACAGATGATGGTTAGATAAATATGAAAGATGATATAGATTTATAGATAGATAATAGCTTTATAGATGCATAAATATAAGTAGAAAATATAAGTAGAATATATATAGATGGCTAGATAGATTATAAAAATTAGAAAGATATGAGAGATAGGTAAATACAGTAGAAGAGATAGAAGACAGATGATGAGCACCTTCACCCAGGCATTCAACTAAGGGGTATTAAAAGATCAATACATCCTCTGTCCACAAAAGTTCACATACCTGGTTTGCTGCCCCTAATGTCGGCCTTGCCTAGCCCCTCTGTGATCTGGCTTTACAGGCTGTCACACTGTCTCACCCGCCCCATGCTTCCTCAGCACTTGTGCAGTGAGCACTTCTTGATAACTTCCTGCTCACTGCACAAGTGCGGAAGGAGAAGGGGTAGGGTGAGGCAGTGTGACAGCCGGTAAAGTCAGATCGAAGAGGGGCTAGAATAGCCCCACAGGGTCATTAGCATAATTTTAAAACTTGATTTTTAGAAGAATGGAGGCCATAGATGACAAACATAATAATATTATCAAAGTCGCAGTGCCTAGATCTACCAGTATGTGCCACTGGTTTATTGTGAATGATTTTAAAGATTAAATTTAATTCTTATGATTGGCAGAAAATGTAATCAATTATAGTAAACTTAATTTTAGTGACCAGTGCCAGGCATCTGCTGTTAAAGCATCTGCATTTAAAGCAAATACATTATGGGATGTATCAAGAAAGGAATATGCAACACCCCTGCCGATGCAAGGCAGAGTGGTTGTTGCGAATACGTCCCAATATGTAGCTCGCAACCTGTGTGGAGTCTGATCAACCCCACAGCAGGTCACTACACAACAAGGGGAACACTGCAGCAGGAGATCCTGCTTGGTAAGGCAGGAGTTAATTGTTTAATGAAATGTCTTTTCATCAGCCAATCACATCTGTTCTAATATTGTATTGTAAGCTGGGATGCAGTCGGAGGAGTAACCACCACCTGACCAGTGGGAGTAATAAAACCCCTGGTCAGGAAAGTTCTAGAGACTAGTCTAGGGAGACAAGACAAGGGTCAGTGAGAAGAATTAGTCTGACAAGAGTCAGTCAGAAAGACTAGTCTAGTCAGAGCAGTCAGACAAAGCAGAGCAAAAGAGTCAGCTCACTGCTTGAGCAGCTCTGAGAAGTTAGCTGAAGCATCCTACTAGGACACAGCTATCACCCAGCCTGCCCTTGCATCCGGGTTGGTGATCAATCCCTGTGGTTCCCTCCCGAAGTGCATCCCCAGCCTTCTACCATTGTCAAGATCCATTTGGCACGTTATCTATTGTTCCTGTCAGTTTAAATAAAGAACTATAAGTTACTTTTGTACAACGTCTGTCTCCGTCTGGTCCCTGCCACTATGGCTGTCACCATCACAAGCACCATATCCACTACAACGGGACTCATACTCCAGACCCCAAAGGGTTTCCCCAGGGAGAACGACTACAGCAACCTCCCCCTCATCATTTCTTGCCAACACCACCTGCTGGAGACCTGCCAGGCTGTAGGACAGCCCTCCGGTCCCCATACCAAGCACCATGACACTAGCGTGCCTAGGCCGCAACCGCCAGCCACTCCGGTATTCCGGGCCCCAGCTGTCTCCAGGCCCCAAGAAAAGGCTAGGCCCCGGTGGGGGATGTTGCAAATAAATTCTCACGATAAGGACATTGTTTTTCCCTTATAAACTTGTCAGACTATATATGGAATATTGTGTACAGTTTTGGGCACCAGTGTATAAAAAGGACAAAGTAGAACTGGAGCGAGTGCAGAGGAGAGCAACCAAGATTATTAAGGGAATGGGGTGACTAGAATACAAAGACAGATTACAAAGATTAGAGTTAATCAGCTATGAAAATGTATCAGAGGAGACCTCATTACAATGTACAAATATCTGAATGGGCAGTACAGAGATCTATCCAGAGCTATACCTTTGCCACAGACAGGGATTCTTTACTGTGAGAATGTAGAACTTTCTGCCACATTATATGGAATAAAACGCTTTTCTGTTGATCCAGGGAGTTATTTGGAATGCCATATTAGGGGTCAGGAACAGGGGCATAACTATAGCCGTAGCAGCTGCAGCAATTGGTACGGGGTCCGCCAGGAACAGGGGCCCATATACTTGTGCCCTGGCTGTAGTTACGCCCCTGGATGTAATTGGCAGGGCAGGGTTAATTAAGTAGCAGGCATCACCCCCTCCGTCCTTGCAGCAATCTCCTCTGTGCGAGAAAGAAAGGGATAGGAGGAGACTGTAGCCAACCCCAGCACTAGATGTCAGACTTAGCTTCATACAGTGGATATCAGCACCTGAAGAGAAGTAGTGATGTGTCGTTTGCGAACGAGCCAACTCTTTCACACAAATGGCGGGAGCCCGGATCCCCTCAGTGAGCTGATGGTTCACTTAACCCCACCCCTAACCGGTTCACCACACCCCCTTTAACCTGATACAATCGGTTTAAGGGTGGTGGGGACTGGGGGTACTGAATGGACTGAGCAGTTCAGGAGCCAGAAGAGCCGACTCTTCTTAGTGAGCGGAGCCTAATGATCCAGCTCACTAAGAAGAGCCGTAAATACCATCACTAAAGAGAAGGAGTCAGCAACCGGAAATATGCCAGAGATAAGTCCTCTCTCCTGTAAGTGTCTTCCTGTAACAGTCTTCTTTGAACCACTTAGTGTCCTGTGTGCAGGAGCAGCTATGAAGTGCTCCTGAGTTTGTTCCTAAAACACATACAGACTCCCTCCCCCATGCATCATTCCCACATATCTTTCCCCAAACACTGCATTTCTGCACGTATACGGTGCAGAGGTCACGGGCTGAGCCATCTTCATACACAGGTGCTTGCACCGAGTGTGTGTGCGCACCATCTTGGATCCAATCGTCACTCCCCCAATGGCAGTTTCGTTACAATGTAATGTATAATGTGCAAAAATGCAATATATTGCAATACAGTAATATTGCAGTATATGGTAGGAACGCTAAGACCATCTAGTAAAAATAAATGTTTCAAAAAAGTTTAAAAAAAATTTAAAAAGTTAAAAACCTAAATGTTAAAATCACCTCTCTTTCCCTAAACTGATATAAAATGTAATTTACAGTAAAAGTCACAGACACAATAGATATGCCCGATCAAAATGCCCAAAAATACTCAAAATGGCCAATCAAAATATAAAAACAGTTGTTGCCGGGCTGAACCACATAACGGAAAACAGCACCCAAAATGTCCGGAACGCTACTTTTACACCATTTTACATCACATAAAAATGGAATAAAAAGAGATCAAAATTCTGCACAGACTGCAAAATGGTAGCCATGAAAAGGTTGGTCATTTTGCAAAAAATGACCCCTAGCAGAGCTCCGTACACCAAAGTATGAAAAAGTTATTAGCGTCAGAAGATGGCGAAAAATATTTTTAGTTTTTTGTACACATTTGTTTTTTTTTTGTTTTTTTTATTTAACTTTTATTTATAAATTTTTCAGTATAAACATTAACAGTTCATTAAAAAGTTTACCAGCAGAATCATAAATAACACATTAACAACCCCACAGCAGGAAGACATACATTGCCTGATTGTAAATCTTATTGTAATACAGACTATATAATCACATTAACAACGTATACGCATATATAAATAACTCATTCCAAGCTCCCTATCGAAAACGCATACAGTGCCTAACTATAGGTCTTATTATGATAAATACTATATTATATACTGTATACGCATATATAATTAACACGTTACCAACTCCCTGACAGAGGGACATACAATGTCTGCCTATAAACCTTGTTGTGATATGTACTACCCGTTACCAACATATACACTTATACATTAATAATTTAGTCCTCCGTGCTAACTTACAAATATATCTTCTGCTATTAGCTTATTACATATCTTCTATCCCCAACCCTCCCCCCTTCCCTACCCAACCCCGGTAAGAGGGAAAAAAAAAAAAAATTATAATTTTTTTTTTATTTCCTCCTCGACTTTACCCATCCATCTTTTTAACCATACTTCTTCCTTCCTTTTCTCAGCATATTTAATTCTTTCAAAATTTTTTAGTCTATTCAGGCTATTATACCAATCTCTAATCGTCAGGGGTCTAGTTGATTTCCAGCCGTAAATCAGCATGCATCTTGCTATTTGTAATGCCAACACCAACCACTGTACTTGATCTCTGGAACCCTCTATATCAGAAGTGTTCCCAAGTACCAGCACCACAGGTGATTTGTTAATACTCAGCCCTGAGATCTTGTTTATCTCTATACAGATTCCCTCCCAAAATTGTGATACCTGCCTGCAATTCCATAACATATGCAGAAAGTCTGCGTTAATTTCCTGGCACCTTAGGCATTTTTCTGTCTGTATTCCCTTAAACCTATTAATATTTTTGGGGGTATAGTATAACCTATATAGGATTTTAAGTTGTATCAATTTGACAGCTTCAGAGAATGCTGGATTACCGGCGTTTTGGTATATACTTGCCCATTGCCTCTCTGAAATAGGCCCAATATTTTCTTCCCATTTTTTTTTGCTGCTATGGTGCACACCATCATAAATATTTATTGAAATAAGTCTGTATATTTTGGAGAGTGTTTTTTTCCTTCCTCTTATTTTCCCCAAATAATCCACCACCTGACTCGTATCTACTTTTAAATAGTGCTTTTTACTTATAGTTTGAGTTCTGTGAGATAATTGAATATAGTGAAAGTAGTGTTTCTCCTCTATTTGGTACAAATCCTTAATCATATTAAATGACATTAATTTCCCATCTACAAACATATGTGCAACTAGATCAATACCCCTACTTTCCCAAAATCTCCGATCCTTGAATTGCTGCAACTCTTTTAAATTGTGATTACTCCATAATGGTGAATATATTATACTATCATTCAACTCATATTGTTTTTTTACCCAGTCCCATATTTTATCAAAACATCTGCAAATTGGTATCCGTGCTAATTCTGCTAGTTTCAACACCCCAGATTCCAGAAAACCCAACCCATTCTTAAATTCCATATTTACCCTTTGTGCTATGTCTCGAATTATTCCATCGTCTTTCCCCCCTAGTATAAATTGCAATATCGCCGCAACAAAGTAAAGAAAGAAATTTGGCAGTGCCCAGCCACCTTTTCCTTTGGGCTTATAAAGATATTCCAATTTAAGTCTCACTCTCTTCCTACCCCAAATTAACTCATTCAGGAGTCTCTCGATAATATTAAAGAATTTGATATTTATCCATATAGGTGTAGCAGTTATAACATGAAGCAATTGGGGTAGCAGGATCATTTTGACCAATGCCAATCTATCTGACTGTGATAGTGGTAATTTAATCCATGCAGATATTTTCTTTCGAATTTTATGTATTAGTGGCATTAAGTTATTTTCAATGTATTCTTTTGGTTCAGTAGACAGTTTGATACCCAGATATTCAATGATATCTCCTTTTGCTAGCACCGTCAAATTCCCCTTATTTACAAAGGGGAATTCGTCCACTGGGAGAAGAGAGGACTTACTCCAGTTTACTTCTAATCCAGAGTGTTCCCCAAACTCTGCTATTATATCCATAATGATCGGGAT
The DNA here is from genome assembly GCA_019512145.1 of Engystomops pustulosus. Taxonomy (NCBI): domain Eukaryota; kingdom Metazoa; phylum Chordata; class Amphibia; order Anura; family Leptodactylidae; genus Engystomops; species Engystomops pustulosus. The sequence continues at coordinate 81,823,847 of CM033646.1, read as the reverse complement.
AGATTCCTCTGTATGATCTACTGTAAACAGTATATCATCCGCATACAATAGCATTTTATCCTCTGACCCATTGCGGCCCCATCCTGAAATACCCATATCACTCCTGCACCTTATAGCTAATGGTTCCAAAAACAGCACAAATAGGATCGGGGAGACTGGACATCCCTGTCTAGTACCTCTTGAGATGTTAAATTCTCCCGTCAACCTTTGACCTATTCTGATTTTAGCTTTCGGATCCGAGTATAGTAGACGAATATAGTTTACAAACAGTGTGCCAAACCCGAATCTCCTCAGGACCTTCCAGAGGAAGGCCCACTCCACCCTGTCGAAGGCCTTAGCCGCATCAATCGACAGGATGGAGCGCGCCCCCCCTCGGCCCAACTGTATCCCTGCCAAGACCTTTCTGATGTTACTAGACATATATCTCCCTGAGAGAAACCCGGACTGGTCGGGGTGAATCAACCCCCCGGCAACAGATTGCAATCTTATGGATAACGCTTTCGCGTATATTTTAATATCTGTATTAATAAGAGATATCGGGCGATATGATTCTATTTCTGTACTAGCTTTATTTTTTTTGGGGATGAGTGATATTATTGCCTCATTCATTGATGTCGGTAATCTTTCCTCTCCCAGTGAATGCCTCAATACCTCCACTAAAATCGGAATTAACACCTTCCCGCATCTCCGGTATAGTTCAAAGGGTATTCCGTCCGACCCGGGGGTTGTATTTCCCGTTATGGTGCCAAGAGCTGCCTCTAACTCTTTCCCCGTGATTGGTTCGTCCAATTGTCCCTTTTGATCGGGGGTTAGCTGCGGGAACTCAATCCCATCGAGATACTCCATAATCTTATCTCCCCCTTGTGATGAGTTTGAGGTATATAGCTCAGTAAAGAAGTTAACAAACTCCCTCTGAATTATATTTTGATCGTTGGTCAAATTCCCCTCCCTAGTCCTAATTACATTTATACCGGGGTTATAATCCTGGCTTTGTACCACCCTGGCTAACATCCTGCCGGGTTTACCCCCCTCATAGTATTTCCTGTATCCTGCAAAGAAGTTGGCATGTTCTGCTTTATTTGTTAATTCATCTGACAAGTCCTTATGGGCCATATTCAATTTTTCAAAGTTCTCTACGTTTGGTGTTATTCTATAATTTTCCCTACATTTTTTAATGTTTTCTTTTAGCTTCCTTTCCTTTATACTTTGGGTTTTCCTAGCCCAGTGAATTTTGTTATATAAAAACCCCCGAATGTGCGATTTTAATGCATCCCAAACAATCCCCATCTCCATACGCCCTTTATTGTCTTCCCAAAATAACTGTATCTCCTCCATAAGGGCTTGGTCCTCGTTCAATATTGTCAACCAGTGTGCGTTGACTCTGAATGGTAATATATTCCCCCCACTGATATTTTTACTTTTTACGTCTAGTACTGTGAGGTAGTGGTCGGATACAGTATTGGGCTCGTATGTCATTTTAATTATATATTCCATAAAGGTCCTGTTGCCCAGGGCTAGATCTATCCTAGACATACTTCTGTGTGATCTACTAAAACAGGAGTATGCTTTTTTTTGTGGGTATTTTTGCCTCCAGATGTCTAACAGTCCTACCTCGTCGCAGATCTTTTTTAGGGGTGTCTCTCCTTCTATTTTCCTTGCAGGATCACAGACTATTCTGTCTATTTCAGGATTCATTACACAGTTGTAGTCTCCACAAGCCAATACTGGACAATTCACACAGCAGCAAGTGCCTAATAATCTCCGAGGAATACGGTGGTGGAATATAAACAAAGGCCAGAACACATCTCAGGCCTTCCAAGATTCCATCAATAAAGACATACCGACCATAATCATCGGATTTATGTTTCAATACCTTTAGATCTATTCTCTGATGAATCAGAACACTAACTCCCCTAGAAAGGTTGGTATGGCAAGAATGAAACTGCTTCCCTATCCATTTACACTCTAATCTACTTATTGTTTCTTGTGTGAGGTGAGTTTCTATTAGAGATACAATGGCTGGGAGGTGCCTGCTTATACAGTCGAAGATAGCAACTCTTTTGATACGTTCCCCCATTCCTCGGATGTTCCAGGTTAATATCTTAGTAGTCCCCATAGCTCAAGGAAGGGAGGAGAAAAAAAAAAAAAAAACCCAAAAAAAACCGAAAACAACCCCCGCCCATCTTACCGGGTTCCCCTCGCCTCTATTTGGCCCACAAGCCATTTCTTGTAGGTCTCTCCACTCCGACCTCACCTCTCCATTTCTCCCCCTCCCTCCGCCCTGCTAGCCCAGCCTTCCCAATAGATACTCTCAGGATAATTTATCACTCTACTTGTTTCATAATCCTTTTATGTCTAGCCACTCCGTAGCTTGTTCCGGAGTTTCAAAGAACAAAGCCTCGTCCTGGTAAATAACCCTTAATTTAGAGGGAAATAAAAGGGCATATCTTAAGTTGGCCTTCTGTAATCTCCTTTTAACCTCCACAAAACTTTTCCTTTTATTTTGCGTAGTTTTTGAGTAATCTGGAAATAGCATAATTTTTGAATTTCCGTGAAACACTTCGCCTTTCTCCCTAACTTTCTTTAATACAGCGTCTCTATCTCTAGACAATAATAGCTTCACAATAAGATGCCTTGGCCCCGCTCCAGGAGGGGGCGCTTTACCTGGTACTCTGTGTGCCCGTTCTACACAAAATAAAGGAGATACATTTTCTTTTCCCACTGTCTCAGTGAGCCATTTCTCCATAAACTCAATAGGCTTCCCACCTTCTGATTTTTCCGGCAAGCCCACCACCCGTAAATTAGCTCTCCGGGACCTGTCTTCCATCTCATCTAATTTTTTCTGGAGGGTACTTCTACCTTCCTTAAGGTGGTTGATCTCTTTTTTCAGCCCACTCACTTCTTTTGTTAATTCATCAATCTTATTATCATTCCCTTTGATTTTCTCCCTTATTCCTTTTAATTCTCCCTTCATCGAGGAGATTTCTGTCTCAAATTTATTCGTCAAATCCAGGACTGAGGCTTTACAATCTTTTATAGCTTGCAAAATTTCAAGGACCGAGTCCTTATTCAGTGTTACATTCGCCTCTAACCCACTATCTTTTTCCGTGTCCTCTATTCCCGCTCTATTCAACCCACTCTCATCCTGTGCGGATCCCTCTATGTTCGTTCTGCTGGACCCCTTGGGGTCTGTCCCTTGTTTCTGACTCACTTTAGTCCTCGTTTGGGGAGATTGCCACATTTTGTCCAATTTGTTCTCTCCCTTTTGTATCCCTTTTTCCTTTGGTGACACCACCCCTTGAGATTTCCTTTTCTCTGCCTTATCAACTTTAGGCGCCATTCCCCTCTCCTTGTCTCGCACCAATTAACCGGTAGTGTAATCGCCCTGATGCAAGCCAGGGAGTCACCCGCAGGTTTGACCCCCCAGACAGCACTGAACTATACCAGCCCACGTGTCGGTTTAAGCAAAAGGGGGGGTTGGCTCAGGACATCCGGGCCAACCAGTTACCCATTACCTTTTATGTGCTAGACAGGTAATACCAAAATCTAATTTTTTCTGGAGGGTACTTCTACCTTCCTTAAGGTGGTAAATCTCTTTTTTCAACCCGCTCACTTCTTTTGTTAATTCATCTATCTTATTATCATTCCCTTTAATTTTCTCCCTTATTCCTTTTAATTCTCCCTTCATCGAGGAGATTTCTGTCTCAAATTTATTCGTCAGTTCCAGGACTGAGGCTTTACAATCTTTTATAGCTTGCAAAATTTCAAGGACCGAGTCCTTATTCAGTGTTACATTCGCCTCCAACCCACTGTCTCTTTCCGTGTCCTCTATTCCCACTCTGTTCAACCCACTCTCATCCTGTGCGGATCCCTCTATGTTCGTTCTGCTGGACCCCTTGGAGTCTGTCCCTTGTTTCTGACTCACTTTAGTCCTCGTGTGGGGGGATTTGCCACATTTTGTCCAGTTTGTTCTCTCCCTTTAGTGTCCCTTTTTCCTTTGGTGACACCACCCCTTGAGATTTCCTTTTCTCTGCCTTATCAACTTTAGGCGCCATTCCCCTCTCCTAGTCTCGCACCACTTAACCGGTAATGTAATCGCCCTAATACAAGCCAGGGAGTCACCCGCCAGTTCGACCCCCCAAACAACACTGAACTATACCAGCCCACGTGTCGGTTTAAGCAAAAGGGGAGGTTGGCTCAGGACATCCGGGCCAACCAGTTACCCATTACCTTTTATGTACTAGACAAGTAATACCAAAGGGACCAATGACAGTCTCGCTATATCCACATTTATATAATAGTGAGTATAGGTCAACCGGCACAGTATGCGAAAACGGGGGTTAGTGGCTAGAGAGAAAGGGTTACTGAATGCAACCAGTGATGGCTAATATACAAATTGTGTTAACCATCGTTATTATTTTTCTTATTACCTTAACTCACAGGTAGACCAGGTACACATTCCTTCAAAGCTAAATTCCTTACTTCAAGGCATGTGTTTTAGGATCCAACCGGCTCCAACCCTTTAACGCCAGTTGAGTAAATGTAATAGATGATCAATATATATAGATAAAACAACAACTAATGGTACAGTAAATGATATTGGGGCTTAAACCGTACAAATATCAGTTGTCAAACAGTAAAGGCTAAAGAGCAGATTATGATGTCAAACGCTTATCAATTTTCTTATTGCCTTAGGCAACAATCAGGCATAACACATGTACACATGTACCTTGATAACTTAAGCCTTACTACACGGCTTCCCCCTATTTATACGACCATCTGCAGCCTGTTCTTGCTAAGCCCGCTATGGGTATATACCGATAGCGGCTTACTCGTTATAAATCGTCCATCACTATGTGAAGGAGGAGAGGAGATTGATGGCTTGCCCAACCGCTTTTCTTTACAGCCAATCTAATCTGTGTCTTTCAGAGTCCACTATAAACCTCGAGCCTCGATTATTCCTCCCCTACAATATTAGTCAGCTTAGTGCCCCCAAACGGTGATTTTTAAGATTAATTGTCCTAGCATCCATTGACCGCAGCGGCAGCTGGTGAACAAGTTAAATATCAACCGTTCTCAGTTTACTTGTTGCTTCAGATGGCAGTCAAGCATGGCACATATACCTAATTTCTTACTCCTTGCTTCAAAACTTGCGCAGACATATACATAGCCAACTACAGTCCCTTCTCACCAAGCACACGGTGGGAAGATGTTAATAAGCGTGCTCAAGGTAGATTTACAGAGCAGGGTTGGTTACAGGCGATACCAGCTTTTGAGCGGAAATACGCCGCCACAGCTAGAGTACAATTTATATATCAGCCATTATCCAGCCAGTTTCCTTATTGCCTTAAAAAGTAGATAGACGGGGCACATATTCTTGAGTGCTTTTATCTTTCTTCAGGGCTTATGCGATAATATATAGCCGACCGCAAACCTTTCTCGCTTATCACACGGCAAAAAGTTATTAGTAAGCAGATTGAGGGCAGTTCAAACAAGCAGGCTAGTAGCCAGTAATCCAGCGTTAAGCAAAGGCAAAAGGTTGTTAATAAGCAGGTTGGAGGCAATTCAAGCAAGCGGATTGGTGGCCAATGAGTCCAGCATTAAGCAAGGGCAAAAAGTTGTTAATAAGCAAATTGAAGGCAATTCAGACAAGCGGGTTAGTGGCTGGTGAGTCCAGGATTAAGCACAGGCCGAAATGCAGACAGAGACGCAGAAGCAATTAGTTTCCGATATGTGATAAAATATCTCACCACCTTCAGCCCACTGGCCGTTGGCTCATATTCCGGGCATCCACAGGCGATATCGTCTGGTAGTCCCTCCGGTCCCTGGCTCCTCCGCAGACCAACGGTAATGTATCTGTGGCCGTCCAGGGTCCCTCTCATGTAAGGGTGTTGAGAAAAAGATAAATATCTCCGTCCGTGGCCACCGGACCTCGCCACCACCGCTGCGCCGACCCTCCAATCAGCGGGATTGCGGCATCACTACCGCTAAGCCGGTTACGGATCCCGGCCACAGGGACCTCAGAGAACGCCAAACCCTCGGAGCACCGGTACCGGCAACAAGACGCCGTCCTCAGCGCTCACATGTCCGGGGGAGGAGACAACTGCAGGCGGATGGCTGCTCTCACAGGGCTCTCACAGGGCTGCATCGGAAGGGGGAGGAGAGGTGAGCAGCATCTTCACGTCATGCCGCTTCCGGTCCCTGACACCTTGTACACATTTGTTTAATTTTTGAAATGTATTAAAACACAATAAAACCTGTATAAATTTGGTACGATAGAGGAAGCCATAGCACCGCAAAGTTAAATTCCAAAAGGCTTATCATCCAGACATAACAGGCGCAGTGCTGTGGCTTCCTCCATCGATAGTGCCTGATTTTGGGTTTGAGCATCAGAACCTTCAGCTGCGAGCACCACCACTTGCAAGTTACTTTGTAGGACTTGTGTATAATGAGGCTTTGCAGCAGCTGAGATATGTAACAGCTAGGACCCAGGACAAAATTGTTGTGCATGTCAGTAATAAATGTGTCGACTAAGCAATAACACACTCCTTTAGGTTCACATTTTTTGTGTCTTGTCGGACACAGAGAAGCCGCGACTCATAACTGGCGCAGACACTTTATAAATACATGTGCAAGATCCAAACGCATTCTATTCTGTGCCAAGTCAGACAGAAAACTGGCACAAATGCTTTAATAAATGTGGGATTCTGAGTTGTGTATTATTTAGTTCTGCAACAGCTGAGTTCTGCTGTGGCTGGCGCATGCATTGGGGGGTTTTGTAGTAGATGGTGCAGGTAGTGGGGATTCTGCAGTGGCTGGAGCGTGAATTGGGAGGTACTGCAGTGGCTGGAGCGGGAATTGGGAGGTACTGCAGTGGCTGGAGCATGAATTGGGAGGTACTGCAGCGGCTGGCATGTGTATTTGGAGTTTCTGCAGTAGCTGGAGTGAGAATTGGGAGGTTCTGGAGCAACGCGATCATGAATAGGGAGGTTCTGAAATGGCTGGTGCGTGGATTGGGATGTCCTGCAGCAGCTGATGCATGTATTGGGAGGTTCTGCAGTGCTTGGCTTGTATATTGGGGGGTTCTGCAGCAGCTGGCGCATGTATTGGGAGGTTCTGCATCAGCTGGATGCGTGAGCCCTCTTCATACATTCCCTATACCTCTGGGCCGTAGAGCTACGGCGCAGAGCGTTAAGGGGTTAAAATTGAGGACCCTTAGGGGGAGGGGGGCCCACTCATTCCTAGTTACGCCACTGGTCAGGAAAGATGTTATCCCTACTTTGGACCAATTGGCATCATACTTGCAGGGTTTTTGCCTTCCCCTGGATCAACACTGTATAAAGTAGGAATAATATGTTGGACTTGATGGACTGATGGCTTTTTCTAATCTTATTTACTACAGCTGTAGAACAGAGATCAGTAAGATACAACAGCCACCAATTAGTTGGAAATGCACAGGCCTTTGCTTTAAATTACTTCAACACATCTGCAGCCACAGGTCATCACTAGTCTCGGTCAGGCTTCAGGGGTAGTGGTGTACCCCTTACAAAAAATCCATCAAATTTTGATCAGATTACATTACATGACGTGATGAATAATAACCCCCTGGACCACCGCGGACGATGACACAAGCCGACATCTGGAACCGGAATCTAAGTGGCTCCCAGTTTTGCAGGAGGCTACGATCTAGAATGTTATCCTCAGGCTCCCAGGATCTCTCCTCAGGCCCAAACTCCATCCAGTCAAAAAGGAAGAACCACTTACCTCTCACTGTTTTCATGTCTAGAGCTTCCTTTACCACAAAGACGTTAGTGGAGTCAGCCCAGGAGCAGGAGGTTGCTGAGAGAAGCAGTTCAAATTGACAGGTTTCAGGAGGGCTCGTTTGGGGGGCCGGAGAAAAAAAACACAAAAAACTTTAACTCACATGGTTAAGGATGGATGGACTTCTGAGGGAACAGACGGAGGAGGAGGTGGGCATGGAATTCACTTGGTTCACCCTTTCCACTTGACCATTCGAGAGTGGGTGATAATCAGAAGAAAAGTCCAGATTTACTTGCAGCTGATGGCACAAAGATCTCCTGAACCCTTTATTCAAAAAACGATGTCCTGAGGAAGTCCATGAAGCTGGAAGATGTAATGGAAGAACAAACTGGAGAGGCAAGGAGCAGACAGAAGACCTGGAAGAGGAACAAAATTGGTCCATTGCCAAGTGTGACCATGGGCGGCTGGGTATCGGTAACAGCAGTAGCAGACCTGCTGGTTTAAGGCAAAATGGCTTATTACGAGCACAGGAAGTGCAGGACCCCACAAAATCCAGAACTTCTATGACCAGGTCAGGCCACCATTAGAAACGGGAAATGGGGGCCACAGAGCGTTGCACCCCAGGGCGCCCAGCCAGACATGAACAATGTCCCCAAGTCAATATCCTCTTTTGAAAAGCAGGTCGGACAAAAGTCTTGCTGCGGGGAGCTGCCGAAGATCCACCGAAACAGCAACAACAAGTTGTTCAGGAGAAATAATATGCTGAGGGTCCTCTCCAATGACATCAGGGCATGAGAAAGGGCATCACCCTTGATATTCCTCTCAGCAGGACTGAAGTGGATCAGGAGATTCTTATGATCTGTACAGTCATGGCCAAAAGTTTTGAGAATGATACAAATGTTAATTTTTAAAAAGTCTACTGCAACAGGTTTTATAATGGCAATTTGCATATACTTCAGAATGTTATAAAGAGTGATCAGCTTAACAGCAAATAATTGCAAATTCAATATTTGCCTAGAAAATGAACTTTTTCTCCCAAAACACATTTCAACTGCATTTCCGGCCTGCCTTAAAAGGAGCAGCTAACATTGTTTCAATGATTGCTCCATTAACACAGGTGTGGGTGTTGATGAGGACAGGGCTGGAGATCAATATGTCATGATTAAGTAAGAATCACACCACTGGACACTTTAAAAGGAGGCTGGTGGTTGGCATCATTGTTTCTCTTCTGTTAACCATGGTTATCTCTAAAGAAACATGTGCAGTCATCATTGCACTGCAGAAAACTGGCCTAACAGGGAAGAGTATCGCAGCTAGAAAGATTTCACCTCTGTCAACAATCTATCACATCATCAAGGAATTCAAGGAGAGAGGTTCCATTGTTGTTAAGAAGGCTCCAGGGTGCCCAAGAAGGACCAGAAAGCGCCAGGACCATCTCTTAAAAGTGTTTCAGCTTTGGGATTGGGCTATGGGCAGTGCAGAGCTTGCTCAGGAATGGCAGCAGGCAGGTGTGAGTGCATCTGCACGCACTGTGAGGTGGAGACTCCTGGAGGAAGGCCTGGTGTCAAGGAGGGCAGCAAAGAAGCCACTTGTCTCCATAAAAAAAACACAGGGACAGACTGATATTCTGCAAAAGGTACAGGGAGTGGACTGCTGAGGACTGGGGTAAAGTTATTTTCTCTGATGACTCCCCGATTGTTTGGAACATCTGGAAAACAGCTTGCTGTGCGATGTGTTTTGCATAGCTTGTAGGAGTGTTGCTAGTTCCCAATTGCAAACATTTATGTCTCATGCACCTGCCATTTTGAGAAGCTCCTACCCAATGCGCTTCAATTCTGTTTTTAAATGCAATTCAAATGCAGCGTGTGAACACCATCTCAGCTTGGGGTTGCATTGCATTTTGAAATACATCAGAAATAAACTGCACCCATATATACAGGATAGGAATAGTAGTACTGTGCCGTGCCCATATATAAAGGTTTTGAGCAGTAGTAGTGCTTTGCTGTGCCCATATATGCAGGATAGTGGTAGTAATATGGTTTCCATATATGCAGGATCAGAATTGTATTACTGTGATATGACCAGATAATGTAGAATAGGAGCATTAGTACTGTGCTGTCCAGCCCCGCTATATGGAGGGTATGAGAGTAGAGAGTAGTATTATACTGTGCATATATATGTATATATATATATATATATATATATATATATTCGTATATATGATAATTATAATAGCTTTAGTTATATAGTCCAACCATATTCCACAGTGCTGTACATATTATGGGGTGCTAATAATAATAATGCCTTTATTTTTATAGTGCACACAGATTATGCAGTACTTCACAGAACTTGCCAAATCAGTCCCTGTCCCCAATAGGGCTCACAATCTAATCGACATACCAGAATGTTTTTTGAGTGTGGCAGGAAACCTGAAGACCCAGAGGAAACCCACGCAACCACTGAGAGAACATACAAACTCTTTGTGGATGTTGACCCTGGGACTTGAACCCAGGTCCCCAGCGCTGCAAGGCTGTAGTGCTAACCAGATGAAACAGGAGGAATAATAGGCCCGCTTACAAGGTCTTACAGTCTATGAGGATGAAAGGGTGACACAGAAGGTGACTTGTAAAATGGCCTAGTAATTCTTTAACCCCTTAAGGACATAGATCATTTTCATCTTAAGGACCTAGCCAATTTTTCAAATCTAAGATGTGTCACTATATAGGATTAAAACTTTAGAACACTTTATCTTACCAAGATGATTTTCAGAATGTTTTTTTAGTAATATGGTGTACTTCATTATGGTGGTATATTTTGGTTGAAATGTTTTGCATTTATAAAAAAAAAAAATAAATAAAAAACTGTTAAAAACATCCCTTTTAAGCTTATTAACCATTTAAGCATCGGACATGAATTAAAACAAAATGGAGGTTCGATATGGAATTTTAAATTTTGACAAAAATGTTTATTTACCACTGTGTGCTGTAGTGGCGGTGCACAATGTGGCTTAGTTGGGAAAATTTAGCTGAAAGGGGAATTCCAGGAATCAGCATAATTCATATACAAATGGGCACTAAAAATATAAGCTAATATGTAATTAGTTGTTATTTAAAATTTTGCTCCCCTTAGCACAAAATGCTGGTGACATACACTGTGATGGAGAATTAAAATGCTACTGGCCCTTTAATCAGCCCGTTAATTTCCTCCGCACGGTCCGTTGCAGGACAGAAGATGGCTGCTGGTCACATGTCCACATCACATGGCCTGAACCTGCCTGGGCAGGTCATGTGATCACCACTATGTTTGGCTGTAGTCGGTTGGTTGCAGCACATCCAGTATGGTCAGTGTTATGGTGATGGCAGTTACACATCATTACTATGGTAATGAAAGTCTGTTATATCATCACTGTTAGCAGAGCATAAGTGGTAGGAGGAGTTACTGAGAACTAAAGGATCATGGAACTAGTAGTTTCCAGTGGCGGCCATCTTAGTGATAACTCCACCTACTTTAGGGAGGCCATAAACTTTAAAATTAATTTAAGCTTCGTTTTGTGACATTGACATTGAGTATTGTTGTATTCATTTAGTTATATCATCATGGGTTTTTGTGTCAGACGTTCATATTCCTGGAATACCCCTTAAAACAAATTTCAGGTGCTTTCAGCCTTTAAAATATTAGAACAAAAGAAATCGCAGTGAAGTATTAAAACACAAAAGCACAAAAAAACTCCACACATATTTGGTATTGCCACGTCCGTAAAAATATGTATAATAAAACAAAATGATTACTGGAAACGCCAGAGAAAAAAAAAAAAGCAAAAATATTTAAGAAAAAAGATCATTTTAATTAATAGCTTAAAAAAAATGCTCTTAAAAGTGATTTAAAAAAAATGTTCCGCACTCTAAAATAAGCCCAGTAAAAATAATAAAAAAGAAGCCCCCTACTTTTTCATTTTTACGTGTACAGACCTGTGTGGGGGCTTTTGTGCGTAACAAATTTTACTTTCCCGTAATGTTATTTATTTTAACATGCCATGTACTGCGAAGCTGAAAAAAAATTCCAAATGTGGAAAAATTGAACGTGCGTCACGTTCTTGTGGGCTCAGTTCTAACGATTTTGACTGTGCACTCAAAATAACATCTCAGCTGTATTCTTTGGTTCGGTGCGATCGCGGTGATACCAAATTTATACAGGTTTTATTGGGTTTTAATACATTTTCAAAAATTAAACGAATGTGTACAAAAAAGAAAACAAACATTTTGCCATCTTCTGAAGCTAATAACTTTTTTATACTTTGGCGCACAGAGCTGTGTGAGGTGTCAATTTTTGCGAAATGAGCCGACCTTTACATTGCTTTCAGTTTTAGGTCTGTGTGACATTTTGATAATTTTTTATTCCACTTTTTATGTGATGTAAAAAAGTGTAAAAGTCGCATTTTGGACATTTGGGCGCCATTTCCGGTCTCGGAGGTCACCGCTCGCCGTAACCGTTTTTATATTTTGATAGATCGGGCATTTTGGGACGCGACGATACCTAATGTGTCTGTGATTTTTACTGTTTATTATATTTTATATCAGTTTCTAGCGAAAGGGGGGTGATTTGACTTTTTAATATTTTATTAAATCTTACTGGCAGTGCCTGCAGGCATCGGGACCCCAGAGATGCCATAGCAGCGATTGCCCCCCCCCTGAAAACGGCTGGGGGGCCATCGTGGGGGAAAGACCCCCGAGAGGCATGTTAGATGCCGTGGTCGTGCTCACCGCGGCATTTAACAGGTTACACACCCGAGATCGGAGCCAACTCCGACCGTGGGTGTTACACTGGGGTGCTGACTATATGTTACAGCCGGCATCCCGTGTTTGCCGATGCCGGTTCTGCTCCGATCCAGCGCTAAGTCACGGGAAGGGGTTAAAGGGCATTCCCTCTCCAGCAAATTAATGTTATTGTTTACATGATGCAAAAGTATAGAGTTTTCCAATATACCATTTGCATAAATTCCTTGCGGTATTATGGATATCTGCTTGCTGTCATTTTATAGAACTTTTTAAGTAGAACGTAGAGAAAGGATTCTAAAGGAATTGGAAGTGGAGTTGCACCTACATCAAGCCCTGAGGAGAAATGCCTGATCTAGAGGTATTTGAAGGAATTTTTTATTTCAGGTGTTCAGGAGGTTTCACTAAAGGGGAGTATAACTGACCCTTCATAGAGATAAAGAGTGCCAATAGTTGTTAAACCCTTACCTATCCAAGAGGAGAAATCTGAGACAGGAATAATGGCCCATATTTGTTAATGCCTTTGCGCCAGTTTTCTGTCTGACTTTGCACACTTTTTTTTTAGTGCAAACTGCTTGCAAATGCATTTATACAGTGTCCAAGACATATTTGTGGCGCGGCTGCACTATTCCCAACACAACACAAAATTCTACACATAAAGGGGCGTTCCTGTGTACGGGCAGAGCTTGCAACACATTTATCATGCAGTGTCTGACAGAATTGTCACACACACTATGTTAAAGGTGCACCAAAAAAAAAAAAAGTTGGTGTACTCTGCCAGAGCAGTGCAGGAAGCACCAGATTCCTGCAGAAGGATTCATGAATCTGTCACGCACTGGGGCTCATTTACTAAGGGTCGTGGATTGCATTTCGTCGGACTGTTCACAGTTTTCAGGATTTGCGCCCGGTATTTAACAGGGGTTTGCGCTGTTTGTGGATTGTGTCGCAAGCAATGGAATTGTGGCGCAGCTGCGCTGGCTTTCAAAAATCGGGAAATCTGGCGGGCCTGAGCAGGGAAGCCACATATGCAGGATATCAGGCGCACGATCTTAGTGAATCACGGCAGAGTACATGATCGTCGGACACTCCGCACTTTGTGAACCTCGCGGGACCGGGTCATTAAATGTGTCCCACTGTGCCCCCTATAGGCTAACTGCACATAGGGCATTTTGCACTATTTTTGATAAATCTGGGCCAATATGTTGAACAGTATTAAGAGGAACAGCTCTATGTCTGAGGGGAATTAATTTAGGAGATTGTAACAAACCTCACCACAAGGATGTGGATGCCCTAAGTGTAGAGAGGTTTGTAGGCCATGGGGATTTGCCCACCCTGGCTTTTCACAACCAGTCTCCGGAGGGCAAGTTAGGAAAAGTAGAAGACTCAATTTGCACCCATAACTTGGTCATATTCCCCTGCCACAGTGATCTGACTTAGTCAGCTATTGCTGCTCTGTAATATGACTTAAAGGGCATCTACCACCAGGATGAAGTATTCTAAACCCAGCACACTTACATACCGGGGTGTGCCTCCTCTGAATCTGCTCTTCTTTTAGCTTCTTATGCCCTGGTTTATAAAAAAAAAAAGGCCTTCATAAATTATGCAAATGAGGTGTTAATGGAGCCTAGAGCCCCTTAGGCTCATTTGCATAATTTTAAAGCATTTTTTTTAAAGAAGAGCATAAAGCTAAAAGAAAAGCAATACAAAAATGTAGGAAAAAAAAAAGAGTCTCACATACCCTGGCTTATCCGTAAGGTGGAGCTTTCCACGGCATCTGGCATATAGAGCAATCCAAAGAAGTAGTGAGAAAAGGCCAGAGCACATCAAGATAAAGTCCAACGATGCTTTGTTAAATGTCCAATTTAACAATACATCAAGTTCATACATGTTCAAAAGAGCATTTTGTTCGTGAAACATGAGATCAGTAACTTCATTTTGTATCTTAGGTGTTAAAGAAGATATTGGCGTTTTAGTATTCCCATAATCCTCTATTAATAGTAATAGTCCTTGCAAATCGGTTTACATCAAGTAAAGTCTGAAAAATGTCACAATTGTGATGGAACATAAAATTGAGTAATTTTTCTAGAACTGAAAGTCGGTCCTTCGACAGAATTGTAGGTAACATAATAATGTTCAACTTCAATATCTATTTCTTGCGCATTTTTTCCGCAATCCTCGCCGGTTTAGTTTGCCCCGTTTTTTTTGGTTCATTTTGGAAGGATTATGTATTCTTTTTGTAACTTTTCCTGTTGCCAGATTTCACCTTCTGAAAGACTCACAATAAGGACATTTCTTGTTTGCTTTTTTTTCTCATCGAGCATGTTAACTGCCCAGTTAAGGGAGGGGATTGGAGGAAAGTTCTCCTTAAGAAAGAAGCGTTCTGCATTCTGGCTTTAAATTCCAGACATCCTAATGGAATGAATTCCAAAAATGACTTAACATGTCATCTCTATATTATTGTTTACATACGTAGTAAAAATGTTCGAGAACCTTTACCGGTTTTTACTTTCACCTAACTGGCGTATTGACGTATTGTGATACTAATTGGTCAGGCATATGACTGTCACAAGGTGTGTTTTTAACATGATTTTGATATACCATGACTAGGGCTCAGTATTAAGCTGAAACGCGTAGGTGTGTTGTACCTACACAGACCTTGCACACAGATTGTATGTTATTTTTAATGGACATTTAATAAAGAATTGTTGGACTTTATCTGGTAGTGGCCTTTTTTCACTACTTCTTTAAAAGAAGAGCAGATCTTGCCACCAGTATGTCAATGTGCTGGGTTTACAATACTTCGTCTTGGTGGAAGATGTTTTTTTAAAGCATGGGCACCCCAATTCCCCTTCCACTATTGGCTGAGTTAAGTTAAGGTAGTAGGGGAAACCCTCGCTTTTTGACCCTTCCAAATAAAGGAAGTTTAAAATTTCTGGAGGCAGTGCAAGAGGGATTTTGGTTTAAAGACCTGGACATTTCTAAAATAATATAAAATTTTGGGGAGAATTATTTTTATAGTATAAATGTGGCCAATCCAAGAGATAGGCAGATTAGAGTACCTTTTTAGTTCCTTTGACAGCAAATTAAATAGGGGTGGAAATTTGCTGCAACAAATTTATTGATAGGATAGGTCAGAATAATTCCCAGATATGGCACAATGCCCTGCGACCACTAGAGGAGAGTCTGCAGAGAGGGGGAAGGGGGATTCCAATATTCAAAATCAATAATTTGGATGTGTTGAGTTTATAGAGGCTTAAGGTGCAAAAGTGGCTTCAGATCATAGACACCCCGCCCAAAGACCTCTCTGGATCAGTCAAACATAACACTGGTATTGAATTTTTTTTTTATTTGAAGTTCCATTAATACAGAATTGGAAAAAAATAGAAAATTGGAATTTGATATTTCGTGAATGTTGAACTGAAAAATTGGAAAGTAGGAAATTTGGGAATGTGGAAGAGAAAAATTTAAATATTCTGTTCTGGGAATGCGGAAGTAAAAAATTGGAAAGTGGTGCTTTGGAAATGCGAAGCTGAAAAATTGGAAAGTGATATTCCAGGAAAGCAGAATTTATTCAGATATTGGATAAACCAATTTGCATTGGATCTTTACTTTGTTAATCTTAAAAAATGTTAGGATGTCCAGGTTGGTTATAGAGAGGTGGATATTCTTGTCAGTGATGATGCCACCAGCGGTGCTGAACATATGCCCTGACAGCATACTGGCTGCGGGGTAGAACAGTACCTTCGAGGCATAGAAGGCAAATTCTGGGCACATGTCCAATTTTTCCACCCAGAAATTGAATGGTAAGGACCTATCCTTCAGTACCAGGAGACCCTTGGACAGACAATCCTCCACCATACAAGTCACAGTCTGCCTCCTGGTACTACATCCTTTGTCTGTTGGTTGAGGAAAATTGAATATGGAGTTTTACATTGTGGCTATGTCAACTCTCCCTCCAAAGGTGGTGCTGGTGTCCCTGCTGCGTTGGTGACTTCCTCCTCCTCATGCTGCTACTGGGAAATCTCCCAGTGCAGTGCAGAGGACAAAGCAGTAGTAGACTGGTCTGGGAACCCACCCTGCAAGCCTTGTGTGGACTGGCCTGACACCTGTTCCTTGTCTGCCACCATTACATCCTCTAACATGACCAGAAGAGCTTTTTCTAGCAATTGAAAGTTGAGGATGGTAGACCTAATGATGGAGTCATTGGTGCTGACCATGGCAGCATATTGGAAGAAGTGCAGCATTGAACTAATATCCCTCATGGAAGCTCAGTTGTTGGTGTTGAAGTCACTGCTGGTCACTACTTCTTCTACTTCACAAATTCCAAAATTGCCTGGTGCTGCTCACACACTCTTTGCAGCATACGTAAAGTGAAATTCCAACTAGTTGGTACATCATATATGAGGTGATGAGTGGGAAGGCCAAAGTTCCTCTGCAGTGCAAACAGGCAAGCATCAGCAGGATGTGAACGCCGAAAATGTAAAAACACTGCATGCACTTTAAACAGTACTCCGGAAGGTCTTTATAGTTCGCTAGGAACCACCAAGTTGAGAATATGTACAATCCATGTCAACTTGGCTTCGCCAAAGCTTATTCTCTCCTATAATCTCTGTACTGCCATACTCTACTTTCATTCAACTTCTTGGATCTGCAATCTGTGTCTAAAGAGGGTCATTGAGATGAAAGAAGCATAAAATAATGTACTGTGGATGTACAATTTTCAGAAAATAATCACCATATAGCATTAAAGCCAATGTCAGGATCAGTGGTAGTGAATCCTCTGTACCACTGCGATGACGCAAGCCGATACCTGGGACTGGAGTGTAAGTGGTACACAGTTTTCACCAGAGCCAGCCACAAAGCAGGTTGGACTTGTTGTGGCGTGGTACCACCAGGTCGTTCCACAGGCGCGACTGCGTCCACGGTGGCGGTCAAGACGGAGTACAGAATTGTAAGGCAAGGTCGTGGTCGAGGACAGGCAGCAGGTCAAGACTGGTGGCACAGGATCAAAGTTGGGCATGTAGTGGAAGCGCAGGAGAGCGGTCAGGAACGGAATAGAGGTCAAAACGGGAAATCAGGATAATCGTACAGAGCGTGATAGAAGCTTTCTCTAAGACTTTGAGGCACAAAGATCAGGCAGGGGACACAGGAGGGGTCTGGGAATTTATCAGGGAAGGCAGCTGGCCAGCTCCAATTATCAGTGCGCTGGCCCATTAAATTTTACAGAGCTGGCCTGCGCGCCCTAGGAGGCAGGGACGCACGCGATGAGCCCCGGGAGACTCCTTTGGAACCATCGAGGTGAGTGAGGCAGCAGGTGCAGCAGGCCACATGGAGGTACAAGGAGACCGCAGAAATGGGTCGCAGGTGCACCCATGAGAGCCAAGTTGCTTATTAAATTGTATATCTGAAGTGGTATCCTACTTGGGCACTTTTTAGGAGTGATGTGTATTGTACATAGATATTATGATTTTTCTGTGGCTGAATACTATATAGAGACAGAGGGGATAATTTACTAAGGGTCCGCGGATCGCATTTCCATCGGACTTCCCAACATTTTCAGGATCAGCTTTCATGCGACAGAAATCGGGTGGCGGGCCATCAGACAGGGGATTTAACATTCAATTTGTGTCGCAAGACAATGTACTTACATACGCCAGTATTCTTCGTGAATCACAGCAGATGTGCATTCCGGTCGGACAATGCACTTTCGGGGATCGCGTAGAATGCGCAAGTAAGTGTGCCCCACAATCTTTAAACTCTTGCAGGATGATGCATTAAGTGTTAATAATCAAACCTGGCCTTTGTAAGTATGCTGTATAATCAATAAGAATATTATTATATAATAATATATTATTTCAGATTTCCACCTGTCCCTAATAATAGGAGCCTCTTCTATACAATTCAGTGCCCGGGTCAGGACAATTCCCTAGTGATGTTAACCTGTCACAAGTGCCCCAGCAATCCATGTCACGGATCGCAGGCACACCCGTGCCCCTCTCCAAGACGCCGATCTCCCCAGCCCGCACTTACCTCTCCACAATCCTGCCTAGTCCAGGCACGTGTCCCTTTTCCCTAGCATGCCAGCACTCAAAGATTTAAAGGGCCAGTGCACCACTGATTGGCGCTGGCCACTTCCGGGTTTCCATAAAACCCGGCGGCTCCCATCATTCTTCGCTGGATCTTTGAGCTATTCTGCGATAAGAGAAAGCTTCCCAGCGTGTTCCTGTTCCCTGCATTTGTTCTTGTCCCGTTCTCCCTTGATCTCCTATTGCTGACCACAGACCTGTACTGTGAACTTGCATCTCTGTTGCCAGCCCTGACAACTAGCCTGTTCCTGACTATGAGCCTGAACGCTGCTTCTATACCTCGCCTTGGCTGCCACCACGGGCTAGTTGCAACTGTGGAACGACCTGGTTGCGCCTTGCTGCAGCAAGACCATTCCACTTTGCGGCGGGCTCTGGTGAAGACCAGGTACCACTTAGATTCCGATCCCAGGTGTCGGCTAGGACCATCTCCCACGGTGGTCCAGGAGGTTCACTGATCCCGAATACCGACATAACCTGTTACTTTACATTGTTACTCAGTGTTATTGTTGTTTTAGCTCCTATCACTCTCTAGGCTGCTCAGTGTAATAGTCCAGGGTGCCTCCCTTAGCAGACACATTATGACCCATCTAGCTCTGTGGGGTGACAATGTGATTAGATTATCAGGGTAAAAGGAGTATATACACTTTCATCTGGCGCCTGACATTGTACTGACACACAGAGAGATGAGACCATTACACTGTCACACTGTTAGCTCTGTGACATCTCACAGATATGTGCCTGCCCCCCCCCCCTCCCCTGGATCACATATCTCTTTGTAGCTTGCAGACTCTCTTTGCTCACAATATCCTGGCAGGAAGTGAATCAGTGAAAGTCTCTGAGCTTCGTGCATGAGACGTGGCTACATGCTCAGAGCAGAGAGACAGAAATCTCATCTGCACAATGTCACACAGAAATCCAAGATGGCAGCCCGACCCTAAGTCAGAAGTTAAAGGATAGTGTCTAGGGGCATCTGAAATTGTGGACAGCAGGATTGATAGAGACCGGTTGGACTTAAATCTGTGAAATAATTCACTGTTATTAAGAAAAATGCAGTAAGGAAAAAAAAAGAGAATGTGTTATTTTGTTATCCTGAGTAAATGTAAGAAACTTGTCTTCATGGGAATACCCCTTTAACCCTACATATATCTACATTAATACCTTAAGGCTCACTGACATATATATCCATCAGCGAGCTATTAAGAATGTATGAAGAGGACTCACGGGGTGAGCACTCTTCATACAGACATGGCGTTTGCAGCAAACAGCCATGGCTAACACCTGTGGTTCTAGCATCGATCATTGGTGTTAACCCCTTGTTTGCTGGTTCATGGTTACCACCATCTAGGTTGAGATCACTGCTCCCCGTAATGTTATCAGGGAGCGGTGATTGGTTGCCATGACAGCCTCCGGTCTTTGTAACAAATCTTCAGAAACCATGCAGCCTCTGGTCTGACAATGTAAGCCAGTGGCTCATTGTAATGAATCCTATGTAAAAACGCCATATACTGCAATACAGCAGTATTGCAGTATATGGTAGGAACAATCATAACATCTAGCGTTTACTTAAAATAGTAAAAAAAAAAAAAATATTCAAAAAAGTTAGAAAGTTAAAAAAATAAAAATTATAAAATAAAATATTAAACATTCAAATCACCCTCCTTTTCCTAGAACTGATATAAAACTAAATAAACAGTAAATATGTTAGGTATCGCCACATCCCAATCTATCCAAATATAGAAACAGTTATTGCCAGCGGTAAACCACATAACGGAAAATAGCACCCAAATGTCCAAAATGCAACTTTTACACCATATTACGTAACATAAAAAATGTAATTAATATTTAAATCAAAAGGTCACATAGTTACCTCACACAGCTCTGTACATGAAGTATGAAAAAGTTCTTAGCATCAGAAGATGGCATTTTTCTGTACACATTGTTTTAATTTGTCAAAATGGGGCTGGCTGTATACCACATGGGGGCTGGCAGGCTGGACACCCCTGGGGGCTGGCAGGCTATAGGAACCTGTGACCAATGCATTTCCCACCCTCAGATTATACTCGAATCAAAAGGTTTTTCCAGCATATACTCAAATATATATACGGTATATAACCTTTGTTTCTAATGTCCAAAACTTATAACACAAATTACTGAAGCTTCATAATACTATGTGTCACTAAATGTTTACATAAAAAAAAACTGAACA
Source organism: Engystomops pustulosus (assembly GCA_019512145.1). Taxonomy (NCBI): domain Eukaryota; kingdom Metazoa; phylum Chordata; class Amphibia; order Anura; family Leptodactylidae; genus Engystomops; species Engystomops pustulosus. The sequence goes on along the minus strand of CM033646.1, from coordinate 81,803,022 downwards.
TTTCTGTTAAATTTTTGTATAAACCTATCAGTGTATAATAATATGTGGCTCCAGAAATAGTTTATATCCTCATGCAAAAAGAAATGTTAAGCAAATAAACTCAAAGACTATCTTCTCATTGTCAGGATTTATCTCTCTTAAAATTTTCTTCAAAGGCCAATCAATACATAAATAATTAATTTGATGAAGAAAAACAAAGTGATTAAGTAAGCATGTTGAGGGGAGGGTGTAAAATTTTACGCATTGATGATGAAAGTGGGGCCCCTGCTGCCTCGACAACAAAAGATTCTAAGAACTCTAAGCACTGATCGAGCAGGCCTGCCTTTCTTCTGGCACAGCATTATTGGATTTCAGAACAAAGGAGGATTTTTTTAATGCATTTATGGAAAAAATAGAAGCCACAGTGTCTAGTCCTCAGCAGCTCCACTTTAATGTAAAACACAAACTGAATGCCGAACACTTAACATCAACAATAACAAACAGAATAAACCTAATTAAAACAATGGGGCACCAGCACTAAAAATCATAAATTGTGGCACTCATTCTTCATGAGTATGGCGCTCCCTGCACTGCCCTGACAACTTTTTTGGTACACCTTTAACATTGGGCATTCAACACACTTTTGTCGGACTTTGCATGATAAATGGGGCACATGGTTCGACTGTGCATCGGAACGCCATTTTCAGTTACAAAATTTGTACAAAATGATACAAAATGCACCACATAGGTGGCAAGGACACTTCTTAAATACATGTTCAAGCAGTTTGCACATGAAAGAACATGCAAAGTCTGACAGAAAACTGCCGCACAGCCTTTAGTAAATCTGACCCTTATGCCTTATCCTTTCTCTTGTTCAGTAGCAACTCAATATGATCTTTTTATGGATACAATAAAAATAACAGTTAAAATAGCAAGAATAATCCAGGTTATTCCACAGATTTTTAAGACTGGGTAAATTCTGTACAAACAAGCATATAAGTAATAGGGGTCTATAAGGGACATTAAATTAATTCTTTAGATACGCTTGCAGACAGCGTCCCATGCCACTGACCACCCACCTCTACTTTGGGCCCCAATCACCCAAAACAAAGTGTGATTTGGTAGATGTATTTCAGGAAAGTGCTCACTTTATGGGATTGTTAAGGAAACTCACGTCTGGAATACTGTACACAAAACTACCACACAGTCTGAGTGCAGGCTGACAGAACAGAGCAAGAGGGCGAACTAACCCTGCACTGATCTACCAACTAGACCCTACCAAGGCAGAAACCCCCTTGAAGGTAGGGAGCCTCTGTCGCAGACACCTAACTACCCTGCAATGCCCTGAGAGGCGAGAGGAACCCAAATAGGTCTGTCAGCCGCAGTGAGGTCATACGGACAGAAAAACTGAAGTGTAGGCGTTAGGACAGTATTCAGACAGAGGGAAAAAACATGACGAACAAGGATGAAACAAGTAGGGTTCAAGACAGCATAAGAAAGCAAAGCAGACACGAGGAAAAAGAACTAAAGATGTACAGACACTGAAAATAGAAGGGTAAACAAAACCGCCGGGTCACACCAGAGGGTACGTCAAGGTCAAACCACTAGACAAGGAAGAGTAACCTAACTGGTGAATACAATACCAGGGTAAAGTAAACAATGCTACAGGAGACCAGGAATCCAGCTAGGCTGTAAGTTCCAGAAAGACAAACACTGGCACAGGTGGAAGGTCCAGATCCAATTTATGCAGCCTGAGATCCGCCCCCAGAATCCCATAGGAGCAGGAACCCAGGTTGATTCAGAAGACAGACAGCTTTAATTTCCCTAAAGCGCACGCGTTCTGGATGCCCGCTGCCCCGCGCGTGCAGCAGGGTTAACTCACTGTGGACCGGGGGCGGAGCCAGTGCGGGGAGGAGCAGAAACTCGGGGAGGACCACTAGCATTGTCAGCATGGAGGGTAGAAGGACCAGCAGACGCGGTGTCCCTTCCAGCGGATCTGACAGGGATATTATTGGTGGGTGCAATAATAATTCCTCCAGTGTCATGAGGAAAAGAAAACAATGGTATAAAATGATGAATTATTCTGATACACCATGAAAGAATTTTAAATTTATTAGGCAAGTAAAGTACCTGAGTAAATCAAAGTATACAAATATCCTGCATAGGTCGCTTCCCTGCTCAGGTCCGCCGGAATTCACCCTCTTCTTCCTGGTGCATGTAAGTGCATTGTCTTGCGACACAATTTGAAAGGTTAATCCTGCGCTCAGTCCGAATCAGTCGCATTGTCCGATGGCTCGCCCCCCAATTTCTGTTGCATGAAAGCCAGTGCAACTGCGCCAAAATTCTATGCAATCCCAGCAAAAATCCCTGTTAAATACCTGTCAAAGTTGCGCAAATCCCGAAAAAGGCGAACAGTGTGATGAAAGTGCGACCCTTAGGCCCGTTCCACACTTGCGAGTGTGATGCGATGAACTCTCATCACACTCGCAACGCATGTTGATGAAAACCTGAAAGACCCCTTCAGGAGGAAACGGCACAGCAGACTATCTTGAAGAACTCCAGATCCTGGACGGTACGTGGCGGTACTGTAGAGGCGAGCTTCACTCGTTGTAGAGGAAGATGGCCCAGTAAAGGTGTGACGAGAGGAGGAATCTGCTAGATCCAACATTGCACTGACAGAGGGAAGACCAGGCATTTTAAGACAAAAGGGGGGGTGAGATGGGAAAAACATGGGTGGCTTTGTCTCAAAATGACACAAAGGAAAGAAGGAATCCAAGGAGGTACACTGAACACGAAGAAAAAAGAAAAAATTGTCCAGGTACATGCATGGCCCAAAAATCCCCTATGTACATTTGTGGTAGGGTGATCTCAAATGAGAACTACGCAATGGAAGAACTTGACCCTGGATCTATGTGAACAAAAGTCCCATGTCCGTATCGGAGGGAGGGAGGGTATGTTGCAGGGTAGGCTGCCACTAATAAGTAGACTGTTTTAGAATGAATGTGCTGGGTGTTTTGCAATAAGGGGATTTAAATTGTGCATTCCAGCTGGCAAGTCCTGCAATAACAACAACTGACCAGACTCCCAGATTTGTTCCACCCTGGGAAGAGACAGGGCTACATCAAAGGGCCTGATGGAGCATGTGGCATTGAACAGGTGTACTGTTAGTTTGTTGGGGGTGCTATTTTGTTGTTTTACGACGAAAAAACGGTGCTGAGGTCTAGTTGTAACCCAAAGCGCACAAGTGTGGGACAGTGAATTACGGTGTGGCTGGTGGAATTGTGGCCACGTCTAACCATGAGGAGACAATCCGAGACCTTACATCTTGTTTCAGCCGTTGACCCTTCCGTGGGCACACCCCGTTCCCCCAGTCCTCACTTACCTCTCCGCAATTCTGTCACGACTGGCAGCGTCGGCGTGTTCCAGCTCACAGAGCGGCACGCCCGGGCATCGCAGATTTAAAGGGCCAAAGGGTTTTTCCATTCAAAGAGCCAAGCATTCTCACAGCACCCCTGCCAGACTTTATGCTAATAGGCCACAGAGAAAAGCGTGCCTGCGATTCCGTTTCCCTTGTCTTGTTTTTGGGGCTCTCTAGCAGGCTTCGTGACAGCTGCCTAGGAGCTCACTGGAACAGTCGACCCTCTGATGACATTACAAGGGTGAGCAATAGGTATCCATAATAGCAGGCTCTCTTGACAGCATGTTAGATGCCTTGGTCAGGTATTTACAGTAAAAGTGGGTGTGTATGTCTTTACGGTATGGCTGGCCCATATGGTGGAGTTCAGCCATGAGCCTTTACAACACCTATCGCATCGGTCCTGCAAGGATTAAGGGGAGGCAATATAATTACATGTCCAAAAACTTGAATACGAAAGAACCAGAGAACGTCTTAATTAACCCTTTACACTGTTCCACCATTCAGTTTACAACTGATTTGAGGACACTGCTGACCAGCTAAGAGGGCCTATGTTCTCTTCTAAATAAAGGCAAATCAAAATATCACATTTGTTACGGGAAACTTGGAGTACCGCAACGCTGCCAGAGTACCACCAAATGCATTGCTCAGAGTACAGTGGAAAAGGGCTATGCTGTGATATTTGTGATTATCTTGAAGCCTGTTCTCCAGTGCACACAAACTCCAACTAACAGTACTGGAATATAAATTTTTTTGTCAACGTCCTGCTTGCACATAATCCGCAAAAACACCTGTATGGGTAAGGACTTTTACATAAACACTGCTGATCAACTCCATATAACAATCTTATATTGAACTGTCATTTGGAAACTAAACATTAGCATATTTTCAAAAAACAAATCTTGAAATACATTATAACCTTTTACTGCCAGCAGGGCATTTCTGGAAATGTGCGTTTTTGGCCAGAGCAAATTTTTACAAAATTTGACGTTTACCAATTACAGCAAATAGAATTATACTGACACCCAAATAAACCATATATTTTCTGAAATCATACAATTGCCCATTTTTAAAACTGCAATATTAAAGAGTTTATAGACAAAGGTCGCTTTTATGTAAGTTTAAATCAAAGTGTAAATTTTAATAAAGATACATAAAATTTGACTTTGATGGCAAAAATATGTGCTCCAAAGAGAAAAAAAATTTACTTTTCACAATCTCCAAATGTATAAATGAACATGTGTAGAGTTCAGAGATACATCATAGTCATTGATCACATGGATCTCACTAAAAACTAAAGTAAATAAATAATCTGCTTTTCAGCTAGAAATGAAGATACTCACAAACCTAAAAAATATACAATATTTTTGGAAAGCAGACAAACGGGGTGATTTGCACTTGCCTTGATTAACAGTTGACAAGTCTGTATCATCTCATGTACTTTGTGCTAGCACAAATTTTTAAACGAAATGCTTTGAAAAGTTTTACACATCAAAGCAGAGGTTTACGCACAAAATAGGCAATAAAAATAATACACAACAGTGAGCAGATTTATAGTAGCACAATACACAACATCAACAAGAATGACATCTCCAAAATAATTTACTCTAAAATAAACAAAAATCATGCCTATTTTGGTACTATCCACAAATGTGTTTAAAAATAACGTACACACAAAGTAAGAAAGCTCCTATTCTGTCAAAATCCAATTTATTCCAGAAATCACATACTCTACCATGTATACAAAAAATAACTTTTTAACTCATACACAGTAGCACCTTCATGCAACCCTGTCAGCAACACTGTAATAAATTAAAAAAATTACATGAAAATTCTAAATTCCCTCAAAATATGTACAAAAATCAAAATACTTGTATAAAGAAAATATACTTTCCTAAAAACAGTAAAGATGTGAGGTGGTTCATAAATATGTCCACATGTGTATTTTCACAAAATAGGGCAACAAAGGGAACGTTAAATTCACAGGTGCCAAACATTTTTTTGCAGGTGCAAGTGTGTTCTCAGATTTTTCGGACAGTGAGAGTAAAAACATGAACATAGTTGATTATTACCTTTCAAAATTTAGCAACCTGTTAAAGTCAATATTTACATATCTGTGAGGTTGTCAGCAGCTCCTGTGTGCAGCATGGTCCAAATCTCCCTGCTGGCTAAGAATCTGGAAGGGGGACACAATCAGAGGGCTATAACTTTGGCTCTGTGACACCTAAAAAACAATCTTCCACTGAATCTAAATTTTTGTTTCTAGAGTCAGGAAACCGGGGATTTTAACTCATAATGCCGTCAGGCACTTAAAGAGGAATATCTCGGGTTCCCACTTCTCTCCAGAAAAAAACACTCAGGGACAGATGATATTTGCAAAGGTACAGGGAGTGTGAAACTGCGTGAGGACTGGGGGAAAAGTCATTTCTCTGTTGAATCCCCTTCCAATGTTTTGCAACATCTGAAAAACAGCTTGTTCGGAGAAGGCAAAGTGAGCGGTACCACCAGTCTTGGTCTCATGCCAACTGTAAAGCATCTGCAACCATTCATGTGTGGGGTTGCTTCTCAACCAGGGAATCGGCCTCTCCCACAGTCTTTCCTAAAAAACACATCCATGAAATAAAGAATGGTACCAGAATGTCCCCAAGGAAACTTCTCCCAACCGTCCAAGAGCAGTTTGGTGATTCACAATGCCTCCAGCATGATGGAGCACCTTGCCATAAAGCAAAGGTGATAAAAATGAAGGCTCAGGGAACAAAAAACCTAGAGATTTGGGGTCCATGGCCTGGAAACTCCACAGATCCTAATCCCATTGAAGAACTTGTTGTCACCATCAAGAGGAGGGTAGACAAACAAAAAACCAACAAATGTGACAAAATGCAAGCATTGATTGTGCAGGATGGACTGCTATCAGTCAGGATTTGGTCCAGAAGTTGATTCAGAGCTTGCCAGGGAGAATTGCAGAGGTCTGAAGAAAGAAGGGTCACACTGCAATATGGACTTTGCCGGCATTAACTCATCTGTGAATAAAAGCTTTTGTACTTATATATGATTGCACTTGTATTCTGTATGTGATAAAAACATCTGACAAACATATATAAAAACCAGAGGGCAACAGATCATGTGAAAATATAATATTGTTGTCATTCTCAAAACTTTTGGCCATGACTGTAGTAACGGCCGTAAAATTTATGTCTTCACAGAAATGGATTGGAGTCACTGTACAGGTGGTTCCCCTACTTAAGAAAACACCCGACTTACAGAGAACCCCTAGTTACAAATGGTCTCTGAATATGTAAATTACTGTACTTAGGCCCTAGGCTACATAAACAAGTAAATCAAAGGGCACTTTTGCCATGGACTGTACTTTACATAGGAAACTAAAAAACTCAATAACACAAAAACATTTGAAATCTTAAAGGATTCCTTTAAGGGGGAAAGAGCTGAGAGCTTCCCCTGTTTCTTGCTTGGACAGCTCCGAATCTCAGAATCCCACTCATTACCAGGTGTCCTGCAGTGACAACTACCCTAACTACTCAGTTACCATATATAGCATAATTGGGGCACATTAAGAATGTGTGAAACTGCACTAAAAGTGGTCTGCTTGGCATAATGGTGCGCCCTTCCATGATGAACGGGAGCCAGAAATCATGAATCTGTCGCTTCCCTGGGACTGGCCGACAGAGTTCACCAAACTTTTTTGTGGTGCTCCTTTAACATAGGGAATGCAAACAGCCTTTGGATGTTAAATCGGGCTCTAATTTGTGTTACAGGGTGGCGAGTGCAACTTTTTACTATCATAACCACTAGCGTTACACCCGATACTACCAGCTATTAAACATCCACACTTCTGTGCTGAATGCGTAGACGTTCAGTTGGTGTCAGCTCTCGTGGTGCACCAAGAATCATTAATGCGATGGTGAGATGAGTTACTGCTGCAGCAGGAAATACAAGACACAATAAGACACGAGGAGCTGAATCAAACGCAGAGTAGTGAGTAAATACTATTTTATTAGTACCCTGGAACTACATTATATATTGTGACTATTGTGAATTGTTTCTGGAGACAATGTTACCTTTGTGTGGATAGACGGACCAAGTCAACTATTGAAATTGGACGCATACGAGTCAAAAGGAATTGCCTATGTTTATTGCCATTGAACTACTGTTGTTCTACTGGATTATATAAAACTATCTTGTAACATTGGGAACCTATGATATGTGCAAAATAAGCATTTTGATGTTATTTGTAAAATATCTATAAGGTGTTAGAGAAAAAATATTCTATTTTTTTTATTTCAAGAATGTGTACTATATGAAATTCTTTGAAAAATTATTAGTTAATGAAAGGTTTATTATAAAACGTTTTTGCCCCCAAATGGCAATGAGGATAGAATATTTGCAAATTTATTAATATCAATATGTACAACCTTTTATGTGGCCTGTGTCAAATGCCTTGGAAAAACACCAGATATACATAATCCATAACTCTCCCAGATCCAGTCTGGAACTAACCTCCTCATATAAGCCAAACAGATTAGTCTGACAGGACCGATTTGTCTCATAAACCCATTGCTGATGCTGGGTATAAGGTATGTACAGTGAGAAATTCCGGGAGCATCTCTAACAAACCCCTCAAATTTTTCCCCACCACAGAGTTGTGGACTCACGTTTTCAATTAATGACCAACGATTCAGACAAGTGACCGGTATGGATAGGGGGCAAACTGTTGCATGTACCTTAGCTAATATCTTTAAAGCCCATGATTTGAAGAGAGATACATCTTCATATTGGTAATCCGTTGTCAGTATATTCATACTACCTGAGCTACATAGACAATGTGTTCATGGTCTGGTCTGAACAGAAGAGAGAGAGTCCTACAATTTGTTGTTAGCCCCCGATTGAGGGCAATAATGAATATGAAATTTACTTGTTAATTTGGAGTAAGGAACTTGAATTTCTAGAGCTACAAGTATGCATTAGCGCACACTGCATCAAAGAAAAAGGTTTTCGTAAGAAAAAACAACCCAAACTTACGTTTGAGACGGTATAATAAAAACAGATGCATCATTCAGAGAAAGCTTTTACAATTAAAAGACAGGCTATGAGAAAGAGGCTTGTTTACATTCACTTTTGACTTAGCCCAATGAGAAAGAATTAGAACTGCCATGCAAAAGAATGGCATATCTTCGATAGAGACCCTGACTTATAAAAAAGTCGCCAGAAGAAACTAGACCAATTCTTCATTCAGAAGAAAACTGTACAATTAGGACCAGATAGTTGGAAGAAGCTAGCTTCAACGATAAAAAAAAAAGGGCATGGTTAGTGAAAGGCACATTAAAGGGAATCTCCCTGTTCAATGTAAATCTGCCAAATGTCACCTTAGAAATAAAATGTTTGAATATTCAAGGAATATTTACTACAGTTAAACAACTTATCACCTGCAAAACTAGATACTAGTATATGTAATCTTCTGTCCCTGCGAGCTGTTTCATATTGAAAAAAAAGAATTAGACCCCTTTACAATCCGTTCAGAGAACATTACAATCTATCACTTCGGTACGGCTCCCCATGTTTGATACAGCATATATGCATCTAACATGAAGGCAATCCAGATGTACTTAGGGTGCCATTAGATAAAAAGTTATGCTTAAGAGTTGAGGAGTGACTGGCATAGAGAGCTGTTGACGAGGGAAGCCAGATGGTTTTCTAAGAACCAAAAGGACCATGAGGGATTGGGACCTAAGAGATTGGAAGAGGGATGGCTGGCGCGCGCCTCATCCGACGAATCTGCTGTCTGCGCATGCGCAGAGCAGCAGGCCTGGGCCTGTGCGCTCTGGCTCGGAAGTAGGACCGCGCAGGGACCGAGCAGAGATTCAGTGGAGACAGGGTCTGCAGCTCCTCGTAGCTGCGCGGCGAAGATTTTCGGCAGGAGGGGAAAAGAGGCTACCGGGGCGTGGAGTAGTGGCCCCCGTGGTAACCTCAGATGCGGCTACTCCAGTAGCTGCATAAGGAAATTTGAATATTGGGGGCATAAAAAACTTTTCAAACATTGCGGGGACGTGCGGATTAGCCCCTAAAGGCTATCCTCACGTCTATTGAATCCACCTAGCACGCTCTACCTTTATAGGTAGATTCGGTGGTAGGTTCCCTTTAACCTAAATTATGGTCCCAGATGCAAATGTTGTTTTTAGTGTCTATTCTCCTTATGATTTATAATCTGTATAATGTTTTTAAAGTTATGGAGGAGTTTGTTTCAAGACCGTCATGGGAGCTGATGTGACCCTGCATACACCTCCATATACATGGACAAATTATAACCAATGACGTTGACAGATGAGTAGTTAACTGTTATGCGTTTGTAGCGTCGTATCCACGGCTAGACTAAGCGCAGGGGAGTACGTGAAATGGCCCGTCGCCGATTGTTTGTGTCCGTTATTCTTCCTGTCTCATCGTTGACAACTAATTAAGAAGAATCATCCGTTCAGAAAGTGGCGCTTCTCCTTTTGCCTCTATTCGGAATTATATGTATACTTTATCAAGCTGAGCACCCAGATTTTCCCGAGCCTGACCTCCTTGGATCCATTTTATATTCCGCACGGCTGGTGGTTATAACATCATGACATGATGTCGTGCCAACTTTACTGCATCAAATGCATTCGTTGAGCTTTCTGTTTGTATTCTGGGACTCTGTGCTGCTCCTGACAGTTTTTGTTTTAATTTTTTTCAACCCCAGAATAGGGGAGCCACATATGTGAGGGGAAAGGGTAGGCACAGTATGAGGATGATGGGGAATTAGAGGCCACAATATGAGGGGGATCAAGGACAAAAATACCAAAATATGAGAAGGATGTATGAGGTGGGGGAAGAGGGGGGGGAGGTAGGAGAGTACAGAAAGCTTGGGCATTATTGTTTTGGGTGATAATTAAAAGCAGGGAAAGCAAGAAAGGTAAAAAAGTAAAAAGGGATGATTAAAATATAAGTAAGTTATTTGTTGCTGAGTTGCATTAGAGGGCTATATTAGGTCCTTAGGGGGATTGCCACAGGAAGGGGGCTTTATTACTTTGGTGGGCCAATTAAGGTCGATATTATGATATCACATACAAAAAGACTAAGACAATAGTGAAAAAGTGCCCTAGTCGACCAGAACTAACTCATAAATAGTATTGGGGTAACAGAATTTTTTTTTTTTAAAGAGTGCCCTCGCAAAATATGCAATTAAAAACAACACTGGCATAGGGAGAAAGAAAAACTACTCTGTAAACATGATGTTGTAAACAAATAACCTTATTCAATTCCATAGATTAAAATTACCAATAAAAAAGCCTCCCAGGAGAGATACAAAGTAAAACACCACAGGAAATTAGTCCACAGGAAACAAATCATTGGTTAAGCAGAAAAATAGCAGGCATAAATGTACTGTAGAGCATATGTGTAAACATCGACTTGCATATGTAAACAAGCGTAAAACAAAAATGGTCAGGTAACCCAAGTACACAGATTTACAGCAATTGGTAATCTTTCAAATGCAAGAGAGGACCTGTGGAACATGTTACCTGGCGTTACTGGCCCCCAACGCGCGTTTCAACTCGCTGGTCTTTCTCAAGGGTAGCATATCCGAAACAGATTGCAGGTATAAAAACCAACTCCAGCCAATCAGAGAACTGTGTGTAATGGACGCCTGGGATCACCTGGGTTTTTGGCGCAACGCTCAAACACAGTGTTCTGTGGTCGGAGGCGGGGGGGTAAGGGTGCGTGACGACAGCCGGGGCGGAAGATGTAGTTCAGCCCACGTGATTCGCCGCACAGGCCCCGGGATATTCTACAGGTTTGGGGGTGGAACAAAGGGGCAGGGACAATGGGGTGGTTTAGGAAAAAGGAAGGGAAATGTTGTCCTTTTTCTCTAGCCCAGATTGCCACAGTAATTATTCTACATACAGCTGCCAACCCCCGAGTAATTAATCTTATATAGCTGCCATCCGGAAGAATTTAGAATAGGCAGATTCACCCTACAAAGAGGGAGGTAAATGACTTCAAAGCAACCGAGTAATATAAAAAATCTATATATAAAGATGTGCAAACAAAGGCTGCGCAAGGTGAACACGACCCGCGAACTACATTATATGGGAGAGCCTAATCACGAGGCCAGCAGTGACATTGATCAAGGCAAAAAAATCTATAGTATGCAGGCCCCAAAAGGCAATCTTCCCAAATGGACTATCTAATACATAGTAAGAGTTGCTGGACAGACAGCAGTCCAAAGTGAAATTCTCATATATGGGACTGGATCAGAGAAGTCAAAAACGAACTGATGCTAGATTGACCGAACAGGGAGGAGAAATCTACGCAAAGATGGTGGCGAAAGAGATGGAAAGTGAGTGGCCGAAACGATGTTCCGAGAACAAGTATTCGACTGGGAAGGAAGGGTTTAACAGTTAAAGTGTCTGCTTAAGGTCGAGAGCAAGGAGTAGGAGGATTTGAAAATATAAGAATTTGTCTAAAATGTTTGCCCCAAAAAAACTTTCGTTTTGTTTTACATAACAATAAACACAAAAAAATATCATCCCAAAATTTTTAAACTCAATTTTAGTTACAATAAGTCACGAAATTACAAAGTCGAACTCTACTTTCTAGTACACCAGGGAGGTCGAAAAAATGAGGTGTGTTTAGAGCCGCAAAATAGGTTGAGTCTGGAAGGGGTTAAAGTATTACAATAATTGTATAACTACAAGAGAGGGGGGACAAACGTGCAAAGTCAAGATACAAACCAACTCATTTCACACCAAGGCCTTGACTAGTAACTCTGAAGGAACAAAATAAGTCTTAACAATGATGACACCTTGCACACTCTAAAATATTGGTCATTCTGCCAGATGCACAACAATCATGATCGTTTGTGATAGCTTGTCTGACCCTTAGCGGGATTCCGTACGCCAATTCCATGGGAAGGGAGTTCCTGGAACAGATAGGCAAGTGTAAGTCATCCACGGGTGGGTTGATGCCTTCCTATATGAGATATACAGATGAGGCATCGCCGTTGTACTATCTCGTATGTAGAACACACTGGGGACGAGATTAAAAACAGTAGTCGGCTATTTCAATACTCTATTTCTTGTCATTTCAGAATGGCAGTAATAATATGATTGTTTCACCACGGGATGAGTAGCTGACGTTTGCCCGCTCCTGAAAAGTAGGGTTAGGTGACGATTCGTTGACTCACTGCGACCTCATATTGCCATTATGTGAAGGTGGAGTTGTTCAAGGTTCTGTGAGCCGTCAATGCAAGATCTGAGCCGTACCAGCGGCCATACCGTTCGGTATACATAGTGGCATGTTTCATTTTTGCTTCTCTAATTGGGTGGCTCAGATTTGGTCCTCACGCCTTCTGAAAATCCCACATAGCTGAGGTGCCAAGAAGATTTTTACTAGTTCGTGCAATCAACATAGTCAAGATGGGGGTGGCTAGACTGTATGAAGGCAACCGGCCTTGTTGTTAAATGCGATGAGACAATCAGGTCTTCTGTCTAGATGGGAACGTGTGGCACGAATTGATAAGTAAAAATAGTCGATCCATTTTTCTTCAGTAAAAGAACTCTCGAAGGTTTTAGCTATATGTTCAAGCCAAAACACTTCTTTACACGAGGCGAGGCAACGTAAGCAGTGCCAAATTTCAAATGCCTCCGTTGAATTCAGCAAAGGCGTTTTTTGATCTAACCTGCCTAGCAAAAATAGCTTTACACTAAGCCCATTTGTCACAACAGCATGCACGTGTTCGGTATACTTTGGTTTACTTCCGTTAAACATTATTGCCGGTTTCATACGCAAACTCAAGACAGCGGTCTCTATAAAACATCCTTAGACCCATATACAACGGAACCCTGTTTGTAATTGAGGTATTACCAGCATACAATATCAGCTGTAGAGCGTTGTAGAAGCTTCAGAATATGATCGAGCAACACCCTTTAAATCGTGTCAGACAAAAAAGGGTATTGCTGCGGGTACAGATAGAATATACAGTTCCGATTACTAATTATTATAGACAAACAATCAGACTATGTAGTTAACGGGGGGACTGCCGTTTAAGGGCTCTGAGGGTGATAAGGACACTGGAATTTCACTTCTATGCGGCAGGTGAATTTTTGGACTGATCGTTCTGGCCATAGTCTAATCACGTCTTAAAACGTCTAGGGTTATTGGGGGTGGGTGTTATGTGCACAAACGTGCAGAGCACCTTGTTTCTTTCTTGCAGATAAATGAAGGATCTAGCGAAGAAAGAAAGTTGTTTTAGCCTATAGTGTAGAGTGCTACACTCTAGGGAACCGTAGGGCTACATTTCACCTACTAGTTGCTGAAGTCCCATGTCCCTCGTTGGAATCAGAGTTCCGTTTCTGCTGATTAATCCTTAGGCCATCGTCAGTGGATAGCACAACATGATGCTCATGGCATTAAAGCATGTTTCTAAGAAGGCAGACAGGAACGGTATCCTCGTTAATACTTTTGAAGGCTACCCTTACCAAGTAGACTTTGGAACTATGATAGCATGCCTCGGAAATTATAGCCAAACCAGTGCTACGTATCAAAGGACCGGTCCTCTCTATAAGAACATCGCTTACTGACCTAGTTAAAACCGACCTACGGCAAATACCTTGAATTATTGACTAGAGAGAAACTCTCTAATAGAACAGTTGTTATAACAATGGATCTGTAACTGCACTTCTGTGAATAGAATTAGTTTGATTCAACCCAAAATTTTTTAAAATCCCAATTGTCACAGCTACCATTAAAAAGTTGCTTGAGGAATGGATGCCATACATGATAAATACCAGCATTTTTCCGTCATCTAGAAAAAATGCAAGCCCTAAAACAAATACAGCCTATCATGTGTAGAACGGACATCCTAAAGGCAATCAAGCGCACTACATTCACTTATAGGGTGGCAGAGAATGTTGGACAGTTTTGTAAGCAAGGTAAAGGTGCAAAACATGTAACGCAAATCTTGTGCCATTAAAAACGCAAACAACTATAGTGTATATTTGCATTCGACTGTCACAACCGTGAAGTATGTTCTTCTTAAACTTGCGGTCATCAGGAGATAGATATGCAGTCACTACGAATCTAAGGGGAATCGAATGATTATAGGACTCATCTTCAACACAAAAGTGATTGATAAATGAGCTCCATAGGATGTCTATAGAAATATTTTGAAATCTAGTCCATATATTGGCACGTACTTCAGGGATATGCTGTCACCATTATACCCATTGAGCTCCACTAGGAAAATAAGCGTTATCTTATAGAAGGTAGAAGGAAAACCGTTCCTTTCGCTCCTTTGTAAGGCAGCCCCTTACATCAAGCATGACTTTCCAAGAAGCTAATGCATATGATGTGGAATTAAACTGCCAAACCAGGGTATCTATTCCAGAAGAGATCTCTCCGTACAGAGAACTCTGTACTCCCTGCACCTAGTCAAACAGCCTCTTACTCAGCCAAACCTGTAATTGAAGAGATAACAAAAAACTATGTCAAAAACAGTGTTATCCACCCAATTGGGAATCTGTTCCTTCTGGCTTAGACATATGGTTGGCTTTTTTAATCCCACATCATGCGTCACTAACGCTTCTTTAAAGTCATGCTTTGATGGTAAGGGAACTGCCTTAACAAGGTAGCAAAAGCCAGGCATTTTTCCTGTTAACTAGGCAAAACTCATTGCATATTTTCCCAAAATCCCTAAGCATCAATGGCTAAAAGGACTCCACACGCCTTGCAAGGCTGCCTTAGGGTGATGGCACATGTTTGGCCGTTTTTAAGCAGTCGTCAAAAAACGGGCCAAAAACAGTGTTCAAAAACGCCACGTGTGCATCACCCTCAATTGGCCAAACTTAGTAAGGAGAGCTCTAATACCTTGACCCTAGTCAAAAATCCCTCTCACTCAGACCAAATGAGCATACATGAAATGAAAGAGAAGCAATCCCCCAACAGTCTTTTTTTTATAGTTGGAAAAATCTACCTTCTGGAATCTTATTCATTCAAAGCGACGTTTCAGCTAAAAAAAAGTGTGGCCTTCGTCAAGCTAAGTACTAGTGCCAATCTCATAATATAGAGGTGTGGGGTGTGCATTGACACAAACCACGCCCTCCCAAAAAATGAAGTGCAGGTGTGGAGTGTCACATGACACAAATCACGCCCTTCCTAAACAATGTGCATCGAAGATGAAATTAAAAGAACAGTCTAGATAATGTAAACCAAAAAATATATCCAAATACAAAAATTTGTATGACAAAAACAGGTATAAAAAAGTGAGACAAACAAGAGATATTGCAGAGTGTGAATATAGTGTTCTGTATACGATCACAGACATATTAAAAACAAAAAAGGTGGTGGAAAGGACATGTTTAACAAACGTCTCCCGGTAGATAGAAATTACAAGATGATATCTAAAAAGATAGGTAACAAAGAAAGGTATCATTAGACACCACCTAACATGAAAAGGTATGTGAACAGTGTCAAAGTGCAGCTGTCACTGGAAAAATGATAAGGTACAATTAGACCAGGTATATATTAACCCTAACGAAGGGAATTTATGAAAAACCTAATAACCGTGGCAATAACCAGGCATATATATAACCACCTAGCAGGGGGATTATTGATGGATGTTGATGAATAGTGTGCAGCAGTGAAAAGGGTCAAAAGATGCAGCATGCGGACAATGAAAAAAACCTATAAGGTAGGGTTAGGACCCGTAATATTAATCACCTAAACAATGGGATTTAGAGGAAACCTAAAAAGGTGGTCATTAAGGGCAATTGTTCACGTCACCGGCCACTTTATTAGGTACCCCAATGATAGTAAGGGCTTGGACCCCCTTTTGCCCTTCAGAACGTGCCTCAATTCTTCGTGGCATAGATACAAAAGTGCTGGAAGCCATTCTCCAGGATTTTGTGGTCAATATTGACATATGGACATCACACAGTTGCCACCAGGATTGTCGGGCAACTGCACATCCATGATGCGAATCTCCCGTTCCCCACCCAATGCCAAAGATGCTCTATGGATTGACGATCTGGGTGGGGAATGTGGAGGCCATTTGAACTACAGTGACACTCTTGTTTGCATGTTCAGGTAGAGAAACCAGTCGCTGTGATATTTCCAGATTATGGACCATGGAGCATTATCTGCGAAAGTAGCCATCAGATGATTGGGTCTTGTGGTCCTAAAGGGATGGACATGGTCAGCAACAATACTCAGGTAGGCTGTGGCGTTGCAACGATGCTCCTTCAATGTAAACAACGGGTGCCCAAGACGGTGCCAAGAAAATTATCCCCACACTATGACACACTACAACCACCAGCCTGAACCGTTGATACAAAGGCAGGGATGGATCCATGCTTTCATGTTGTTGACATCAATTCTGACCCTACCCATCCGAATGTCGAGCAAGCAGAAATCGAGGACTCATCAGGCCAGTGCAAGTTTTTTCCAATCTTCTATGGTCCAATGTTCGGATGAGCTTGTGCAAAATTTGTAGCTCTCACGTTTTCAGTTTCTTAGACTTGAAAGCGGATGTGGCACTCCGGTGTTGGGTCTTCTGCTGCTGTAGCCATTCTGCCTCAACGTCTCGACGGTACTGATGCGCTTCAGAGATGCTCTTTGCCTACCTTTTGTTGTAACGGGTGAGGCAAGATTTGGTTAGTCACTATTGCACTTTCTATCAGCTCGAACCAGTCTGCCCATTCTCCCTTCTGCACTTTCGTCATCACAAGGCATTTACACCCACAGAACTGCCGCTCCATGGAGTTTTTTCTTTTCGGATCACATTCTCTGCTAAACACTCTAGAGATGGATGTGCGTGGAGAAAATCCCAGTTAGATCAACAGTTTCTGAATACTCGAGACCAGCCCTTCTGCCACAAGCAACCATGCCACGTTCAAAGGCCACTCAAATCACCTTGCTTCAGCATACTGATGCTCGGTTGTGAACTGCAGGAGATTGTCTTGACCATGTCTACGTGCCTAAATGCATGAGTGCTGCAAGTGAATGGTTTGATTAGAAATTAAGGTTAGTTAACGAAAAGCAGTGGGACAGGTGTACCTAATAAAAGTGGGCTGGGTGAGGTGTATATAACCCCTAACAAGGGGGGGATTATGATGTTCCAGGGACAACACAAAGTTCATGTCCCACTAATCTTGCACAGAGCCGGTCTTAGACAAAGTAGAGAGCCTGGGCAAAAAACTAAAAGTGGGGCCCCCAAAACTAAAACTATTTTATGGACCAGTCAACAAGTCGCAAATTGTATAGGATGAGAGATAGATGATAGTACAGAGATTTGATATGACTGCAGTTAATGTGGCTCAGCGACCTTGCAGCGCTGTCAACCTACTGATTGAGTTGTTGTTTATCTCTGGTTGGCGCAGGTTTCCTACGGGTCCTCTGGTTTTCCTCCCACACGCCAAACAAAAATGAATGGTTAAGTTGATAAGATTATGACCATCATTGGGGGACAGGGGACCGACTTGGCTGAGCTCTGTGTAGCGCTGCGGAATTGTGTGTGCTATATAAATAAAGGAATTTAATTAGAATTATTATGAGAGAAAGTTAAAGTATGTTAAGATTTTAGATTTCTAGATGCAGAATTATAAAGTAGCAGAATATACAGTAATAGATATGAGCGATATTAAATAACAGATAGAGAGAAATAGAAGATTGATTGATTTAATAATAGCGGACATATATAAATGGTCATATCTATGAGATGGCTAATAGACAGATAGATGATGATATCTTAGACATCTTCACCGGTAAAAATTAAACCCAAACGGGTATTGCTTTTCACGGGCAGGCAATTTTGGTATTTTTGTCGTTATTTGTTCTGGTATATTAATCGAAAATAAAGCATAAAGAACGTAACTCATAAAGCCACGAAGCCATTTTCACCTTCCTGACACGGACCATTTTTCAAATTCTACCTGCGTTTATCACTATAAGGGGGTTATAACTTGTGGAACGCTGTTAATGTATCTAATTGATTTGAGATGGTTTTTTCATGACAATTGTTTACTTCATGTTAGTGTGAAATTTTGGTGGTATGTGTGCCGTTATTTATAAAAAAAAATGATATTTGGTGAATATTTGGAAAAAAAGTCCTTGATTTTGAAAATTGAGAAATGTTCTACTGGTTCCATTACATAGTCATTAACATCAAAAAAAAATTGATAACTAACATTAACGATGTCTGCTTTAGCTGTCGAAGTATGGGGCATTGACATTTCTCAACATTTTCATAAAAACACACAAAATCACGCTTTTGAAGGACTGCTTAGATTTCAAGTCACTTTAAGAGACCTAAATAAAGGTAAAACCCAATAATAAATACCCCATTATAAAATCTACCACCCCTTAATGTATGTGTAAAACAACTTTAATGAAGTTTATAACCCTTAATATTTTACAGGAGATAAAAAACAAAATCGGAGTGCAATTTTGAAATTTACATTTTTGCTTTGGACTAACATGAATGTGTTTTTAAAAAAATTTACAAATTCTCAGGGATTAAAATCCCAAACGGTCCCCAAAAGCTGATTTCCAATTTTCTCTGGTGTAACAATAATGCATATCAAGATGGGTAAAATTGCTGTATGGGCACACGCCAGTGGCATTGAAGGGAAGCAGGCACCATTCAGCGCAGATTATGCATTGTCCCTTTTTATGGCTATACAATCTATTAGGTTTTGGGACAAATTTGGGCAAATGAAGGGCATATTTTGCGACATAGACACACTTTACAATATTTCATTTAAGTGGCTCATAGCTCATTGATGAGATTTTATTAACTCTTAAAAATTATCAGGAAAAAAAATTTTGTAAATTTTGGTTCCTTTCTTCGTCATTTTTGGGGGCCATTCACCTTGGCATATAAAACTAAATATATTATCCTTATCTTTGGAATCATATAAGGTTTGGTATACCTCATTTATATGAGTTTTTTTATATATTTTTACAATTTTACTGAAGAAAAAGTAACTACAGAGGAAAATCTCATTATTTTGTTTATCGCATCTTACTTAGATATAAAACGCATAACTATTTTTTTGACAGAGCTGGTTTAGGGCTTAGTTTACGTATGAGTTGTCCTTTACCGTGATAGCATTTGGCGTGCATAAATTTTTTTTAATCACTTTTAGAAAAATTTTTGTGAAGGGGATTTAATGGAAAATAGACATTTTTGGCGAGTTTTCAGGTTTTGTTTTTTACGGCGCTTAACCAGCGGGTTCCAATAATGATACTCTGTATGTACAGATTGTTACGGACGCGCCAATGTACCAAGTAGCGTTTTTTTCTGGTGATTTTGTGTTTTTTTTACTTTATTAAATATGTATAGGGAATGTTGTGTTTAGGGGACTTTAACTATTATTAATTCTTTTTATAAATAAATGTTGATGTAATGTTGGTTTTTTAACTTTTTTTTACTTCGTTTCAAGCCCTTTATTCACATAACAGTGTAATACAGATGTATTACACTGTATTATTTGACACAAAATTAAATTGTATTATGTGACACTGCTGCGCATTGATCAGTGTGTCACAGCCTGGTCCGCCAGAAGCAGGACCCGGGCTCCAGGAAGTCAGTTTCGCTATACCGGGGCACTGGCTGACCCGGGGATGACCAGTGAAGGATCGGACCCCCCGGTAAGACCCGATTTAGCGCACGAGACCCTTGCATGCCGCGGTTCCTCCGATCGCGGGGTACTAGAGACGGTGCCAGCGGTAAACATACAGCGTGGCACCCAATGTTTGGTACGGGCTACGTTCAGGAGGGCCCAGTGCCAGAAGCATGACGTAATAATATACTTGCAAAATGCGGGAACGCAACCCCTTGCCATGGCATATTATTTGCGTCAAATGTCGGGAAGGGGTTAAACTAAACCCAACAAACCAACCACATTATTTTCTAAAAAGCGAGAGGATTGCCTCATTTTCAGAAATTGCAAAAAAAAGAGTTTTAGGACATAGGCGCCTTCATTGCAATTTTGATTCATAACTGAAAAATTTTATAAAAAATACTTAAAATATGACGTTGATGGCAAAAAATATCACTGTAGGCACCCTTACACAATGGTAACCCAAATAAATAACTATATATCCAAAAACCAAGCTACGAGATCACAGCGTGTTGTTAATGGTCGCCCACTTAGTGAAGGAGGACTCAAATGTTCAATTGTATTAGTCAAAAAATAAACTATCCACGAATAAAAAGACAATAAGAGATAAAAGTGTTGTTCTTAGATAGTTCTGTATAAGAGAAAGGGTTAAAAACATGAACATTAGTTGATTTTTATTCCATTATCAAAATGTAAGTAACATATAAAGTGAATATTTCAATTAATCGTGAGGGCAGCAGACTAGCATGTGGCAGCAACTATCTCCCTGTAGCCTGATGGCTAAGAATCTGGAGGGGGGCACCTTTATAGGGCTATATCTCTGGCATCGTGACACCTAGAACCTCACTTCTTTTTCCTATGAAAGAAGGAGAGTCCCTCTTTTATAGGAATATGAAATCTTGGTTTCTAAGTGTCAGGAAAACGGAGATATAACTGTTAAACTGACGTCGGGATGTAATTTTATATATAAAAATGGCACTGATATTCAAGATCATTGAAAGAAGAGATTCTCCCCTTCAGGGGGCCCTGAGGCAGTTGCTCACTTGCCTACCCTAGGCGGCCCTGAATATGAAGACAGATCTGCCTCGGTGAGTGTTGTTTAGGAAGGGGCTGATGTATTAGAGCGATATTTATGTCATGTGACACGCACACACTGCACATAGTACTTTACTTAGGGCAGGGGCGTGGTTTGTGTCATGTGACACCCCACACCTGTATATATATGAGATTGTCACTATATGTATTTAGCTTGACGAAGGTTCACAGGTTGAGTGAAACATCGCTCTTGACTATAGAATAAATCAATTTATCTTTTTGCACAATTCTACGTCTGGAGTGCTGTTATTACCTTTCTTATATACTGTTTTTGGTGGACCTGGAGCCTGGCCCTGGTTAGCATGCACCGACGTTTCTTTTCCTGTGCTGCTTGGATTATCTTTTTTTACTTCTGATAGATATATAGGTTTGGCTGTAATTCAATCATGTCATTAGGGTTCCTAAAAATATAATATGCTTCATGGTAAGGGGTGGCTGTCTTGTAATAGCAGAAGAGGAGTGATTTTATATTTTCATCGAGGAAAACTTATTTGCATATATTCACTGGGGTCAGGAAGGAACTATATCTGAATTTGAGCATATTGGCATCAACCATTGTGGGCTGGT
The DNA here is from genome assembly GCA_019512145.1 of Engystomops pustulosus. Lineage (NCBI taxonomy): Eukaryota > Metazoa > Chordata > Amphibia > Anura > Leptodactylidae > Engystomops > Engystomops pustulosus. The sequence continues at coordinate 81,781,311 of CM033646.1, read as the reverse complement.
GGACCAGGGTACAGTGCCTGCTATAGTATTGTACTTGGAAGCTAGCGATAATTATTAGCTTTGGCATTTTGACCCTTTGATGATATTCAACTTTACCTGTGATTTGTACCACCTTCTCTTAATTCATATTGGAGACTATCATCTCTGTATTGTCTTTTGTTCTTTTGCACTTTTCGCAGGAAAGGACATTGACTAGCTGACCTCTTATCAATATGACATGCAGCGGTATGTCGCAATATTAGTAATGCAATTATTTTAAGGGGGGACGCGACCAGGTGAGCAATGATGATTGTATGATCTGCGCAGAAGCATCGGGGCCAGAGCTATCATACGCTGATATGATAAATAACCCCTATGTCTTTATTTTCTCATAGTCATTCCATTGACAGCATCTTCTTTGAGATCTCTGTATGTTGGGAACATTTTTGGCTGTACCATATATGATATTCCCTGCCGAAGGAGATTGTCAGTGGAATAAAGGTGTCTTCAGTTTAACTTCACTTGTTATACAGCTAAGCCCTTTTCTAGGAATTATACAATAGGTAATGTTGAGTGTAACCATTTGTACAATGTCAATGGCAAAAAGAGACAGTTACCTGATGACACACTAATAAAAAAACAATTAAGATAAATAGGATTGCTCGCTATTTCCACTTGTAAGCTGAAACTAGAATGGATTTAATAGTCACCTCAAGGTCTCTTGTTTTTTCACCTGTCAAGTGTTAAATCTGTATATCTACCAAATCACTATGGTATACAATGATGAATCATTCTGCTTTACCATCAAAGAATTATAAATTTACCAAATGCAATTAAAAATAAGCATAAAAAAATTATTAATAAAGACAATTAGACATGTAACCATAAAAACTGGATGCAGGGCATACCACTAAGAGGGATTGCATCTACATACTAACACGTGACATTGGGGCTTATTACTGACATGGGCCCCGTCCACACTCGGGTGATGCCGATGAACTCGCATCACAACTCGCCATGATGATGCCGGGAATGCACGCCCAACCGATGCACCGCGGGATCGAAATGATCATGCTGAGTTTCCACTCCCGACGGTTTTGTTAGCTAGCGTTTCGGGGCCGTGCGGTCCCGGCAGCATGGTGCGAATACATCTGTATTACACTGTATTAGGTGAAGAAGAGCTTGAACAAGAAGTAAAAAAAAAGTTAAAAACACTTAACATAAACATTTATTAATAAAAAGAATTAAATAAAGTTAAAGTCCCCTAAACACAAACATTCCCTATACATATTTAATAAAGTAAAAAAAACACAAAATCACCAGAAAAAACCTACTTGGTATTGGCGCGTCCGTAACAATCTGTACAATAACAGAGTATCATTATTGGACCCGCTTGGTAAGCGCCGTAAAAACAAAACCTGAAAAACTCGCCAAAAATGTCTATTTTCCATTAAATCCCTTCACAAAAATTTTCTAAAAAGTGATTAAAAAAAATTTATGCACGCCAAAATGCTATCACGGAAAAGGACAACTCAATACGTAAAACATAAGCCCTAAACCAGCTCTGTCAAAAAAAATATTAGCGTTATATCTAAGTAAAGATGGCGAGTCGATCCTTCACTGTATCCCCGGGGTCAGCCAGTGCCCCAGGTATACGCGACTACTTCCTGGAGCGGGTCTGCCTCTGGCAGGACCAGGCTGTGACACACTGAGCATGCGGTCTCGAATAACGAGTACCCGAGCATTTTAGTGTTCGCTCATCTCTAGTCTTTATTAATATAATTTTTTAATGCTTATTTTTAATTGCATTTGGTAAAATTTATAATTCTTTGATGGTAAAGCAGAATGATTCATCATTGTATACCATAGTGATTTGGTAGATGATACAGATTAACATTGACAAGTGTTAAAAACAGAGACCATTGAGGTGACTATTAAAACCATTTCTAGTTTCAGCTTACAAGTGGAAATAGCGAGCAATCCTATTATCTTAATATTTTTTAAATTATTGTTCATCAGGTAACTGTCTCTTTTTGCCATTGACATTGTACAAATGGTTACATCAACATTACACATATTTGTATAATTCCTAGAAAAGGCTTAGCTGTATAACAAGTGAAGTTAAACTGAATACACCTTTATTCCACTGACAATCTCCTTAGGGCAGGGAATATCATATATATGTACAGCCAAAAATGTTCCCAACAATACAGAGATCTCAAAGTAAGATGCTGTAAATGGAATGACTATGAGAAAATAAGAGACATAGGGGGTTATTTATCATAGCGTATGATAGCTCTGCCGCTGCTCTGGCGCAGATCAATACATCATCATTGCTCACCTGGTCGCGTCCCCCCTTAAAATAATTGCATTATAATATATGCGACACCGCTGCATCATAGTGATAAGAGGTCAGCTAGTCAATGTCCTTCCTGCGACAAAGTGCAAAGACAAAGACAATACAGAGATGGATAGTCTCCAAATATGAATAAAGAGAGAAATGTGGTACAAAATCAACAGGTAAAGTTGAATAATCAGTCAAAGGGTCAAAATGCCAAAAGACAGAATAATTATATCTAGCTTACAAAGTACAATACTATAGCAGGCACTGTACCCTGGTCCACAGCCCAACAAGGGTGATGCCAATATGCTCAAATTCAGGATAAGTTCCTTCCTGACCCCAGGGAAATATGCAAATAAGTTTTCCTCGATGAAAATAGTAAAATCACTCCTCTTCTGCTATTACAAGACAGCCCCCTTACCATCAAGCATAACCTTTTAGGAACCCTAATGACATGATGTGAAATTACAGCCAAACCTATATATCTATTCCAGAAGGTACAAAAAGATAATCCAAGCAGCACAGGAAAATAAAACTCGGTGCATGCTAACCAGGGCCAGGCTCCAGGTCCACCAAAAACAGTATATAAAAAGGTAATAACAGCACTCCAGACGTAGAATTGTGCAAAAAGATAAATTGATTTATTCTATATTCAAAGCGATGTTTCAGCTCAACCTGTGAACCTTCGTCAAGCTAAATACATATAGTGACAATCTCATATATATAGCAGGTGTGGGGTGTCACATGACACAAACCACGCCCCTTCCCAAGTAAAGTACTATTGTGCAGGTGTGGAGTGTCACATGACACAAATCATGCCCCTTCCTAAACAAACAATCACCGAGGCAGATCTGCTGCATATTCAGGGCCGCGCTATGGGTAGGCAAAGTGAGCAACTGCCCAGGGCCCCCTGAAAGGGGAGAATCTCTTCTTTCAAATGAATCTTGAATATCAGGTGCCATTTTTATATATAAAAATTACATCCCGACGGCAGTTTAACAGTTAATATCTCCGTTTTCCTGACACTTAGAAACACAAGATTTCATATTCCTATAAAAGAGGGGACTCTCTTCTTTCATAGGAAAAAGGTTCTAGGTGTCACAGAGCCAGAGATATAGCCCTATAAAGTGCCCCCCTCCAGATTCTTAGCCATCAGGCTACAGGGAGAATTTGCTGCACACAGGATCTGCTGCTCCTCACAGATAATGGAAATATTCACTTTATATGTTACTACATTTTGATAAGGAATAAAATCAACTAATGTTCATGTTTTTAACCCTTCTCTATACAGAACTATCTAAGAACACACTTTATCTCTTATTGTCTTTTATTTCGTGATAGTTTTTTTTTGACTAATACATTGAACATTTGATCCTCTTCACCTAATGTGGCGACACATTAACACCGCTGTGATCTCATTAGCTTGGTTTATGGATATATAGTTATTTATTTGGGTTACCATTGTGTAAGGGTGCCTACAGTGATATTTTTTGCCATCAAAGTCATATTTTAAGTATTTTTTATAAAATTTTTCAGTATGAATCAAAATTGCATGAAGGCGCCTATGTCTATAAACTCTTTTTTGCAATTCTGAAAATGAGGCAAGTGTCTGCTTTTAGAAAATATGTGGTTTGTTGGGTTTACTTTAACCCCTTCCCGACATTTGACGCAATAATACTGCATGGCAGGGGGTGCGTTCCCGCATTTTGCAGTATTGTTATTACGTCATGCTTCTGGCACTGGCTCCTGAACGGAGCCCGTACCAGAAGCATTGGGTGCCAGCTGTATGTTACAGCTGGCACCCGTCTCTAGTACCCGCGATCGGAGGAAACCGCGGCATGCAAGGGTCTCGTGCGCTAAATCGGGGCTTACCGGGGGGGTCCGATCCTTCACTGTCATCCCCGGGGTCAGCCAGTGCCCCAGGTATACGCGACTACTTCCTGGAGCCGGGTCCTGCCTTCTGGCAGGACCAGGCTGTGACACACTGAGCATGCGCAAAATGCTATCACGGAAAAGGACAACTCAATACGTAAAAAATAAGCCCTAAACCAGCTCTGTCAAAAAAATATTAGCGTTATATCTAAGTAAAGATGGCGATACGAAAATAAATGAGATTTTCTCTGTATTACTTTTTCTTCAGTAAAATTGTAAAAATATATAAAAAACTATATAAATGAGGTATCACCATAACCTTAGTGATCCAAAGAATAAGGATAATATGTTATTTTTATGGTGCAGTGAATGGCCCCAAAAAAATGAAGAAGAAAGGAAACCAAAATTTACAAATTTTTTTCCTGAATACATTTAAGAGTTAATAAAATCTCATCAATGAGCTAATGAGCCACTTAAATGAAATATGTGTAAAGTGTGTCTAATGTCGCAAAAATATGCCCTTATTTGCCCAAATTTCCCAAAAAACTAAGATTGTATAGCCAATAAAAAGGGACAATGCATAATCTGCGCTGAATGGTGCCGCTTCCCTTCAATGCCCTGGCGTGTGCCCATACAGCAATTTACCATTGTATATGGCATATTGTTACACTCAGGAGAAATTGGAAATCAAGCTTTGGGGACCGTTTGGGATTTTATCCACTGAGAATTTGTAAATTTTTTTAAAAACACATTCATTTAGCCAAAAAAATGTAAATTTCAAAATTGCATCCGATTTTGTTTTATCTCCTGTAAAATAATTAAAGGGTTAATAAACTTCATTAAAGTTGTTTTACATACATTAAGGGGTGTAGATTTTATAATGGGGTAATTTATGGGGTTTTACTTTTATTTAGGTCTCTTAAAGTGACTTGAAATCTAAGCAAGTCCTGCAAAAGCGTGATTTTGTGTTTTTTATGAAAATGTGAGAAATGTTCAATGCCCCATAACTTCGACATAAAGCAGACATTCGGTTAATGTTAGTTATCAAGTTTTTTTGATGTTATGACTATGTATGGAAAAAGTAGAACATTTTCAATTTCAAAAATCAAGACTTTTTCCAAATTTTCACCAAATATCAGTTTTTTTTATAAATAAAGGCAACACATACCACCAAAATTTTTCAACTAACATGAAGTACAAATTGTCATGAAAAAACAATTTCAAAATCAATTAGATACATTAAAGCGTTCCAAAGTTATAACCCCTTATAGTGACGCAGGGTAGATTTGAAAAAATGGTCCGTGTCAGGAAGGTGAAAAATGGCTTCGGCGTTATGAGGTTAATTCTTTATGCTTTAATTTCGATTAAATAACCAGACAAAATACGACAAAATAACCAGAAATGCCTGGCAGTGAAAGAGTCAATACCCGTTGGTTTAATTCCCGGGTGAAGATGTCTATATATCTATCATCTATCTGTCTAGTTATCCATCTCATAGAATTTGACCATTTATATATGTCGCTATTTATTAATCAATCAATCTTCTATTTCTCTTCTACTGTATTTATCTCTCATATCTATTTACTGTATATATCATCTACTTTATAGTTCTGCATCTAGAAATCTAAAATCTTACATATTTAACTTCTCTCATAATAATTATAATTAATAATTCCTTTATTTATATAGCACACACAGATTCCGCAGCGCTACACAGAGCTCGCCAAATCGGTCCCTGTCCCCAATGAGGCTCATAATCTTAATCAACTTACCAGTCATTTTTTGGCGTGTGGGAGGAAACCAGAGGACCCGGAGGAAACCTGTGCAAACACAGAGAGAACATACAAACTCTATGCAGATGTTGAACAGCGCTGCAAGGCGCTGAGCCACAGTACTGCGCATCAATCTCTCTATCATCTATCTATCTCCTATACAATTTGCTGACTGTGACTGGTCATAAAATAGTTTATTTTGGGGCCCCACTTTTAGTTTTGCCCAGGCCCTACTTTGTCTAGAACCGGCTCTGTGCATATTAGTGGGACATGACCTTTGTGTTGTCCTGGAACATCATAATCCCCTTGTTAGGGGTTAATATACACTCACCAGCCACTTTATTAGGTACACCTGTCCAACTGCTCGTTAACACTTAATTTCTAATCAGCCAATCACATGGCAGCAACTCAGTGCATTTAGGCACGTAGACATGGTCAAGACAATCTCCTGCAGTTCAAACCGAGCATCAGTATGGGGAAGAAAGGTGATTTGAGTGCCTTTGAACGTGGCATGGTTGTTGGTGCAAGAAGGGCTGGTCTGAGTATTTCAGAAACTGCTGATCTACTGGGATTTTCACGCACAACCATCTCTAGAGTTTACAGAGAATGGTCCGAAAAAGAAAAAACATCCAGTGAGCGGCAGTTCTGTGGGTGTAAATGCCTTGTTGATGCGAAAGGTCAGAGGAGAATGGGCAGACTGGTTCGAGCTGATAGAAAGGCAATAGTGACTCAAATCGCCACCCGTTACAACAAAGGTAGGCAGAAGAGCATCTCTGAACGCACAGTACGTCGAACTTTGAGGCAGATGGGCTACAGCAGCAGAAGACCACACCGGGTGCCACTCCTTTCAGCTAAGAACAGGAAACTGAGGCTACAATTTGCACAAGCTCATCGAAATTGGACAATAGAAGATTGGAAAAACGTTGCCTGGCCTGATGAGTCTCGATTTCTGCTGCGACATTCGGATGGTAGGGTCAGAATTTGATGTCAACAACATGAAAGCATGGATCCATCCTGCCTTGTATCAACGGTTCAGGCTGGTGGTGGTGGTGTCATAGTGTGGGGAATATTTTCTTGGCACTCTTTGGGCCCCTTGTTACCAATTGAGCATCGTTGCAACGCCACAGCCTACCTGAGTATTGTTGCTGACCATGTCCATCCCTTTATGACCACAACGTACCCAACATCTGATGGCTACTTTCAGCAGGATAATGCGCCATGTCATAAATCTGGAATCATCTCAGACTGGTTTCTTGAACATGACAATGAGGTCACTGTAGTCAAATGGCCTCCACAGTCACCAGATCTCAATCCAATAGAGCATCTTTGGGATGTGGTGGAACGGGAGATTCGCATCATGGATGTGCAGCCGACAAATCTGCGGCAACTGTGTGATGCCATCATGTCAATATGGACCAAAATCTCTGAGGAATGCTTCCAGCACCTTGTTGAATCTATGCCACGAAGAATTGAGGCAGTTCTGAAGGCAAAAGGGGGTCCATACCGTTACTAGCATGGTGTATTTAATAAAGTGTGTGTAGTAATGATCCTTGCGTCACAAAGAACAGTTGAAGTGCAGAGTGGTCTCCCCAAAAAGGCTAAACACCTCAAAATTACAACTGGTGGTGTGAGTGACATTAAAACATAACTTTTAGTAGATATAAAATAAAACACTACACATACAATCACCCTTAGTTTAGGCTACTAGGGTATTACAGGTCGCATCTGGATAGGGTGACATTAGGGACAGGTTCCCTGGTCCAGGGTCGCCATATCCATTTCCTGCAGTAATACATAACCCTAGCCTTACACTACTCCTCCCTTTTCAAATAAACTTCATGTTTATCATAAAGCAATGTTCTTGAACCTTTCCGGACACATACATAGGAGGATTTTGTGGAACTCGTCCCCCTTTTCATTGAGCATCAGACAAGAGTAACACCTTTTTATTTAAAGCATATATATAATAGTTTTGGTGTTGCCATACTTACCCACTTGTTCACCATCTGATGTCATTTGAGTGATTTGAATCACGAATGACAAGGATTTTAACTGCCACAGAATCAATACTTGAATTCATCATTGCTAACATGTGATTGAATTTGTAGTGTTTTATTATATAGCTAGTAAAAGTTACATTTTAATGTCACTCAGACCACCATTTGTAATTCACCAAGAACAGTTGGATATATGAATTAACCCCTTAAGGACGCAGACAATATGTAGCTTAAGGCTCAGCCCCATTTTTTAGATTCTGACTTGTGTCGCTTTATATGGTTATAACTTTTGAACACTGTTACTAATCAAAGTGATTCTGAGTGTTTTTTCCCCACATGTTGTACTTCATTTTAGTGGCAAATTTTGGCTGATAAGTTTTGCGTTTATTTACAACAAAAAAAGAAAACATGATGCGTTTTCAATCAGAAAGATTTACCACCTAAATAAATTGCTGGATAACATTTCCCATATGTCTACTTTTGAAATGTCTGGATAATTTATTTTGATGTCATGCGGCTTACAAATCGAATATCACTTTTCTGTATTTTTAGAATTGACTATTTTGGGGATACAGTTCTGAATTAAATTTTACATATCAAACATCAAAACCCCCTATATAATCAACTCATTTTCAAATCTGCAACTCTCAAACTATCGGAAACAGCTTTAAGGAAGATTGTTAACCCCTTGATATCTTCATAGTAATTTTGATCAAAATGGAGGTGTACAAAGACCCCCCTCCACAAGTGGCCGTTACTTGTTTTATGGGCGCACAGCAAGGCACAGAAGGGAAGGAGAGCCCTGCAGGTGCCAGAATTTTAGTTTCCTCATTGGCCCCTTTTGTAGGCTATACATTTTTGCTTTTTCATTATTGGGGCCATGTGACAGCATATTTTTTGTGGGATGAGATGCTTTTTCCAGTGTTACCATTTTGGAGTTGGTATCCCCTATTGTTGAGAATTTAGGAACTATTTTTTTGAGGGCAGGAGTAGAAAAGCATAAATTCTGTACTGGATTTTTTTTTTTTTTTACGTGTTCACCTTATAGCCTAATAATCATTTTATCTTTATTCTATGGGTACGATTACGGGGATACCAAACATGAGTATTTTTTCTTCTGTTTTACTAAATTTGTTGAATAAATGTGGGAAAAATCTATCATTTTTGCATTGCCGTCTTCCAAATGGCATAACATTATTACTTGTTTTTTGTGGGACATGTTGTACTTTGCAACTGTATCATTCTGGAGTACACATGTTTTTTGATCACTTTTTATTGCATTTTTGGTGGTATTGCATAGGTAAAAATCATAATTTTTGGAGGGTTTATAACATTTTTTTTAACGGCGTTCATCATGCGGGTTCAATAATTATTTACTGTTATTCTACGTGTTGTTATGGTGATACTATATATGTGGGGTTTGTGTTATGATCTAGACTGTTTTTTGAGTTATATGTCTCTTTATATGTTATGCAGCTTTTGGGCATCTTTATTGATTTATTACTTTATTTTCTATTGAAAAACATTTATTTTTTAACTTTTTCACTATTTCCACCATGGGACATGAACAAGCAATCATCTGATTGCTTGTTCATGATAATATCCTGCAATACTGATGTATCGCAGTTTATTAGCAGTGTCAGCCTATGCACATGCAAAAGCTGACACTGGTCCTTTAAGATGACGCCATCTTTCAGGCAGTGCCTACAGGCAGCTGTACCCCAGGACTGCCATAGCAATGATCGGCGCCCCCCCTGAAAACGGCGGGGGGGGGGGGCGATTGTGGGAAAATGACCCCCCAAAGGCAAGTTAAATGCCATGGTCTTCATTAATTTGGTGCACCTTAAACACAGAGGGCCATATTTACTTACCTGTCCTGTCGCGATCCCCGAAAGTGCATTTTCCGACCAGAATGCACTCTGCCGCAATGCCGAAGATTGTGCACCCAATATCCTGCATGTGTCGCTTCCCCGCTCAGGTCCGCCGGAGTTTACGTTTTTCTTCCTGGTGAATATAAGTGCATTATTTTGTGACACAAATTGAATCTTAAATCACACTCTCAGTCCGAATCAGTTGCATCGTCCGACGGCAATTTCTGTTGCATGAAAGCCAGCACAGCTACACCACAATCTGATTGTGTGACACAATCCCCAGTTAAATATCTGTCACATCGGCAAAATTTCGAACATCCGACATAAGTGCAATCCGCGGACCCTTAGTAAATAAGCCCCAGAGCGTGCAACACAGTTCTGTTGCTTTGCAGTAATAAATGTGATGCACCAAAACGCCCTCTTTATGTGCAGTATTTTGTGGCGCGGCGGACACAGTGCAGCTGCAATTCAATAATGGCAAAAACACCACTTAAATACATGTGCAAGCAGGTTACATGTTCTTTTTCCTGCAAAGTCGGACAGAAAACTGGTTCATATGCTTTAATAACTGTGGGCCATAGTTTGGAAGTAATGTTACAGCTAACAATATGGTTACTAAAAAAGAGAAAAAAACTGGCTTGATATTTTCGTTTGAAAAGTTTTTTCTCATTACATACTCTTACTACAATGTCTAAAGTTACTTTATGTTGGCAGCATTTAATGTACATAAAGTCTTGAAAACTGCTAGTTTGTTTAAACCTTTTTGACTGTTGTATTTCAGTTTTCAGGACACCTACTGATTAGTCTCCTACTGAAGATTATAATGGTGTTCCCTTGTACCTATTCCTTGACATGTACAAGTATGTGCCATTACGTTCTATGTAAGAAATTGAAAAAGATAAACATGGTTCCAGGTTCTCACAATGAATGAGGATACTACAGGTCAGACCTCTACTAATCAGTTATTCCAGGTATATTAAATAGGTTTTTTTAAAGGGGTATTGAACAAAGCAGGAAGTTCTAGGTACTTATATTTACACATTATATACATGACATGTGTTTCAATGTAAAGTGGTGCCTGGAGTCCACCCTACTGCTATATAGAGATGCGACCTATATCTTCAGAGGCTAGGAATTTCTCAGCACTAGTGGAGGAGGCAGTGCAATAGAAAATAAAGTAATCCCTTTCTCCTTCCCTTCATCCCAGTGCACAGCTCTTGGTTAGTTTATAGATGTTATGTCAGGGCAAATTTGAATATGTTTTAAGAATTATCCTTAATGTCCCAGGATTTTTACTGGTGACTGGGCTCTGGTTAGGGATGTGTCAGCAGTTATCACAAACAAAGAGAATGATGACAACATTAATAATAACTTACCCGCCACTATGTGGTCGCTGCAAAACATACAAAAGGCAGCCATGGCACACTGGGGCATATGTATCATGATTCTTGCTTTGTTTGCCGGCATTTGTTTTGTGGAATTTCTTCTGGACAGATGTATCATAGTGTTTTTTCCTTATTGATACATGTGCCATTTCATTTTTAGTGAATTTGCAACTTTTAAAACAAAAGACGCAAAGAGTTGTGATTTTTTTTTTTAGAAAAAGATTTAGTATCTTGTGCCTGTAGTTCTAATTTTATAAGACCTTACTGTTAGTCCTACATCAATAGAGGACTAGCTATAAAGTGTCTAGTAGAGTAACTATAGAGGATTTAGTGGTGACTGGGCCTATAAGCTACGAGACCCATAAGCTCATGGAAGCTAGGTAGGCATCCACCTTACTTTACCTAAGGAGCTGCATTATCCAAGATGCCTTCCTAGAAAAAGATTCAGTTTCTTGAGCCTGCATTTCTAATTTTATAAGACCTTACTGTTAGTCTTACATCAATAGAGGACTAACTATAGTGGTTCTAGTGGAGTAACTGTAGAGATTCTAGTGGTGGCTGGGCCTATGAGCTAGAAGACCCATAAGCTGATGGAAGATAGGTAGGCATCCACCCTACCTTACCTAATGAGCTGCGTTATCCAGGATGCCTTGCTGGAAAAAGATTCTGTATTTTCAGTCTGCATTTCTAATTTCATAAGACCTTACTGTTAGTCCTACATCAATGTGTAAGCTGCTGAAAGGTACTGATGGACATGGGAAAAAGTTGGGTGGGGACCCAACCTAGACTTTTGCCTTGGAACCCACAAGTCTTTAGTTACACCCCTGCTTCAGGCTTAGTGATGGAAAACCAAAGACTGATGTGATGTAGGAACAGAGATTATAAAAATCTTACAGGGTTTTTCTAGGAAGACTTCTTTGGGCCCTGAGCGGGAGTAGCCAATATGGATATTTATACTTACCCTGACTAGACTATATAAAAATTAACCAGTAGCAGACAGTTTGGCCATTACTCATTGATCTCCTGATCTCTGCATAAGTTCAGTGCCACAACCCATTTAAAAACAGCCAGTTTCTGCCACAGCAGGGTGTTTGACTCCATGTGCATTGATCGATTTTGGATAAGGGTCCATGTTTTTGGCACACAAATCATGCTATTGTGTCTACTGGGATGTTGAAGCGCAGTGGCTTAATGAATTGGCACACGGCCAAAAAGGTTTAGCACTGTCTTCACATATGTGATGGTCAAATATAACTCCATAGACAAGGTTTTTGCAACTCTAAATGTGCACGAAAAAGTCAATAATAAATGCCCCCTATGTATATGATACTGATGACCTGGAGGAAAGGTCAGGCATGTAAAAAATTCACCAGTCCAGAAAAAAGAAGCTGGTGGACATACACTCACCGGCCACTTTATTAGGTACACCATGCTAGTAACGGGTTGTCAAATGGCCTCCACAGTCACCAGATCTCAATCCAATAGAGCATCTTTGGGATGTGGTGGAACGGGAGATTCGCATCATGGATGTGCAGCCGACAAATCTGTGGCAACTGTGTGATGCCATCATGTCAATATGGACCAAAATCTCTGAGGAATGCTTCCAGCACCTTGTTGTATCTATGCCACGAAGAATTGAGGCAGTTCTGAAGGCAAAAGGGGGTCCAACCCGTTACTAGCATGGTGTACCTAATAAAGTGGCCGGTGAGTGTATATTGCCTTATGCCACCTTTTTAGGTTTCTCTAAATCCCCTTGTTAGGGGTTAATATATACTGGTCTAACCTACCTTATTAGGTTTTTCAGTGTCATGCTGCACTTTGACACTGTTCACTGCTGCACACTATTCACACCAGCAATAATCCCCTTGCTAGGTGTTAATATATATTGCCTTATTCCACCTTATTAGGTTTTCATAAATTCCCTTGTTAGGGGTTAATATATACTGGTCTAATTTACCTTATCAAGTTTTTCAGTGACATGCTGCACTTTGACACTGTTCACACCATGTTAGGGGTTAATAATATATTTTCTACCTTTTTAGATATCAGCTGTATTTCTATTACGGGAGACGGGGGGAAACATGTCTTCCACCATTTTGTTTTTATATGTACTGGATCGTCACAGAACACTAATATGTCACAGCAATATCTCTTGCACTTTTATACATGTGTTGTCACAAATATTTGTATTTGGATATATTTTGTTACAATGTATCTAGACTTGATTTAACTAGAGCACGTTGTTTAGGAAGGGGCGTGATTTGTGTCATGTGACACTCCACATCTGCACTATAGCATTTTGTTTGGGAAGGGGCGTGGTTTGTGTCATGCGACACCCCACACCTGCTATATATATGAGATTGGCACTATGTACTTAGCTTGACGAAGGCTCACACTTTTAGCTGAAACGTCGCTTTGAATATGGAATAAATTCCAGAAGGTAGATTTCCAACTATAAACAGCACTGTTTGGAGGGGATTGCTTCTCTTCATTTCAGTGTAGGGACTCATTTGGCTGAGTGAGAGGATTTTGACTAGGGTCAGGTATTAGAGCTCTCCTTACTAAGTTTGCCAATTGAGGGTGATGGCACACGTGGCGTTTTGAACATGTTTTTGGCCCGTTTTTGACGGACTGCTTAAAAACGGCCAAAACATGTGCCATCACCCTAAGGCAGCCTTGCAGGCGTGTGGAGTCTTTTAGCCATTGATGCTTAGGGATTTTGGGAAATATGCAAATGAGTTTTCCTAGATGGAACAAGGAAAAAAATGCTGCTTTTGCTACCTTGTAAGGCAGTCCCATTACCATCAAGCATGACTTTAAAGAAGCTTAGTGACATGAATGTGGGATTAAAAAAGCCAAACCAGTATGTCTATGCCAGAAGGAACAGATTCCCAATTGTGGATAACACTGTTTTGACATAGTTTCATCTCTTCATTACAGGTTTGGCTGAGTAAGAGGCTTTTGACTAGGGTCAGGGAGTAAGAGTTCTCTTTACGGAGAGATCCTTCTGGAATAGATACACTGGTTTGGCTTTAATTCCACATCATATCATTAGGCTTCCTGAAAGTCATGCTTGATGGTAAGGGGGCTGCCTTACAAAGGAGCGAAAGAGGAACGGTTTTCCTTCTACCTTCTATAAGAAAGCGTATTTCCTAGTGGAGCATCAATGGGTATAAGTATCCACAAGCCTGCAAGATGGCCTTAAAGTAAAGGCAGAAAGGAATATTTTCAAGACAGGTCTTGTAGGGCTTCAGCAACTCATGTTTAGTGAAAATGAGGTCCCTGATAACAGGTTCCCCTTAATTGAAACTCTCCGTAAGTATAACTCTTTCTTCCTGACCCCAATTGTTCTCAAGAAAGACATGCACTCACGGTTGTGTAATGAAAATCAAATAAAATGTTTTTTTTTTTAAAAGAGGACATGCACAAACTATCAGCCAAAAAAATTCCAACATCCTGCAGCATAGAGTTGCATGTTCTCAGTGCGCTTACTTTAAATCACCCCTTTACAGGCAGTCCCCGGGTTACATACAAGATAGGGTCTGTAGGTTTGTTCTTAAGTTGAATTTGTATGTAAGTCGGAACTGTATAATTTATCATTGTAATCCCAGCCAGAACTTTTTTGGTCTCTGTGACAATTGGATTTTAAAAATGTTGGGTTGTCATAAGAATCAATATTAACACTAAAGCTTCATTACAGACACATTTGAAAACTGTTACAGCTGATTATTGTAGCCTAGGGCTAAAGTACAATAAATTACCAATATCCAGTGGTCCGTTTGTAACTAGGGGTCATATGTAAGTCGAGTGTTCTTAAGTAGAGGACCGCCTGTATATAGCATTGGTATAACCGAGGATGTAAGTTAACCGAGTAAGTTAAAGCCTTCAAAAGTTATTACCGGATAACGTGACACATGCTGGTTTTGAAAATGGGCCTTAGTGACCAAGCTCATTTGTGCTTTGATGGCCAAGGGGTTAATCAAAAAACAGACTGCTGATACAACGAGGAGACATTGGGGAAAATATAGGGGCACTGCTTGTAGCCTCGGTTTAGAGTGTTAGCCTCTGACATATAGGGCTAACACACACTATTTCTTCGAGAGTCCGTCTTTACTGGAAGAAAAAAACACAGATGGTGCTCTGACTTAATAAGTCGCCACACCACGCCCCCATCTATGACGTGTAAGACACGTGATTATGTCTTGCAGCGCAGTTTCCAATAAGGTCCGGTTTGCCTTCAACTCATAGCTACGCCCACTTAAATAGTGATTGGAGGAAAATAGAAAAGTAGTTTCCCTTCTGGTCCGACGCAGCATATAGCCTTTTCAGGGGTGTGGCCGAATTTTGACTCCACCTCTGTTTATGTTTTTAACCAATTGTAACGGGTTAAGGTTGTGGGTGTGTTTTGACGATGTCAGTGAGTTTTGCATGGCGGCCAACATAAATTGTTTGGAACACCGTGCAGTAGCAGGCAAGATGAAGCGCTAGGTTAGAGCAAAACAATTCGTCCCTCCAACTCTCACTTTTTTCCTGCTGTCAAACGTCTCTCCCTGTGAAACAGAGCATTTTTAATGATATGATATAAAAGAAAAAGAAGTTTTAAAGAAAAATGGTGAGTGCCGACTATTTTCTATCATTCTCACGTGTTTCAGACAAAAAAGAGACTGCATTGTAAACAACAGCTGCTCATAAAGATTCACTCCCATTGCTTTGTATGTTTGCATTCCAACTTAAAACCATGCCTATGGGAAGAAATCAATGCGAGACCCCACCCCCAGGTTAAGGATGAAGCATTGACTACTGACGCATGCGCCACCGCTATCTTGAGAGCTACCAGAGACCAACAACTCCCTTCCCACATGATGAATGTGAGGCGCAGGGTTAGCGAATCCACGCTAAGGAGTTGCAGGAGCACCAGCTATCACAAACAATCATATTAGGTGTTGCCATTCTGAGAATGCGGAGTAGATATGTAACCAATAAGTTTTAGAGTAGCTGCAAGTGGGTGTTCCATCTAGGGTTAAAGACATAGCATTGTTTGTTCCTTTCACAGAAGTTAACTAGATCAAGCGCCTTGAGTGTGAAACGGCTGTAGTTTGTTTGTAATATGTGACGTCTTGCACGTTTGTCCCATCCTCTCTTTGAGTATATACAATTATGTGAATATCTTTAACCCCTTCAGGACTCAGCCTATTTTGGCCTCTAGAACACAGCCTCATTTTTCAGACATGCCCTGTGTCACTATAAGTAGAGGATTCTGAGTTTGTATTTACGTGACTTATTGTACTTAAAATTAGTTTAAAAATTTGGATGATATTTTTTGTGTTTAGTTATGAAAAAAACAGAAAGTTGGCAAACATTTAGAAAAATTCTTTATTTTCAAATTCTCTACTTTTGAAGCAGACACTTTACTGTTAGACCCGAAAGGGGAATGACTTCCGGGAACATCGGGCAAACGGCAGAATTATTCTGGCCACCATATTAGAGGTCGGGAAAGAATTTCTCCCTTCTTTGGGCCAATTAGCATCAGCTTTACGGTTTTTGCCTTCTTCTGGATCAACACAATATAATGTATGGTATTTTTACTTGATGGACTGTTGTCTTTTTCTAACATCTTTTACTATGATATTATGATATATTACTGGGAGGTGAGGGGGCTGTAAATAAATGTATTACTGGGGGGTGAGGAGGCTATATGTAAATGTATTACCGGGTGATTGGCAGCTATATATATAGATTAATTACTCGGGGGTTGGCAGCTGTATGTAGATGAATTACTGCGGCAAATCTTGGGCTAGAGAAAAAGGGACAACATTTCCCTTCCTTTTTCCTAAACCACCCCCATTGTCCTGCCCCTTTGTTCCACCCCCAAACATAGTATAATATCCGGGCGATCACGTGGGGCTGAACTACATCTCCGCCCCGGCTGTCGTCACGCACCCTACCCCGCCTCCGACACAGACACATGTGTTTGAGCGTGCGCCAAAAACCCAGGTGATCCCAGGCCGTCCATTACACACAGTTCTCTGATTGGCTGGAGTTGGTTTTTATACCTGCAATCTGTTTCGATATGCTACCCCTTGAGAAAGACCAGCGAGTTGAAACGCGCGTTGGGGGCCAGTAACGCCAGGTAACATGTTCCACAGGGTCATCCTCTTGCATTTGAAAGATTACCAATTGCTGTAATACTGTTGTACTTGGTTACCTGACCATTTTTGTTTACGCTTGTTTACATATGCAAGTCGATGTTTACACATATGCTCTACAGTACATTTATGCTGCTATTTTTCTGCTTACCAAATGATTTGTTCCCTGTGGACTAATTTCCTGTGCGCTTTTACTTTGTATCTCTCCTGTGAGGCTTTTTATTGGTATTTTATCTATGGAATTGAATAAAGGTTATTTGTTTACATCATGTTTACAGAGTAGTTTCTTTCCCTCTATCCAGGTGGTTAGGTTTTTAATTGCATATTTGCGAGGGCACTCTTTAAAAAAAAAAATTCTGGTATACCCAATACTATTTATGAGTTAGTCTTGTTCGACTACGGCACTTTTCACTATTGTCTTAGTCTTTTTGTATGTGATAGCATAATATCGACCTTAATGGCCCACACATAGTATAAAGCCCCCTTCCTGTGGCCAATCCCCCTAAGGACCTATATAATGCCCTCTAATGCAACTCAGCAACATATAACTTACTTATATTTTATCATCCCTTTACTTTTTTCCCTGCTTTTAATTATCACCCCAAAACAATAATGCCCAAGCTTTCTGTACTCCTACCTCCCTCCCCTCTCCCCCACCTCATACATCCTTCCTCATATTTTGGTATTTGTCCTTTATCCCCCTCATATTGTGGCCTCTAATTCCCCATCATCCTCATACTGTGGCCTACCTGTCCCCTCACATATGGTGGCTCCCCTATTCCTGGGTGTTAAAAAAAAATTAAAACAAAAAACTGTCAGGAGCAGCACAGTCCAGAATACAACAGAAGCTCACAAGGATGCATGTGATGCAGTAAAGTTGGCACTACATCATGTCATATGTTATAACCACCATCCCATGCGGAATATAAAATGGATACCAGGGAGGTCAGGCTCGGGAAAATCTGGTGCTCAGCTTGATAAAAGTAGATAATATAATTCCGAATAGAGGCAAAAGGAAAGAAGCGGCACTTTCTGAACGGATGATTCTTCTTAATTAGTTGTCAGCGATGAGACAGGGAAGGATAACAGGACACAAACAAGCGGCGACGGGCCATTTCACGTACTCCTGCGCTTAGTCTAGCCGTGGATAAGACGCTACAAGGCATAACAGGTTAAATACTCATCTGTCAACGTCATTGGTTATAATTTGTCATGTATATGGAGGTGTATGCAGGGTCACATCAGCTCCCATGACGGTCTTGAAACAACTCCTGCATAACTTTAAAAACATTATACAGATTATAAATCATAAGGAGAATAGACACATAAAAACAACATTTGCATCTGGGACCATAATTTTAGGTTAAAGGGAACCTACCACCACGAATCTACCTATAAAGGTAGATCGGGTGCTAGGTGGATCAATAGGACGTGAGGATAGCCCTTTAGGGGCTAATCCGCACGTCCCCGCAATGTTTTGAAAAGTTTTATTGCCCCAATATTCAAATTTCCTTATGCAGCTACTGGAGTAGCCGCATCTGAGGTTACACGGGGCAGCTACTCCACGCCCCGGTAGCCTCTTTTCTCCTCCTGCCGAAAATCTTCGGCGCGCAGCTACGAGGAGCTGCAAGCCCTCGTCCAACGAATCTGCTGTCGCGCCTGCGCGGTCACTACTCCGAAGCCAGAGCTGCACAGGCACGGGCCTGCTGCTCTGCGCATGCGCAGACAGCAGATTCGTCGGATGAGGGCGCGCAGCCATGCCATTCTTATCGTTCAATCCCATGGGTCCTTCGGCCTTGGTTCTTAGAAACCATCTGGCTTCCCTCCGTAACAGCTCTCTATGCCAGTCAGCTCAACTCTTAAGCATAACTTTTTATCTAATGGCAAACCTAAGTACATCTGGATTGCCTTCATGTTAGATGCATATATGCTGTATCAAACATGGGGAGCCGTTACCTGAAGTGATAGATTTGTAATGTTCTCTGAATCGGATGTAAAGGGGTCTAATTATTTTTCCAATATAGAAACAGTCGCAGGGACAGAAGATTACATATACTATGTATCTAGTTTTGCAGGTGATAAGTTGTTTAACTGTAGTAAATATTCCTTGAATATTCATACATTTATTTCTAAGGTGACATTTGCAGAATTTACATTGATAACAGGGAAGATTCCCTTTAGATGTGCCTTTCACTAACCATGCCTTTTTTTTTTATCGTTGAAGCTTCTTCCAACTATCTGGTCCTTAATTGTAGAGTTTCTTCTGAATGAAGAAATTGGTCTAGTTTCTGTGACTTTTTATAAGTCAGGGTCTCTATCGAAGATATGCCAATTCTTTTGCATGGCAGTTCTAATATCTTTCTCATTGGGGCTAAAGTCAAAAGTGAATGTAAACCAAGCCTCTTTCTCATAGCCTGTCTTTTAATTGTAAAGCTTTCTCCTGAAATGATGCATCTGTTTTATTAATCCGTCTCAAACGTAAGTTTGGGGTTGTGTTCTTACGAAAACCTTTTCTTTGAATGCAGTTGGCAGTAATGCATACTTGTACGTCTAGAAATTCAAGTTCCTTACCTCCAAATTAACAAGTAAATTTCATATTCATTTTATTGCCCTCATCGAGGGCTGACACAAATTGTAGGAACTCTTCTTCTGTTCCAGACCAGACCATGAACACATTGTCGATGTAGCTCAGGTAAGTATGAATATACTTGACAAACGGATTACCAATATTGAAGATGTATCTCTCTTCAAATATGGCTTTAAAGATATTAGCTAAGGTACATGCAACAGTTGTGCCCATAGCCATACCGGTCACTTGTCTGAATCGTTGGTCATTAAATTGAAAACTGTGAGTCCAAACTTCTGTTGTGGGGAAAAATTTGAGGGGTTTGTTAGAGATGCTGCCCTGGAATTTCTCACTGTACATAACCTTATAACCCAGCATCAGCATGGGTTTATGAGACATCGGTCCTGTCAGACTAATCTGTTTGGCTTATATGAGGAGGTTAGTTCCAGACTGGATCTGGGAGAGGTTATGGATTATGTATATCTGGATGTTTCCAAGGCATTTGACACAGCGCCACATAAAAGGTTGGTACATGATATGATATAATAAATTTGCAAATATTCTATACCTCATATGCATTTAGGGCAAAAACTGTTATATAAAACCTTTCATTAACTATAAATGTTTCAAAGAATTTCATATAGTACACATTCTTGAAATAAAATAAAAATAGAATATTTTTTCTCTAACACCTTATAGATATTTTACAAATAACATCAAAATGCTTATTTTGCACATATCATAGGATTCCCAATGTAGCAAGATAGTTTTGATATATCCAGTATGAACAAACAGTAGTTCCTAATGTCAATAAACATAAGGCAATTCCTTTTGACTCAGTAATGCGTCCAATGTCAATAGTTGACTTTGGTCCATCTATCCAACAACAAAAGGTAACATTGTCTCCAGAAACAATTCACAATAGTCCACAATATATAAATAGTAGTCAGGGTACTAATAAAATAGTAATTACTCACTACTGCGTTTGAGTTCAGCTCCTCGTGTCTTATTGTGTCTTGTAGTTTCTGCTGCAGCAGTAACTCATCTCACACATACGCATTAATGATTCTTGGTGCACCACGAGAGCTGCACCAAACTGAACTCTACAGCATTCAGCACAGAAGTTTGTGATGTTTAATAGCTGGTAGTATCGGGTAGTAACGCTAGTGGTAATGATAGTAAAAAAGTTGCACTCGCCACCCTGTAACACAAATTAGAGCCCGATTTAACATGCAAAGGCTGTTGCATGCCCTATGTTAAAGGAGCACCACAAAAAAGTTGGTGAACTCTGTCGGGCCAGTCCAGGGAAGCGACAGATTCATGATTTCTGGCTCCCGTTCATCATGGAACGGGCGCACCATTATGCACAAGCAGAGCACTTTTAGTGCAGTTTCACACATTCTTAATGTGCCCCAATATATGTCTATATATGGTAAAACTGAGTAGTAGGGTAGTTGTCACTGCAGGACACACTGGTAATGAGTGGGATTCTGAGGATTCAGAGCTGTCCAAGCAAGAAACAGGGGAAGCCTCTCAGCCTCTTCCCCCTTGAAAGGAATCCTTTAAGATTTCAAAATGTGTTGTGTAATTGAGTTTTAAGTTTCTTATGTAAAGTACAGTCATGGCCAAAAGTTGCCCTTTGATAGCTGTTTATTGTAGCCTAGGGCTAAAGTACAGTAATTTACAATATTCAGAGATCCATTTGTAACTAGGGGTCGTCTGTAAGTCGGGTGTTCTTAAGTAGGGGACCACCTGTACAGTGACTCCAATCCATTTCTTGAAGACATAAAATTTTACGGCCGTTACATACAGTCATGGCCAAAAGTTTTGAGAATGACACAAATATTATATTTTCACATGATCTGTTGCCCTCTGGTTTTTATATATGTTTGTCAGATGTTTTTATCACATACAGAAATACAAGTGCAATCATATTATGAGTAACAAAAGCTTTTATTCACAGAATGAGTTAATGCAGCAAGTCAATATTTGCAGTGTTGACCCTTCTTCTTCAGGACCTCTGCAATTCTCCCTGGCAGCTCTGAATCAACTTCTGGACCAAATCCTGACTGATAGCAGTCCATTCCTGCACAATCAATGCTTGCATTTTGTCACAATTTGTTGGTTTTTGTTTGTCCACCCGTCTCTTGATGATTGACCACAAGTTCTCAATGGGATTAAGATCTGTGGAGTTTCCAGGCCATGGACCCAAAATCTCTATGTTTTGTTCCCTGAGCCATTTAGTTATCACCTTTGCTTTATGGCAAGGTGCTCCATCATGCTGGAGGCATTGTTGATCACCAAACTGCTCTTGGACGGTTGGGAGAAGTTGCTCTTGGAGGACATTCTGGTACCATTCTTTATTCATGGATGTGTTTTTAGGAAAGACTGTGGGAGAGCCGATTCCCTTGGTTGAGAAGCAACCCCACACATGAATGGTTGCAGGATGCTTTACAGTTGGCATGAGACAAGACTGGTGGTATCGCTCACTTTGTCTTCTCCGAACAAGCTGTTTTTCAGATGTTGCAAACAATTGGAAAGGGGATTCATCAGAGAAAATGACTTTTCCCCAGTCCTCAGCAGTTCACTCCCTGTACCTTTGCAGAATATCAGTCTGTCCCTGATGTTTTTTTCTGGAGAGAAGTGGGAACCGGAGATATTCCTCTTTAAAGTGCCTGACGGCATTTTATGAGTTAAAATCTCCGGTTTCCTGACCTAGAAACAAAAATTTAGATTCAGATGGAAGAGTGTTTTTTAGGTGTCACAGAGCCAAAGTTATAGCCCTCTGAATTGTGTCCCCCTTCCAGATTCTTAGCCAGCAGGGAGAATTTGGACCATGCTGCACACAGGAGCTGCTGACACCTCACAGATAATGTAAATATTGACTTTACAGGTTGCTAAATTTTGATAAGGGATAATATCAACTAATGTTCATGTTTTTAACTCTCGACTGTCCAGAAAAATCTGAGAACACACTTGCACTCTGCAAAAAAATGTTTGGCACCTGTGAATTTAACGTTCCCTTTGTTGCATATTTTGTGAAAATACACATGTGGAATATTTATGAACACCTCACATCTTACTGTTTTTAGGAAAGTATATTTTCTTTATACAAGTATTTTGAATTTGTACATATTTTAGAGGGAATTTAGAATTTTCATGTAATTTTTTAATTTTATTACAGTTTGCTGCAGGTTGCATGAAGGTGGTACTGTGTATGAATTTAAAAGTTATTTTTTGTATACATGGTAGAGGTAGTGATTTCTGGAATAAAATTGGATTTTGACAGAATAGGAGCTTCTTACTTTGTGTGTAAGATTATTTTTAAACACATTTGTGGATAGTAACCAAATATGGCATGAATTTTGTTTTAGAGTAAATTATTTTGGGAGAGTCAATTCTTGTTGATGTTGTGTATTGTGCTACATATAAATCTGCTCACTTTGTGTTATTATTTTTAAATGCCTATTTGTGCGTAAACCTCTGCTTTGATGTGTAAAAACTTTTCAAAGCAATTTCCGTTTAATAATTTGTGCTAGTCACAAAGGTACATGAGATTGATACAGATTGTCAACTGTTAATCAAGGCAAATGCAAATCACCCGGTTGTCTGCTTTCAAAAAATATTGCTATATTTTTTAGGTTGTGAGTATCTTCATTTCTAGCTGAAAAGCAGATATTTAGTTACTTTAGTTTTAGTGAGATCCATGTGATCATATGACTATGATGTATCTCTGAACTCTACACATGTTCATTTATTACATTTTGGAGATGTGAAAGTAAATTTTTTCTCTTTGGAGCACATATTTTGCCATCAAAGTCAAATTTTATGTATTCTTTATTAAAATTTACACTTTGATTTAAACTTACATAAAAGCGCCTTTGTCTATAAACTCTTTAATGCAATTTTAAAAATGGGGCAATTGTATGATTTCAGAAAATATATGGTTTATTGGGGTTCAGTACAATTCTATTTGCTGTAATTTCGGTAAACGTCAAAATTGTAAAAATTGCTCTGGCCAAAAACGCAACAATTTCCAGAAATGCCTGGCAGTAAAAAGGTTAAATAATGTATTTTCAAGAGTTGTTTTATTGAAAATATGCTAATGTTAGTTCCAAATGACAGTTCAATATAAGATTTTATATGGAGTTGATCAGCAGTGTTATGTAAAAGTCAGTAACCATACAGGTGTTTGCGGAGTTATGTGCAGCAGGACTGTGACAAAAAAATTTATATTCCAGTACTGTAGTTGGAGTTGGTGCACTGGAGAACAGGCCTTTGCAAGATATCACAAATATCACAGCATAGCCCTTCCACTGTACTCTGAGTCAATGCAGTTTTGGTAACTCTGCAGCTTGCGTAACTCCAAGTTTCCGTAACATGTGATATTTTGCCTTTATTTAGAAGAGAACATAGGCCCCTCTTAGCTGGTCCAGTGTCTCAATCAGTGTAAACTGATGGTGAAACAGTGTAAAGGGTTAATTAAGACGTTCTCTGTTCTTTCTATTCAAGTTTTTGTACATTGTAATTATATTGCCCCTTAATCCTTGCAGGGACCATAGCGGTATAGGGTGTTGGAAAGGGCTCATGGCTGAACTCCATCCATATGGGCCAGCCATACCTGTAAAGAACAGACACCCACTTTTAACTGTAAAACCTGACCACGGCATCTAACATTGCTTCAGGAGAGCACTGCTATTATGGAATACCTATTGGCTCACCTTGTAATGTCATCAGAGGTCGATGTTCAGTTGAGGCTCCAAAGGCTGTCACGAAGCCTGCTAGAGAGCCCACAACAAGACAAGGAACACTGGGGAATCGCAGGGACAGCTTTCTCTGTGGCATATTAGCATAAAGATCTGGCAGGGGTTGCTGGGAGAAGCTGGCCTTTATGGAAAACCCATTGGCCCTTTAAATCTGCGAATGCCGGCGCGTGCGCTCTAGGGAGCTGGAACGCGCACGCTGGCCAGTCGGGACAGGAATGCGGAGAGGTAAGTGAGGACTGGGGGACGGGGTGCTGCCACGGAGAGGGGCACGGCTGACAAAGGGATTAGGTCTCGGATTGTCGTCTCATGGGTTAGACGGGCACAATTCACCAGCACACCAGTAAATTCACTGTCCACACTGTGCGATTTGGGTACAACTGACCTCAGCCAGTTTTATTCGTCAGTAAAACAAAATTGCACCCCCAAAAACTAACAGTAACCTTTTAATGCCACAGCTCCACAGGCCTTTGATGTAGCCTGTCTCTTCCCCAGGGTGGAGCCAATCTGGGAAGTCTGTACCAGGTTGTTATGCAGGACTTCCAGCTGGATGCAAATTAATCCTCATTAGTGGCAAAACACCCAGCAACATTCATTCTATACCAAAATCTACTATAGTGGCAGCTACCCTGCCACATACCCTCCCTCCGATAAAGGACATAGGACTTTTTCACATAGATCCAGGGTCAAAGTTCCTTCATTGCGGTATAGTTACATTTGGAGTCACACCTACCACAAATATTACATAAGGGGATTTTGGCCATGCATGACTGAGACAATTTTCTTTTTCTTCGTGTTCAGTGTACCTACTGGATTCCTTCTCCTTTGTGTCATTTTAGAGGACAAGACAGCCCATGTTTCCATCTCACCCCTTTTGTCTTAAAATGCCTGGTATTCCTCTGTCAGATGCAATGTGTGATCTAGCAGATTCTCCTCTTCTGTCACACCTTTACTGGCCATCTTCTCTACATCTGAGTGAAGCTCGCCTCTACAAGTAACCGCCACAGGTACCTCCAGGATCTGGAGTTCTTCAAGATAAGTCTGCCGTTCCTCCTTAATGGGTACTTTCAGGGTTTTCATCAACACCTCACAATCACCTTCTTGGTGACCACCATTCACGACCTCAGTTTCCATTTTAGGTTTCTCAGGACGTTGCTATTTCATATTGCTTTTCAAATCATCACACAGGTTAACTCATCACCTGGAGTTTGGGGTTTTCTCTTGCCCCTGTACCTGGATTATACACTGGGTTACCAGCAATAGTGACTTTTGGCAGATTAGGGTCTTCTAATCCCTTACCTTTGGGCTGATTTCAAGGAATGGACTGGAGTGTAGTCTGTGGTTGTTCAGGTTCACTCACAGGGACCATTGTCTCCACTTTTGACTCATCCTTTTCTCCCTTTTCGCATTATTATCTGCATGACTTGGAGTATGGCTTCCAAGCTGTTCACACATAAATTCATTATTCATCATGTGAGGTTTACACACACGTTCACACTGGTCAGGTTTCAGCCTGGTCAGATTTTCGGTAAACTTCTGGGGCAGAATAGTTATACTACACTCATGGAAGCCAACAACAACGTTTTAGAACTTCCGATCTTGCCCTTGAAACTTACAAAAGTGAACATTCCATTCACTTTTCGTTGTAAAAACTTTATCAAAGGACCCACAGTACCAATCTTCATGCTTCTGCAATATGTGTCTTTTCTCGGCATCTCTTTGTGGGCGGCTCTTCTGGCATTGTTCACACTTGTATCCTTTGAACAAGCCTCCCCATTAGACTGTGTCTCTGACTCTTAGGCCGGTTCCACACTTGCGAGTGTGATGCGAGTTCATCAACTTGAGACTTCTCAACTAGTGACTGACATGGGTTATTCTCACATCCTCCAGATTCTGTGGTAGGAAGGCCTTTAATGGAACACAAATCATCAGGAGACCAAAATAAATTGTCACACGCTTTATAAGCCTCATCACCAATGGCAGCCAGTTTACTATATCAGCACTTACAGCCATTTTGCTAGGGCTCAGTTCACACTCAAGCTGTTCAGATTCTAAAGTGCTCTCCTTACTGTGAGTTATAGGGGAACAATGGTCAATATCATGTAAAGAACAATCCAAAAAAAGAAGAGGAAACGGGTCACTCACCGAAACGTGAAGTTTTATTGAAGCCGGTTGGAGCAGGTAGAGAGGTGCCGGACACGCCACAAACGACGGAACGTTTCGCGCTACAAGCGCTTTTTCAGGTCTGTGACATGCCGGACAAGTTTGTGGCGTGTCCGGCACCTCTCTACCTGCTCCAACCGGCTTCAATAAAACTTCACGTTTCGGTGAGTGACCCGTTTCCTCTTCTTTTTTTGGATTGTTCTTCGCATTGTTGACTGTTATGTCGCACCCGGAGTGCACCACCGAGTGAATTTGCAGACCCAGCCTTTGTCAAGGTGTATCGCACATGTGGAAGAGACGTAGTTGCCTGCTACCTGTTTTCTTTGTGTGTCAATATCATGTACATTAGCTTCACAAGAAACCATTAGGGCAGCATTGCCATCTGGGTTGCGATTAGGTGGTGTGATACAATCTTGGGTTAAAGGCAGGTTATTCACAAAACATGGCATTACTTCAGTGTCAATTTCAATACAAGTTATTGCATGGGATTCACTGTTATCACACAGTCCATTAGATTCTACAAGTCCCAGCTGTCTCATTCTGTGGGTTCAACCCATCTTGGTCGCAGTTCAGACTGCCAGACCGTGAGATTCCGCCCACCATCACCTCAGGGAGTTTTGTCTGTGACTTCTCTGTCTCTTTAAAACTCTTGTACAGAACACTGTGCAGGAGGCTTTTCCCAGGAATAGGCAGTTTTGGCACCATTTGGGATGCTCTCCCACAATTGCCAGAAATAAGGAAAGTCTTTGCCCATTATGAACTCGACCTCCAGGTCTGTACAGATTTCAAGCTCATGAGTCACAGTCCCAAAGCCAGTTTTAAACTCAATACATACAGTCTTACCAGTCCCAGGCTTGCTAAACAGAAACATTAAGATGTCTGGGTTAACTCTTGAGACATCCTGAAGACAGTCCAGCTCCACTGATAGGGGGATTCCACCCACCAACAACTCACATGTCTTATTTGGCATGTTCTCCGGCCTCCTGACCTGAGGACAATGAGGTGCACAGACATCTACACATTTGCACCTCCAACATGGCTCCTTCCGCTGCACGGATGGGACAGCCACAATGCCTTTAGCAACCACCTCTTTGTGCTGCAGTAGAGGCTTTTCCACACTCGGCCACTTAGCAGCAGGACATCTAGCCACACAACCGTCCATTTTAAAGCACATTCATACCTGATCCAGTTGATTGTGCTTGGCAACGGCACACACTATGTTTTCCACTGGATTTGCAGACACATCACAGGCTCCTTTGACAATGGAGTGATATCCGCTTGGCTTGGCAGGCCTCCTAGCAGCAGCAGGCAGTGTAGGGCATGGTGTAGTAGAACCATGTTGTCTAGAAGTCTGTATATCCAGGGACCTCTGTAGTTGCTCCCAAGCAGCTTCATGCTTCACTTCAACCTCTGCCAGGTCACTTTGGGAATAACCTTTCAGTATTTTAAGGTCTTCCTCCCACATTGTCTGCCACAAGAGTCTCTCAAATTCATCCATTGGACCTATGGCAATGGATGCTGCACCAGCCAGTGTCTTAATACCAGGAAGCAGAAGTGTCCGGGCAAGCTGCCTGACACATTAGGGCAAGTCAGGAGACTTCAGTCCTAGAGCAGAGATCCACCATCTGGACTCAGCTCCATCTCTGCCAGCCCGGCTACTACCATTCTGAGAGCAACCTTCCTGTGGACCAGCTATCTCCATCACCCTTCCAGCTCTGCTGAATTTGCTGCTACCATTTAGTAGTTGCCTGCTGTTTAAAGTTGAATTAAGAACTGTAAGTTGAATTGTACAATGTGCCTCCATCTAATCCCTGAATAAGGCTGCTTACCACCATGGGCTTCCCCTTCCTCACCCAGGCATTCATCCTACAGACACCTCAGGGGTTGCCCTCCCTCCATATTTATTGCACACCATATGCTGGAGACCTGCCAGGCTGTAGGTCAGCCCTCCAGTCCCAATACCAAGCACCATATTCTGGGCCCTGGCTGCCTCAAGGTCATATGAAAAGGCTAGGCCTCGGTGGGGGATGTTGCACTATCACTGAAATAGGTCAATATGTCCAGGCAGTTGTGCACATGGTGAAACTACAGGGGTAGCAGCCATAGCAGCTGGGGATTTGCAGTCTACAGTCTCAGAGGGCCTGGCCACCTGACCTTATTCACTAAATAAAGGCATGTGTACACCATTATATACACATTATGCTGCACGTATTATTCTTCCACTAAATATGTCATCTGTATGTTACCAGATACTAACAGTCCTAATATTATCCATAAGAAAATTGTAGATGTACGTTGTAACTGCACAGTCCTCTTCTACTCTTCCTGGAAATTTATGGAAAAGGCCTGTACAACTAATAAGTGTTAACTATGGAGCCACAACTGCAGATAATAGTCATACACTGAGATGTATACAGTTATGTAATCTATGGCGGTGACCTCATAGTTACCAATTAAAATTAATTAGTACTACTACATACTCTACCTGCTGCCTGTCCCTAATTGATACATGGTTCCTGCTTTTCCACTTGTTATATTATTTCTAAAACTTATTTTTGGACTTTGTCAGCAACAAGTTAGGTATCGCTGCAGATTTTTTTCCTGCTTCCCAATATTAAAAACCGTCACTATGAAGTGCAATTTGTTATGCAGAAAACAAGCCATTACACAGCTCTTTACAAATAAAAAAAAAAGTCTTTAAAGGGTTAAAAGCATACATAGCATGATGTGCTCTGATTACCAGGAAATTTCACTTGTGCACACTTATGACATTTGTCATCTAAATAAGTGACAAATAAGTGTTATTTATTGCTGTGGATTGTGATGTGGTAAAAAAGCTCCACCCACCAGCTGCTGTAAAATTGTGGCAGTATCTACCCCCCTTCCCCTTAAAAATATTTATACATATTTATACCCACACGTTTATACAATCACACACATTTATAAACTCATATATATACACACAAACACATTAATGCACTTAAATACATACACATAACATTCTGCACTCACTTACATATACTTGTACACACATACATACATCTATGCACTCATACGCACATACAGCATATATATATATATATATATATATATATATATATATATATATATACACACACACAGCATATACATAAATACATACAACATATACACACATGCATACATACATACAACATATACATCATATATACACACAGCATATAGAGCATATACACACATACAGGGTATACATACACACCATACACATAAACACACATACAGCAGACACACATACACCTATTAATCGTAATAATATATATCTCTACTATATATTACAAGAAGCCTATACACCATACAGTATACACCTATCAATATCCCAAAAACAAGATAACCACTACATACCGTCACGTGTCCATATCGAAAACGAACACAATACCAACATAGTAATCGGACCATATATCACCAAAATCACCTACATGACATGCCATCCCATAATCATTTTTATTCTCACAAGGTACCAAAGGACACACGGTTAACCATCCACTAAACACCAACGACAACACATCATAAGCGGTGGTGGTAATAGTAACACAATTAAACACATAGGTATAGAGTTACATATACGAGTACAGTACTTCTCCATTATAGTTCCAGACCCAATAGTCATGTCCGCCCAACCAAGGCATTACAGTACAAAGGCCTACGCACTCTACCAAGCACTACTCTCACAACCAACCACCGCAGCACCCAACCCACCGACTTACGTTTCGCCGTCGCTTCCCTCAAGGACGGCTAACGTACGTCGGGGTGCTGCTGTGGTGGTCTTGAGAGTCGTATATACTGTACTCGTGTATATTTCCTCTATACCTATTGTGGTTTGGAATTGTGTTACTATTTACCACCCACCCTTTGAGTGCTTGTTGTTGTTTGTTTTAGTGATGTTGTTTATCGTGTTTGTCTTTTGTACCTTGTGAGTATAAAAATTGATTATTGGCTGTCATTGTTTCATGCATTGTGATTTTTTGGTGCAATGGTCCTGATTACTATTGTTTTGTATAGGGATATCACATACCACACCGTATACATGATAATATACTCACTTGCCAGCGCTGGCCCTCTCTCCTATTCGTTACACAAATCACAAGTATTTCCAGTATATACACACATGCATACAGTACAGTAAATACACACACATGCATACAGCATAGAAACAATACATACATTATATACACACATACAGCAAATACACACACAAATACAGCATATACACACATACATATACACACATGCATTCAGTAAAAACACACATACATACAGCAAATATAAATATAACTATACATACATTTATATGGTCTTACTTGCATATTTGGCATGCAGGTGGCTGGGTCAAGTAGGTGGCTGCTTCAGCAGGAGGCTGGCTGTGTTATCATTCTGATGGACAGGTGGTCATGGTTTTGGGCGGGTGGCTCAGTCTTCAGGTGTGTAAGTGTCTGTGGGACCTGGCTGTGGTTGCGGGCGTGGAGGTGGCTGTGTTGTTGGGTTGGCAGCGACATGTGGGTGGGCATGCAAGTGGGCTGCAGAGGAGGTGCATAAGTGGGCCTGGTTGCTCTTCCTCTGCGCCCCTGTCACAAGGGAGGGATGGGCCCGGGAGAGCAACCTTGATAATTTTGACTCTGCCATCCATCCCGGGTCCCTAAGCAACAGGGGCCCTGTAGCAGCCATAGCGGTTGTTACGCCACTGTGCATTGGCCATTTTACAGCCCTTGGAAATCATAGTGCTGGGTAATTTAATGAGTCTCTACTTCCCGGCCTTACGAATGAAAACAATTCAGTGCAGCTATTTATCAAGGAAAAGGGGACTTTGTGTATCTTTTATTTGTATGATGTAATAATAATAATAATCTTTATTTATATAGCGCCATCATATTACGTAGCGCTTTACAATCTAGGGGACAACTATAATGTAACTGCAGAGCACACATTCGTATGGACAACAGTAGTGAGGTCCCTGCCGCAAGAGCTTACGTTTTATGAGGAGGAGTGGGGTGACACAAGAGGTCCAGACTTATACGTCCAGCCTTCTTCTTAGGGAATAGACAAAATATCATTATGGATTGCTGTCGATCCGCCTTCTCTTATATACATGTCCAGGGTGAATGGACTGCAGAGAATCTGGTGCCTGTTGGTTGCTGGATAACCGATGGGGAGGAGGACACGGATGGTAGTAGTAAGAGTTTAACTTCATGCAGTTAGTGAGTGTTATAGGCCTTTGCCTAAAGAAAGGGGGTTTTAGAGCACGTTTCAAAACTTGATGTTAGGTATTAGTCTGCTGTCGGGGCGAGAAGCAGTCCATAGGAATGGTCAGCTCTAGAGAATTCTTTGGAGACGCGAGTGGGAGGTCCGCATAGGGTAGAGTTAAATCTAATATCCCTTGCGATGCTAAGGCACAGATTTGGGGCGATGACTGTATAAGAGAGGAGAGGGAGGGGGCGGTGCAGCATTTTATACAGAGCTTTGTGGATGAAGGGTTATTATTTTAACCCCTTATCCACCGCACTAGTTTTCAGCTCAATGACCATACTGATTTTTCAAATCTGACATGTCCTCACGATAATTGGTTATCACTTCGACCGCTTAAACATATCTGGTGATTTTGAGATGTTTTTTCTTCGTACACATTGTACTTCCATGGTTTAGTTTTAAATTTAAGTGAAGTTTTTTGCGTTTTCGTTCTAGAAAACAAGTGAATTTGGCAAAGTTGTAAAAATTCTTCATTTTCCAAGTTTGAAATGTTTCTTGTTTTCCAAACAGGAAGTACACTACCCAAACAAGTTTTTGATAATTAACATTTACAGATATCTGCTTATATGTTGGGATGATATTTTATGCTTCCGGTCATTTTTCTAGGAATTTAGGGCGCAGAACTTTAGGTGCGATTTTTCTTATTTAGCATGAAAATTGCCATAACTCACTTTTGAGGGACAACTCGGCTTCCAGATGACTTTTGAGGGCCTAAATAATAGTAAAAAAACCTCATAAATTACCCCACTATAGAACTCTTCATCACCCCCATCAACATCGTAAAACAACTTCTATTAAGGTTCATTACCCTTTAAGAAGTGTTTCACATGGTTAAAAATATGACCTTCGATTAGAAACTATGGAATTTTTTTTGGAATACATTCTTTAGCCAAAAAACTGACATTTCAGAATAAATTAAATGATGAAACGCACTGCAAAAAAACGCTTGATGCCACAATTCCTCCCGAGTTTAAAACTGATCCCCCATTGTGTTGTAAACTTGCTGTACGGGGCGCACGGCCAGCATAGAATAATGTAGCGCCGTCCCACGCAGATTTTATGTCACATTGTCCGACCTATAAATTTTATTTTTTGTTGATAATGCGATCATATGTAGGCGCTTATTTTTTATGGGATGAGATACATGTATAAATATTTATTTTGGGAGTCTAAGCTTCTTCATGATATTTTATTAACTATTTCCAGGGGACACAAACAAAATCATCAATTTTTTATTTGATTGTGAGCAGTCCCCCCCCCCCCCGCTCACCGTAACATAAAATATATTTTATATCTTTATTCTCTGGTTCACACGTTGTCGGTGATATCTCATTATATAGTTGTTCTATTTGCTTCAATTTTCCGGAGTCAAAACAATATTGAGAAATCGACTTTTTTTAACTATTGACAAGTTTTCAGGGCCATACTTCTGTATTTTTTCTGTTTGTCAGATCTGGTGTGAGGGCTTTTTTTTTTTGCGAAAAACAGTGTTCTTTTTCAGTCGTATCATATAGGTACCCGGTAACTTTTATTGATCACTTTTTTAAACTTTTTTGTGATGGTGTTTGATGAAAATTGTATATTATGGGAAGTTTTCGAGTTTTTTTTTTTACGTATTTCACCGAGCGGGTTCATATTGATTTAGATATTTGTACAATTAATACGGACCGGTGATACTCATTTATATAGTTTTTTCTTATTTTGCTCATTTTCCTTAGGGCACAACATATTGGAGAAATCGCATGTTTTTACTATTGACAAGTTTTCAGGCCCATAACTTGTATTTTTTTCTGTTGTCAGATCTGTGGGGCTTATTTTTTTGCGAAAACAGTTTGTTCTTTTTCAGGTCGTTCATATTAGGTACCGTAAACTTTTTTTGATCACTTTTGAACAGTTTTTTGTGATGGTGGTTTGAATGAAAAATTGTATTTATGGGAAGTTTTTCAGTTTTTTTTTTTTAACTTATTTCACCGAGCGGGTTCAATTTGATTTAGATATATTGTACAATCATACGGACGCGGTGTACCTCATTTATATATTTTTTTCCTTATTTTGCTCACTTTTCCTGACAAAACCAATATTGGAGCAAATCGCTTGTTTTTACTGATTGACAGTTTTCAGGCCATAACTTCTGTATTTATTCTGTTGTCAGATCTGGTTGAGGCTTATTTTTTTGCGAAAACAGTTGTCTTTTCAGTCGTATCATATGCAGGTACCGTAACTTTTTTTGATCCTTTTTTAGAACATTTTTTGTATGTGTTGGATGAAAAAAAAATTGTATATTATGGGAGTTTTTTTTTCGAGTTTTTTTTGTACGTATTCACCGAGCGGGTTGTCAATTAAATTGATTTAATTTAGTGTCCATATTATACGGACGCGGTGATACCAATATGTACGTGTATTTGTGTGTTTATACTTATTTGCCTTTTATGTGTTACTGGGGAGATTAATGGGACGTTTATTTTATTTATTTATTTTATTATATTATAAAAAGATTTAATTTTTTTTTTTACTTTTTTTACATTTTCTACTTCTTGCTGAATAAGCGATCATCCGATCGCTTATTCAAGCCTTTACACTGCCATACACTTTATTGCGTGTATAGTGTAAGTAACTGAGCATGCCGCGCATGTCCATTACTACAAAGAACAACAGCCGGTTCCTCGCCAGGAAGGCGGACCCGTGAGAAAGGGAGCCGACCCCCTGGTCACTCGTTCTAAACCCGGGGCATCGGCAGGAGGGATCGGATCCCGCCGGTAAGCACACCGGGGGGGTCGATCCCCGGGGGGACACACTTGACACGCCGCGGTCATGCTTGACCGCGTGCGTGCAAGGGTTTAAAAAAACAACCTGGCATAGAGTTTTTTCCGATCCCGGTGTTAGTGCCGGTCTGGGCTGTAATCTCACAGCCCGACACCGGCCCTATAATAACCCTGATGTCAGAAATCTTCTTCTGATAGCGTCCGCGTAGAACGGCGGCGCATCAGAAAATACCCTTAATGACCGCCGTAGAATCCGATAGGG
Organism: Engystomops pustulosus; assembly: GCA_019512145.1. NCBI lineage: Eukaryota > Metazoa > Chordata > Amphibia > Anura > Leptodactylidae > Engystomops > Engystomops pustulosus. The sequence goes on along the minus strand of CM033646.1, from coordinate 81,746,152 downwards.
CGGTCATTAAGGGTTTAACTGTATCGAAAGGAGACTGGCAGCCAGTGCAAGCGACGCATGAAACTGGAGGCATCCGTGTGCGTTTAGTCTGAAAGACAAGCCTGGCTGCTGCATAAGAATCGATTGGAAGAGGAGAGAGTTTGGTGAGTGGAAGACCGGTAGTAGAGAGTTACAGTTTTCTAGACGAGAGTGAATCAGAGCAACAGTTAGCATTTTTACAGGTTTCAATGTGAGAACGGTTCGGATTTCTGGAGACTGTTTCTGAGATGCATCCGCAAGAGTGAGCAAGAGATTGAATGGTGTGTTCAAAGGAGAGGTCGGAGTCCACACAACCCCAAGACAGCGGGCCTCTGCTGCTTTGGTTTGGTGACCCCACAGACTGATATGGATTGTTAGGATAGGCTCTGTAGTGGATGGTTGCAAAGACAAGAAGTTTGGTCTTAGAAGGGATTTAAGTTTCAAGAAGAAGGAGACATGATGTTAGAGACAGCAGAGAGACATTCACTAGTGTTCTGGATTAAGCAGGAGTGATGTTACGTGCTGAGTATACAGCGGGGTGTCATCAGCATAAAGATGATATGAAAACCAAATCTGCTGATTGTTTGTCCAATGGGGGCAGTATAGAGGAGAAGAGAAGAGACCTAGGACTTAGCCCGAGGAACCCCGACAGAGAGCGTAACGATAGAAGAGAAGATCCGAAAGGAGACACTGAAAGTGCGGTCAGAGAGATAGGAGGAAAACCAAGAGAGTGCAGTGTCCTTTAGGCCAATGGAGCAAAGCTCCTAAGAGGAGCTGGTGGTCCACAGTATCGAACGCTGCGAGAGGTCCAGAAAATGAGGAGAGAGAGAGATCACCTTTGCATTAGCAGTTAGGAGATCGTTGGAGCTTTAGTAAGAGCAGTTTTCAGTAGAATGCATAGAGTGGAAACCATATGCAGGGGATCAAGGAGGGAGTTAGCTGAGAGAAAACGGGAAAGTCGAGAATAGACCAGGCTTCAGGAGTTTGGAGATGAAGTGAGTAGAACTGGTCGGTAGTTAGCAGCACTGGATGGGTCCAGGGAAGGCTTCTTTAGTAATGGGGTAACAACAGCATGCTTGAAAGATGAGGGAAAGACACCAGAAGAGAGAGAGAGGTTGAAGATTTTAGTGAGGTGAGAAGTGACTGCTGGGGAGAGAGACTGTACCAAATGTGAGGGGTGGGTAAAGAGTCCTGTCTCCTGCAGTGTGTTTGGTTCATAATTTAGAGCGTGACTATTGGATTGTGAGTAGTGTAGATTTGTACTGTGTTAGCCATAGAGAACTACCCTTACTCGCGGCAAGAGCAATAAGCAATAACCTCACTGAGCCCTTTCAACCCCCTTTCTCTGACCTGACTCTCTTTATGTTCATGGTGACTAATAACAGGCAGCATTATTTCCAGCCAGGAGAGGCTCAGATTGTGCGGAGAATAGAATAGACACCACCATCCCTAATACTATAACCTTCCAATGGTCCTTGCTTCTACACTGCTTATTTCTATATTTCCTAATAAACTTACTGCGGTCTTTTATTTGTGGGCAGTGGAGGACGGAGAAGTTTCTCAGTAAAGTGAACGTAGTCAGCATACAATGAACACTCCAACAGTAAACTGGGAAGAGGAGAGGGGGAGGAGACAGCGCTGTTGGAGAGAATAGGGACAGTTACACACAACATAACAGAGAGAGAAAGTGCAGAAGATGAAGGAACACAGAAGGCACAATCGCGACAGCTAAGGAGAGACACAGGGGGAACACATTGTGGCCCCCAGCAACGCGTTGGCAAGGTGCAAGGGCAGCCGGAGACCAGATGAAGGCCTCTGCGTCTGTCATGTATGGCCGCCTAAAAGACACACTCCAGGACTGCGTCTAATAAGCAAACTGTGAGTAAACCACTGACAGATACAATATATTGCATTACAGAAGTGATGCAATGTATTGTATGAGGGATCAAGGTATCCCCAGTGTTAGTCCCTTACTGAGACAGTAAAAAAAGTAAAATGAAGTTAAAAAATTAAATAATAGTATTTAAAGAGAATAATACAGCTACAGCACATGCCTGAAAAAGAAGGTGGAGTGTCTAAACGTTGCAAAGGTTGCTGACGCCACTGAACAAAGCCCGGCTGGAGCGTGGAACGCCGAAATGGTTTAAAGCAAGTATACAGAGACTGATAAGCAGTAAAAATAAATTACTTTTCTGTCTATTTTTTTTTTTTAAGTGATAGAATAATGTTGACTTGTCTTAGTAATAGAAGGATACAGATGGTATGTGTCGTATACAACGTTGCAATGGCTGTAATGAAGTAGGAAGTCTCCTAACCGCACAGTGACTACTAGTCCTACCTGCGACTTAAAAGGGTTTTCCCATGAAGACGGGATAGGGCCTAACTTTCTGAGCGCTCAGCAATTTTCGTCAGCTCCATGCAGATTACTGGTGAAAAACCGTCGTGCCCATTGGACCCCTTGTTTTCGTGATCTGTGGGGGTCTCAGCACTGAGACCCCAACTGATCACCAAGTTAAGCCCTATCCCGCGTTCATATCGGCAGTTAAAGAAGACAGAAGAAAGAAGAGGAGCCGCACTGAAGAAAGAAGACGAGCCGAGGCGACATCAGGGAAAATTAGGGAACCGCGTCGACATCGTGGAGGATGATGTACACGAGCGGTGCCCGCCACATTGGATCGCGATCGCGCAGATGCCACGGCTCCTGTGATGATGTCTCGGCGGGAGTGTGCGGCGCGTGACAGAGGCTCGCGCAGTATAGCCTCCCTCCGACATCCTGCGCCTGCAGTTGAGGAGCGGAGCCTGAGGTGAGCGACCGCCCCTCAGCCCTGTCATGTATCACGGCAGCTCTGGGGGACTGGGTGAGGGAAGGGGGGCCTTGATGACTGCTCTGGGCTAAGGGGGGGCCCTTGATGATTGATCTGGGGGGAGGGGGGCCCTTAACCCCTTATCTGAGATCTGAGCTGAACCGGCATCGGGATACACTGCTAATACCCTGCAATACATCAGTATCGCAGGATATTATCATGAACAAGAAATCAAATGATTGCTTGTTCATGTCCCATGGTGGAAAAAGTAAAAAAAAAATGTTTTTCAATAAAAAAAAAGTAATCAAGCACTAAAAATGCCCATAAGCCCCATAACATATAAAGAGACATATAACACAAAAAAAGTCTAAATCATAGACTATGCACTGTCCTTTTCATGGACTCGACTCCATGTATCATAGTAATATGTGATGCAAGGAGTCCCTGTTTCACCAAAGAACAGTAGCAATGGACCATAATGCATCATATATCACTACATTTTACAAAATGCCTAATTTTACACATTTCTCTATTTGGTTGTTAAGTGAATTCGTTTTTTACCTGGTACTTATACATGAATTGATGTTACTAATGCAGTGATGGGCAACCTTTTGAACTTGGTGTGTCAAAATTCGCCAGAAAAAGATCCATAACTCGGGTGGTGTGTCACCTTTAGAAAAAAAAACCTTATTTTGTGATATTTAGAGTTTAAATAACAAATATGTATAGTTATTTAACTTACCTGCTTAGTGACTTCTTTGTTAATTGGTCAGTTGGTTTCTTTTGTTGGTCTTGCTGTTATTTAACTTGTGTGGGGTGCCATGAACTAAGATAAGTGAGGGTGAGGGGGAATTATTCCACTGATGGTGAACCTGTGGCAGTCCAGCAACAGCTAGTTGTAAGGACATTTGTGTCCTGAGAAGTGCCCCCCAAAGCAGTGTACATCACAGCCCAGCCCAGCAGAGCTCAACTCAATAAATTAACTTACCTAACTGGCACAGGCTCCAATGACACCGCGGACCTCCGTTACTCCTCTTCAGGCCGCTTCAGCTGCTGTGTAGATGTTCCCACGGAGGCACAGCATAGGTTTCGTCTTTGCAAGCTGGGACTGCTCCACTCTGGAGTCATTGCGCGGCCTCCGCAGAGCAGGTCTGGAGGTCAGGAGCAGCAGCTGCGATCTCTCTGACTGAGATGCAGCCGCTCGCTGCAGACCACATCACCGACCGACGGCCTGACCGGCCAGAGAAACTGCACTACAGCAATTTCTCTCCAGCAGCCGTGTGTCACTGAAAATGGCTACGTGTGTCAGTGCTGACACGCGTGTCATAGGTTGGCCATCACTGTACTAATGCACAAAGATATGTTTTTTGCACAAGAAAATATAGCAGGTTTTACAATTTATTTACGCTTAGTCTTGCATTTTTTATTTATAATGGGTGGGCCCCAAATGTCATTTTCTCTGGTGGGCCCCAGATACTCCAGTCCGACCCTGGAGACGTACCACACAGTCCCTTTGGTTAAGGCTAAATGGCCATAGACACAAAACAAAAATCGTTTTTTAACCCATTAAGGACGCAGCCGTTTTTAAGCTTAAGGCTCAGTCCCATTTTTTGGATTCTGAATTGCGTCACTTTATGTGGCTATAACTTTTGAACACTGTTACTTATCAAAACGATTCTGAGATTGTTTGTTTTTTTTCCCCACATGTTGTACTTCATTTTAGTGGTAAATGTTGGATGATAAGTTTTGCGATTATTTACAAAAATGTGCCATTTTTGAAATTCTAAATCATCACGTTTTCAGGCATATAGATTTACCACCTAAGTAAGTTGCTGAATAACATTTCCCATATATCTACTTTACATTTTCATCATTTTTGAAATGTCTGGATAATATATTTTGATGTCGCGCGGCTTACAAATAGATTATCGATTGGGGATAAATACAGTTTTAAATGAAATTTTACATATGTAGCATTAAAACCCCCTATATAACCAACCCATTTTCAAATCTGCACCCCTCAAACTATCAGAAACGGCTTTTAGGAAGATTGTTAACCCCTTCAGATCTTCATAGTAATTACATCAAAATGGAGGTGAAATTTAGAATGGTAAAATTTTGTCGGTTATACGTTCATTTGACCCATTTCCAAAAGACAAAAAGAGAAAATCTACTATACAATTTGTTATGAAATTTCTCCCGATTTCAGAGACCCCCTACATGTGGCCGTTACTTGTTTTATGGGTGCACAGCGAGGCGCAGAAGGAAGGAGCCCTCTGCAGCAGTCAGGATTTTAGTTTCCTCATTGGCCACTTTTGTAGGCTATAAAATTTTCGCCTTTTCGTTATTGGGGCCATGTGACAGCATTTTTTTTGCGCGAGATGTTTTTTCCATTGTTATGATTTTGGGGTTAGTATCCCGTATTGTTGAAAATTTAGGAACTTTTTTTTAGGTCACGAGTAGAAAAGCATCAATTCTGTACTGGATTTTACACTTTTTTTAGCCTAATAATCATGGTATCTTTATTCTATTGGTCGATACGATTACGGGGATACCAGACATGAATATTTTTTCGTATGTTTTACTAAATTTGCCAAATAAAACCCTAATGTGGGGAGAAATCTATCATTTTTGCATTGCCGTCTTCCAAGTGGCATAACATTTTTACTTTTTTGGCTATTGAGCTGGTTGATGGCTTGTTTTTTGTGGGAAATGTAACAGTATCATTCTGGAGTACATATGTTTTGTTGATTTTTATTTTATTTTTTGTGGGATTCAATAGGTAAAAATCATAATTTTGGCGGGTTTTAACAGGTTTTTTTTACGGCGTTCATCATACGGGTTCAATAGTTATTTACTTTTATTCTACGGATTGTTACGGATGCGGTGACACTATATGTGGGGTTTGTGTTATGGTTTAGACTTTTTTGAGCGTTATATGTCTCTTTATATGTTATGGGGCTTATGGGCATTTTGAGTGATTTATAAACTTATTTTTTTTTTTACTTTTTGACTACTTCCACCATGGCACATGAACAAGCAATCATCTGATTGCTTGTTCATGGTAATACTCTGCAATACTTATGTATTGCAGGGTATTAGCATTGTCAGCCTATGCACATGCATAGGCTGACACTCTGCCTTTAAGATGACGTTACAGACATCACAGACACCCCGATTGGACGCCAGAGATACCATAGCCATGATCGTCGCCCCCAAAAACGGCACAGGGGTGCCGATTGTGGGGGAAAGACCCCAGGAAGGCAGGTTAAATGCCGCCATCACACTGACCGCGGCATTTAACGGGTTAAACACCCGCGATTGGAGCCCACTCCGCTGACATCCCGCGACCCCCGATACCGGTTCGGCTCCTGTGCAGAGCTGAACTGGCATCGTCTATTCGCAGGACGGCGCAGAGCGCTAAGGGGTTAAACCAGAGTGCGTCCAAACATCTTCATTTAGCCCATAATAGAGACTTCAATAACATTTCAATTGTCCCGATCGAACAAATTCATGTAGATATTAATGATCGGGTTGGTGCTCTAAACAAAAAAGAAGCCTACTGGATTTACAAACAGCACACCTTAACCCCTGAAGGCCTAAATGAGGCAATTGAAACTGCAGAAAACTAAGTGAAGGCATCAAACCATCAGTGGTACCTACCTGGTCCACGGCCAGAGGATTTGGGAGAGAGACATCTATCACATAATTACACCATAGCAAGTTAGTGTATGCCTTGTCAACATCCGCAGCTTACGTGGTAACCATCATAGATAATTGCCTTTCACTTAACTTGAGCAAGTCACACCAGACCATCAACACACCTAACCCAAATAATTTTATATGGATAAACCTGTAACACCAGTCCCCTGTATAGGTGCATCTCCATTGGTTTATACATGTATTCATTTTTAACTCTCTATTTATTGTCTATTATGTACTTTTATTCTATATATAATTATTTACCAACATAAGCTCACATATGACGTATAACATGTACTGCTCTATATGGAATGCCAAATTTAACCCCTTACTGCTCAGCGGCGGATATATCAGCCGCTGAGCGCAGTGACTTGATCGGAGCCGAACCGGCATAGGCAAACACGGGGTTCCGGCTATAACATATAGCTGGCACCCCAGTGTAACACGCGCTAGCTGCGACATTTAACGGGTTACACACCCTCGATCGGAGCCCACTCCGATTGCGGGTGTGTAACCTGTTAAATGTCGCGGCTAGCGCGACCGCGGCATCTAACATGCCTCTGGGGGGTCTTTTCCCCACAATCACCCCCACCCAAACCGTTTTTGGGGTGTACTGATCATTGTTATGGCACTGCTGGGGTCCGATCTGGTCCCCAGCACTGCCTGCAGTCACTGCCAGTAAGATGGCGTCTGTGACGTTATCTTACTGGCACAGCACCAGCCTATGCAAGTGCATAGGCTGACACTGCTAATACCCTGCAATACATAAGTATTGCAGAGTATTATCATGAACAAGCAATCAGATGATGTTGGAAAAAGTGAAAAGGTAAAAAAAAATGTTATTCAATAAAAAATAAAGTAATAAATCAATACAAATGCCATAAGCCCCATAACATATAAAGAGACATATAACCCCCAAAAAAGTCTAAATCATAACAAAAACCCCACATACACTCACCGGACACTTTATTAGGTACACCATGCTAGTAACGGGTTGGACCCCCTTTTGCCTTCAGAACTGCCTCAATTCTTCGTGGCATAGATTCAACAAGGCGCTGGAAGCATTCATCAGAGATTTTGGTCCATATTGACATGATGGCATCACACAGTTGCCGCAGATTTGTCGGCTGCACATCCATGATGCGAATCTCCCGTTCCACCACATCCCAAAGATGCTCTATTGGATTGAGATCTGGTGACTGTGGAGGCCATTTGAGTACAGTGAACCCATTGTCATGTTCAAGAAACCAGTCTGAGATGATTCCAGCTTTATGACATGGCGCATTATCCTGCTGAAAGTAGCCATCAGATGTTGGGTACGTTGTGGTCATAAAGGGATGGACATGGTCAGCAACAATATTAAGGTAGGCTGTGGCGTTGCAACGATGCTCAATTGGTACCAAGGGGCCCAAAGAGTGGCAAGAAAATATTCCCCACACCATGACACCACCACCACCAGCCTGAACCGTTGATACAAGGCAGGATGGATCCATGCTTTCATGTTGTTGACGTCAAATTCTGACCATACCATCCGAATGTCGCAGCAGAAATCGAGACCAGGCAACGTTTTTCCAATCTTCTACTGTCCAATTTCGATGAGCTTGTGCAAATTGTAGCCTCACTTTCCTGTTCTTAGCTGAAAGGAGTGGCACCCGGTGTGGTCTTCTGCTGCTGTAGCCCATCTGCCTCAAAGTACGACGTACTGTGCGTTCAGAGATGCTCTTCTGCCTACCTTGGTTGTAACGGGTAGTGATTTGAGTCCCTGTTGCCTTTCTATCAGCTCGAACCAGTTTGCCCGTTCTCCTCTGTCCTCTGGCATCAACAAGGCATTTCCGCCCACAGAACTGCCGCTCACTGGATGTTTTTTATTTTTCGGACCATTCTCTGTAAACTTTAGAGATGGTTGTGCGTGAAAATCCAAGTAGATCAGCAGTTTCTGAAACACTCAGACCAGCCCTTCTTGCACCAACAACCATGCCACGTTCAAAGGCACTCAAATCGCCTTTCTTCCCCATACTGATGCTCGGTTTGAACTGCAGGAGATTGTCTTGACCATGCCGCCATGTGATTGGCTGATTAGAAATTAAGTGTTAACGAGCAGTTGGACAGGTGTACCTGATAAAGTGGCCGGTGAGTGTATATTGTATCACCGCGTCCGTAACAAGCCGTAGAGTAAAAGTAAATCATTATTGAACCCGTACAATGAACGCCGTTAAAAAAAAACGTTGAAAACCCACCAAAAATTATCATTTTTACCTATTCAATCTTACAAAAAATGCAATAAAAAGTGATCAAAAAAACATATATTCTCTAGAATGATACTGGTGCAAACTACAACATGTCCTGCAAAAATCAAGCCATCAACCAGCTCCGTAGCCAAAAAAGTAAAAATGTTATGCCACTTGCAAGATGGCAATGCACAAATGATAGATTTTTTCCCACAATACGGTTTTATTTGACAAATTTAGTAAAACATACGAAAATATATTCAAGTAGGGTATCCACGTAATTGCATCGACCCATAGAATAAAGATAACATTATTATTAGGCTAAACGTTGAACACGAAAAAAAAAAGTCAAAAATCCAGTACAGAATTGATGCCTTTCTACTCCTGCCCTCAAAAACGAGTTCCTAAATTTTCAACAATAGGGGATACGAACCCCAAAACACTGGAAAAAGCATCTCATCCCGCAAAAAAATGCCATCATATGGCCCCAATAACAAAAAAGCTAAAATTTTATAGCCTACCAAAGGGGCCAATGGGGAAACTAAAATCCTGGCAGCTGCAGGGCGCTCCTTCCTTCTGTGCCTCGCTGTGCGCCCATAACACAAGCCACGGCCACATATTGGGGGTCTCTGTACTTAGGAGAAATTGCAGAACAAATTGTATGGTGGGTTTTCTATTTTTATCTTTTGGAAATGTGTAAATTTTAAGGCTAAATAAACGTATAACCGGCACAATTTGACCGTTCTAAATTTCACCTCCATTTTAATTCAATTACTATGAAGAGCTCAAGGGGTTAACAATCTGCCTAAAAGCTGTTTCTGATAGTTTGAGGGGTGCAGATTTGAAAATGGGTTTGTTATATAGGGGGGATTTGATGCTAAATATGTAAAATTTCATTCAAAACGTATTTATCCCCCCAAAACGTTCTACAACATCATGGTGTGTGATGGGTAAAGAATGATTATTTAAAGAACATCTACCATCAATTTTAAAAACACAGTGTTCCACACAGTATAGGGCTAGAAATGGCCAGTGTTAAACTGAGCTTTATACGTAGGTGATTCATCAATCTTAGTATGAAAGATTGACTGTGAAAATACTTTTTGCATATTGCGCTATTATTAATCACTGTGTGGTGATAAAGATAGAGATGCATCAAAATTTGGAGAGGTAGGTGCCCATCCCTTTTGAAATTCCTTAACTGGTCAGAAACCAGTCCAGGGAGCTTGAGCAATAAAAGCAGTATATCAAAATCCAGATCCTCTTATAAAATTAATAGTGCGTTGATGGGATTCTCTCTATATCTATTAATAGCAAAAGGTGATGTCCTGTATAGCTGAGGTCACAGCTATCTGGCTATACACATCAAAGAAATATGTGACATAATTCATATTTTGGTCACATACTTTCCTTAAGAACTACATCCAGGCCCCTGCTATTACTGTGTCAAACGTAATGACACCACAGCAACAGGGAAAACAGAGATGCTCCTATGTAATATATTATGTACAATATACACCGGCTCACCAGTGTACTGTCAAAAACAATGGTGGGCCCCGACACCTTTTGGTTTGGCTCAACTCGCTGCTGACTCCACCCCGCTGACACTTTACTACCTGTTTTGTTGGCACTTCAACTTTATCTGGATACAGATAAAGTTGAATAAGATGATGGTGTAGAGATCACTTGGCATCACTGCACACAACAACAGCTGCAGTGAAAGAAGAAAAGAGGAGAGCAGGAGCAGCTGGAGAAAGGGGAGATATGGTATCTGGTGTTTATTATTTCTGAATTAATTTGAAACAAGGAAAGGAGGAAGAGAGTGAGCCCACAATATAAAATGGAAATAATTGGGACACAAAGTATGAGGGGTAGGTGAGGGACCACAAGATGCGGGGGCCCAAAGGGTGAAGGGAAAATTAGAGGCCGCAATATATTGGAATGAGGGTGGCTTACAACATAAGTGTGTACAATATATGGGAGGGAGATAAGAATTGGTCGCAATATCGAGTCAGAGATTAGGGGTCACAATATGGAGAAGAGGGGGCCACCATATGAGGACGAGATGAGAAGGTCACAGCATAAGGGGGAGATGAAGGGCCATAATATTGGAGGTAAATATTAGCACAATATGAGGGGGAGATGAGAGGGGGCCACAATATGTAGTATGAAATGAGAGGGTGTCACAATATGAGAAAAGGATGAGAGATGGCCACACTATGAGGGGGAAATGAGGGACCACAATATTGGGGGTGAGAGTGGCCACAACATGATGGGGAAGATGGGAGGGAACCTTCATTCAGGTCCATAGAGCTTAGGCTTTTCAGGCAATTAATCCACGTACAGTAGTCTCCAATTGTAACAGTTTTTGATCAAGATTGTCCTGGCTTGGTCCTTTTGAAACCTGGTCTATATCCCGAAATTTTAGTACTCCACGGTTACTCTCTTGGTAAAAACTCAGATGACCCCAAATCCTCCCCCAAAGTTGTTGTTGCTTTGTTTGCCAACGTAGAGGTGTGGGCAAATTCAAAAAGTGTTCAATGCTAAAAGCCTCTCTGTTAGCTGGATTCATAACAGTTTAGCAAATGCCTCCCTGTTAGCTGGATTCATAATAGTTATAGTACAGGGCATGAGATGACAAAAAGAACAGGTTTCACGGGAATAGGAGCCTGTTATCTTTCAGGTTGCAACTTTTTTGTATTTGTTATTGATTGTCTTTTTGCCAATCTCTCCCTTAAAAGACATCTACCACTAGGATCAAGGATTATAAACCAAGCCCATTGACATAGTGGTGTTGGCCCCCTCTGTTAGGATCTGCTCTTCTTTTAGCAATAAATGCCCTGTTTTTTTTTAAAAAAAATGCCTTTAAAATGATGCAGATAATTTTTCTTAAAAATGACCTGTCACCAGATTTTGACCACCCTGACTAAAAATGAAAAGAGGAACAAATCCAGCTTCCAACGAAACCCACGTAAGTATAAAAGGTTCAGATTTATTGAAGAAACTTCATTAAAATATCACTGGAACATGAAACATGAAGACACCAAAAATGTATATAGGGTAGTGAGGAGACCACTAGTCGCCTACGCGTTTCAGAGAAACATCTCCTTAATCATGGCTAGTATGGAACACTAGGGGGAAGTTAATATTGAAGCCTCCCACAATCACGTGATCAACCAAACAGTGATCTCACAAGTCACGTGAGTGTTCCTATATGATTGACATGTTTTCTTTTTTTAAACAATCTATAAAACAATCACATTACATTTAAAACACATGGCAAGTACCATAAATGTATTGTTGATATAGAATGGAAAAACAAACACTAATATTGGTAAATTACATCCTGACTAACAATGCCTGCTGATAAAGGGTTACAAGTCCTCCCCATATCACCTAAAAGTAGCTGCCTGTAAGGTACTGTACCTTCATTTCAGATGTTTTCTGATATGCAAATTAGCTTTTCTGACTCATCTCTGGTATCTCTCTCTCAGGCTGGCAGTGAGCCATGCCCCATTATTCTGACTGACAGCTCTGTGTCTTTAAAAATCACTGATCTGCCTCCTTGTACTTAGGGACTGTCTGCTAATATTCAACTACAGACATATAAAGCTCTATGTACAGATGGGAAATATTGTGTCAATTTTTTTACACGGTACCTTGTGTTACATTCATGAGATGTGACCACTGACATCATTGTATGTCCTTCAGCCTTCTAAAAACCTACACCATGTATGTGATTACATGAAATCACAGCAGCCTCCGTGGAGGATGGAAAGGAGTAGAAGTCCATGGAGGTTGCTGTGACTTCATGTGGTCAGATATATGCATGGGGTACAGTTTGCTATTATTGAGAGGCTAGTACCTGAGATGATGTCACTCTGGTCACATGACATGAACTGTGACCAGTAAGAAGGCATAAGGCATGGGGAGTATTAGATGGGAGGGGCTGGCTGAGCAAGACATGCCCCCTCTGATGCCAGGTAATATAAGATAAATGGTGATTTATGTGGATGTAAGCAAAACTATTTTTACCTAAAAGAAGGGGGTCAGTCAGTTGATAGAGCTCTATAGGAACCTGTCATTGGCTGTATATATGCAAATGTGATGACAGGTTCCCTCTAAGAATAAAGGCATAGGAAGCTTAAACAATAGCAGATCCTGCCAGAGGGGGTGAGGCGAATTGAAAATCTCACCTCAGGTGGCAGCGCCCCCTGCTGATTGTGGGGGCTGCATTTTTTAGGACTATACATTAGGCAGCCAGGACTGAGAAGACTGTTGGTAGAGGTAGGTTTGTGGTATACCTCCATTTGTATATATTGTTCTGGACTGATACAAAATTGTGAGGTCAAGGAAATTAATTTGTGCCATATAAATTTCATGCTTGAACTTCATCCCCCTATTATTAGTACTATGGGCATACACAAACTTTAGAAATAATATCTTACCACCATCTAAGAAGATCAAGACATTGGGACACATGTACCAAGCCCCTGCACCAGTTTTCTGTCAGACTTTGCACGTTCTTTTATGTGCAAACTGCTTGTACGTATATTTAAGAAGCGTCAATTCATGCAACACTATACCTGATGCGACACAAATTTCTGCACATGAAAGGGCGTTCCGTTGAACAGTTGGAGCATGCTATGTTAAAGGTGCACCAAAGAAGTTGGTGCACTTTGTCGGAGGAGTGCAGGGTGCGCAAGATTCAAGCAACAAGGGCACCACAATTCCTGAATCTGGTGCACCTTGCACACTTCACAGGCAAAATGCACATTGTGCGGTTTTCACTGTTTTTGATAAATGTGCCCCATTGTCTATATATATATATATATATATATATATATATATATACACCCCAGTTTAGAACATCTCTTGTATTCCGGAGGAAGTCTACAGAGATGACTTTGGTATCCTCCCCTCTACCAAGAAAGAGGTTTGCATACGAGGGAGTACAACCCCTACTTGGTGGTACAAGGAACAGTCAAAAAGGAAATAGGTTCTAGTAAGAATGGTCAAAAGTCTCATTGGGTCACTTTTATCAAAAGTAGTGCAAACTGCACTAGGTGGAGTGTACAGAGAGCACCAGATTATTTAAAAGTGGTGCACGGTGTTCATAACTCTGGTGCACTCAGCACTGCTTGGGAAGTGTGCCCCAACTTTTTTTTGGCGACACAATTCTGTCAAGTTGCTATAATAAATGTGACGCATGGGCTGACCCTTTATGTACAGAACTTTGTGATGCGGCAGACAAACGTTTTACTGCTGCAAAAACTTTATAAATACATGTTTGCATGTTCCTTTCAGTGCAAAGTTAGAAAGAAAACTGGTGCAAGCACTTATAAATGCGGGCAATGATGTCGCTGAAATTGAACCCTTCTTGTGTTAAGGAAATATTCCACTGATGTTAATTCAAGTTTTTGCTCATAACTCAACTCTAGCGACCTTCAAGTTACTACATTCCATACCTTGACAAGCTATGAGACTGGGATTAATAATAGTGCAATACACAATAAATCGAAAAAATAAATAAATATGTCACCTATGTGTAAAGCTCAGTAAATCGTTTCGCTTTACTTTCTTTTTCAAAACCATCTTTGAGTCACCTTTTTTGAGCACATAGTTGTACTTTGATTATCATTTTTAAGCATCAATAAAAGTCACGTTTTATTCATTTTAAATGTCTGGATATGGACCGACCTTTGTTAGTTTTTTGTGTAATACATAAATAATCTATCCATCCAGAGACAAAGGTCCAGGTTCTTTAAATTAGTTTTGAAATAAGTATTTGATAAAGTAGAAAAACAGAACTTTATATTTTGTACAGAAAGCTTTATTTTCACTTACAGAGGTTAGACATTTTCTGTAGTTTTTGAGAAAGTTAGCACGCACTGCACACACATTTTGGCCATAGGCAATATTAAGTTTCAGTTTCCAACAAAGATTTTCCATTGGGTTCAGGTCTAGAGACTGTATTTTTACATGTGGAACAATTCCTTAATTGTCCTGGCGGTTTCGGGTTATTGGCATGGTAGATACCAAGCCATGACCCATCTTCAATATTCTTACTGAGGGAAGGAGATTGTTGGCCAAAATCTTGCAATAAATGGACCAATCCATCCTTCCTTCAATACAGTGCCGTCTTCTCCTCTTTGAAGAAAGCCACCCCCAAAGAATCATGTTTCTACCCTATGCTTGATGATTGGTACAGTATAATTGGGGTTGGACTCATCTTGGAGAGTGGAATTGATACAGAAAATTATAATTTGGTCTTATCTGATCACATGACCTTTATGCATGCCTCCTCTGGATCATCCAGATAGTCATTGGTGAACTCCCAATGGCCCTCAGTATGAGAAGGGGGACCTTACATGCCCTGCCAGATTTAATCTGTGATGGCGTACTGTGTTACTAACAGTAATCTTTGAGTCTTTTTTTCCTAGCTTGCTGCAGGTCATTGACCAGGTCCTAATATTTAGTTTTGGGCTGATTTCTTACCCCAACAAGTGACATCTTGCTAGAAACCCCAGACTGTGGAAGTTTGACAGTCTTCTTGTGTTTTTTCAATTGACTAATTATTGCACCAACAGTTGTTGGTTCTCATCAAGCTGCTTGGCTATTGTCATGTAGCTTTGTACAGGTCTGTCTTTTGTACAGGTTCAATTCTCTCTGGTTGGTTGACCATATGCTTATTTCATGCAATAAAATGCCAATTAACTAAATAAAAATTAAACAATTAGAATTTCTAAAATATTTTTGGGGATTCTGCCTTTCACAGTTGAAGAGAAGCTATGAATACAACTCTCCATTATTTATAAGTAGGACAACTTGCAAAATAGACAGTGTATCAAACACTTACTTTCCCCACTGTAGGTAGTAAGCTTGGTTCTGGTGCAGTAGTAGGCTTTGTTCTGGTAAGGTATACATTTAGCAACCTCATTTCTGGTAAACATATGTATGTTATTATCTTTACACCACGTTCCAAATTATTATGCAAAAGATATTTATCTCTGATTTTCCAAAATGGTCGATGCAAATGACAGTCAGTATAATAAAATCATCACTGGTTAGAGTATAAATCCAATTTTACTGAACAAATCTCCCAATGATAACAGTATATTCTTTAAAATGAAAAAACCCTCAAAATGCACAGAAGACTTTCAAAACATTTTAAATACTGAAAATAGTTATTTGTTGAATTTGCAGCATAACTGGAAGAGAGCAGCTGCAAAAATGCCATTATAACCCAGCAAACAGATATTTGAAGCTGCTGGTGCCTCTGGAGTCCTGCAAACCTCAAGGTGCTGCATCCTTCCAAGACTTGCTCTGGTGCATAAACCTACTATTCGGCCACCCCTAACCAGTGCTTACAAGCAAAAATGGTTGCAGTGGGCCCAGACAAACATGAAGACTAATTTTCAAACAGTCTTGTTTACTGATGAGTGTTGCGCAACCCTTGATGGTCCAGATGGATGGAGTAGTGGATGGTGGGTGGATGGCTACCATGTCCCAAAAAGGAGGTGGCGGAGTCATGTTTTGGGCAGGAATCATGGTGAAACAGCTGGTAGGCCCCTTTTAGGTTCCTTAAGGCGTGAAAATTACCTCAACAAAGTATACAGAGTTTTTGACTGACCACTTTCTTCCATGGTACAAAAAGAAGAATCGTGCCTTCCAGATCAAATCATTTTCATGCATGACGATGTTCCATCTCATGCCGCAAAGATACCTGTGTGTAATTGGCTGCTATGGGCATAAAAGGAGAGAATCTCATGGTATGGTCACGATTTTCCGCTGACTTTCTTGAGCGCCAGTCTTAAAGTTCCACCCCTTGGCGCTCCCATGCCGCTATCACTAAGAGACTTGAGTCTCTTAGTAAATATTGGCTTAACTCTGCCAGTTCAGACCAGCTCTGATGTGAGTTTTTTTGCTATAGTCTCTGCTGGTTTACCACTAAGATACATCTGATTAGCAAAAAAGCCAAAAAAACTAAAAAAATTTAACTGCTCAAAAGCCAGACTTATGATACATATGCCCCATTGGGTACATTTGCAAACAAAACAAGGGCTTAATAACACATCTTTTTTTTATCTCTTACTGGTTTTGGCGATTTTCAAGCTTCCCTTGACAGCCCCCTGAACAGGAAGATTCAGGGGTCACACAGAATAATAACCTGACCCTGTCCACATCTCCTCTCTCTTCCTGCAGTCTCAGGTAGACTGGGATGCTTCACATTAAAATAATGCTGAGCATGGCAAGTCCTGCCATGGACTGCAGGAGGATCCCTGTCTGGCAAACTCTGCCATGGGACAACAGCCCGAGTGCCCACTGAGAGGGCTCTGAGTGCCACCTCTGGCACCCGTGCCATAGGTTCGCCATCACTGCCCTAGATGTTATCTAATATATAAAGCTCAGTGTATGTAAGCATGTCCGCTAAAGGAATCTGTACCGTCACGTTCACAATCACCAAATTTTGTACATCCACTCTGTGTGTCTCAGGGAACATCATAGACTTGATTTTGAGCCAAAATTTTCAAAATCCACTTATAAACCGCCATATACAGGAGCCATTGTCTGCTGCTGTGGCAGTTGGAAGTTGAGCCGTGATTGGGTGCTATTCAGCAACAGATTAATATGAGCTCTGAGCTGTGATTGGTTAATATAGGCATTATTATCAGAAATGTCTGAGGTAAAATGTTCCAGTTGCCCATGGAAACCAATCAGAGATCAGCTGTTATTTTATAAACAGCTGTGGGAAAATAGAACTTGAGCTCTGATTGGTTGCCATGGGCAACTAGAGCAGTTCTGCTCTCAGACACTTCTAATTAATCTCCCCATGGTGACAGAGACAATTGGAGACAGATACAGTTACTGGAATGAAAGTGTCAGAGACAGTCATTCAAATGAGAGTATTAGAGATACTCGAATAAGTTTCAGAGACAGTCACTCAAATGAGAGTGTCTGAGACAGTCAGTCGAATGAATGTCAGAGACAAACAGTCACTGAAAGAGAGTGCCCGAGACAGACAGTCACTGAAAGAGAGTGCCCGAGACAGACAGTCACTGAAAGAGAGTGCCCGAGACAGACAGTCACTGAAAGAGAGTGCCCGAGACAGACAGTCACTGAAAGAGAGTGCCTGAGACAGACAGTCACTGAAAGAGACTTCCCGAGACAGACAGTCACTGAAAGAGACGGTCAGTGACAGAGACGGTCATTGACAGAGATGGCCAGTGACAGAAATGGTCATTGACAGAGATGGCCAGTGACAGAGATGGTCAGTGACAGAGATGGTCAGTGACAGAGATGGTCAGTGACAGTCTATAGATACATATAAAATATTTTTTGTTAATCCATTCTATTTTGTTACACCGTGAGCTACAGCTAGTAGATTAATAAAATAGACAGTTGATACAAAAGGAATGATGGTTTAGTAAGAGCTTGCAATCTGTGGATAATAATATCTAAAAATAAAAATGGTCAAAGTCAATGAACTGCTATGTTTTCCCATTAGTGTCATTGTTCTTTGTTGCCTTTTTTTTAAATGCTTGATCATTTAAGTTATACACATTTTAAGATTTGATGTTAAAATTGCCAGTAATTTTCCTATTGATGTGTACCCACAACTGTGCTTGCTGGAGATAAAGTGTGACAGACAGACACAAGTATGTTAATAGGTAAGGATGAATTCCCTGCCATGAAGCCTAGCCACACACTGTTTGAAAATTGTCTGTAACTTCCTGCAGACACTTTGAAGTTACAATCCTAGAAGCTTCTGATCAATAGACCTTTGAATGAACTGGAAAGTATCAAATTACAGACAACTGAATACATTGAGGATAGAAAGAGAGCAAACAGTGCAATTGAAGACTATAATTTGTTTTGTGAAGCTTTATGCATTTTTCTTCATATTTGTTTTACTTATGTTCGATTACTTTCCATTTGCTATAAATGAGAGTAATATATTGCTTATTTTATTTTTATTTTATGTCATGGCGAGAGTTACCTTAATCTGTCTTTTTCTTAACCAGATCCCACATAAATTCATTAATATTTGTCATCAAATGTTTAGTTTTGGGAAAACCTGGGAAAACCTATTGACTTGAGTATAAGCCGAGGGTGGAAAATGCATTGGTCTCAGCCTCCCAGTATAAAGCCAGCAAACCCCCAGTAGTAAATAGCTAGCTATCCCCAAGTAATATATAGCCATCCCCTGTATTTTATAGCCCGCTAGCCCCCTTAGTATACTGCCAGCCTTCTTAGTATATAGACAGCTAGCCCCCTTAAGTATACAGCCAGCCCGCTTAAGTATACAGCCGGCCAGCCCCATTAAGTATACAGCCAGCCCCCTTAAGTATACAGCTTGCCACCCCCCTTAAGTATACAGCCTGCCAGCCCCCATAAGTATACAGCCGGCCAGCCCCCATAAGTACACAGCTGGCCAGCCCCCATAAGTACACAGCCGACCAGCCCCTTAATTATACAGCTGTCCAGCTCCCTTTAGTAGCCAGCCAACCCCGTTCAGTATACATCCAGCCCTGTTTGGTATACAGCCAGCCCAATTTGCCAAGCACATCATATTGTGGTAGAGTATCTGCTGGCTTTTACACTAGAGAGAAGAGGAGCCCCGGGGAAGTGCAACATCCCTGCCAAAGCATGGGCAGTGGAGTAGTTGCGAATAAGCCCCTCGTACCATACAGTAGATAAAGAGGTAATTGTGCAGCGGTAGATACTGCCTGGATAGGCAAAGGTTAACATTATTTAATGTTGTCATCCAATGATATACCACCAGTATCCAGGGCTGATACTGAACAATACCCAAGGATTAAAGATGCAGCTTCCAGCATTGGACACAGCTACATCCCAGCCTGCTCCTGCATCCAGGCTGGTGACCCAACTCCTGAGGTTCCCTCTCCAAGATCACTCCAGTAACCTGCACTTGTACAGAATTGTTTGGCCTGTTGCTACTGTTGGTTCGAATAAAGAACTGTAAGTTACTTTTATGCACAACATTGCCTCCGTCTGGTCCCTGCTATGGCTGTATCACCATCAAGGGCGCCCCATCTAACTACCAGGGACTCATACTACAGACTCTAACGGTTGCCCCAGGGAGAACCAGTACCGCAGCCTCTCCCTCATCTAATTTCTTGCACAAACCACCCGCTGGAGACCTGCCAGGCTGTGGGACAGCCCTCCAGTCCCCATACCAAGCACCGTGACACTAGCGTGCCTAGGCCGCAACCGCCAGCCACTCCGGTATCCTGGGCCCGGGCTGACTCCAGGCCCCAAGTTAAAGGCTAGGCCCCGGGGGGGGGGGGGGGTTGCAGGAGACAGAAGAGGAGCCACCGGAATCTGCGCCGAACATCCGGAGCCACGCCGACCATCGGGCCTCAGGAGGGTGAGTATGTAATTTTTTTTTTAATTTATTGACTCGTGTATAAGCCGAGATGAGTTTTTTCAGCACAATTTTTGTAATGTATATGTTTTAAAGAGGTGTTTGTGCCAGTATTGTTTCGAGCCTGCACTGTCTGCTGCGACAAAAAATTCTGCAGTAAATTTAACAGAATTGTGTCATACGCTCTATTCTAAAGCTGCACCAAAAAGTTGGTGCACACTTTTTGAGCAGTGTAGGATGCCCCAAATTAAAGGAAATAGTGGGCCAATTTTAATTAGATGCAGTCTGCACACCCCACAGTCAAATTGCACATAGTACGGGCTGCACTAGTTTTGATAAATGTGGCCATTTTGTAGACAGTAAAGTGACGTAACTTTAGTTATACATCCCCCCCCCCCCTTAAATGTACAACAAGGAGTGGAAAGGAAATTTAATAGGTGGGAGCCCTCTAGTGGCAGAAGTTTCAGTAAAACAGTAAAAACTTCAAGGCTAAAAACTTCAAACTTTCTAATGATAGTCATTTGCAGCTACAAAATTTCCTCTCAAATGACAAAACTCTAAGAAATAGGAAAAGTATGCCTGCAAAGCTTTTTAAGTGTTTCTTTTTGCTGGTGGGTTGATTGTGAAAAGTAAAACTACCTTTTAACTATTTGGGAAAATAACTCTCTCCCGTGTCAAGGAGGCTATCTACAGATCATATGAATTGGTGCAAGGAGTTTGGGATATACATTATATTTATTCCTTGCCAGTGAACACCCCAGCTTCTTAAATATGTTTAACTTGTAAACAGGCAGATTATCCTAAAAGTAGCTACAATTCTGTTAAATATCCTTATATCCAGACACAGTTCCTTGAAATTCTTAACTGCATTGTGAAGCACAGTTGTCTAGGACCACATGCTGAATGTGTTCAATCAACCAAGGCAGGCATACATCACAGCATGAGTGCATGCCTTTTACAGGGTAATCAATCTTATAAAAATGTGTTGGAACAACTAAAAGGGGAAGTTCTGTTTGATAAGAAAACACTGAAGCAATCGTTTGTATTTCTAGATTTGTGCACATACACTTCTATAATTGCAGATGCCAAATGATGCAATCTTTTCGTTACTTAGTTTAATAAATTAAAGAAACTGTCTGTGGCCTCAGTTTTCTACATATTCATCCTCCATTGCCATGAGTAACAGACAAACACACATCAACATGGGAGCAGACACTACTCTCTGTGAAGTTCAGAAAAGACAGCATCTATCTGTTTATTTTAATCATATCCAAGAGGTCAATGACTAGGTAAATTAGAGGACGTGGATGAAAAGATAGGGATGAGTATCAGCTGGCAAAAGCTTCCCACCCCCAACTATATATCAACCCCCGCTTTCAACCCGTAACAGCAGTGGATGAAGCTTTTTGCATTTCTTGATTGTCCTGAGGACAATAGCCTTCATTGCTGAGAGGTGGTGTGATGGCTGCAGGCTTTTGTTGTGATTATGTAAACATTGACTATTCAACCTCAGGAACTCCTTTGATCTTAGAATAAAAAGCAATGACCTCTTTTCCCTGTCTCCTCCATCAAATAACAGCTGCAGGAGAACTTTCTTGGATTTAAAGGGGCTGTCCTGCCTTTAACTATATATCCGGCAGAGGTTGCTGTAAAAACAAAAAAAAACCCTTATGCTTACCTCCTTGCATTGTCCTGCACTGCCACCCGTCAGTGTTGTGCCGCTGTTTGTTTGCGGAGGCAGGCATGCCCATCCATTCACGGCACCTGTAACAGCAATAGATTAGATGTCATACATCCCATATTTTTGGTGGAGAGAAATTGGGGCAGAGGGGGCAGGGCGTTATGCAAAAAGGATTGTGCCATAGACCATTGCACTACCCTCAAACATAGAATATTATTAACCATATTGGCTCCTCACATAGTATAATGCCCCCTTCTTGTGGATCACCCCCCTGTGGATCCATATAATACCCCCTCTTCATTTATTCCACCTTTCTGTGGCCCTACGCACTTATATTGCCCTAGATTTCTGTGCTCCTACCCCCTCCAACTCCCCTCACATTGTGGCTCTTCTTCTTCATCCCCTTTTATATTGTGGCCCCTGTCCTTGATTCACTTCTATGGTGACCTCCAGCCAGGGGTGAACCTAGCCTTTCTGCTGCCTGAGGCGAACTATACAAAGATGTCCAACCTCCCCACTACATATATGTAATATATCAAGGAGTGTCAGGACCAGATCCAATCATATTGGTTTAATGTGAATATACAGCGATACAAAATACATAAAGCATCCGTCCATGTACTATATAATAAACACAGTGAGCTACCATAAAGAACAAAATACATTCAACAATCCGCCATATAATATAAAATCAATACAGTGTGCCGCCAAATACCATACAATACATAAAGCGTGCCACCATATACCATATAATACATACAGCATACCGCCATATACCATATAATACATACAGCGTGTCGCCATATAGCATCTGTTGTTTTTTGAAATTGAAACCCTTCTTGTGTTAAGGAAATTTCCACTTATGTTAATTCAAGTTTTGCTAAACTCAACTCTAGCGACCTTCAAGTTACACATTCCATCCTTGACAAGCTATGAGACTGGGATTAATAATAGTGCATACACAATAAATCGAAAAAAAATAAATAAATATGTCACCTATTGTAAAGCTCAGTAAATCGTTTCGCTTACTTTCTTTTCAAAACCATTGAGTCACCTTTTTGAGCACATAGTTGGTACTTTGATTATCATTTTTAAGCATTCAATAAAAGTCACGTTTTTTTATTCATTTTTAAATGTCTGATATGGACCGACCTTTGTTAGTTTTTGTGTAATACATAAATTATACTATCCATCCGAAGACAAAGGTCCGGTTCTTTAAAATTAGTTTTGAAATAAGTATTTGATAAAGTAGAAAAACAGAACTTTATATTTTGTACAGAAAGCTTTATTTTCACTTACAGAGTTAAGAGTGCATTTTCTGTAGTTTTTGAGAAAGTTAGCACGCATGCACACACATTTGGCATAGGCAATATTAAGTTTCAGTTTCAACAAATTTTCCATTGGGGTTCAGGTCTAGAGACTGTTTTTTACATGTGGAACAATTCCTTAATTGTCTGGCGGTTCGGGTTATTGGCATGGTAGATACCAAGCCAGAACCCATTCTCAATATCTTACTGAGGGAGAAGGATTGTTGGCCAAAATCTTGCAATAAAGGACCAATCCATCCTTCCTTCAATACAGTGCCGTCTTCTCCTCTTGAAGAAAGCCACCCCCAAAGAATCATGTTTCTCCCCTATGCTTGATGATTGGTACAGTATAATTGGGGTTGGGACTCATCTTGGGAGTGCGGAATTGATACAGAAAATTATAATTTGGGTTTATCTGATCCATGACTTATGCATGCATGCTCCTCTGGATCATCCAGAAGTCATTGGTGAACTCCCAATGCCCCAGTATGAGGAAGGGGGACCTTACATGCCCTGCCAGATTTAATCTGTGATGGCGATTACGTGTTACTAACAGTAATCGTTGAGTTTTTTTTCCTAGATTGCTGCAGGTCATTGACCAGTCCTAAATATTTAGTTTTGGGCTGATTTCTTACCCACAACAAGCAAATCTTGCTAGAAACCCCAGGACTGGGAAGTTTGACAGTCTTCTTGTGTTTTTTCATTGACTAATTATTGCACCCAACAGTTGTTGGTTCTCATCAAGCTGCTTGGCATTGTTCATGTAGACTTTTGTCAGCTCTGTCTGTGTACAGGTTCAATTCTCTCTGGTTGGTTGACATATGCTTATTTCATGCATAAAATGCAATTAAATAAAAAAAAATAAACAATTAGAATTTCTAAAATATTTTTGGGGATTCTGCCTTTCACAGTTGAGAGAAGCTATGAATACAACTCTCCATTATTTATAAGTAGGACAACTTGCAAAATAGACAGTGTATCAAAACTTACTTCCCCACTGTAGGTAGAAGCTGGTTCTGGTGCAGTAGTAGGCTGTGTTCTGGTACGGTATAACTTTAGCAACCCATTCTGGTAAACATATGTATGTTATTATCTTTACACCACGTTTCCAAATTATTATCAAAAGATATTTATCGTTGATTTTCCAAAATGGTCGATGCAAATGACAGTCAGTATAATAAAAATCATCACCGTTAGAGTATAAATCCAATTTTACTGACAAAATTCCCAATGATAAACAGTATATTCTTAAATGAAAAACCCTCAAATGCACAGAAGACTTTCAAAACATTTTAAATGACTGAAAAGTTATTGTTGAATTTGCAGCATAACTGAAGAGAGTCAGCTGCAAAAATGCCATTAATAACCCAGCAAACAGAATTTGAAGCTGCTGGTGCCTCTGGAGTCCTGCAAACCTGCAAGGTGCTGCATCCTTCCAGACTTGCTCTGGTGCATAACCTACTATCGGCCACACCTAACCAGTGCTTAAAGCAAAAATGGTTGCAGTGGGCCCAGACAAACATGAGAGTAATTTTCAAACAGTCTTGTTTATGATGAGTGTTGCGCAACCCTTGATGGTCCAGATGGATGGAGTAGTGGATGGTGGGTGGATGGCTACCATGTCCCAAAAAGGAGGTGGCGGAGTCATGTTTTGGGCAGGAATCATGGTGAAAACAGCTGGTAGGCCCCTTTAAGTTCCTTAAGGCGTGAACATTACCTCAACAAAGTATACAGAGGTTGGACTGAGCACTTTTCCATGGTACCAAAAAGAAGAATCGTGCCTTCCAGATCAAATCATTTTCATGCATGACGATGTTCCATCTCATGCCGCAAAGATACCGTGGTGTAATTGGTGCTATGGGCATAAAAGGAGAGAAATCATGGTATGGTCACGATTTTTTCCGCTGACTTTCTTGAGCGCCAGTCTTAAAGTTCCCACCCTTGGCGTCCCATGCGACCCTATCACTAAGAGACTGAGTCTCTTAGTAAATATTGGCCACTCTGCCAGTTTAAGACCAGCTCTGATGTGAGTTTTTTTGTATAGTCCTGTGGTTTACCACTAAGATACATCTGATAGCAAAAAAAGCCAAAAAAAAACTAAAAAAATTTAACTGCTCAAAAGCCAGACTATGATACATATGCCCCATTGGGTACATTTGCAAAACAAAACAAGGCTTAATAACACACATTTTTTTTATCTCTTACTGGTTTTTGAGTTTTTAAAGCTCCTGAAAGCCCCTGAACAGGAAGATTCAGGGTCACACAGAATAATAACCTGACCCTGTTCCACATCTACTCTCTCTCCTGCAGTCTCAGGTAGACTGGGATGCTTCACATTAAAATAATGCTGAGCATGGCAGTCTCCATGGACTGCAGGAGGATCCCTGTCTGGCAAACTCTGCCATGGGACAACAGCCCGAGTGCCCACTGAGAGGGCTCTGAGTGCCACCTCTGGCACCGCTGCATAGGTTCGCCATCTCTGCCCTAGATGTTATCTAATATTAAAGTCGTGTATGTAAGCTGTGTAAAGGAATCTGTACCGTACGTTCACAATCACCAAATTTTGTACATCCACTCTGGGTGCTCAGGGAACATCATAGACTTGATTTTGAGCCAAAATTTCAAAATCCACTTATTAAACCGCCATATACAGGAGCCATTGGTGCTGCTGTGCAGTTGGAGTTGAGCCGTATTGGGTGTATTCAGCAACAGATTAATATGAGCTCTGAGCTGGGATGGTTAATATAGGCATTATTATCAGAAATGTCTGAGGTAAAATGTTCCAGTCTGCCACTGGTAAACCAATCAGAGATCAGTGTTATTTTATAAACAGCTGTGGGAAAATAGAACTTGAGCTCTGATTGGTTGCCATGGGAAACTAGAGCAGTTTGCTCTCAGACAACTTCTAATTAATCTCCCCATGGTGACAGAGACAATGGAGACAGATACAGTTAGGAATGAAAGGTCAGAGGCGACAGTCATTCAAATGAGAGTATAGAGATACTCGAATAAGTTTCAGAGACAGTCACTCAAATGAGAGTGTCTGCGACAGTCAGTCTACATGAATGACAGAGACAAACAGTCACTGAAAGAGAGTGTCGAGACAGAGCAGTCATTGAAGAATGTGCCGAGACAGAGAAGCAGCACTGAAGAAGAGTGCCCGGAAGAGCCCCAGCACTGAAAGAGAACTGGTGCCCGAAAACAGACAGACAGTCATGAAAAGAGATGTGCCGAGACAGACAGTCACTGAAAGAGGGACTTCCCGAGACAGACAGTCACTGAAAGAGACGGTCAGTGACAGAGACGGTCATTGACAGAGGCGACGAGGCATTGACAGAGATGGCCAGTGACAGCAGTAGAGATGGTCGTGACAGAGATGGTCGTGACAGTTATAGATACATATAAAATATTTTTTGTTATCATTCTATTTTGTTACACCGTGAGTACAGCTAGTAGATTAATATAAAATAGACAGTTGATACAAAAGAATGATGGTTTAGTGAGAGCTTGCAATCTGTGGATAATAATATCTAAAAATAAAATGGTCAAAGTCAATGAACTGCTTATGTTTCCCATTAGTGTCATTGTTCTTTGTTGCCTTTTTTAAATGCTTGATCATTTTAAGTTATACACATTTAAGATTTGTGTTAAAATTGCCAGTAATTTTTCCTATTGATGTGTACCCACAACTGTGCTTGCTGGAGACTAAAGTGTGACAGACAGACACAAGTATGTAATAGGTAAGGATGAATTCCCTGCCATGAAGCCTAGCCACCAACTGTTTGAAAATTGTCTGTAACTTCCTGCAGACACTTTGAAGTTACAATCCTAGAAGCTTCGATCAATAGACCTTTGAATGAACCTGGAAAGTATCAAATTACAGACAACTGAATACATTGAGGATAGAAAGAGAGCAACAGTGCAATTGAAGACTATAATTTGTTTTGTGAAGCTTTTATGCATTTTTTCATATTGTTTTACTATGTTCGATTACTTTCCATGCTATAAATGAGAGTAAATATTGCTTATTTTATTTTTATTTTAGTCATGGCGAGAGTTACCTTAATCTGTCTTTTTTCTTAACCAGATCCCACATGAAATTCATAATATTTGTCATCAAATGTTTAGTTTTGGGAAAACCTGGGAAAACTATTGACTTGAGGTATAAGCCGAGGGTGGAAAAGCATTGGTTCAGCCTCCAGTATAAAGCCAGCAAACCCCCAGATAGTAAATAGTAGCTATCCCAAGTAATATATAGCCATCCCCTATTTATAGCCCGCTAGCCCCTTAGTATACTGCCAGCACTTCTTAGTATATATACAGCTAGCCCCCCTAAGTACTAGCCAGCCCGCTTAAGTATATTTTTTAGCCGGCCCAGCCCCATTAAGTATACAGCCAGCCCCCTAAGTATACAGCTTGCCACCCCCTTAAGTATACCAGCCTGCCAGCCCCCATAGATACAGCCGGCCAGCCCCCATAAGTCACAGCGGCCAGCCCCCATAAGTACACAGCCGACCAGCCCCTTATTATTACAGCTGTCCAGCTCCCTTAGTAGCCAGCCAACCCGTCAGTATACATCCAGCCCTGTTTGGTATACAGCCAGCCCAATTTGCCAAGCACATCATATTGTGGTAGAGTATCTGCTGGCTTTTACACTAGAGAGAAGAGGAGCCGGGGAAGTGCACACATCCCCTGCCAAAGCATGGGCATGGGGTAGTTGCGATAAGCCCCTCGTACCATACAGTAGATAAGAGGTAATTGTGGCAGCGGTAGATACTGCGGATAGGCAAAGTTAACATTATTAATATTGTCATCCAATGATATACCACCAGTATCCAGGGCTGATACTGAACAATACCCAAGGATTAAAGAGCAGCTTCAGCATTGGACACAGCTACATCCCAGCCTGCTCCGCATCCAGGCTGTGACCCAACTCCTGAGGGTTCCCTCTCCAAGATCATCCAGTAACCTGCACTTGTACAGAATGTTTGGCCTGTTGCACTAGTTGGTTCGAATAAAGAACTGTAAGTTGTTTTATGCACAAACAGCCTCCGTCTGGCCCTGCTATGGCTGTATCACCATCAAGGGCGCCCAATCTATAACTACCAGACTCATACTACAGACTCTAACGGTTGCCCACGAGGAGAACCAGTACCGCAGCCTCTCCCTCATCTAATTCTTGCACAAACCACCCGCGTGGAGACCTGCCAGGCTGTGGGACAGCCCTCCAGTCCCCATACCAGCACGTGACACTAGCGTGCCTAGGCCGCAACCGCCAGCCACTCCGGTATCCTGGGGCCGGGCTGACTCCAGGCCCAAGTTAAAGGCTAGGCCCGGGGGGGGGGGGGGGGGGGGGGGAATGTTGAAGAGACAGAAGAGGAGCCACCGGAATCTGCGCCGAACATCCGGAGCCACGCCGACCATCGGGCCTCAGGAGGGTGAGTAGTAATTTTTTTTAATTTATTGACTCGTGTATAAGCCGAGATGAGTTTTTCAGCACAATTTTGTAATGTATATTTTTAAAGAGGTGTTTGTTGCCAGTATTGTTCGAGCCGGCACATGTCTGCTGCGACAAAAAATTCTGCAGTAATTAACAGAATTGTGTCATAACGCTCTATTCTAAGCTGCACCACAAAAAGTTGGTGCACACTTTTTGAGCCGTGTAGGTGCCCCAAATTAAAGGAAATAGTGGGCCAATTTAATTAGATGCAGTCTGCACACCCCACAGTCAAATGCACATAGTACGGGCTGCACTAGTTTTGATAAATGTGGCCATTTTGTAGACAGTAAAGTGACGTAACTTAGTTAACCCCCCCCCCCCCTTAAATGTACAACAAGGAGTGGAAAGGAAATTTAATAGGTGGGAGCCCTCTTGTGCAGAAGTTTCAGTAAAACAGTTAAAAACTTCAAGGCTAAAAACTGTCAAACTTCTAATGTAGTCATTAGCAGCTACAAAATTTCCTATCAAATGACAAAACTCTAAGAAATAGGAAAGTATCTGCAAACTGCAAAGCTTTTAAGTGTGTCTTTTGCTGGTGGGTTGATTGTGAAAAGTAAAACTACCTTTTAACTATTTGGGAAATAAACTCTCTCCCGTGCAAGGAGGCTATCTACAGATCATATGAATTGGTGCAAGGAGTTTGGGATATACATTAATTTATTCCTTGCCAGTGAACACCCCAGCTCTTAAATATGTTTACTTGTAAACAGCAGATTATCCTAAAAGTAGCTACAATTCTGTTAAATATCCTTATATCCGACACAGTTCCTTGAAATTCTTAACTGCATGTGAAGCACAGGTGTCTAGGACCACATGCTGAATGTGTTCAATCAACCAAGGCAGGCATACATCACAGCATGAGTGCATGCCTTTTACAGGGTAATCAATCTTATAAAAATGTGTTGGAACAATAAAAGGGAAGTTCTGTTTGTAAGAAAACACTGAAGCAAATCGTTTGTATTCAGATTTGTGCACATACACTTCTATAATTGCAGATGCCAAAATGATGCAATCTTTTGTTACTTAGTTTAAAATATAAAGGAAAACTGTCTGTGGCCTCAGTTTTCTACATATTCATCCTCCATTGCCATGAGTAACAGACAAACACACATCAACATGGGAGCAGACACTACTCTCTGTGAAGTTCAGAAAAGACAGCATCTATCTGTTTATTTTATATATCCAAGAGGTCAATGACTAGGTAAATAGAGGACGTGGATGAAAAGATAGGGATGTAGTATAGCTGGCAAAAGCTTCCACCCCCAACTATATATAACCCCCTTTCAACCGTAACAGCAGTGGATGAAGCTTTTGCATTTCTGATTGTCCTGAGGACAATAGCCTTCATGCTGGAGGTGGTTGTGATGGCTGCAGGCTTTGTTGTGATTATGTAAAACATTGCTATTCAACTCAGGAACTCCTGATCTTAGAATAAAAAGCAATGACCTCTTTCCCTGTTCCTCCATCAAATAACAGCTGCAGGAGAACTTTCTGGATTTAAGGGGCTGTCCTGCCTTTAACTATATATCCGGCAGAGGTTGCTGTAAAAACAAAAAAACCCTATGCTTACCTCCTTGCATTGTCCTGCACTGCACACCGTCAGTGTTGTGCCGCTGTTTGTTTGCGGAGGCAGGCATGCCCATCCATTCACGGCACCTGTAACAGCAATAGATTAGATGTCATTACATCCCATATTTTTGTGGGAGAGGAAATTGGGGCAGAGGGGGGGGGCGTTATGCAAAAAGGATTGTGCCATAGACCATTGCACTACCCTCAAACATAGAATATTATTAACCATATTGGCTCCTCACATAGATATAATGCCCCTTCTGTGGATACCCCCCTGTGGATCCATATAATACCCCTCTTTATTTATTCCACCTTTGTGGCCCTAAGCACTTATATTGCCTAGATTTCTGTGCTCCTACCCCCTCCAATCCCCTCACATTGTGGCTCTTCTCTTCATCCCCTTTATATTGTGGCCCCTGTCCTTGATTCATTCTATGGTGACCTCCAGCCAGGGGTGAACCTAGCCTTTCTGCTGCTGAGGCGAACTATAAAAGATGTCCAACCTCCCCACTACATATATGTAATATATCAAGGAGTGTCAGGACCAGATCCAATCATATTGGTTTAATGGAATATACAGCGATACACAAATACATAAAGCATCCGTCCATGTACTATATAATAAACACAGTGAGCTACCATAAAGAACAAAATACATTCAACAATCCGCCATATAATATAAAATCAATACAGTGTGCCGCCAATACCATACAATACATAAAAGCGTGCCACCATATACCATATAATACATCAGCATACGCCTATATACCTAATATAATACATACAGTGGCCATATAGCATACAAAAAATACAGCGTACCGCCATATACCCTATAATACATACAGCGTGTCGCCATATAGCATACAATACATACAGAGTGTCGCCATATACCATATAATACATACAGCGTGTCGCCATATAGCATAAAATACATACAGCGTACCACCATATAATACATACAGCGTGTCGCCATATAGCATACAATACATACAGCGTGTCGCCATATACCATATAATACATACAGCATACCGCTATATACCATACAATACATACAACGTACCGCCATATACCACATAATACATACAGCGTGCCGCCATATACCATACAATACATACAGCGTACCGCCATATACTATAAATACATACAGCGTGTGCCGCCAATTAATACATACAGCGTGCCCGCCATATAATACATACAGCGTGCCGCCATATAGTACATACAGCGTGCCGCCATATACCATATTATAAATACAGCGTGCTGCCATATACCATATAATACATACAGCGTGCCACGATATACCATATAATACATACAACGTGCTGCCTTATACCATACAATACATACTGTGTATCACTATATATCATATAATACATACAGCGTGCCGCCATATACCATATAATACATACAACGTGCTGCCTTATACCATATAATACATACAGCGAGCCGTCATATACCATATAATACATGCACTGTGCCATTGTATACCTTATAATTCATACAGCGTGCCTCCATATAATACATACAGCGTACCGCCATATACCATATAAAACATACCGCGTGCCGCCATATACCATATAATACATACAGCGTGCCACCATATACCATATAATACATACAGGTGGCACCATATAAAACAACACAGTGCCATCAATACTTATTAATTCAACGCGTGCCTCCATATACCATATACATACAGCGTACCGCCATATACCAATAGTACACACAGAGTGCCGCCAATATACGATATAATAATACATACTGCGTGCCGCTATATACAATAAATATATACAGCCGTCTCCATATACCATAGAATACATACAGCGTGCTGCCATATACATATAATACATACCGCGTGGCACCATATACCCATAATGCATACAGTGTGGCACCATATAAAAAACAAAACACGTGCCATCATATACCATATAGTACACAGCGTACCGCCATATACCATAATTACATACAGCGTGTGCCATATAGCATACAACAATAGACGTGTCGCCATATACCATATAATACATACAGCATACCGCTATATACCATACAATACATACAGCGTACCGCCAAATACTATATAATACATACAGCGTGCCGCCATATAATACATACAGCGTGCCACCATATAATACATACAGCGTGCCGCCATATAGTACATACAGCATGCTGCCATATACCATATTATAAATACAGCGTGCTGCCATATACCATATAATACATACAGTGTGCTGCCAATACCACACATACATACAGCGTGTGCCATATACCATACAATACATACGTGCTGCCATATACCAACAATACATACAGCGTGCCGCCATATACCATACAATACACAGCGTGCCTCCATATACCACTATAATACACAGAGTGCTGCCAATATACCATATAATATATACAGGTGCACCATATACCATATAATACATACAGTGTGGCACCATATAAAACAAACACCGTGCCATATATACCTTATAATTCATACAGCGTGGCCTCCATATACCATAAATACAACAGCGTACCGCCATATACCATATAGTACACACAGCGTGCCGCCAATTAGATATAATACATACTGCTGCCGCTATATACCATAAAATATATACAGCGTGTCCCATATACCATAGAATACATACAGCGTGCTGCCATATACCATATAATACATACAGCGTGGCACCATATACCATATAAGCATACAGTGTGGCACCATATAAAAAAAACACCGTGCCATCATATACCAATATAGTACAACAGCGTACCGCCATATACCATATAATACATACAGCGTGTCGCCATTATAGCATACAATACATACAGCGGGTCGCCATATACCATATAATACATACAGCATACCGCTATATACCATACAATACATACAGCGTCCGCCCATATAATAATACATACAGCGTGCCGCATATAAACTACAGCGTGGCGCATATAGGACATACAGCAGTGCCATATACCATATTATAAATACACGTGCTGCCATATATACCATATAAACATACAGCGTGCTGCATATAATATAATAATACAGGTGCCGCCATCATATACCATACAATACATACAGCGTTGCCTCCTATACCTATAATACACACAGCGTGCCGCCATATACCATATAATTATACAGTGTGCCGCCATATACCTTATAATACATACTGTGCCACCACCCATATATATATAATCCATACAGCGTGCACGCGAGATTATAACATATTATAATACCACAAACGTGCGTGCCTATCTACCAACAA
The DNA here is from genome assembly GCA_019512145.1 of Engystomops pustulosus. Classification (NCBI taxonomy): domain Eukaryota; kingdom Metazoa; phylum Chordata; class Amphibia; order Anura; family Leptodactylidae; genus Engystomops; species Engystomops pustulosus. Next base: position 81,712,706 of record CM033646.1, on the reverse strand, counting down.
TACATACTGTGTACCGCCATATATCATATAATACATACAGCGTGCCTCCATATACCATATAATACATACAACGTGCTGCCTTATACCATATAATACATACAGCGAGCCGTCAAATACCATATAATACATGCACTGTGCCATCATATACCTTATAATTCATACAGCGTGCCTCCATATACCATATAATACATACAGCGTACCGCCATATACCATATAAAACATACCGTGTGCCGCCATATACCATATAATACATACTGCATGCCACCATATACCATATAATACATACAGCGTGCCGCCAATATACGATATAATACATACTGCGTGCCGCTATATACCATAAAATATATACAACGTGTCTCCATATACCATATAATACATATAGCATGCTGCCATATTCCATATAATACATACAGCGTGCCACCATATACCATATAATACATACAGTGTGGCACCATATACCATACAATACATACAGCGTGCCAGCATATACCATATAATTTTATTATATATGGTATATTTTACATGGTTGCACACTGAATGTACACACATACTGAGCATACATACTGCAAATACACATATATAAACAGTATATACAACAAATATATACACATACATATACTATTTACAGAGTATACATACATACACACAGACATATATATATATATATATATATATATATATATATAAGTTACCTTACCTCTTTTCTTCTTTTCACGTCATCCTTGTCTCCATTCCTTTTATATTGTGGCCTCCTGTCCTACATCACCCTTAAATTAATTACCTTTACATTGTTCTCCCACAGCAGTCCTGCATTATCTTCTGATTTCAGGGCTCTAAGCTAAGGTGGTCGGCCTAGGGGAGTTGCTGCCTCCACACATCTGTTAAAGAAAAGCAGACGTGTATGGAGGTAACAGAAATCTGTTATCCGCCTTCATGATCCTTATGCCTTGGCTGCTCTGCAGCTGTAGTGTACAAGACAAGGAGATAAGCGGAGCAAAGCGTGGCAGTCCGGGACAATCTCCCAACCGCCCGAAACAGGGAGCACCTGCCTCTGTAAACTAAAAAAGGGGAAACTGCGGCACAGGACAGCAGCGTTAATGGAGGAGGTTGTTATGTGGCACAGAAATGTCCAATTTGCATAATACATTTTTGTAGACACAGTGGAGGACAACAAACAATAGAAATTTTTCAACTTAAATGTTGTCACAAATTATAGTTATAGCACATTATAGAATAACAGACAGAGTCACATGACTGATAAACTCACTGATTCACAATGCATTTGCAACACCCTCGCCGATGCAATGGCGAGGTAGTGCTTGCGAATACGTCCCATCTGTAGGTAACACCACATTACACTACATGGTCCTTATAGGATCAAGGGGAAATTGCAGTGGTTAATCCTGCCTGGCAAGGCAGATGTTAATGTATGATGTAATTATGTCAACCAATGTCTGTGTTACATCCTGTGCTCTGTAGCTGAGATGTGATTGGAGGAGCAGCCACCACCTGACCAAAGGGAGGTAATAAAACCTCTGGCCCAGAATGTTCTGGAGTTCTTTCAGCAAGGATTCTAGTTGAGAGAGATCTTGTAGACTTAGTGAGTGAGTGTGTGCGTATCTCAGTCTGGCCCATACCAGAGCAGGAAGAGCCTAGCCCCTGCCTCTGAAGAGTGGAGCTATTAGACTAGAGTAGTGTAGTGAGGAAAGGGGTATCATTCCTACCTTCAAGGGTGATACCTGAAGCTCTACAGGACAAGCTGAAGCTTCCTATAAGGACACAGCTGCCACCCAGCCTGCCCTCTACATCCAGGCTGCTGAACTATCTCCTGAGGCTCCCTCCAACTCACATCTCGGCACTCCATCTACCTGTTAAAGGCACGTTTTCTGCAGTTCCTGCCGGTTGCAATAAACTGTAAGTTGTTTGCTTCAACTTCTGCCTCCGTCTGGTCCCTGCTAATACGGCTGCCTTCATCACCGGCACCCTGTCCATTCCACAGAGACTCACACTCGGGACATTAAGGGGTTGCCCCAGGGAGATCCGCTATAGCAGCCGCTCCCATCATTTCTTGCCAACACCACCCTGCTGGAGACCTGCCAGGCTGTAGGACAGCCCTCCGGTTCCCCTGTACCAAGCACCGTGACAATAGCGTGCTTAGGCCGCAACCGCCAGCCACTCCGGTACCGCGGGCCTCGGCTGTCTCCAGGCCTCACCTCAAGGGCTAGGCCCCGGTGGGGGATGTTGCACATTTATGCCTCAAAAGCCAGTTTTCAGGTTGTGGACAATCTTGGTGGATAAAGGGTAAAAAATTACTTTTACTGACATTAACCGTTCATCTCTGTACCTGTATTACACGTTAATGCCCAGGCCATTTTCTTTTTTTTTCTCGTCAATGCCTTCTACAAGCTACAATTTAATTAAAATTGAATTAATTAAATTATAAAAAAGTTTTTTTAAATTACCTTCATTTGCATAATGAAATCCGTTTGGGTGAAAGAAAAAACGTTTATATTGTCACCTTCTTGGAGATAAGTAACATTAAAGGAAACCTACCATCAGAAATCTACCTATTAAGGTAGATCTGATAGTATTTTGCTAGTAATGTGTTACTATGTTAAACCTAATCTATTTTTACCTAATCCTAAAATACTTTATAAACTTCACTGTCCGGGCAGGAGCAAAGGCTATTCCACACCCCAGTAGCCTCTGCAATCTCTACCTACTGAGGCGTCCTCAGTCTGCAATGCCGCACTTCTGTAGGTAGCAGTTTGCGCGTGCATACTTGGACCATTACAGAGAGTGCGCTCCTAGCAGGGGATGGAATCCGATGGGACAGCTTAAACGGTAACCAGGGCAAACATGGGACAGTGGACATGGGAGGTAATTAACCCCTAGGCGCAACAGGATGTTATAGTACGTCCCGGTGGCTAGATGCTTAGCGCACCAGGACGCACTATAACACCCTGCTTCTGGCACCGACTCACGAACGGAGCCGGTACCAGAAGCAGCGGCTGTCAGCTGTCTATCACAGCTGACACCGTGCTGTAACACCCGCGATCGGAACTGACTCCGAGTATTAACCCCTTACACGCTGCGGTCAAGCATGACCGCGCCGTGTAAGGGTGTTTCCACTATGTATCGGATCCACCGTGCCGCTTACCGGGGGATCCGATCCTATTCTGGGCAGCCCTAAAGTCTGCCTAGTGCTCCGGGGCTGCCTGATCTTCTCAGCAGTGAGATCACTTCCGGGTCTGACTGTAAACTGCCTGAGCATGCGCCTGCATACTCAGACAGTTTACACTGCTCTACAATGAAAAAGTATTGTAGAGCAGTGGATTGAACTTGAACCAGCGATCAGAGCATCGCTGGTTCAAGTTCAAGTATGGAAAAGTAAAAACATGTGAAAAACACTACACATTACAATAAATAAAAAATAAATACATAAAAATATAAGCCCCTAAAATGTCACTTTCCCATAAAAATACTTAATAGAGTAGAGAAAACACAAAAAAACACACATATTTGGTATTTCTGCGTCCGTAACAATCTGTATAATAAAACAGAATTGTTACTGGACCCATACGGTAAACGCCGGAGAAAAAAAACACAAAGAAGTTCAGAGAAAAGATAATTTTTAATGAATATCTTAGAAGTGATAAAAAAAATGTTCCGCACTCTAAAATAAGCCCACTAAAAAGAACAAATCTTCTCGCAAAAAATAAGCTTCTAACCAGCTTTGTCAGCCAAAAAATTAAAAGTTATGCATATGAAAAGATGTTGATGCTAAAATGAACAAGATTTTCTCCAAATTAGTTTTTATTCAGTATAATTGAATAAAATACACAAAACCCCCACATATTTGGTATCACTGCGTCCATATCGATTTGCATAATCGATGCATACAGAATCGTTATTAGATCCGCAAAGTGATTTCTGTAAAAAAAATAACCCAAAAAGCGCTCCAAAAAAGATAATTTTTAATCAATACCCTATAAAAATTTCTCTAAAAAGTGAATTAAAAAATGTTATGCACTCTAAAATAAGACTAATAAAAAGAACAATCCTTCTCACAAAAATTAAGCCCTTAAATAGATTTGTGAGGCGAAGAATAAAAAAAATTATGCATATGAAAGACGGTGATACTAAAATTAAGAACATTACTTCTTATTCAGTAAAAATGGGAAAAAAAAAGAAAATCAATATAAAAGAGGTATTTTCGTAATCATGGCGACCCATAGAATAAAAATAGTATACTATTTTTATGGTATGGTTAAAGGCCCAAAAAAAACACTTAAAAATGTTCATAAAAATTGATGATTTTCATTTCCTCCACCAACAAGTTGATAAAATCTCACCAATTAGCTATAGATTCCCCAAAATTATGTACCAGAAAAGTGCATCTCATGTGGCAAAAGAAATTAACCCTATAGGTCCACATTAAAAAAAGAATAAAAATTATAGCCTGTACAATGTGACATAGCAAATTTGATCTGCATGGCGCCTCCTTCCCTTCTATGCCAGGCTGTGCACCCATACAGCAGGTTACCACCACATATAGGGTATCGGTGTACTCGGGAGGAATTGGGTATCAAACTTTGTGGAGCCTTTTTTCATTTAATCCATTGTAAATGTTTAATTTTCGACCCAAAATGAGCGTATTGTGAAAAAATATTACAATTTGTAGACTGCACTTCCCATTTTGTTTTAACCCCTATAAAACACCTAAAGGGTTAACAAACTTCTCAAAAGTAGTTTTTCATACGTTGAGGGGTGTAGCTATTATTTCGGCCTCTCAGTGTCAATTAGAATTTGAGCAGGTCCATCTAAATACGGGTTTTGGTGATTTTACAAACAATGTGAAAAATGTTACCTAAATTCTGAGCCTCATAACATTCTAGTAAAATATGTGGAATCTTAAAAAACCATCCACCATAAAGCAGACATTTGGGAAATGTAAGTTAGGAATTTATTTGGGTGCTATGACTATCTGCATCTAAAGTAGAGAATTTAGAACGTTGAAAATAAAGAATTTTTTCATATTTTTGCCAAATTTAGTTTTTTTCATAACTAAACAAAAAAGATTTCATCCAAGTTTTTAAACTAATTTGAAGTACAATGTGTCACGAGAAAACAATCTCAAAATCCCCTGCATATCTCATAGCGTTCCAAACCTATAACCACTTATAGTGACACAGGCCAGTTTTGAAAAATGGGGCCGAGTCCTTAAGGCCAAAAGAGGCTGAGTCCCGTAGGGGTTAAAGTGTAACCATCATTCTGAGCAAAAAAAAACTAAAATACATAATTCTGCTCCAGGTGTCCCTAGGAATCATTCCTCTAATTATTTTGCCTCTCGGTCCTCATTTAGTACCTATTTTGGCCCATAGCAACCAGGGTTTCCGGCTCTCAAAAAAACTACAATCAGCAAGATGGAGGTGCAGGGCCTGCCCCCTGTCACCTCATGACAAGTTCCTGCTGCTGACCAATGACACCAGAGCTATCTATCAACGCATATCCTATCTGTCTATCTATCTGTCTATCTATGTACCTACTATCTAGGTAAAACTTCAGCACAGCACATGAGGGCACAGCTTGGAGTCTCTTCTCTCCTGCCATTTCCTGTGGAATGTGAGGTGATGGGGGGAGGGGGGCTGCAATTTCTGTCTGTGTGGATTATTTGTTTATTCAGTATACAGGTGTAGGGAAAGCTGAGGAGAGAAGTGTAGGTGTTTGGTTATTACATTAGTCAGTGTTCCTGGCAGCACATGACTGCTACAGACATGAGGTAATCAGCTGTGAGCAAGGAGGGGGAGGGGGCGTGTCTCTTCCTCCGTAGTCTCACCTTCTTTCTGAAGATGGAATGTCCATAGTAACAGACATATGTGAGATTGCTGACATCTAGGGGAAGTCTGTAGAATTCAAGAGGAAGGAGCAAGATTCGGGTAACTAATCCAATTGCAAAAGGGCTTAAAATTACCTGCCCTACAACATATCAAAAGTTTTTGGAAATGACGGTTACACTTTAAGAATTAAACAAATTGGTGTATTGCCGAGGGCATAACCATACACTGAGCCGTATTTAGTGTTGATGCTGCCCCAATCACTCTCAGTGCTTAAGCGTCCTATTGAAGCCGACAAGTTAACGCCTATATCCATAACCCCCAGCACGTTACTAGAAGAGAGCAGCACTGGACCCAGGAGGAGTCTCTCCAATAATCCACTGCTGACGTTAGATTCAAAATCTGTTTCAGGCTGCATTCACACAAGGCATTTGCATTGTGTTTTCAAATGCATTGGGCAAGATACTTCATCACATGTAAATACATTTTCTAAGTAGCAGCATGTGTGTGACATTGTTAGTCATCACTATCAATGTTAAAAAATAAAACACATGTTGCTACTTAAAAAACATTTATGTGTTTGATGCGTTTTGCCCAATGCATTGGAATTGCATACACATCATCAGAATGCAGCCTTCGGCTGTGTTAAGAGTCTAAACTTGAATTACATTTAGGAAGTCAATGTGATCGGGAATGTGAACCACATGTTTTGCATTGTGCACATCCAGTCCACTGCTGTGCCTCCCAATGCCTCCTCCTTTTTATATAGAGTTGAAGCATCACAACCAGAACAGCAAACGCTGAAGGTATTGGTCTATGTATACATACAAAGACCAAGGGTGATTAGAGGCATCGCGGAGGACCAGTGCTGTAAAAGTGCTGCCCCCTTGCACCACTAGTTGGTGCTGCTCCCAAGTAGTCACAGTGCTGCCCCCATGTCTCAGTGGACAATCCTCCTCCCATGTCTGTGTAGCTAGTGCTGCTCCTAATTGGTCACAGTTCTGCCCCATGCCCCAATAGCCAGTGCTGCTCCCAAGTAGTCACAGTGTTACCCCATGCCCCAGTAGTCAGTGCTGCCTCCAAATAGTCACAGTGCTGTCCCCTTGTTCTAACAGCCAGTACTTCCCACAAGTAGTCATAGTGATGCCCCCGTACCCCAGTAGCAGGTGCTTCCACCAAATACTCATAGTGCTGTCCCCATGCCCCAGTAACTAATGCTACCTCCAAATCGACAAAGTGCTGCCCCCATGTCCCAGTGGACAAGCCTGCCCCCCATGCCCAATAACCAGTGCTGCTCCCATGTAGACACAGACTTATCTGTACCTCAGTAGCCAGTAGTAACAGTGCTGTCCCCTTGTGCCCGTAGTTAGTGCTACCCCCAAGCTATCACAGTGCTGCTCTTATACCGCAATAGCTAGTGCAGCTAGTGCTTCCAAGTAATCACAGTGCTGCCCCCATGCCAGTAGCCAGTGAGGTCCCCAAATAGTTACAGTGCTGCCCCCATGTTCCAGTAGACAGTGCTGCCACCAAGTAGTCACAGCGCTGTCCCTTTGTTGCAACAGCCAGTGCTTCCCACAACTATTCACAGTGCTGCCCCCATGCCCCAGTAGCCAGTGCTGCCGCCATATAGTCACCGTGCTGTACCTTTTTTCCAACAGCCACTGCTTCCCCCAAGTAGTCACAGTGCTGCCCCTGTAGCAGTGCTGCCCCCAGTAGCCAGGGATGCTGCCAAATAATCACATTGCTGCCCTCATGTCCCAGTAACCAGTGCTGCACCCACATAGTCGCAGTGCTGCCTACATGTCATCACATTGCTGCTCAGTAGTCGGTTCTGCCGCTAGTAGCCAATAAATTTAAAAAAAACATACTTACCTACTCCTCTTGTTTTCTTCACATCTATGGCACATGCGATGAATGATGATGTCAGCCTTTGTCAGGGTAGTCAGGACCATAGGTCTCTGAATTGGTGCAGGTGGATATATCATCACATGTTGTTTGTGCTGCTGCTACGATCACAAAGATCCTGGCTCACGGTCTGTGTGATTGTGCACAGCAGAGCACAGGAGCTGCAAGCTCCCTTTACTCCACTGCCTTAGTCATAGAGTGGGAGCCAGCACATCAGCCTGATTCCACTGCCCAGTCCCTAATCTAACAACACCTGTTTTCACCCCACCCCTGTAGGGGGCCGTGCGGCGATCAAATACCGGGAAAAAAATCATCACAATTTTACTTTGCCTTAGATGGAGACACTAACATGACATTGATTGATTTCTTTTATAAAGGACAGGCCGGACATGGAATGAAGTGTAGGGGTAGGCTGGCATGACGGGGCATGGAGGGGCGGAGTCAGTTGTTAGGGGCCATAAAAAGTTGTCAGGGGGGGTATAAAAGTAAAGCTCCCAAAGCAATCGGCGCCATTTTAATAACGGTTGCCGTCATGAGGAGATGGGGCAGCAAGAGGGGCAGCTTTGGTGGGACAGATGTGGCAGCACTGCTGGAGCAGCTGTGGGCAGCGACAGCGGGCGCTGACGGAGAGTGGCTCCACAGAGAAGTAGCCGCTGTTCTGGGGCAAACGGAGGCTTGTGCAGCAAGAGGGGCTGCAGGCCTGAGTAGTGGCGGTGGGCGGGAGGCCGCGGGAAATGGCCGGCCAGCCACGCAGTTCTCGGGCTACAGGGGGGCAGTACTCTTCACCCTGTCTGCCGCCGATGGAGATCTGTGGTGCTGCGGCTCTGTCTCCTGGCAATGTGCCAGTCGGGAGAGGATCCTGTCATCCAGTGGAGGAAGACGATGTCAGTGCAGAGCCAGGCACTGCACGCAGACAACAGTTGGTTGCTGGGCGTAGTTCCGAGGAAGGGAGGCCACATGCACCGCAGTGTCCAGGAGGGCCTGGCAGTGGGAACAGAGGTCAAGCAGTGCGGACAGAATTCGTGAGAGCAGGTTCAGGATGTCCTTCATGCTGCGGTAGCACTGGCCGGTCTGTTGGTGTGGGACCTGATGCAGAGGATTCGGTGCTGGAGGTGGAAGCAGACGCAACAGGTGGATTATGAATTTCCGGCTGGTGGGATCACAGCTCCTGCTCTATGTATGGGATGTCACAAGCCTTACAGTGCGTGTGTGGGGGGGGGGGGGTGCAGTCAGAGCTGAAGGCTTTGGATTGTGAAGTGAGGCAGTTCTTATCACAGTTCAGAGGAGGAGTTCAAGGACATTGCCGATATGGAGCGTGGTTCCAGGTGATGGGGTCTGGGTTGGAGGCAGCGGGGAGCAGTAGGGAGGCGGTGATGGTGCAAATGGAGAAAGAGAAGGGGAAAGAGATGGAAGGGGACAGGGTGAAGCTAGACGATTAAGCACACAGCGAGGTTTACATGTGTTACGAAGGTGATTTAGTAGCGCATATAAAACAAGAGGTGAAAGAAAAAATATGGCGTGATAAATATATTGAGTATATAGTTGCCACTAGCCAAATTTAACTTGGAAAAAGGGAAAAAGGATGATAGTAAAAAAGAGGAGGAAGAGAAGCGAAAGTGGCGGTTGATACCGCAGAATATGCGAATTGGTCACAGGCGTTTTCGGCTAGTGTCATAGGAGAAGAGACGCCAGGAAATTGCTCAGGCTTATTCTGCTACCAGGACTCGACTAGTGAGGCACAGCGGGTTTATGGTGGACAAGGGTGGCTTAGGTATGACAAATAATTTAAACAAAGAAAAGAGGTGTACCCTAGTATAAAATGGGACCAAATGAACATAGGATTGTGGTTGTATGTCATTTTGCAGCATCGTTTAGGGCAGACCTTTCGGGGGGGGGGGGGGGTGGCAGGTCAGTCCTCTCAGGCCAAGGACAGGCATTGGCCCGGGGAGTGGTCCGCAGGTGAGAAATCTGGACTCTGCTGGTTGTTCAATGATGGACAATGTAAATACGGTGAGGTTTGAAAGTTTAAGCATGCCTGCTAGGGATGTGGGAGGCCTCCCACGGAGTTGCAAAATGCTTTAGAAAAGGAAAGGGGGGGTGCTAATCAAGGGAATGACGCCGGTGGGTCTTCCCGCGATGGCCCCCTTTCTAAGTAGATACCCGAAGGCGGATAAGGCGGCTATTTTGGAGGAGGGTTTTAGAGTGGGTTTTAGGATCCCAGCACCGCCACATGTAGTCCCATTTACAATGCGCAATCTGCAGTGGCCACTGCAAGTGTTGAATAAGGAGGTGGAACTGGGAAGAATGGCGGTCCATTTTCTGACCCTCCGGTGACGAATTTAGTAGTGTCCCTATTAGGCGTGGTACCCAAAAAGGTAAAAGATACTGTCTTACACATGACCTCTCATACCCAAAAGGAGCGTCGGTCAATGACAGGATACCACCGGAACTATGTTCAGTGGCCTAAACATTGTTGACGCGGCAGTTGCGTGGGTGCGGTGATACGGAAAGGGTGCACTTTTGGTGAAGACTGATGTCGAATTGGCATTCCAATTGCTTCTGGTTAGAGATGGTAGAATTTGCTGAAATTCGGTTTGACCCGATTCGCAGAATTTTTGGAGAAAAATTTGATTCGACCCGAATCTAATCATGACGTATCACATTAAAAAACAGGTATTTCTTGGCTGCAGAGAGCCTGTAGGGATTTGCAGAAAGTTGGGCCATGCTTAAATATGCATAGGGAGCGTAGTTTGGTCTTCAAACCATGCTGTGTTTTAGTATGACACGCACATGACAGCCGCCGCTCTTAGAATCACTTCACTCTTCAATTCCATGGTCACTTACAGAGGCCAACTTGACCAAATAAGTGAAGCGGGAACGCAGCCTGACAAGATAACGTCTGTGCCAGCTCGAAAGAACTGAGCTGAGGGCCAAGATCCCAATATAAAATCAAAGAGTGCACTCGTCTTACACTGACATCAGATGATTCCATAGATTACGACCGACAGAACCTATTAAACGCTGATACATGTAGAAATGCCCCAAAAGAGTTCAGAAGGTGTCAGCAGTAATTTTGCATTGACATCACTGATCATTTTGCCCTTCATTTCATCTCTCATTGTCCGCTTTCAATTGGTCAATTATCCATCATCAGTATTGCTAAAGCCAAAAACAAACAGGAGTGGATCCAAAACAGAGATGACCAGTAAATGGCATATTTGCATGCCCTCTGTGTTCTGTATCCACTCCTACTTTTGGCTTTCAATCCTTCTAACAGATGAAATAAAGGGGAAATACAAACATAGTGGCAACATCATAGAGCGATGAAGGGTGAAAACAGCATTATGGAACAATGACAAATTATGGAGGTGGGGGAAACATAGTATACCACAGAGTGGCACAACGACAGAGCGTGGAAGTGGCGGCAGCAGAAGGAGGCCGAAGAGTGTCACAATGACAGTGTGGAGGTGGCAGCAACATGGTAGGCCACAGAGTGGCACAATGACAGAGCGTGGAGGTGGCGGCAGCAGCATCAGCCCACAGGTGGCAGCAACATAGTGGCAGCAACATGGAAAGCCACAGAGTGGAGGTTGCAGCAGCAGCCCACAGGTGGCAGCAACATGGTGGCAGGAACAAGGAAAGACACAGAGTGGCACACTGATAGAGTGTGGATGTGGCGGCGGCAGCAGCAGCAGAAGCCCACAGAGCCTACAGCAGGGGAGCCCACAGTGTTGCACAATGACAAAGTTTGAAATAAATTTGAAGTTGAAGATTAGGGATGCCACATGCATCATACATTAAAGTTTTCCTGAAAATATCATGTCTTTGCCAAAAAATAACTGCAAAGGTGGGACCAACAGCATGAGGTCAGAGGTGTAGAGGTGGCAGCAACATGGTAGGCCACAGAGTGGCACAATGATAGCGTGTGGAGGTGGCGGCAGCAGAAACCGCAGCAGGAGCCCACATGTTGCAGCAACATGGTGGCTGCAACATGGAAAACGACAGAGAGGCACAATGATAGAGGATGCAGATGGCAGGAGCCCACAGTTGGCAGCAACATGGTAGCAGCAACATGGAAAGCCAAAGAGTGGCACAATGATAGAGAGCGGAGGTGGCGGCAGCAGCAGCAGCAGGAGCCCACAGCAGGGGAGGCCACATTATGGCACAATGACGAAGTTTGAAATGAATTTGAAGTTGAAATTTTCCATTTAAAATTGAATTTGAAGATTAGAGACGCCACGTGCAACCTTCATTACAGTTTTCCTGAAAATATCATGTCTTTGCCAAAAAAGAACTGCAAAGGTGGCACCAGCAGCAGCATGAGGTCAGAGAGTGGCACGATGACAAATTCTGGGGCCGGCAGCAACAGGGGAAGCCACATCGTGGCACAATGACAAAGTTTGAAATTAATTTTGAGTTTAAATTTTCCATTTAAATTTGAATTTGAAGATCAGAGACGCCACATGCATCCTTCATTACAGTTTTCCTGAAAATATCATGTCTTTGCCAAAAAAGAACCGCAAAGGTGGCAACAGCAGCAGCTGAGGTCAGGAGGCACGATGACAAATTCTGGGGCCGGCCAGCAACAGGGGAAGCCACATCGTGGCACAATGACAAAGTTTGAATAATTTTTGAGTTTAAATTTTCATTTAAATTTGAATTTGAAGATCAGAGACGCAACATGCATCCTATTACAGTTACTGAAAATATCAGCGTGCAAAAGAACTGCAAAGGTGGCACCAGCAGCAGCAGCATGAGGTCAGAGAGTAGCACGATGACAAATTCTGGAGCTGGCAACAACAGGGGAGGCCACATTGTGGTACAATGAGTAAGTTTGAAATGAATTTGAAGTTGAAATTTTCCATTTAAATTTGAAGATTAGAGACGCCAGTGTGGAGCTGGTGGCAACAGCAGCAGCAGAAGGTCAGAGAGTGGCACAATGACAGAGTGTGGAACTGGCGGCAACATGGTAGGCCACAGGGAGGAACAATGACAGAGTCTGGAGGTGGCAGCAACATGGTAAGTCACAAAGTGGCACAATGACAGAGCATGCAGCTTGCGGCATCAGCAGGAGGTCAGAGAATGGCACAATGACAAATTCTTTAGCTGGCAGCAACATGGTAGGCCACAGTGTGGCACAATGACAAAGTGGAGCTGGCAGCAACATGGTAAGCCGCAGAGAGGCACAATGACAGATCGTGCAGCTTGCGGCAACAGCAGGAGGTCAGAGAGTGGCACAATGACAGAGCATGGAGCTGGCGGCAGCAACAGCAGGAGGTCAGAGAGTGGCACCATGACAAATTCTTTAGCTGGCAGCAACATGGCAGGCCACAGAGTGGCACAATGATGGAGTGTGGAGGTGTGTGACAATTCCAGTCCCTGGTAAAGATGATTAGAGGCAGATTGAGCAACTGGCAACAGATGTGGCATCAGGCGGTTGGCAGCATCAGAACAGTGGCTGAGGCAGGTAGTTAGAATCAAGACTCATTTCTCAATGTTTGGGGGAGGCGTCATGGCTGATCTAATCTGATGCATAAGGCATTGGTGTGTTGAAATCCTGGCCGATCCACGCCTGATTCATCTTGACAAAGGTCAGTCTCTCTACATTACGGGTGGACAAGCGGGTTCTGCTTGGGCTAACGATGGCCCCCGCACCACGGAATACCCACTCTGATGCCACACTACTGCAGGTTGTGGCCATGCATCAAGTTTGGCTGCCCATTTGTCCAGGGGATCCTCTACCTGGGGTGGTAAAGTGCTGTCCAAGTAGGCCACCACTGCTTTAACCCCCTCATCTCCCAACAGCAGCCGTGGCAGTAGTATGGGAGCGATGACTGCCAGGAATCGCCCGGTCAGACCTGATAGAGGATGGACAATGGCGCACATAGGCAGCCGCAGAAAGTCTTGCAGATGGGTCGAAGACACTGGCACTGGAGCAACAGTTTGACAACATGGAGGAGAAAGCGGCTTCTCTTGCTCAAGTTGTTGGTGTGGCTGGGCTGGAAGCATATTCACCCAGTGGGCAGTAAAGGATATGTACTGGCCCTGACCGTAGTTACAGCTCCACACGTCCACGCTGCCGTGCACCTTGGAAGAAACCGATAAGCTCAAGGAATGGCCCACCTTCTGTTCTACATATATGTGAAGGGCTGGCACTGCCTTTTTGGAAAAAAAATTGCAGTTTGAAACTCTCCCTCTTGGTTTGGCACAAGCCATTAGTTCTCTGAAGGGTGCAGAGTCCACAACTTGGAAAGGGAGGGACTGCAGTACCAACAACTTGGACAAAAGCAAGGTCAGCTTCTTCACCTTAGGATGGCTGGACGCATACAGTTGTCTCTTTGCAATCACCTCTTTCAACGACTGCTGGCGCCATGCGTAGCGAGGAGCAGGAGCATATGGACCGGAAGATGATGATGGGAGACAAACAGCTCCCTTCGGCAGAGGTGCTGGAGCCTTGAGTGGCTGAAATGGCATGTGTGCCACTAGGTGCTGCTGCTGTTGCTCTGACGGCAGGATGGACCTCCACATCTGTTCCACGTTTCTCCCAGTACCACTGCTTAGTTGGACCTTACTTTGTACCCCGCAGCTGTTTGGATCCCGTCCTCACACTGCTGCCACCCTGCTGACTCACGGCCACAGTAGCGACTCGCTGCCCGCTTCGCTGCCTGACGCGCAAGCTGACACACTCTTCTCCAGACGATGATGATGATGAATCCCAAGTGCAATCAGCTACATCATCATCGATTTGTGCTTCCCTGTCACTGCTATCCTCCTCAACGGTCTTAGTATGCACATAACTTCCCATGCCACTCTCCACATATCTACTTTCCTGCCTACTGCACAAAGCAGCAGATGGCTGTCCCACCTCTATACTGCCAAGCAGCTACTGACTGTCCTCAGAGAATTTATCCTCACTATATAGTATTGCTGAGCCTAGACCGCCTAGTAGATCTCTGGCTGAGGGAAATGAACAGGACAGAGGCTGATTGAGGACAGGTGAGCGCCGCTGACCTGCTCCTGGGCCATGCCAACTAAGGGTTGTATCTGCAAACCCATGGACTCTTGGCTGGGGTTGTCAGATGTCATCTGGGAGGAAGTGGATGACTCAGGCCCCTTCCACACTTGCGTTGCAGATCCCATCAGAGTTTGATCAGGGTGCGATCAGGGTTTGGTCAGTGAAAAAACTGACATTTTGCATCAGAGTTCAATCAGTTTTCAGTCAGAGTTTGTTCAGTTTCTCAGTTTTTCACGCGCATTTTCAATGCATTTTCAATACAATTTCAATGGGTTTTTCAGGCGCAGATAACGCGCATGAAAAGGACTCAGGACTGAGCTCTATTTTTTCTAAGGCAATTGATGCGTGAAAAATGCATTGATGCGTGCATTGAACTTGCATTTGTCTCAGAGTGCAATGTGTTTTTGATGCATCTCCATAGACTTGCAAAAGTAGAGCATGCTGAGATGTAAACATGCGTTAAGAAACACGCGCGTGTGCGGGTGAAAAAAAAAATAGTGTGAAAAAGCCCATTGATTACAATGGGTCAGAGAGCAATGCAAGTTCTGCACGTCAAAAGCATGTGCAAAAAACAAGCGTGAAAAATGCAAGTGTGGAGGGGGTCTTAGTCAACCAATCAACAACATTTGGGTTGTTTATCAACACACTGCCGCTAGATGACAAGGGCGGTTCTGGCCTCACAGGGCCACCTCTGCCGCAATGTCCCCATACTGTGTTGCGCCCTGTACCTGCTCCACCTGCCACCTCTCTGTCTGACATATTGGTTAATCAGCTATGTTGATTTGACACGGATCTACTTTATTTAACAAAACAAATTGAAATTTGTGTTATACAGAAGCACAAGAACTGACACCCGGGGATTGGAGCAGAAATCACTACAGAAAGTATGTGGATTTTACACTGATTTCTTCCTATTCACTTCAGAAACAAAAAAAAGAACTGCTATTTGGGGTATACAGATTCCCCAAAATGGACACCCCGGGATTGGAGCAGAAATCCCTACAGAAAGTATTTGGCTTTTACACCGATTTCTTCCTTTTCACTTCAGCAACAAAAAAGAACTGCTATTTGTGGTATACAGAAGCACAAGAACTGACACCCTGGGATTGTCGCAGAAATCACTACAGAAAGTATGTGGATTTTACACTGATTTCTTCCTCTTCACTTCAGAAACAAAAAAGAATGGAGTAGGATGTTGCTGGAGTTTCACAGGTTTGCTAGAATGGATAAGCCTCCTAATATTTTGGTTTTGCACTTCAGGGGGAACAAATCCTCAAAGGAATTGATAAGGGATGTAAAACACAATGGGGCACATTTACTAAGGGTCCGCAGCCGCGAATCCGTCAGGTTTTTCCCGAATATTTCCACTTTGCACTGTATTTCACGGGATTGTGGCGCACGCGATCGATTCGGCGGACCTCGGTGCAGCAGCGACTCCTGGTGAATATCAGCGCACGGACCTTAGTGAATCCCGGCAGAACCCGAATCAGCGCCGGAGAACCCGCCGCTGGATCGCGACTGGACCGAGTAAGTAAATGTGCCCCAATCTTTTGACATTGTAGGCTTCGTTTGGCAAAGTGTTTGTGGTATGGTCAGAGAGTGCTGAGAGTGACGTGCCGATTAACACGTTCGGTGGAGTGTCTGAACAGAGCTCGGGTTAAGGTGAATAGAGCCATAGGAGGGTTTGTGGTGAGGCAGGGGGGAGTGGTGGTCAGGCATCGTGAGCTTGAAGAAGGACAGGATGCCTACTAGTTGGCAGATGGAGTACACCTGGTGGGCATTGATTTATGGGCTCGGGTGGGATGGCTCGCCTGCATGAGGCTTTTAAGCGAGGCTCAAGGTGGCGAGTCAGGGGTTTCTTGGAGTTGGTGGTGAGGGGAGAAAAGGGGGACAGGGCGGCCTGTCACAGAAACCCCTATTCTTAGTGGAATTAGTGGGATGGTGTTTTGGGATCCTGCTGGGTGGTGTCCCAGCAAGCAAGGGTTATATGGAGATATATTAATGCATAGAGAAGGAGACATATGTAATGTTTATGTTATGTGTGTAATAAAATGGCTGCTGTGGCCAAAATTATCCAACAAATTGAAATGTGTTTCTGTGTTTTAATGGGGATGAGGGGTGATAGAAAAGGGGGTATTAAGGGTAGGAGAGGAATGACAAGTGATGATGCTAGTTTGACATGGTCATGCACTGCATTAATTTTAGTGCAATGCATTTTACTGTCACTGACAGTATGAACGATTTCTCCTGGCCTCTGTCTTTGCCTAATAGCAATTTAACACTGGCATTCCTGGGGTGACATAGCCAAACCGCATTAGCAGCAGGCGCAATGTGCTGCTGTCTTCTTCTGATACAGCACCACAGAAAGTCAATCAGAACGATCGTTAAGGTGCTAAAAAATTATTTTGCCCGTAAATATAGTTGCTTTCCATGTTCAACTTTTTGGAAAATTTTCTGCTTTAATTTGGCATCATTTCTTTTTTTATAGGCTTATAACTTTAGCAGTGACTTTTCAGACAGTTTTTGAAAATCATAGTAGAAACTGGATCCCTCAAAGTATTCAAAATGACCTTTGGGAAGTTTGTTAACTTCTTGAGTGTTTTACGTGAGTGGAAAATGATATAATGATACATTCATTAAACCCTGTCATTTATAACTTTACAATGGGTTAAATAAGAAAATGCAGGGCATGGCTAGGCTGTTGGAGTGTATGGTCGCACACAGGCTCGGCTCCAGGTTTCAGTAGAACCCTGGACGACAGAGCCTCAGTAAGTCCCTTTAGCAATGAACTCACATGTCAGCAATAAAAATTCAGAAGCTAAAACAGTCTCCTGTTCCCTAGTTTATCATAACAAACAGCCCCCTAATAATTATATTATATAAGCCCCCCTCACGCCATATGAAATAATTACATACAGTCCTCCCTCTCCTCCATCGATTCCTTATGTACACCCTCCAAAATCTATGGCCCTGGCAATTGCCCAGGTATGCCCAATGCTGGCGCCGGCCCTGGTTGCACAGTAGCTGAGCTCCGCACCACACACAGGGTTCCTATTGACTTATAACAGCTAATCCGTGGCAATCCCTATCCAGACCTGCAAAATATCACCTCAATGGTGTCCAGGAGGAAGAAACAGGGCTGACCCTCACTACCAATTCCCCCAGCAATTGGGAATCTATAAATAGCTTACCGCCAACGTATTCGGGCCTCCCTTATCACATAGCGGTAGTCCAGCAAAACAGTGCCCACGTTTACAGTGCCAGCAACGTGAGGTGAATCCCCCTATGAAGTAATGAAGTAAGTTCTCAGATATGGGGCTAACTAAAGCTTTCATGAAATGCATGCTCTGTATTTTCAGATGCATGTTCAAAGATAATCTCTCCGCTAGTTCAACCACTCAGTAGCTGAGTTAAGGAGCCGAGTGGATCATATAGAAAATAAAATGGGGGATTTAGTAATGTCCCATAATAAACTGATTGATGCACACTATTAATCTGCCCCAAATAGCCAGTGCTGCCCCCAGTAGCCAGTGCTGCTTGCAAGTAGTCAGTGCCACCCCCAAGTAGCCAAAGCAGTCCCCAGTATCCAGTGATACCCTTATTAGACAGTACTGCCCCCAGTAGTTAGTGCTGCTCCCAAGTAGCCAGTACTGTCCCCAAATAGCCAGTGCTTCCCTTAGTGTCAGGTGTTGTCCCTTCCCCCTGTACTTGAAATAGCACATAAGAGTTATACAGTGCCATCTGTAAATGCAAGCCCAGCATTTTATACCATATCTTGTTTTCCATATGGCACTGTACGGCTTCAGTACCTGATCTGAGAGGTCAAACCCACCCATGAACTTGTTATAGACAGGATATATTCTTGCTTAGGGGCAGTGGTGGTGGTACCTCATACAGCGGTAAGGGTGCAGGAACCCCCTAATTGTGGTCAGCATAAGATACAATTGAGGAAAAAGCAGAAGCACTCTGTTGTAACCCAGTGAATCAGGTTTTTATTTATCAGAAATACATGCAATGTTTCGACACTCAGTCTATTCTTGACAAAGACCGAGTGTTGAAACGTTTCATGTCTGAAATATTTCTGATGAATAAAGAAAACACCCGATTCACTGGATTACAAAGGAGTGCTGCTGCTTTTCCCTCAATTGTACCCATGCAACTGGGATCTTTCTGCTACAGGCAACAACACCACAATGTAAGTGTCCTGTGTGATCCTACGAACCCATGTCTCTGGTCTCAGGCGCACAGGTGTACCTCTGTGCTGCTGTACCTCTATGCAGCAGCTGAAGGCTTACTCACCCCTCTGTGCTCCAGTGACGGCGCCTGTTGTCTGCCACATGCCCCCACCCCCTAGGGTGTGCACGCGTTGGCTCTGTGAAATATAAAGTGCCAGCGCTCAGATTACTGGCCCTGGCCAGCTGCTGCCCTGTTATATAGCCTGCCTCTTTTTATGACTCCTGCTGGATCTTTGTGCCCAGTTGCCTTAGAGAACGTGTTGTTATTGAGACTCTTGTGATTTATCCGTTGTGACCTCCGCTTTGTTTCCTGACCTCAATTCTCTGCCGCCTGCCTTGACCTATGTTCCCGACTCCATTCCTGTGCCGCTGGAAATACCACTCAGCACCATATAAGGACAACGTGGAAGTCACTTCATTAGAGCTGAACTGACATGGGCAAACATGTGATGTCAGCGGTAATCTACTGCTGGCATCCCCATGCAACTAACCTTTTAAATGTCACTGTCAGCTCAACCACAATGCTGTCCATTGTAGATGCCTATAAGGTCCGGTCTGCGACAGGATTTTACAGGAAGTGAGTGAATCTATGCATCAACATAGGCTGATAGCGATAATACCCTGCAATACATCTGTATTGCAGGGTATTATAATGAAGAAGCAATCGATCGATTGCTTGTTCATGTCCCATAGTAGGATAAGTAAACAAATTTAAAAAAAGTTAAAAATGTTAAATAAATAATAAATAAAAATTATTTTATTATAAACTACCATTATTGAAAAAGCCCCCAGAGCCCCGTTACATATAACACTTACATATAAAAAAAATCACCATACAAAAACCCTACATATAAAAGGTATTGCCGTGTCCGTAATGACCTGTACAATAAAGCAAAAATCCATATTAAAGGGAACCCGTCACCACTATTTTCACAAATACAGGTAGTGACAGGTTCCTATAGAGCTCTAATAACTATTTGACACTCTGCTTGTAGCTAAAAATTATGCCCCTGAGATTCCCATATATTCAACTTTATAGTTTTATCTGGTAACTAAGCATGGCTACATGGAGTCCATGTGGGCGTGGCCTCCTCGGGCTGAATCCAGCAGCTTCTCTCCATTCCTATCTCTGTATGCTGCTATAATGTCATGTGACCAGGGTGACATCTTCACAGCTCCTATAGCTTTTGTAGCATTAGGAACTGTACACTAAGCATATATGTCATGAAATCACAGCATATTTTAGCACATGAAATCACAGCAGGCTGCATGGAGAGGAGTAGAAGTCCATGGAGGCTGCTGTGATGGTTTTATGTGGTCAGATATGTACATGGGGTATAGTTTTCATATTAAGTAGCTCAAGGACCTTTGATGATGTCACCCTGGTCACATGACATTAGGCCACGCCCCCGTGGACTCGCTCCAAAGCTGCATAGATAACAGGCAAGATTATAACTCTGATTTTATGGGGATCTGAGGGGAACAATTTTTAGCTAAAAGAAGGGTGTCAGATAGTTACTAGAGCTCTATAGGAACCTGCCACTACCTGTATTTGTGAAAATAGTGGTGACGGGTTCCCTTTAAACCCACACAATGAAAAAATTTCAACAAGATCATTTCAAATTTTGAAAATGGTAAATTTATTAAACAATTCACCATTTTTTCCTTTTTTAAAATAAATAAATGCAAAACTTATCAGCCAAAATTTACCACTAACATGAAGTACAACATGTATTACTTTGGTAAGTTAAAGTTTTCGAAAGCTATAACCATTTAAATCGACGCATGTCAGATTACAAAAAATGTGGCTGAGCCATAAACTATTAACTGGCTGCGATATTAAACAAACACCACCATACAATTGACAATATCACTAATAATATCTCTGTACAAGACCCAAATATTAATGCTGCATCGTGACCATAACTATTACCTATTGACTAAATGAAAACCTATACACAAACCAGTATTTACTACCTTATAAAAGCAGTCCCTGGGTTATGCACCAGATAGATTTGTTTTTAAGTGGATTTTGTATGTAAATCGGAACAGGATTTTTTTTATAATTGTAACTCCAAACAAATTTTGTTTTTGTCCAATTGACAATTGGATTTTCAAAATGATGTGATGTAATAGGAACAAGGATTATCAATAAAACTTCATTACAGACACCTTACAACTGATCATTGCAACCTAAAGTGAAGTAGGACTGAAGAATTCTAAGATTAAAGTTCTTGTCTTTGCCCCATCTAATAGCAGGGTCTATCCTAACCCCGCCATCTCAGTTTGTGGGGTCACCATAACCCCAAAGTAGCAGGCCCGTTATCTTGGGGTTGTGCTGGACTCCAACGTTTCTTTTGCACCACATATTTTGTCACTTGTTCACTCTTGCTGCATGCACCTCAGAAACATCTCTAGAATCCGCCCATTTCTAACAATTGATACCTGTAAAATACTAACTGCTCTGAATTACTCTCTTTTAGGCTACTGTAACTCTCTAATAATCTTTCTTCCACTCACTAAACTCTCTCCTTTCCAATCTATTCTTAATTTAACAGCCAGCTTGTCTTTCAGACCAAACGCTATAAGGATGCCTTAAGTTTGTGCCAATCACTGCAGAGGCTGCCAGTCTCCTTTCGAATACAGTTTAAAGGGAACCTACCAGCATGATTCTACCTATAAAGGTAGATCGGGTGGTAGGTGGATTAATGGGACGTGAGGATAGCCCTTTTTTGGGCTAATCCTCACGTCCCGGCTATCTTTTAGTAAACTTTAATAAACGGGTATGTAAATTTTTTTAAGTGGCTACTGTGGTTTGGAGTAGCCGGACATGAGGCTACACATTGCAGCTACTCCACGCCCCAGTAGCCTCTTTTCTCCGCCTACCATTTCGTCTTCGGCACGCAGCTCCTCTTAGCTGCCGCCCTTGTCCGAGCACCTGGCGTTCTGCGCATGCGCAGTAGTGCCAGCCTCGGAGCTATGGCCGCGCAACCGCAGGTCTGTGTTTTGTGCATGCGCAGAATGCCGGGCACACGGACGAGGGTGAAGATGAAATGGTAGGCGGAGAAAAGAGGCTACTGGGGCGTGGAGTAGCCACAACGTGTAGCCTCATGTCCGGCTACTGCACGCCCCAGTAGCCGCTTAAAAAAATGTACATAACCGCTTATTAAAGTTTGCTAAAAGATAGCCGGGACGTGAGGATTAGCCCAAAAAAGGGCTAATCCTCACGTCCCTTTCATCCACCTACCACCCGATCTACCATTATAGGTAGAATTGTGGTGATAGGTTTCCTTTAAAATCATAACCCTCATCCACAAAGCTCAGCTATGCTCTAATGCCTCCCAACATCGTATGGACATGTAGTGCAATTTAATATCACAAATAACTATCGTGTTCCGTTCTTCCAACTGAATTCCCTCCAATTTCTTCAGATTATCAGTGGTATCCTCCAAATGAGATGGTAAAATTTCAACTAATGGTTGTAGCACATGATCTATAAGTCTACAAATAGGATTGCAAAGATTCTCTCACCTTGATAAGATAGGGCAACCTGGGGGTTATACAGCTTCATATGCCTCTTTGGTAGCATGTTAAGACATGCTACCTTTGGGTTTTCAGGGAATAGACCATCCATATGTTTCTTTATAATTATACCCATGTCCAGTGTCCTTTGGAGGTTTACCCCTTACTAACTTCCTGCCTCCATTTGAACATGTATGTAGCTGTTCAGTACACACTCTCGCTCCCTATCTACTAGAACTCACATGTAACTAACTGGACAAAAAGTTCAATATTGGGATATCGAAATGTTGATGGAAATTAGCGGAAGGAGGAAAAAGTGATCTTGTAAATATAACCCCAAATGCTGTGACTTGGTCCTTTATGAAGCCTTGAATTTCTGTCACTGCCTCCTGTTCACCCAAGGTAGGAAAATATGTAATAGTCGCTCACTCCCAAATTGTTTCTGCATCTTATGATTAGCCAGATGTTTGTGGTGAAATTCCATTTGTCTTTCTGTGGACCTAGTCCCCATCCTCTCTGATCGGAAACTGGACATAGTGGGGCAGATTTATCAAGCTGTCTGAAAGTCAGGATATTGCTAGTTGCCCATGGCAACCAATCACAGCTCAGCTTTTACCAGGGCTCATGAATATTTTAAAGGGGAGCTGTGATTGATTGCCATGGGCAACTAGAAATATTCTGACTTTCAGACAGCTTGATTAATCTGCTCCAGTGTTTTTCCTACATTTTTCAGGATTCATCCAGGTCCTTATCAAATGCCTCCAATTCATACTTGTTGTAATTAAGTCTCTACTGAGTCAAGTTTTGAGTCCAAGTCTGTTAGTGTACAAGTATTATGATCAATAATAAGCCTGAGAGGTGCATTAGAGCAATTGTTATTGGTATGCTCCCTATTTGTGCTAAAATCACTATGCCATATGAAGGAAAAATCTGTATACGTAGGCCTCTTGGAATTGTACCTTTTTCTAGATAGCTTTCCATGAGTATCTGATTCCACCAGATTCTGGTACACAGTCCTCCATTTCTGGGGGAGCACTGAGCAGTGTTCATTTTTTACTGATGTTACACATTCTTTATATTAACAATACAGCCTCCATTAAAGATGCATACCTCCCATGTAAAAGTATATATGCCCCTTATTTTATTGATGTGATGTATTTCTGCTTCTGTTATATATTATTGAATATTTTATTTACTTATATCTGCTCCCACTTCCCTCTATGGAGAGCCTTGATTTTATCATAAAGATTCAGTTTTTCACGTTTGTAGCATCTTTGGTGAGCCATTCATTATAGAAGCCACTGTTCTTTATGCAGTATTTGTAGATATTTTATTCCTCCAAGATAAAACTTAGTCCATTTTTTTATTAAGTGTATATGCCATTTTGGATTAGCATTCTTCCTGTTGCATTTGTTTATATGTATACAAAAGAGATGGGCAAATAATCAAAATATGGATCTCACTAACCTCACACATCCCTAAATTTATAAAGCATAAAAAAGATAAAATAGGATGTGTATTAGGAAAGTATGTGTATATGTATAGATATAGAGAAGTAGAGAAAGCATTGGTGGACATGAAAATGTGAGGCTGTTGCAATGCACCACTGCAAGGTTGTCCATCCAAAAGCAGACACATTGATCTGAAAATTCAAAGCCATATATTTCTACACCCAGGAAAATTTTAAAATAATTTCAACAAGATAACGTTCTTGGTCAGTCCTGATATAACCATAGTGGAAGAATACTGCTGAGATCAAAAAGTCACCAAAACATGTATTACAAAAGAGCCAGTGTTAGAACATTAAATGATGAAAATAAAACCAAAGTTTATTGATATACACTAAAACACACTTAAAAATACAAACCTAATGTGTGATCCTCTATTCCCCTGCTATAATTAGAGAGAGTATCATACATGAGGTGTGCATTTGTTAGTGTGTTTTAGTGTATATCAATAAACTTTGCTTTTATTTTAATCAATTATTGGAATGGTCTATAACAATGGCTCTGTTGTAAAATGACATGATATATGAATTCTTGTGTTGACCCATACATATTGAATACCACCAGAAGGTGCAACCACACATACCAGGCCTTAAGGATCTAAGTGATTTTGTGTTAAAGTGCCATGCAATAATGGAAATCCTTATAATATCACCACCATGAGGATCCTCCATGAAGTTGTATACACTTCTCTGTGTCTGGCAGCAAAGAACTGTAATAGTCTGCAACCAGAAATTCATGTTTTTTGTGACACATGGATTTCGGTTGTAAGGTTTTCTAAGCTGTATCATACCACAATAGTAGGAGTCTTTATAGACTCCCACCAATAATGGCTGAGTGTTTTTTGTTGTGGGAGGAGGGACTGAAGGGGCTACCGGTACTCTAAGAAGGATTTAAATGCCAAGCAATGTCACCCTGAGCATTGGCCACCTGCCCCCCCCCCTCCTCCAAGCACCTACAAATTGAAATTCACCAGTGAGATGTTTAAGAGTTGAAGATGCAGTTGTTGCAGCTTCAGGAATGGGGACTGCGATGAGACTTACAGCCCTAAAAGATGTTTGGGACCTTCTCTCAGCCAGTCTTGAATAGGTTATTTGACTGGACTTCTCAGTTGCATGCAGATGAAGAAAATTCAGTAGATGAAGAGGGTCTCCACATTGAGGATCTGTAACACCTCCTGTCCAACACCACAGAATAGCAGCACAGTCTGTGATGTTGTCTGGGTTCATGTGGGTGAAGAGAGGCTGCAACTCCTTTGAAAGAGGTGAGGGCTGTGGCAGAGAAACAGGGGGAACCAAATGTCAGGAGAAGCGACCCTAAGGGGGAATTATGACAGCAGCAATTGCAGCAATTTACTCCAAGAACTGGCGGATCACTATGAGGGAAGGAGGTTAACATCACAGGATCTCCATGGGCCTAATGCCAGGGGGATTTTTAACCCCATTAGGTTAAAGGCAGCACACGCTCCAGAGAAAGTGCTGAGATGGAAGTTGTAGATGTAGAAGAGTCAGCATATAAGCCCTGGTGTGCCCCCATGATGGTGTGAACCGGGAGCTCCAGCACCGAAGACCTGAATAGGGCGGGAGCCGGCAGAGCAGACGGAGCTTTGCCAGACTGGAGGACAAGAAGTCCCCCCAGGGGGCCAGCAGCCATAGCTGTATGGAGATGTGAAAGAACCATGCCAGAAGGGGGAGAAAGGCCAGCAAGAGGGTTCTGCAGCTAATGCTCCTCTTCCATTGAGGTATGCTCTCTGAGGAGGGACAGTAAATACTCATCAGCAAGAACCTCGAGGACAGCAGCTATGGCACCTGATGCAAACTTACTTCGTGTTCAATAGAGAGTAGTGAGGGGAGGCTAGCATTGTTATGCCCTAAACTGCCCACCATTGATTAAATGGAGAAGTAACCACTATAACTGGGCTGCCAGTCCAGTGGGAGAGCCTGTGGTAATGAATGCATTGCCAAAAGTGGATTGACCCCTTTGGCGCTGACCAGTTGGAGGGAAAAAAACACACCTCCCTAAGCAATCTGGTGCTTTCAGTGAAAAAGCCACCATTAAATTTCTAATTGTGCCTTTTAAAAATGTAAGCTCTCATGATTGATGCTATGGTTCCACAAAGTCAGATTTTCTTTGAGCCAATTTTAGAAACATGTCCATATTTTTGGATAATTATGGATTTTTATGCGCAGATTGATTTGCTTGTCATTCCTTGACCATTTAGTAAGGCATACTGGTATATTCGCTCCAGCAAAAATAAGCCAATATTTCACTAAGTTAATTATGGATCTCCTCATACTTCACTTCCACAAGAGCTCTGTTATTCTGACACCTAGTGGCAAAAATATAAATTACAATATTTGTCTTAAATGTGTAGGAAAAATGCAAAAAACAACTAAATCATAAAATTACTAAAAAAAAAAGTTTAAAAACAAACTGCATTAACATTACTTCACATCAGGTGCCTTGCTTGTAGCATGTATGGTTTGTTCTATTCCATTTGAAAACACTAGCAGTCTATAGTAAAGTCTTATTGATATAAAATATATCTATATAAGGTACCCAAGAAGTGGAGGCAGAGGGACAGCAGGTTATAGGGAAAAATAAAGCTAGCAAACACTACACTATGTAGCAGCTTACAGTGGACCAGCGTATTCATGAGGGCCCCTCGAACACCATAGGCCAGCAGGAGAACCAATTGGATTTGCTGCTAAAGAAGGGACCCTCTCTACACAAAAAGGCAATGTCTGTGGTTGAAGCATGGAAGGGTGACATAAAATCAAAAGCGACAGTGCTATATATATTATGCATATAGTGTCAGAATATCAAAATCATGAGGATGCGTCATGAGTTCACTAACAGTCCTGTGGTTCTCAATTCAGTGTAGCAATAAAAACCTCTCAGTTGATATCATATAATGTGATAGTTGGCTTTTCCCTAGTTATTTCACTTAGATCTCCATCATTCTCCACCATGTGCAAGCTTTTCAATATTGCAGTTTTTATAATGTCAGCCACTGGCAAAAAAAATCTGAACTAAAAAAAAACATTTTTTGTGTTCTTCCCTTGTCTCAAAACTGCTTCCCTATCCTCCTTTAGCCTCACATATGTCTCCTCTACAATGGGCATTGGGTGTCCCCTCTTTTATATACACTGAAAGCTTCAGTGTTATTAATCTTTCTTAATCTTATGAATTGTCCATAGGGTGAGTTTTTTTTTAAAATAAAGTTGGGATGATAGCAGGTGTAATGTAAATGCACATTTCTTGCTGTGGGCTTTCTATAGACTTTTATTTTTATAGACTTTTAGCTATTATTTTTCCATCTTGTTTCCACCAAGATATCCAAAAACTCCAAGATGTTACCTCCTACTTTATACGAAAAAAACACATTAATTTCATTGATTTCACCACCATTTCTTTAAACATCTCTGTAGGTCCCATCCAGACTATAAATATGCCACCTTGATGCCACCTTGTCTTTTAATTTGATTTAAAAGGGAACAACTTTCCACCAAAGTTTTTGTATGGACCATTCATATACAGGCAGTCCCCGGGTTACATACAAGATAGGGTCCGTAGGTTTGTTCTTAAGTTGAATTTGTATGTAAGTCAGAACTGTATACTTTATCATTGTAACCCCAGCCAAATTATTTTTGGTCTCTGTGACAATTGGATTTTAAAAATGTTTGATTGTCATTAGAACCAGGATTAACAATACATCTTCATTGTAGACACCAGTGATAACTGTTATAGCTTATATAGTTTTTTGTATCCTAAGGCTAAAGTAAAGTAAATTACCAACATCCAGAGGTCCGTTTGTAACTAGGGGTCGTATGTAAGTCAGGTGTTCTTAAGTAGGAGACCGCCTGTATTTATACAAATGAATCATGTCCCCTCTTAGTTGTCTCCTTTTAGAAAACATCTAATCTGATAAAAGTTAGATGAAAGTTACTAAATCAGTAAGTTCTTTTTTTGTGAAAATAGTAAAGATCTGAGGATTTCCACATGTGGACCCTTTTTCTCTGAAAAGAAGAGGAAAATCAGCTTCTATTCCCTGAATTTTCAAGACCACTCTTTAGGGACAGATGCTCTGAATTACATACACCTAGGATTTTGGCCTAGGCTATGCTTTTCCTCTCTTGTGTCTAATGGCAAAAGTGTTGAAGCTCATGAGGGAACCATGCAGATAAAAAGTGGCCAAAGAAGTAAAGTGGCCAAAGAAGTAAAGACGGTCAGTTTGTCTTCATATCCTGTTAGGACCAAAGATCCTAAACCTTCTTCATCAGGGGGCCAGTATTCCATCAAGATCTAGTCTTTCTAAAGCTATCAGCCTGGATGCTTAAGGGAACCTACTAAGCTTATTGGATAAAGAAAAGCAGGAAGCCTGTAACGGAAGTAACCTAGAAGCAACCAATGTAGCTCTTGGTGCGGGGATTCTCCAGTAGATCAATTTCATTGCATCTAACATTGCCCAAATTTTAGAATTCTCGCAGCCAGGGTTAGGCTTAGGTCTCAAATCCAGTACTTTAAACTTTGACCATCAGTGGATTTTTTGCTGAACATTGATGGATACTTACATTTTTAAAATGAGAATGACAGATTTGCAAGTCTGTTTCCTCCCAACAGTGGGATCTTTCATTAATGTTAAACTATCACTTTTCCAACCTCCAAACATTTAGACTAAACATTTATCCAAATAAAATATTTGAGGTTATTTTCCTGGTGGCTATTGCAACGTCCCTGCCAATGCAAGACAGAGGAGTTGTTGTGAATAAGCCCCTAATATGTGTGTCCCCTTGGTAGTGAGTCTGATCAGCTCCCCTGCAGGACACTACACATATACTCAGGTAATTGTGCAGCGGTAGATTCTGTCTGGATAGACAGATTTCTTGTTATCATCCAATGAAATGCCTCAATGCATTTAACTGTGAACTGGAGTGTGATTGGAGGAGTAGACCACCTGACCAGGGATTAACTAAACCCTTAGTCAGGGGAGGAGTCAGTATCTTCAGGCCCAGGTCTGCTAGTGAGCAGATGTGTCTTAGGCCCAGCTCTCCACACAGGAGGGAGAGTTCCAGAAACTTCAGAGAGAGCAGATCTCTCAGGCCCAGCTCTAACCACATGAGAAGCTCCTAGGCCTCAGCAACTACAGACAGAGTGACACAGGACAAACAGGACAAAGCTGCAGCTTACATTATTGGACACAGCTACATCCCAGCCTGCCCCTGCATCCAGGCTGGTGACCTAACTCCTGAGGTTCCTCCTCCAAGATCACTCCAGTACTGCACTTGTACAGAATTGTTTGGCGTGTTGTTACCGTTGGTTCGAATAAAGAACTGCGAGTTACTTTTATGCACAACATTGCCTCCGTCTGGTCCCTGATACAGCTGTATCACCATCAAGGGCGCCCCATCTATCTACCAGGGACACGTACTATAGACTCTAAGGGCTGCCCCAGGGAGAACCAGTACATCAGCCTCTCCCTCTATATTATTACTTGCATACACCACCTGCTGGAGACCTGCCAGGCTGTGGGACAGCCCTCCGGTCGCCGTACCAAGCACCGTGACACTAGTGTGCCTAGGCCTCAACCGCCAGCCACTCCGGTATTCTGGGCCCCGAGTTCATGGTACAAAGTCAGCAGGCAATCTCGTAGTTGGGGACAGGCAGGAGGTCAAGACAGGTGGCAAATGTTCAGGGTCAGAGATGGAGCAGGAGGTCAGGGCTGGCAGTGGAGGAGTGTAATTAGGATCAGGTCCGGGGTCACAACGGGAGATCAATACACAGGAATAACTCACAGGAAACAGCTTTCTCTTAGGCATGAGCACAAAGATCCGGCAGGGTGTGGCAGGTTTAAGCAGATATCTGGGAAATGGCCAGCTCCAATTAACCGTGTGCTGGCCCTTTAAATTCCCTGAAGATGGTGGGCACGCGAAGTCCAGAGTCACTTGAATGTGATTGCACAAGGAATGCCAAAACCTGGACACAAACTGAACCCCTCAATCAGATACAATGTGTTGTGGAAGTCCATGCAGCTGAAAGATGTGTTGAAAGAACAAGTTGGCAAGATGTGGAGCAGACAGAAGACCTGGAAGGGGAATGAAATGGGACAACTTAGAAAAACGGTCAGTCACCACCCAGATGAAGGCATAGCCATGTGCGACCTTGGGCGACTGGATATAGGTAATGGAATCAAGATGCCAGCCGGTTCAGGCGGGAAGGCTTATTACGGACACAGGAAGTACAGGATCCCACAAAATCCTGAACATCTTTGACCAGGTCAGGCCACCAGTAGTAGCGGGAGATGAGAGCCATGGAGCGTTGCACCCCAGGGTGCCCAGCTAGACGTGAAGAATGTCCCCAAGACAAAATCCTCTTCCGCAGTGCAGGTCAGACATACGTCTTGCCAGGGGGAAGCTGTCGAAAGGAATAACATGCCGAGGGACCGGCTCCTCTCCAACAACATCAGAGGCACAGGAAAGGGCATCCGCTTTTATATTCTTCTCCGCAGGACGAAAGTGGATGAAAGTTGAAGCGAGAGAAGAAAAGCAACCAACGTCCTTGCCTAGGATTAAGACGTTGGGCTGTCTGGAGATGCAGGATATTTTTATGATCTGTATTCACACAGACCAGATGGCAAACTCCCTCCAAAAGATATTGCCATTCTTCCAGGGCAAGTTTGATGGCCAGAAGTTCCATCTCCTATAGAGTAATTTCTCTCTGTGGGAGAAAAAGTTTTGGAAAATAAATCGCTCGTGAGAGTGTGGCCCTTAAGCTTTTCCTGGGTGAGCACCACCCCAGCACCTACGGAAGATGCATCCACCTCTAGATGAAAGGGCATTTCCGTGTCAGGCCTAGTGAGAACAGGAGCCAAGGCAAAGGTGGACTTTAACCTCTTCTGCCTCCAAAGGCCAGAGGCGGCGATTAGCGCCCTTCTTGGTGAGCGCCATGGTGGGAGACAACAGAGTGAAGAAATGCGGGATAAACTGCCGGTAATAATTAGCAAAACCCAGGAATCTGTGGATGGCTCGTAGGCCTTCTGGACGCGGCCACTGCAGAACTGCAAACAGTTTTGCTGGATCCATCCGGAGATCTTTGTCAGAGATTATTCAGCCGAGGAAAGGAAGGCTCCATTGGTAAAACTTGAATGAAACAGCAGAATCTGACCCCTAAGTAAATGAGATGAGGGATCTGTGAAGCTACACATAAGCAAATAACACATAAGAAGAACACGAGAATCATATGTCAAGCAGCCAAAAATGATAATATTATTAGTATTTATTGAAGTACAAAAACAGGCAACTCAGTTGGACAAACAATATAAAAACATTTAAAATACGAGAGTGCAGATCAACTGCCTTCGTGTTAGAACGTAGCAGGTGCTGCCATGCAATAGTGTCAATCAACCTGCAACAGGGCCCCCCAGGACACACCACATAGATAGACAAAATGAGTATCACAAACTGCACTCTAGCTGCAACAAAATTTACCAAGTGAACTACACAATATAGGGGTCTAAGTAAGAGAGGAGCAGATGATGGTCAACTCCTGATGGCGCCACCAGGGCAAAAGGAAAGGTATGCAGCCCTGACGGTATAGTATGCTGCACGGAGTGGGTGTCACTCCAGATGAATAAATGCAGAAAAAGACCCGAGTGGCTGTGGGCAAAGCTAGAGGAAAATAGTTACCGAATGTGTAAAGGTGGTCCAAGGGAGCCCAGAGGGTGCCCCACGCGTATCGCCGCAAATCGCGGCTTCCTCAGGGGTGCCCAAATGAGGCGGCGTCTGTATTTAAGTACCTGGTGTGTTGATTAGGTCCCGCGCTGCCGGTGTGCGACTCGAGCGTCATGGCGGCGCCCATGCGGTCACATGCTCGGCAAGTTCACGTGATCCGATGAGTCATCATCCGGTGACGTGGGTCACCGTGACTGCGCATGCGCACTCGCATTGTGCGGCCAGACACAGAAAAGAAAGGAAGTGTTTTATTCTATCATGCATCCTGAGAATGTAAACATATAATGTACATGCATGATAGTCTCTAAACAAATACCAAGGTCATGATAATTCACACAGCCAACACAGCATACACACAAAGCAGCCAGGAACTAGTAAGGATCATATGGTAAATTGAGAACAGACACCCTAGTCCTGTTGGGGATAATGGATGAAATAAATTTCTTTCTCTTGTGTGTGTCACGGAAGACCAGACCAGCAGGACACGAAGGTCGAGGAACAAAGTTTCAAAAGTTACTATGTGGATGCTATAGCAGTGGAAAGAAAGTGGAATCCCAAAGCTCCATGAATGGTACCTGAAAGTAAATGAAGTCAAGTAGAGGTATATATATATATATATATATATATATATATATAAGATGATGAATAAAAAACACAAGAAAAGCATAAAGAACAAGCCATAAGAAGAAGAAAAAAGAGGAAAAAGGAAGAGGGGGGGACGGGAAAAGGGGGGAGGGGGGGAGGAAAGAGGAGAAAGGAACGGGGAAGAAAGAAAGAAGGAAAGAGGGAAGGAAAAGAGAAGAAAAGGAAAAGGAAAGAGTTCGCATGGTGGGGGAAATAAATGAAGTCTAGAAAAATTAAAGAAAAAAATTAGGAGTGAGAAGGTTTAATGAAGTAAATAAAGAAGAGCAACAGTGAAAAAAGCTAAAGAAATGGTGAACGTGCCCTGGGAGAGGTGACAAGAACAACATAAAGCAAGTGGTGGTGAAGATACGCAGGATGATGTGTGAGTGACCTGGGGTGACTAGTGGAGAAGATGCCCAAAAAAAAGGGGAGGGGGGGGGGGGGGTGGCGTAAAAGTGATAATGCGTGAGGCAATACGAGTAAGGGTCAATAAGAGAAACACCAGAAGATGACAAAAGTGAAAATGTGAAAGTGATAATGCAAATGAAAAATGTGAGTGTGATACCTGTTATGGATAATAGTGGCGTTGTGACATCAGATGCTTACTTCTTATAAAAACCAGAAAATAGCAAGTCCTGTTCATCCCATGGGGAGCTACGGAACTCAGATCAAAGATCCATTTTGCTCCAGAGCAGGAGAGCTGGCGTGATCTCCCCCACGATATTTTGTTGAACCTTGTCCAGGCCCACAATCTGTAGGCCTGTGGGATTCCCCGATGGACATGGAGAAAAAGTGTTCGCCACGGTGGAAAGCGTTTGCCATTAGACATGTCTTGTGCCGCATTGTGATAGTAGAAATGTGCTTCTGAATTCCTCCGAAGTCTCTACCAGTTGCCCACATAAAGTTTGGGGCACGGGAGAGTAAACCATAAATGACATTACGGGTACGACAATTGATGTATGACCGTAGTGGTATGTTCGGAATTTGCTGGGGTTCACGAAATTTGTCCCGCGTATCATAGGGGACATACTGTGCAATCACCACACGGGTAGGAGCGTCAGCCGCTGACTCGTCCAGTGGTGTGCATGGTCTCTGAAAGTGACTTCTAGTCAAATGTCCTGTAAATTTCTGGCCCGTCTGGATGACATCCTAGGGCCAGTAGGGATGTGTAGCTCCAATCTGGATCGCTTGGAGAATGCCCCAGTTTTTTTGTAACAGTTTGTATAGTCTGACCACTGGTTATGGTATGATGTGTGAGCAGGGTTTGCCATTGAAACTCTGGCTTTGAAACGAGGGTATCTTTCCTGGGGGTTGTTTGGCCCGCATGTGGGCCCTGGAGATTACTTTTTTTGTGGGAGAATCTTTTTTGTGTGGTACAGTTCTTTTGACCCATAGAAATTGTCCGATCGGAATTCTGTTCTTTCAAGTGGCGGGGATGGAAGCTCTGATAGGCAGAAGCTGTTCGTTGCGGTTTCTTTCTATATAATGTTGTCTCCACATTCTTTGGTGAATAGAGATTCTTAGGTCCAGGAAACTGACTTCTGTCTGGGAAAAGAATGGAGTTAAACGTATCTGCCAAGGGTTAGCATTGAGTTGTTCCACAAAGGACTGAAGGTCTCGAGCGTGCCTCTCCAGAACACGAGCACATCATCGATTATAGCGATACCAGCGATGACGTGCCGCTGGAAGGGCCCGGACGGGTACACGCTGGTCTACTCCACCAACCCAAAAGAGATTGTATCTGCATCCCCCACACTATCCCTGTAGAAGATAGAAAGCCACCGCATCTATACCAACCTCGTGTAGAATGTTGGTATAAAGTGACTCGACGTCCATAGAGATAATCCAAACTTCTTCTTCTATGGTCGCCAAATCTAGTTGTTCCAACAGGTTCAGTAAGTGT
Source organism: Engystomops pustulosus (assembly GCA_019512145.1). Lineage (NCBI taxonomy): Eukaryota > Metazoa > Chordata > Amphibia > Anura > Leptodactylidae > Engystomops > Engystomops pustulosus. Next base: position 81,678,430 of record CM033646.1, on the reverse strand, counting down.
GAGGAATCCCGGACGTAGGAGGTCAGTTTCGTGACTCGTTCCTGGAGAAACGACTACGAAAAGAAAAAGGCCTATAAATGGACTCATAAAGGGAATATGAGGAGATCCGTTAGACGTACAGCTCCACAGGCCACTGATAGGGAATTGTCTTCCAGTGATTTTTTATCCTCAGATGTAAGCGAACCAGAAGGCGATCCAGGAAGAGGCGCACCCAACATCAAGAAAAGGGGCCTACGGAATCGGTGGTCACCGAATTACAAGAGGGACCCCCAGCGGCACAGGAACAACAACCAGTGAATGAAGGTAGGCACGGTCTAGAAATTATTAACTTGTCATCATACCAATTATCTGATGTTGAACGTGCTGTTTTGAGTAAAGGCCTAAATTTCTCTCCTACACAAAGACTGGACAAATTCACACTGGTAAAGGACATATACCTATATTGTAGACAATTATCCTTCAAACTATTATATCACCAACCGTCACTGATGGATGTTCTTTCGGATGTGGATCGGAGGACATTTATGGACCTTATGGACCTACTCAGAGAAAACGAACAAGATCAGAGAGGCATAACAGGTAGGCCACAATTCACATTGCGTACCCCCTCCCAGGCCACCCCTAACCTTCGTCTATTTCCAGCAATACAGATTTTCTTCGACTGCATGGTACGGGACATCAGAGAACTAAGGGAGGATCCGTGGAAATATGAAAACTTGACCAGAGCTGAACGCCAAGCAATCACCAATTTACGTAATAATACCAACTTTATCATAAAAGAAGCGGATAAGGGGGGGAACGTAGTGTTGTGGCCTACCGAGCAATACATCTCAGAGGCCAAGTGGCAGCTATTCAACCAGCGTTATTATTCTTCTTTACCCTCAGATCCTACCACCATTTTCAAAGCCAAATTTGACCGACTCGTCGAAGCAGCATGGGGACAGGGCATCATCTCCCGACGAGAAAAGGATTTCCTCACTGTGAAAAGTCCAGTAACTCCTACCCTATACATGTTACCAAAGGTGCATAAGACCCTGCAAAACCCCCCAGGTAGACCCATTGTGGCGGGGATTGGCAGTCTCTCAGAGAAAGCCTGCATTTACATCGATTTTTTTCTCCAGGAACGAGTCACGAAACTGACCTCCTACGTCCGGGATTCCTCACACTTACTGAACCTGTTGGAACAACTAGATTTGGCGACCATAGAAGAAGAAGTTTGGATTATCTCTATGGACGTCGAGTCACTTTATACCAACATTCTACACGAGGTTGGTATAGATGCGGTGGCTTTCTATATGCAACAGGGACAGGTGGGGGATGCAAGACACAATCTCTTTTTGCTGGATCTTTTAAGTTTTGTCTTGAGACACAACTACTTTGTTTTTGACAGAACGTATTACAGACAGGTCTCGGGCACCGCGATGGGTGCACGCTGTGCCCCCTCCTACGCCAACCTCTTTCTGGGTTGGTGGGAGGAGACCAGCGTGTACCCGTCCGGGCCCTTCCAGCGGCACGTCATCGGCTGGTATCGCTATATTGATGACGTGCTCGTGTTCTGGAGAGGCACGCTCGAGACCTGTCAGTCCTTTGTGGAACAACTCAATGCTAACCCTTGGCAGATACGTTTAACTCCAGTCTTTTCCCAGACAGAAGTCAGTTTCCTGGACCTAAGAATCTCTATTCACCAGAAGAATGTGGAGACAACATTATATAGAAAAGAAACCGCAACGAACAGCTTACTGCACTATCAGAGCTTCCATCCCCGCCACTTGAAGAACGGAATTCCGATCGGACAATTTCTACGTGTCAAAAGAAACTGTACCACACAAAAAGAATTCTCACAACATGCAGAAGAACTTACTCGACGTTTTAGGGAACGAGCTTACCCCAAAAAAGTAATCTCCAGGGCCCACATGCGGGCCAAACAAACCCCCAGGAAAGATACCCTCGTTTCAAAGCCCAGAGTTTCAGATGGCAAACCCTGCCTCATCACATCATACCATAACCAGTGGTCAGACATATACAAACTGTTACAAAAAAACTGGGGCATTCTCCAAAGCGATCCGAGATTGGAGCTACACATCCCTACTGGCCCTAGGATGATCGCCAGACGGGCCAGAAATTTACGGGACAGTTTGACTAGAAGTCACTTTCAGAGACCATGCACACCACTGGGACGAGGTCAGCGGCTGACGGGCTCCTACCCGTGTGGTGATTGCACAGTATGTCCCCTAGTGATACGCGGGACAAATTTCGTGAACCCAGCAAATTCCAGGAACATACCACTACGGTCATACATCAATTGTCGTACCCGTAATGTCATTTATGGTTTACTCTGCCCGTGCCCCAAACTTTATGTGGGGCAAACTGGTCAGGAGCTTCGGAAGAGAATTCAGAAGCACATTTCTACTATCAACAATGCGACACAAGACATGTCTAATGGCAAACAGCTTTCCACCGTGGCGAAACACTTTTTCCATGTCCATCGGGGAAATCCCACAGGCCTACAGATTGTGGGCCTGGACAAGGTTCAACAAAATATACGCGGTGGTGAGATCACGCCAGCTCTCCTGCGCCTGGAGGCAAAATGGATCTTTGATCTGAGTTCCGTAGCTCCACATGGGATGAACAAGGACTTGCTATTTTCTGGTTTTTATAAGAAGTGAAGCATCTGATGTCACAAACGCCACTATTATCCATAACAGGTATGGCACACTCACATTTTTTCATTTGCACTATCACTTCACATTTTTCACTTTTGGTCATCTTCTGGTGTTTCTTATTGACCCTTACTCGTATTGCCTCACACATTATCACTTTTTCACGCCCCCCCCTCCCCTTTTTTTGGGGCAGTCTTCTCCACTAGTCACCCCAGGTCACTCACACATCATCCTGCGTATCTTCACACACCACTTGCTTTGTTTGTTCTTGTCACCTCTTCCACGCAGGGCACGTTCACCATTTCTTAGCTTTTTTCACTTTGTCTCTTCTTTATTTACTTCATATAACCTTCTCATTCCCTATATAATTTTTCTTTAATTTTTCTAGACTTCATTTATTTCCCCCACCATGGAACTCTTTCCTTTTCCTTTTCTTTCTCTTTCCCTTCCCCTCTTTCTTCTCTTCTTCCCCTTCCTTTCTCCTCTTTCCTCCTCCCCCTCCCCCCTTTCCCCTGTCCCCCCCTCTCCTTTTTCCTCTTTTTTCTTCTTATGGCCTTGTTCTTTATGCTTTTCTTGTGTTTTTTATTCATCATCTTATATATATATATACCTCTACTTGACTTCATTTACTTTCAGGTACCATTCATGGAGCTTTGGGATTCCACTTTCTTTCCACTGCTATAGCATCCAACATACTAACTTTTGAAACTTTGTTCCTCGACCTTCTGTCCTGCTGGTCTGGTCTTCCGTGACACACACAAGAAGAAGAAATTTATTCCATCCATTATCCCCAACAGGACTAGGGTGTCTGTTCTCAATTTACCATATGATCCTTTACTAGTTCCTGGGCTGCTTTGTGTGTATGCTGGTGTGTCTGTGCATGGGCCCATGCGAGCATGTGTTGGGTGTGTGAATTATCATGACCTTGGTATTTGTTTAGAGACTATCATGCATGTACATTATATGTTTACATTCTCAGGATGCATGATAGAATAAAACACTTCCTTTCTTTTCTGTGTTAGGTGAAGAAAAGGAGAGTGAGAACTTGAGAAACGTAACGGGGAAAAAAGGAAAAGCGATTTTTTTTTGTGACGTCATCGGATCACGTGAACTTGCCGAGCATGTGACCGTATGGGCGCCGCCATGACGCTCGAGTCGCACACCGGCAGCGCGGGACCTAATCAACACACCAGGTACTTAAATACAGACGCCGCCTCATTTGGGCACCCCTGGGGAAGCCGCGATTTGCGGCGATACGCGTGGGGCACCCTCTGGGCTCCCTTGGACCACCTCTACACATTCGGTAACTATTTTCCTCTAGCTTTGCCCACAGCCACTCGGGTCTCTTTTTCTGCATTTATTCATCTGGAGTGACACCCACTCCGTGCAGCATACTATACCGTCAGGGCTGCATACCTTTCCTTTTGCCCTGGTGGCGCCATCAGGAGTTGACCATCATCTGGTCCTCTCTTACTTAGACCCCTACATTGTGTAGTTCACTTGGTAAATTTTGTTGCAGCTAGAGTGCAGTTTGTGATACTCATTTTGTCTATCTATGTGGTGTGTCCTAGGGGGCCCTGTTGCAGGTTGATTGACACTATTGCATGGCAGCACCTGCTATGTTCTAACACGAAGGCAGTTGATCTGCACTCTCGTATTTTAAATGTTTTTATATTGTTTGTCCAACTGAGTTGCCTGTTTTTGTACTTCAATAAATACTACTAATATTATCATTTTTGGCTGCTTGACATATGATTCTCGTGTTCTTCCATTGGTAAAACTGACATTTCTCCAGATTGGCGTAGAAACGATTGGCCCGAAGACGACCAAGAACTTGCCATCCATGGGACAGGTGAGACTCAAGGTCCGGAGAAAACACAAATTTGTCTTCTAGGTAGACTACGACACATGTATACAGCAGATTCATGAAGATGTCAATAATGAATTCTTGAAAGACATCTTGAAAGGCATCACCAGGTACTCGAAATGTCCATCACGGGTGTTAAAGGCTGTCTTCCATTCATCACCCTTGCGTATCCAGATGAGGTTGTAATCCCCACAAAGGTCTAGTTTGGAAAAGATCTTTGAACTGTGTCAAAAAGCTTGGTAATCAAAGGCAATGGATAGTGGTTCTTAAAGTGTAACTGCCCCTCCATCTTGCTGATTGTAGTTTTTTGAGAGCTGGATCCATGGTTGCTATGGGCCAAAAGAGGTAGTAAATGAGGACAGAGAGGCAAAATACTTTGACAAATGATTCCCAGTGTCACCTGGAGCAGAATTATGCATTTTAGTTTTAGGTTTTTTTTTTGCTCAGAATGACAGTTACACTTTAACCGTGACCTTGTTAAACCTGTGATAGTCAATGCAAGGACAGAGTGACCCATCCTTCTTGGTCACAAAAAAGAAGCCTGCAACAGCCGGAGAGGAGGACCTACTTATAAACCCTCTCTGCAGGTTCTCTTTAATATATTCCGACACGGCTGCTGTCTTAGGAACGGAGAGAGGTTACACCCAACCACGGGGAGGAGAGGTACCCAGTAAGAGCTCTATAGGTCAGTCGTATGGGATGGTGTGGCGGCAATGTCTCTGCCTGTTTCTTGGAGAACACGTCAGCAGAATCCTGGTAACACATTGGCATGTGGCAGCACGCCCTTATGCAGAATATTGACCTGCAGGGAAACAGTGCGGAACTAGACCAGATAGGAGAGGATGTGGTGCCGGGAGACCAGAGCGGCATTCAAGAAGTTCCCTGCAGAACCAGAGTCCAAGAAAGCAGAGACATGGATCTGGGTGCAGGTGAGAAACACAGGAAAAATCAGCCATAAAGAAGCTTTGCTCACACCTAGGGATGCTTCTCCCAAGAACCCTAGGTACTGGCATTTCCCTAACAATGGAGACGAACAGGACAAATCCCAATGAAGTGCTACGGACTGACACAATACAGGCAGAGGTTCCCCTGATGTCATCTGGAATGCTAATAGAGGGTAAGTCGGATTCTGTCCACCTGCATATGTTCCTCTGCATACGATACAGGTGGAGGCTGGAGCGTCCTTTGGAAGGCATGTGCCAAGCAAGGTAAATGTATAACCCAGGTTTGTAGATGCTTGAAATGTAATTCCTCAGCGTGCTCCTTAAACCGCATGGCAATCCGAGTGGCCAGTGTGATGTGACCACTCAGAGTAGATGGCAGGTCATGTGCAGCCAAAGCGACTTTGACTTGAGCTGAAAGACCTTTTTTAAATTTGGTGGTCAGGGCTGCATCATTCCAGGAAAGTTCAGAGGCCAGGGTGTGGAACTGTACTGCATACTCCTCCATGGTCCCCTTGGCGGAGGTTCAGCAGGCCCGTACAGGTTCTTCAAGCATGGACTTGAATTCCACCGGGACTAGCCGTGACCGGACCCCCTCTTTCCCAAATTCTTGAAAGACATCTTGAAAGGCATCACCAGGTACTCGAAATGTCCATCACGGGTGTTAAAGGCTGTCTTCCATTCATCACCCTTGCGTATCCAGATGAGGTTGTAATCCCCACAAAGGTCTAGTTTGGAAAAGATCTTTGAACTGCGTCAAAAAGCTTGGTAATCAAAGGCAATGGATAGTGGTTCTTAAAGTGTAACTGCCCCTCCATCTTGCTGATTGTAGTTTTTTGAGAGCTGGATCCATGGTTGCTATGGGCCAAAAGAGATACTAAATGAGGACAGAGAGGCAAAATACTTTGAGAAATGATTCCCAGTGTCACCTGGAGCAGAATTGTGCATTTTAGTTTTTTTTTGCTCAGAATGACAGTTACACTTTCCTGGGACTACTCCTGCGGCTTCTCCTGCTACCCCTCCTGCTACTCCGGCTTGTCTTTCTGCCACTGAACCTAGGCTAAGACTGTCTATGCCCGACAAGTATGATGGGGACCCCCAAATTTATCATCAGCTTACTCTCCAGGAAGGCCCTGGCCTGGGCTACCCCTCTTTGGGAAAGAGGGGGTCTGGTCACAGACGATTACACAAGTCGACACCTGGGACCGGAATCTAAGTGGCACCTGGTCTTCACCAGAGCCTGCCGCAAAGCAGGTTGGCCTTGCTGCAGCATGGTACCACCAGGTTGTTCCACAGGTGTGACTTGTCCGCGGTGGCAGCCAAGGTCGAGATACAAAGTCAGCAGGCAATCTCGTAGTCGGGGACAGACAGGAGGTCAAGACAGGCGGCAAATGTTCAGTCAGAGAAGGAGCAGTAGGTCAGAGCTGGCAGTGGTGGAGCGTAATCAGGAACAGATCCGGGGTCACAACAGCAGGTCAATACATGGGAATAACTCACAGGAAACAGCTTTCTCTTAGGCATGAGCACAAAGATTCGGCAGGGTGTTCAGGGAGCGGCAGTTTTAAGTAGATTTATGGGAAACGGCCAGCGCCAATTAATGGTGCGCAGGCCCTTTATATTCCATGAAGCCGGCGCGCGCGCCCTACAAGACGGGGACGTGCACGCACGGGCCACTGACTGGACATCAGGAGTGGGGAGAGGTGAGCAGCGCCAGTGAACATGGAGGGGCACAGGTGAGCCCGCGGCCCGCGATATGGGTCGCGGGGGCACCTGTGACACTGTATCCACCAAACATAGAATTACTCATAAGTTAGACTTTTGCTTTCCTACCCAAGGTTGTTGCCAACTTCCATAGAGATCAAGAAATTATCCTCTCTTTATTTTGTAGCAATCCTTGCAATTGTGAAGAAAGAGAAACACATAATCTGGATGTTAGAATGGCAGTTTGCAAATATCTGGAGATCACTACCCCTTGAAGGAAAGATGAAAACCTTTTTATTCTGTTTGGAGGAAAGAATAGGGTAATGAAACTTCAGGTCCACTGTGCACTAGGTGGTTAACAAACGAGATTACAGATTGCTACACTCTAAAAAATCTTGCAGTACCTGTTAATATCAAAGATCACTCTACCACATCTACAGTGACTTCTTTGGCATAAAGAAGAATGGCTTATTCATCCAATTCAATAATTAATCATCCAAGATTTGTAAAGCAGCCACATTGTCCCATTCATTGACATTTGTAAACCATTATGGACTGGATCTCTAGAATTCTAGAGATCTAGCCTTTGAGCGCAAGGTCATACAAGGGGTTGTCCCACCTTAAAAAAATGTGTGGCCATCATGGAAGACAATATGGAGAATATTAATTAGTCTCATCAGTAATTCTGTTTCCATGAAGTCCTCCATGATAGCCCTAATATTTCCCTTACCTGTGTTTATAAGCTTCCATTTTTGTACAGAAATCAGGATTTTTAAATCATAGAATTCAACTGATACCGGGGAAATGTGAAAAGTGAGAAAATATTCCATGGGTTTTTATTGAGTGGCTGGATAAATTGTTGACAAAGTGACAACGGGCTGGTCAAAAATGGTTGGCGTAAGAGGGTTAACATCTAGCCCCCATGATGGTCCTTGACAACTGCCGATAGAAGGTATGGTGAATATGAAATAGTACTGTTTCCACCAAAAATGGTCTCTGTGGTTTCCAAATATTTGTAAAGTCAGAAAATGAGTAACTACATATTAACTATCATAGTGGGCAATGTTGGTAAAAAGAACCTCTACATCCAGTGTGACAATGTAAGAGTCTGCTGTGATGTCCTCCAATTTTGTTAGTTTATGTATGGAATCTCCCATATAAGAGGGGAATGTCAAGACAAGTGGTTGCAGATAGAAGTCCTCGTAGTTACAGACCTTTTCACACAGACCTATTTGTCCACAACAACCTAGAGGTGAAGACTTTCTGGACTTTGGTCAAAATGTAAAAGATTGGACCAATATGATTCTGTATGGTAAGGTATTTATGCTCCATTTTATTAATAATTCCATATGATAGTGCAAAAGTCTGTCCAACTTGATGGGGGGAGGGGTAGTAAGTCCCATTACTAGGATGATTTCTAGTCTTCTCAAGATACATGACAATGGGCCACATAACTATCCACCTCCTTAATTAATAATATATTAATTGTTTTTTTTTTTTGTATTGGTCCCCTTTAGTCAAATATTGGGCTCTAGCTTTGTCAACTCATTATTCATTTATATCCAGTACCATAGTATCAAAAAAGGATTTTGATACCAAGGATCAGTCCAACGTTTGAGGTGTTCTGTGAGGGCTGTTGACCATGGAAAGGTGGCTAGTTCATTATCATGAAGCAGATCAAGCAGATGCTGAAATGTTCTTCAGTTTTCTCCAGTAAAATTTTACGCTAAACTGGGTTGATGGTAAAGGACCTTAGAAAAGAAAGACATCTGTAATTAGCTCAATTTGCTGAGAAGGTAAGGTCCTGTACCTAAGACTAATATTCCAATCTGGTCAAGTTGGTACTTGGCTACAGTAATCTATAATCAATTTTAGCCATAACTTAAACTGTTGATCTACAGGAGCATTTTACTGATCCACATTTTTGTGTTCTGTTCTCACTGACCATATGTTTCTGAACTAGATATTTGTGTGTGCTATTCTCATTGACCACACATTTCTGAACTAGGTATCAGTATGCCTCTTCTACATACCTCAGTGCCCTGGCCAGGGGAGTTGCTGCTGTTTCACAAGTACCTGCCTAGCTGACTGACCTTACGAGGAATAGCAAAATCTCTCTAGATGCATCTTGACGTGTGACCCTGCTGTTATACTCCAGAGTTACATGTCCAGCCCAGCCAATCACAAGCTTTCATACAGCAGACATGCTTGTAATTGCTTGGGGTCTGGAAGCTGCTTGATTGACTGTAGAAGCAGCCAATCAATCAAGCAGCTTCAAGCCATTTTCCCAAACAGGGACCGGGATACCGAATAATGATGATGTGTGTTCAGGCTCTGGGTCACAGGTACTGTGAATTTTGTATGGGCCCGAACTTTGCAGTTCAGTTCTGTTTATCAATAGTGGCTGTATATAGAGTACTGCATATCATTTAATGTGGGAGTATAATATATGGGGGCCACTAAATATAAATTAGGGGAGCTATATAGAAATAAAACAGAGATGTGTATATAAACTAGAAGCATACCTCCCAACATTTCGGGAAGGAAAGAGGGACAAAATGGTGGCAAGCGTAGCGTGCCGCAGCGATTCCCCCAAAACCACACCCCTAATCACACCCTGGCAATGCCCCCAATTTTTATTACTAGCAATCATCTAAATAATAATAAGAATTATAATCCTCTCTATAATAATTTAAAAAATTTGCCCAGCTGGGGAAGTGAACCCATAACTTCCAAACTCCTAGATTTTTGAAAGTGGGGTGTGAAAAATGGAAATGAAAAAAAAAAAAAAAAAGGGGCAGGTCGTTAAGGGGAAGTTAATTAAAGTGTTTGTGCCAGTTAGAATTTTTTCTGTCATAAGACTTATAAACTTTATAAATACATGTGCAAGCAGTTTTCACTTTGAAAAGAACTGCAAAGAATATGCAAACTGTTTGCACATGTACTAAAAAAGTGTCTGCGCCAGTTTTGTGTTGCGGCTGCACTGTGTTCGACAAGACAGAGAAAATGTGCACCTAACGGGGTTACTGTTTTGTTGGATTTTGCTCTACATACATTAGTGATGTGCGCCACAATTCTGTCAGTGTCACAATTCTGGAGCATGAAGAAAGTGCACCAAAAATAAAACGATGTACACTTCCTGGGCAGTTTAGGGTGCACTAGATTAATGAAGACTGTGCACCAGTTTTGATTAATCTGACACACGCTGCACTACTTTTGAAAAATGTAGTCCAATGCTTAATGTACTTTTTTTGAGTATATCAACAAAGTATTAAAGTGGATACGTTTTCCCTATTGCCCTCTCTGCTTGTATATACTTTAGGCTAACATGTTATCTATTAGTCCATAAAGACCAAATTTTATCTAGCAAGCTATCCCCATCTATCATCTGCAGATGGCAGGACTTATTCTAGCCCCTCTGTCATGTGGCTATACAGACTGTTATACTATCTCAGCCTTACCCATGTTCCCGGAGCACTGATAATTAGAGATGAGCGAGTACTAAAATGCTCGAGTGCTCGTTACTCGAGTCGAACTTTTTCCGATTCTCGAGTGCTCGTTTCGAATAACGAACCCCATTGAAGTCAATGGGAGACTCGAGCATTTTTCAAGGGGACCAATAAAATGTGTCATTTTATTGAGAAATAAGGAACTCAGTCCTGTTTCTTCATTTTTTTTATTCAATGGAATATTCGTGGAACTTCAAAAAGGAGAATGACCCGTGTTAAACATGTGCAATTTGTTCTTCACACATATTGGGGGTCATTTACTAAGGGCGTTTTTATGGCGGGTTACACAAATTACCCCAGGATTTTGGCGCACACGATCGGATTGTGGCGCATCGCCGCCGGTATGCACGTGACGGAAATCGGATTCCCGTCGGATTTGGAGAAACCACCGTATTTAAAAAAAAATGTGTTGCTTGACACGCGCTTACCTGCACCCGGCCTGGTCAGTGAACTCCGACTGAATTCAGCACAGCAGTGACACCTAGTGGACATCGGGGGAACTACCTTAGTGAATCGCCGGAAGACCCAAATCCTCCACAGAGAACATGCCGCTGGAATCGCGAATGGACCGGGTAAGTAAACTTGCCCCATTGTTCTTCACATATTATTGTGAAGAACACCTTTCTGCACTAATTTCTTCTGATAAGTTAGCAGATGTACGGAAACATCTGCAATGTGTTCTTCAGTGTGTTCAGTATGTTCGAATAACGAACCCCATTGAAGTCAATGGGAGACTCGAGCATTTTTCAAGAGGACCAATAAAATGTGTCATTTTATTGAGAAATAAGGAAGTCAGTCCTGTTTCTTCATTTTTTTTTTCAATGGAATATTCGTGGAACTTCAAAAAGGAGAATGGCCCGTGTTAAACATTTGCAATGTGTTCTTCACACATATTGTTCTTCACATACTATTGTGAAGAACACCTTTCTGTACTCATGTCTTCTGAAAAGTTAGCAGATGTACGGAAACATCTGGAATGTGTTCTTCACTAATGTCTTCTGATAAGTTAGCAGATGTACGGAAACATCTGCAATGTGTTCTTCACTGTGTTTCCTTAAGTGAAAGCTCATTCTCGAGTATGCTCGCTCATCTCTACTGATAATAGAGCAGTAAGTGTTCACTGCACAAGTCATAAAGAAGAAGGGGCGAGGGTTAGACAGTGTAAGGCTACATTCACACACATGTATGGGGGACGTATATACCGCCGACGTATGTACGGCCAATATACGTCCCCATACACTTCTATGGGCTCACGGCCCTGTACGGGAGCGGTACGGTGCAGCACACGTGCGGCACTGTACCGCTCCGTAGCCCGGGAAAAGATAGGACATTTTCCCGTGATACGGCGCCGCGCGCTGTGTCTTCCTGTGGAGAGGAGTGGGGGTAAGTAGCGCTCGGCGGGCATACATCGTGTGAATGTAGCCTAACTTTCTGTAAAGCCAGATCACAGTTGGGCTACAATAGTCCCTCAGATTCATTAGCATAATTTTAAAAGCTGATTTTTGGAAGGAGGCCATAGATTACCACAGTCACAGTGTCTGGATATGTTAGTAAGTGTCCCTAGTTAATATGATTTATTTTGATGGTAGATTTCCTTCAACCACCAGCACAGCACCAACACTGTCACCTGGGATTGGGAAAGCTATGTGTGTTTCTGTGTGTTTATCCCCCTAGACATTGTGGTCAAATACAGACTGCAGAGTCTGAGTGGGTGATGTGGTAATGCTCTCCCTCTATCACCCATCAGTCGAAGATGTCACACAGCAAAAGTACGTGATAGTACTGAGCTGTGGCAAGTGACTTCCAGCAAACTGGTTCCCAAGCTGACAACCTCTTCTATCACCTGCAAACAGCGATAATTACGATCATGGGTGTTAATCACTTTCATGCATGTAAGAGGAACACATGCAACATTTCTCACTGGGGCCTTGCCTCTTCTTGGGGCCTGGAGGCAGCCAGGGCCCAGAATATCAGAGTGGCTGGCGGTTGCAGCCTAGGTGCGCTGATGGCACGGTGCTTGATATGGGGACCGAAGGGCTGTCCCTCAGCATGGCAGGTCTCCAGCAGGTTGTGTGCAAGAAATATGGAGGGAGAGGCTGAGGTACTGGTTCTCCCTGGGGCAACCACCTTAGTGTCTGTAATATATGTCCCTGGGTAATGGATGGGTAGCCCTTGGTGGTGATACAGCCATATCCAGGGATCAGACGGAGGCAACGTTTTGAAAAATAATTAATGTTTCTTTATTAGAACAACTGGAGACAACGGGCCAAACGATCTTGTTACAGATCCCAGATTACAGGATGATTCCGGATTACTGGAGTGGTCATAGAGAGTGATCCTCATCAGTTGATTCACCAGCCTGGTAGTAGATGCAGGCTGGGATGTAGCTATGTCCAATACTGGATGCTGCAGCTTTGTCCTGGGTGGTAGTTCTATGTGTAGCACTGAAGGTGTGCTACACACTGTATCTCTGGTCACTGACAGATCTGTGCTCTCATGGGAGAGCTGGTCATAAAAACTGCTCCTATGTCAGGAGCTAGATTCCAAGAGCTTTTCCTATGGTGGGAGCTAGGGCCTAAGAGGACTTGCCCCATCCTGTCCAAGGGTTTTGTTAAACCCTGGTCAGGTGGTGGCTCACTCTCCAATCACACTCCAGTTCACATAAAGCGATATCATTGGATGACAATCTTACAATACTTAACACTTGCCCGTCCAAGCAGTATCTACAGCTGCTGGTGCCTAACAATTACTGTATTCTCCCTGAGGCAAGTTGCACAGGCTCACCTGCTGGGGAGATACGGATGGACGGCCTCATCCGCAATACCCCTCTGCCTATACGTTGGCAGGGGTGTTGCACATGTTCCTCTTGTGGATTAGATACCCCCTTGTGAGCTTACTGGGAGAATCCAATCCTTCCTGCAGCAGCCATGTAATCTGATTTGCTCGGTTAGATACGCAACACACTGCAACACAGTGTGCAGAGGCTCGAACAAGTGATCAAATGAATTAGAAAATTAGAAAAAGTTAAATAATAATATAACTATTTATAATAAAAAAATGAATAAATAGTCCCTAATGCACAATATTTCTATACAAAAATCAAATAAACAATATGATGAAAACTTCCAGTAATATATTTTTCATCAAATATCCTCACAAAAGATGTTCTAAAAAACGATAAAAAAGTTACATGCCTTAAAATGATACCTCTGTAAAAAAGGCTTATTTTTTTTAAATAAGTAAGTCCTCAACTTTCCACATAACCCATTCTGTCAACAGAAAAATACAGAAGTTATGCCTTCTGAAAAATACAGAAGTTATGCCTATGAAAAATTGGTGATACTAAAACAAATATGATTTTCTCCAATACTGTTTTTGCTCAGTAAAATTGGGCAAAGATAAAAAAAACCCTTATATATTGTACATAAGATATTCCCGTAATCAAAATGAACCAAAGAGTAAAGATAACATATTATTTTTATGGTACGGTTAGTGAATAAAAATAGATGCTAAAAAGCAAAAACAAAAGTTGATGATTTTCCTAGTGTCCACCTTAAAATAATTAGTGAAATCTCCTAAATAATCAAAAAAACATTTTGTACATTTCATCTGATCCCGCAAAAAATAAGCTTTCTTTTGTCCATGTTACCAAAAAATATAAAGATTTTATAGCCTGTACAATGTGATGCTATAAATCTGTTCGTCCTGTGCCCGTACAGTGGTTTAAAAACACATAGAAAAATCAAATTTTACATTAATAAAGTGAAAATCACCACAAAACACTACATATTGGGGCACATTAACGAAGGGTCAGCGGACCGCGATTCTGTCAGGTTTAACAACTATTTCTGTTCTTCGCTGACTTGCACAGGGGTAACTCCGACAGACCGGAACAGGGAAAAGACACATTCAAGAAATCGGGCGCACGCTGTAAGTGAATTGCTGCAGCTCCAAATCCTCCTCGGACATTCCGGATCGGCGGACGCAATGGGATGGGTAAGTAAATGTGCCCCATTGAGTATCACCACGTCTGTAACAACCCGTAAAATGAAATAAAATTGTTACTGAACCCGTACTGTGAACGTCGTAAATAATGTAAAAAAAAACCTTCAAAAACTCCAATATTATCACATCCAACCTCACTAAAATGTGATCAAAAAGTGACATACCAATAAAAAACAAATATTATGCCTCTTAGAGCATGAAGATGCAGAAACAAGAAAATTTCTCATTGGATTTACTTGTGGAAAACTACATGGATTTAATGCTAAATTACTTAGAGAGAGAACATAAAGCATCATGGGATCTGTGGGCAAGCTAACTGGTCTCAGCTTGAGGGCATAAACTGACATACGTTAGTATCCAAATGACAAATTGTAAGTTCCACCTCCATTTTGTTTTCACTCTTGTAAAACACCTAAAGAGTTAGCAAACTTCTTAAAGTTGGTTTCTCATAAATTGAGGGGCTTAGTTTCTATAATGGGGTTTATTTATGTGGTTCTACAATTATTAGGCCTCTCAAAGCCACTTGAAAACTGAGCAGGTGCCTGTAAATATACGTTTTGGCAATTTTCATAAAATTTGCACTTACAATTCTAAGCCCCATAACCACCTAGAAAAATTAGAGGATGCATAAATAAACAATGTGGGTATCCAAAGGAGAGGTCACAGGCAATGCACCGGCGCTTTAGGTTAAAAAAAACCTAACTAGGAACCAGGCTGATTAAGTTCCAAAAATTGTTAGGTTTTATTAAATACATGGGTGAAAGTATAAAGCATGTAGAGTTAAAAAAATATATATACAACGCGTTTCGGCTTAGTACTTAAGCCTTCATCAGGTATAAAGAAGTAAAAGTCCACAAGTGTTTATATACATGCATACCAAGTGTTTGATAGGCGCCCGGGATTAGCCCGGGAAAACCTGACACCGGGTTACATCAGGGAGAATTCAAGATATTAAGAATAATAGTAAAATATCATAATAAATATATATAAAAGAAGGTCATTTCATATACAGTGTCAATTATCAATTAAAATAAAAAGAAACAAACAGTCATAAGATATAGTAAACATTTACTTATTTCCGGGTGACCGGAAGGACCGGGCACCTGATGTAAACAATGAGGTGAGATCGCGACTAGATGCAGGGAGTGGGGATTGCGTCTATTGTCATGGCAACATGGGATTGCCATATAGTGACGTCAATGAACTACGGAAGCCTGGCTGGGTCAAAACTTGACAGGACCATGGACCGCGAAGACAGGAGATGGACGGGCTGCCGCGCGATGCACTGAGGACAAGATTCATGTGAGTGATAGATGTAAAATAAAAGCTGATATGAGTAGAGGGTATTTATTTTGTATGTCTATACGCCCGGGGAACGGTTAGATGGATTCCAGTACCGCATTTAGCCCATTGGGGTATAGTATTCTTAATTTAAAAATCCAGTAGGATTCTCTTCTATTCAGTGTTTTTACCCTATTTTTACAGTCCTCAGGTATCTGTTCGATCGGGGTCAGGGAGAGTTTTTCAAAGGTACAATTACTTTCAAGCGTAAGGTGTTTAGATAGGCTCTGATTCAGAAAGCCTATTTTTGCCTTATGTCTGTGGCCATTCATTCTCACTCTTAAGGTCTGCACAGTGCACCCAACCTATTGTAGGCCGCATGCGCAGTTTATAACATAGATAACAAAATTCGATGCACAGGAGAGCTCTTGTTTTAGTTGGAAAGTTTCTCCCGTGTTGAGAGACTTAAAAGATGATATCCCATGGGATATCATTGTGCAACAGAGGCATTGTTTATGGCCACATTTTCTTATGCCTCTGTTTATTGTTATTTTACTGTTTAAATCCTAGGTTAGCTTTTTTTAGTTTACTGGGTGCTAACATATTTTTTTGTGTTGTAGCTTTACGAAAAGTAATTTTAGGTTTTTTTGGGATAATTCCTTCCAGATGTGGGTCATTGAGCAGGATTCCCCAATGGTTATTGAGAATTCTCCTTATTTCCTTATTCCCTTTATCAAAAGTGGTGATAAAATTTGAGGCAAAGGTTTTCCTGGATGTCATTTCCTTGTCTATCCCCGATTTTCTTTGAAGACAATCAATCTGTTGTTGAGTTTGATTTTTCTTGAAGGCTTCCTCTATAAGAGTTTTAGGGTATTTTTTTATCCCGAAAACGTCTCTTTAGGATAGTGGATTGTTCCTCGTAGTCTTCTGTTCTGGTGCAATTTTTTCTAATCCGATAGAACTGGCTAAATGGGATGTTTTTGAGCCACTTTGGGTAGTGTGCACTATCGTAACTCAAAAAACTGTTACTATCTACTTGTTTAAAATGCGTTTTTGTCTTCACGCAATTTTTTGTGTCAAAGAAAAGTATAAGATCCAGGAACACTATTTCTTTTCTATCAAGATTCATTGTGAACTTGATTCCCCAATCATTATCATTAAGGTATTTAACAAACTCGTGGGCTTCTTTCTCATCTCCATCCCATATAAGGAATAGATCATCGATATATCTTTTATAATATTTGATATTGGATGACCATTCATGTTTAGAGTAGATGAACAGGGACTCGAACCTCCCCATGAACAGGTTTGCGTAACTGGGGGCGGCTCGAGTCCCCATTGCTGTTCCTTTTTTCTGGATATAGAAGGCATCTTCGAAGGTAAACAAATTGTGTTCCAGTATGAATTTTAAACTATTAATCAAGAAACATATCTGTTGGTTTGGGAGTGTGGTAAGATTTTCTAAGTACCAGTTAGTACTTAGTTCGAATAAAGCGAAGTTATATCCAGGGTTAAGAAACATAGGCTCTCTTTCCATTCAAAGCCCTGTAGATCTTGGATTAGGGCAGAGGAGTCCCGTAGGTAGGACGGTAAATTAGTGACAAGCGGCTGGAGGTACAAATCTACAAAGTGGGATAGATTACAAGTGAGGGAGTCTATACCCGATATAATTGGCCGGCCGGGGGGGTCTGTAAGGCTCTTGTGAATCTTAGGGAGATGGTAAAACGTGGGCATTGCAGGGTGATTTGTTAACAAAAAGTTTCTTTCTTTTTTGTTTAAAATGTTCTGGTTGAAGGCTTCTTTGATTAAAGCATTATAGTTGTCCGTGTGTATTCTAATGGGATTGGTGGTAATTCTAGTGTAATATTCTTGGTCTCCCAGGATCTTTTGGGCTTCCTTTAGATAATCACTTTGTTCCTGAATAACGATACCACCTCCTTTATCCGCGGCTCTTATTACCAGTGACCCATTTTCTTTTAAGCTCCTAAGTGCATTACATTCAGTTTCCTTCAGATTCTTGTCTCTGGATTGTGCTGATTTTATTTTAAGACAGTCTTGGATCACCAGAGACTGAAAAGTTTCAAGGAAATGTCCTCGATAAGTGATCGGGTTGAAGGAAGATTTTGTTTTCACATCTTGGTGTATAATAGAATTCGGGATGGCGCTAGATACAGTGTCATCATTATTCCTGGGGATGTTTTTTAGCTTAAAGTATCTCTGTTGTGTTAGTTTTTTTATGAACAGATTTACATCCACAAATAGTTGGAAGTCGTCGGTTGTCTTACTGGGCAGAAATTCAGGCCTTTTTCAAGTAAGGATCTTTCTTCTTTACTCAGTATATGGTTGCATAGATTGAATATTTGCATTGTGTTGGCCTTGGTGTCAGGTTTTCCCGGGCTAATCCCGGGCGCCTATCAAACACTTGGTATGCATGTATATAAACACTTGTGGACTTTTACTTCTTTATACCTGATGAAGGCTTAAGTACTAAGCCGAAACGCGTTGTATATATATTTTTTTTAACTCTACATGTTTTATACTCTCATCCATGTATTTAATAAAACCTAACAATTTTTGGAACTTAATCAGCCTGGTTCCTAGTTAGGTTTTTTTGAACCTAAAGCGCCGGTGCATTGCCTGTGACCTCTCCTTTGGATACCCACTTTCTTTCACCGCTACCCCGCCGTCTGGATCGGGCAAAACGGACAACAGGAATCGACTGGCAGCGATACGCTTTATCACTCCCTGGACAAGGTGAGCGGCTACACAGCCACACTTTCTCACTTCTATACGCTAATTAGATATACTTCACAAGGTTAGCGCCTCTTGTCTCTCTCCTTACCCTCCTTATATCCTACCGGACCCACCGCCTCCGGAGTGCATGAGGGGGTAATCCTACACCGGACTCCTTTAATAAATAAACAATGGCAACATAAAGCATAATGGTAGTTATGAATTTATTTGGATGCTATGACTATCTGCCTGAAAAACAAAGAATTTGAAAGTCAATAATTTTTATAAGTTTTCATAAAATTTTTATTTTTTCATAATTAAATGCAAAAGATATCATCCAAATATTTCCACTAATTTGAAGTACAATGCGTGACAAGGAAACAATCTCAAAATGACCTGGATGTGTTAAAGCATTTAAAGGTTATAGCCACTTATAGTGACATGGGGCAGATTTAAAAAATCAGGCTTAGTACGAAGGCCCTAAAGAGGCTTGTTCCTTTGGGGGTTAAAACTCAGGCTATAGCAGATGTACGACAATTGTTAGGATAGCATTTTCGGCCTCTATAAACAGGCAGATTTTTAAAATTTTGGACAACCTCTTTAATTCTAGCATGTCACCATGTCAATTAAAAAAATACAGGTTCTCTAGTAATGGCTGCTGCATCAACTATGGCAGCTCAACGACCTGGGCCAAACACGGCCCTCCACGGCCCATCACATTAATAGTCCATAGAAGCGTGATCGGAACATGACGTGAGCTAGCGAGGCTCGGCGTTCCATGAGCCCTCTAACTAAACCTCCTTCAGCTGATCATATCGGAGCTGATGTCTTGGCCGCTCAGCTGGAGGCTGCTGTTGAGACACGATGGTCCTGGAGCCGCCGGGGATACTATATCAGCTGATTAAACTAGAACCTCAAGGGCGTGGATACCGCTAGTCTTTCTTCCACTCAACTAGAGGCTGCTATTAAATCATGCCACGCGTAGGACGCCGGCAGCCTGGACTGCTTACATACCCATCTGTATCCTAATGTTGTGGGTATTGGAGACGATTAAAATAAGAAGAGGGTGTAAGGGATATTTGAGGGTATCACCGTTGTGGGGATTTAAAAAGTATACTTTGGTTCCGACTGGCTATTCAAGAGCTATACGAGGGAAAGGGATACTTTTCATACATCAGGTAATGAAGCGGGGTACTTTAAAGTGTTATGAAGATCTGACTGTGGATTAATAGTTAACAGTTAGTAGCAGAGTGGGTGGATTCACTGGAGACAATAAAAAAAAACACAAAATTTTTTTCACATATTGTTTCACAGTTGTTCATAATACATAGGGTGCATTATACACCAAAAAGATTGAATAAATTTGGGAGGAAAAAGGTGGAAAAATGTCCTAGGTGTGATATGATTGATGTGGACCTTACACATATGCTCTGGAATTCCCCAAAGTTGTATTGGCAGGGAGTACTAGATGGGTTGCAGTCAATATTTGCAGTCAAGTGTGATATTCCATGGAATATACAGGTGTGTGTTTTGGTCTCAAAAATGGGTATTCTGGGATCACCAGACCACATCAGTTATGTATTAAAAGGTATTTTGTTAGCAAGAAAATCAATCTTCTATTCGTGGAAGAATAGGGAACCACCAAAGATAAAGGAATGGGAGGCAAGACTAGATCTTCTGTGTTATGCAGAAAGACAAGAGGCATTGGAGAAAGGCAATATGACAGGAAAGATTTGGGAGGAATGGATAAACAGATCATGTTAAATTACAGTAAGTTGCCATTTGGAGTCTTAAACATAAATTTAAATTCTTTTTGTTAGATAGGAAATGGTTTAAATAAATACTGTCAACCGCCATACAAACCTACATACATTCCATGAGGGGTGCCCTTTCCAAAATGGGGTCACCACTTAGGGGTTTCTATTGTACTGGTACCTCAGGGGCACTCCCAACACCAATCTAGTGAAAACGGAGCTCCAAAACCTAAATTTTGCTCCTTTCCTCCTGAGCTCCGTGTCTCCATCCTGCAGATTATTGCCATATTGCCATGGCGTATTGCCCTAACCGGGATAACCCTCTGAAGTTGCTATTAAAACTTGAAACTTTCTCACATCCATAAAAAAAATGGAAGCGTAAAACAAATTATGGAAATAAAAAGAAGACCAATGGAAAAAGGTTTCTACAAAAAAAAAATTGTGGTTTAGCTTTTTTCCCAAAAGTAGAACATTTGAAACTTTGAAAATTGTAATTTTTTCAAATTTTTCCTAAATTATTTAATTTTATCCCCCAAAAAAGAAATTGATCACCAAAATGACACTATTAACATAAACTACACAAGGATATCGTAAAGCTTTGAAAAGTTATTACCACAGGAAGAGACACTTCTGGTGCGGCATGCAATCCATTGTTTCCTACCACAGGAAGAGACACTGGTCAAATTTAAAAAAAGGACCAAGCCTACAAATAGGGGTTAAACACCAGTCTTACAATTCCTCAAGCTGATGTCTTGGATTTACCTGACTCTCCTCTTACCACGGAACAACTGGAAGTTTTATCGTTGGGACTCAACTTTTCAATAGACAGAGATTTTGACTTATTCCATACATTAAAGGATGTTAACAGGTTCATCAGTGGTCTTACCGTCAAGAAACATCTTTCATCAGATGTAACTTTACCCATGAACAGTGGCATTAACATTTTATCTGATAACCAACATAATATGACTTTAACCAACAAATATAGTGACAAGAACTTTGCTGATCAACTTACAGTAGCTATGTTATCTGAAATTAATGAACATACTGAGGATAGACAAACTATCACTGCTGAATCGTGTATTTTTGACACTCCTAACCTTGATTTTTATCCTGTAGTTGATGCTATGGACAGGTTTTAAGAGGTCATAGAGCGAGACCTTAAGAGGTTACATCTCAATCAACTGTATGCCCCTTGTAATCTTATCCATAAACAACGAATAGCACTCGAATGTTTAAAAAATGATGACACAAGGTCATCAAGATGGCGGACAAAGGGGGCACAGTTTTTGTGATGAACCGAGATTTATACAAGTCCCAGGTAGAGAACTTATGGTGAGGCTTATCGAGTTTTACTATCTGACCCCACAAAAAAGTTTTCTGAAGAATTGAGTCATATAATTGATGATGGAGTAGCTCTAGGTGTAATGACTGAAAGACAGGGTGAATATTTAAAAATAAAAAATCCTATCATGCCGATCATGCATGCACTGCCGAAAATACATAAGGGGATCAATCCTCCCCCTATGAGACGTATAATCTTTGGGATAGGATCCCTTAACAAACGTTTGTGTCAGTGGCTCGATACCTTTTTACAGCTGCTCGTCAAACGAATACCTGGCTATTTACAGGACACTGGAGATGTGTTGAGGGGTGTGCAGGGGATCGCATGGCAACCAGACTTCTTTTGGGTCAGCTGCGATGTGGTCTCATTGTACACATCCATACCACACTGGGTAGCCATGAAGGCTCTTGATACCCACATTAAAAAAATATAGTGGTTATGATGACAACTTACAATTACAATTATTTCTTAAAGAAGTAATCTGGTATCTTTTGACTCATAATTTCTTTGCTATAACAATTACAGGTGCAGGGGGTGTCAATGGGGGCAAAATTTTCGCCCTCATTGGCAAATCTTGTAATGGCACTATGGGAGGAGGAGTACATTTTTTGTGTCAATAATTTGTTTAGTGGCGCTATACACTGGTATGGCAGATACATCGACAATTTGTTGTTGGTGTGGAGGGTGGATGTATCTGCCATGCCAGTGTTCAGGGATCACATTAATAACAACTCTTATAATGTAAAGTTTACATTTGCTATGGACAGGACATATATGGAATTTCTTGATTTAAAACTGAAGATAGATGAGTCTGGGGTTATCTCCACATGTACTCACCGCAAGAAAACTGCGGGAAACACCATTCTTCATGCAGATAGTTTACACCCTCAACACGTAGTTAAGGCAGTACCAGTTGGTGAAATGAGTAGGGCTAAGAGAAATTGTAGCCAGATTTCTGATTATACATGAGAAGTTCATGATATTAAAAAGAGACTTAGAGATAGAAAATATCCGAAATGGATGCTAAATAGAGTGGAAACAATGATTGCATGTAAGGATCGGGTTAATATGCTCAGTAGACCTAACACTGCTTCTGGCAAAATTAAAAAGGAACATACAAATATTCCTTGTATAACACTACAGTATTCCAACCAATTTTTTTAACATTAAACAAATTATTCTCAAGTATCTTCCCATTCTAAAGGAAGATGATCAATTAACACAAATTTTGTCAAATGGGATCCAAGTAATAGCTAAAAAGGCTCCCACAATCGTCAATAGAATATCTCCCAGTTACTTTGGAACAAAAACAAAACTTATACCGTCCTGGTTACATCATAAAGGTTTCTTTAAATGCGGGTCTCACCCATGCAAAACATGTATTTTTGTTAAACCCACAAAAGTTTTCTCTAATTCGGAGAATACACATACCTATAAAATCAAGGAATTTTTGAATTGTAATTCTGATTACGTAATATACATCATTAGATGTTCACTTTGTGTCCAGATATATGTAGGATGCACGACTAGGAGATTTAAGTTAAGATTCCTAAAACACATTAGGGATATCCGCAACTGGCACAAATTATATGCTACACAACAACTGAATAAAAAAAAATAACTCTCTGGAGTGGTGAGACACTTTAATAGATTGCCACCAGGGTATAGTCTCATCCTTAGATACATTAGTCATTGAACGATTACATCTACCGAAAAGGGGGGGGGGGGGAACAGGTATAAAATGCTGTTAGAACGGGAGCCTTTTTGGATTTTTGTTTTGAATTCAAGATTTCCAATAGGGATGAACTATACGAAGGAATTTTTGTTCCACTATTAGCTCATTCCCTGACATGTATTTATATTTTTATAATCTGTTTTTTTCATTTTAGGTTATATCTGGATGTACATGAGTTGATTGCCGATCACTAGTTGGATCGCATTTGAATTTACATGAATTGATTATTGAATACTTCGCCAGTGGACGGATTGTTCCTATCTAGATATATTGATACTTGAATGTGAACCTTTGTTCTCCTTTGTTTCCGTTTGCTGTTTCTCATGCTCCGCGGCTGGACATCCTTCAGGGATTAGAAGCCAGTGAGACACACCCCTGTCTAGTGTATCGTTGACGATCCAGGAGGGGGTGGGTTTTTTGATGTGGATCTTACGGACAGGCATGTTTTGTTACTGTTGAATGAAGATTGATATGTTACTACTCTGTATTTTGTACATATCCTTTTCAATCATGATGTGAAAAAATATGTATTTTACTTTAATATATGTAAGTGTGTTATGTAGTGTTTTGGTGTTTTTTGATATTTTTATTATGTGGTTTTTAGTGGTGAGGTGGGGCTATCTATGGAGCTATATACCAATGTTTCATTTCTGCATAGACCAGCCATGTGTAAGGGCGTTGCTTGCATGCCTGAAATGCATAGGTTTATCACTACTTTAAACCCAATGTTAACCCAGGAAGCATTGCTATAGACCAAAATCTTTGTATATCTTTCAATGGGTTTGTGAATAAAAACTACAATTTTAACCACTTCTGGTGCGGCATGCAATCCATTGTTTCCTACCACAGGAAGAGACACTGGTCAAATTTTAAAAAAAGGACCAAGCCTTAACGTACAAACTTTCCTTATGGGGTTAAACACCAGTCTTAAAATTCCTCCTGATGGTGCTCCGGTGCCAATATCTACTAATTGGGCCTCTTAGTAGATGCAGGCACTGATTGACCTAAAACCAGCTCTGATCTGGCAGTAATTTCTACTTCATAATGAATATTTATGGTTATATGTTCACACAAATGTTTTGGTAATTGCTCCTTGTACTAAAATTAAACAGTGTGTCAACATTCCCAGGGCTATTTGTACAAGGTATAGGAATGGTTATATTTGTCTTCTTTAAGAGCTAACTTCTGAGAAAAACACAGTTCTCCCATTGCTTCCTGTGATTGAGCAGTTTGCTCACTCCTATCTAAGACTAATCTGGGCAGGACAAAGATCTATGATATCTGTATCGCATTTCACTTGCATGTTTACATTGTGCACTGCCCAAGGTAAACTATAACAATTTCAGAAAATCTTTGACAAGGATGTGTTTATTACACTGTACTCAAAACCACTATTACCATTAGTTCTGTGATTTTAAACATATGAGAGTGTGGTGACATTTTACGCATTTAGGATACCTGAGCAAAACAGTCACTAGACTGTCACTTTAAATAGTTGTTGCCTTAACTTATCAATTACCGTTTAGGGTTCTGCCACAGTAACTCTCATTTTGATGGAACAACAGTGTTTTCATATCCTTGCTGCAAAGAATAACTTCTGGAACTACCAAATGCAAAAGTGATCTTCAACATAGCCTTCAAGTAGCATTTAACAGGCTGAGAAAAAGGCCGGACAATGGGTAGTCAATACTATAGGACATCACCCTGCTACCTAATTTGGGGGGCACCAACCTGGCTCGCAAAAGTGATCAAAGGTATGTGTATCTTTAAATGCACATATAACTGATTACAGGATGGCAGTGCCTGAGTGCAACAGAGTATATATTTTTTAACATTTTTCTGTTTACTGGCCACATGTTCACTTGTGGAGTTGCTGTGCTACATTACTAAGAGCTCCTACATTTTTAAGGGTGTGTTGGGCTACATATTAACTACATGTATACTATGAGTTAGTGTGTTGTGCTACATATATAATGGGGGGCAGTACATATATACTAGGAAAGAGTAAGTGGTTCTACATATGTACTGGGGGGGGATGTTCTGTGCTGCATATATATTGGAAGGGGGTTGTAGAGATGGGCAAATTGATTCTAATGAAGTGGAATTCGTTTAGAATTTTAGGAAAACTTTGGTTCGGCACAAATCCAAAGTTTATGGTGATTCAAGGGAACAAATTGTTTTTTCCCCCTTATTAGCAAAATGGTCGTGAGCCCAACGTGTTACATGGGGCAGAGAACTCTGGGAAGAAGAAAGGAACACCCTCGATCACATATGTTGACATGTAAGCCAATCAGCGATCGGCAGGCTTATGTGATGTCACAGACCTATAAAAACAGAGGGCCATTTGCAATCCTGTCACTCTTGAAAGCAAGAGAAATAATCCAGCGTGCTGCATCCGGATGATAAAAAACTTCTTAGGTTTATTATGGACCCATAGTCCGAAATAAGCAGATAAAAAGACGACTACCGTCGTAGTCACAGCACAGCAAAACAGCAAATAGTGAAGGTTAGCCTACTCCGGCCAACGCGTTTCTAGTGTCATCCGACACTCTTAGTCATGGCAAATGTTTTGAACGCTGTGTGAATGTTATGTGCGATATCGGATCGGAAGCCAAAAACGGCTTCAGGTGAAATGGAAAAGAAGAAATGGATTCTTCACAGCGTTCAAAGTGTGGAGTAGTGGAATCTGAATGTTGCTAAGTGAAATTTAAGAAATAAAAAACAACAAAAGGGTAAGTAGATGCAAGATAGATACATATTAACTGTATACCTTAACATTATTGTACTCGATGTGGTTGTTTCCTTATCTTATACTTACATTGATAACCGGTGTAAGGATTGACTTTTGTTATATCCAACAGGAACCCTTTGTTTGATATAAGCATTAAAAACAAGCAAAACAAAACAAAAAGAAACAAAAAGAGAAAAAAGATTCCCAAATGGAACATTGTTATATATATATATATATATATATATATACTCTTCCTTTGCATAAATTGGTATATTTATAAGTGATGTCTAATAGTATTGCTGAGATAGTATACATAAAGAAAGAAACAAAATATATATATATATACTAGTGCAACATCTCCCACCAGGGCCTAGCCTTTTCTTCTGGCCTGGAGACAGCCGGGTCCGCGGTACCTGAGTGGCTGGCGGTTGCGGCCTAGGCACGCTAATGTCATGGTGCTTGGTATGGGGAACCGGAGGGCTGTCCTACAGCCTGGCAGGTCTCCAGCAGGGTGGTGTTGGCAAGAAATAATGTGGGAGAGGCTGCTATAGCGGTTCTCCCTTGGACAACCCTTTGGGGTCTGGAGTATGAGTCCCTGTGTGGTGTATAGGGTGTCCGTGATGGTGACAGCCGTAGTAGCAGGGACCAGACGGAGGCAGACGTTGAACAAAAATAACTTACAGTTCTTTATTGGAATCGACAGGAACAGTAGCAACGTGCCTTGACAGAATGGTAGAATGCCACAGGATGGATCATGGCAGGCTGGGAGATAGCTGTGTCCTGGAAGGATGCATCAGCTTGTCCTGGGTTGCTTCAGGTATCACCCTTGAAGGTAGGATGATACCCCTTTCATCACTGACTAACTCACTAAACTCAGGCAGGGAGCTGAGCTCTCCTGCTCTGGTCTGGTGTGCTGGCTGCACAGAGTCCTCTGAGTCTCTAATCTGATCTATTCAGACTCCTTGGTCTGACTGACTGAACTCTCTTCTGAGAGAGAACTAACCTCTTCTCCACTGGACTCTACCACTGAAGTGATCATCTGTGTTATGTAGTTGTTATGTAGTGACATGCTGTGGGGCTGATCAGACCCTACACAGGCTGCAAGCTACATGGAGGGACGTATTCGCAACCACTCCTCTGCCTTGCATCGGCGAGGGTGTTGCATACCCCCGGGGCAATTGAAAGAGCCACCCTCGGCTCGACTACGGACTGGTTGGGGCGCAGAGGACCAACCGCTGGCCAGCAGGGGGGAACCTCTGGGGGTCCGTGCAAGTGATGGCCGGTAGAAGTAGATACAAAAAGGGCACTTCGGTGAAGTCCAGGCTAAGGGATCTGTAGGTACAAGCTGCCCATGGTCCTTGAGACAGGCACCTGGGTTGGTGTCGGACGTAGACAAGGACATGTTTATGCGAAGTGTGACAGTTGGTCGCTGACGCCATTAAACCAAACTGTACAGTAGGAAAGGTGTGATGTCATGTACTGTAATCCACTCCTTGCACCAAGGCCTGTATATTTGTTATATAAACACTTCTTCCCTGGCGACAAATATATAGTGTATATGCATTACATTGGCATATGTGACACAATAAGACTTTATACAATGTACAAGTACCTGCCGACTGACATTCGTACCCTTGTATGAGTGGTATCCAGGTGCTACATCTTTAACACCCCCGGTCCCCTAAGGACCCGCAGTTTACGGACTACCCCCACTGAGAAGCTTCGATTTGAGGCATAAGATAGCGGTCAGGGTTTACATAGAGATGGTCCGACACAGCCACAATACAATCTGGAAAGCCTATAAAAGGTTAGTGCAAACTGCTGGCATACATTGTCAGTGTGCAAACATTTTGGTAAACTCTCATTGGCTTAGGAGCCCAATGGGTACACATCTTATAATATTAACGTTACAGATAGGCTACTCAGGGTAGCAGAATGAAATGTCTCTTTACCTGAAAAGGAAAAAGCAATAAGAGTGCAAGCAAAATGTCCGTACCTGAAAAGGAAGGCATTGGTGCAATATGATCAGTCAATAGCAACTTTTCCTTGGAGTTGGCAAAAGTCTCACAGAAGGTCTTTAATAGCAAAGTCCATCTTTTGGGTACAGCCCTTGAGGTGGGAAAAAGTGCAATAAAGAAGCAAAGGGTCTCCTCTTTGTGTAGAGGGACAAAGTCCTTTGTAGGAATCTCTGCTGTGGCAGAGGAAGGGGTGCTATCATAGCACATGACAGTGTACAGTTCAAGGTATGTCTCTTGACTGAGATAAGCAAATAGGGGAAGAGTCTCAGGAAAGTTTCTGGCTCAATGGGGTTAGCGGGTGCTCAGCCCAAATGGGATAGCAATAATAAATAAGCATATTGTGAGACACTGAAGGGGTTAACTGTGGATGGGCGGTATGTTTCCCCTAGGTTTTCCTATTATGCTAGGCCTGAGTGCTGAGGTTTTGTTGACCAGCACCTTGGACACAGGTGATGGGAACAGCCTAATCAGTCTGCATAAAGCCGCTGAGCAGTGCTGAGAATGTGCTCTCTCTGAAAGGAGGCTGGAGAGCACACAGCCCTGACCTCTGTGCCTGGAGCAGCGACTTATTTTATGTACTAGTGGTGAGTTAGAGAAACTCTGTTTAGTTAGCACCCTGACGGGTAGGATATTATTTGTTTTGATGCCTGAATGTAAAGGTTGTTTTATTTTGCTGCTGCAATAAATGCAGGCGAGACCTGTTTTGGACTGTACCTTGGTGTCACTGTCTTGAACTGCATCATAGCACCCCGCTACCACGGTCTCTACTGGGCCAAATCTCCCACATATGGTGCTTCGGATTGCGGGCAGTTCAAAAGACACACACCTGAAAGGCTCTCTACATCCTGCAACATTGCATGGCCTGGGTGTAAGCAGCAGGCAAATTGCAGGATAAAGCCAAGATGGAGGAATTTATTAAATACCTGCAAGAGGAGGCCAGAGCTAATCGGCAGCAGCAGGAGGAGGCCAGAGCTAATCGGCAGCAGCAGCAGGAAGAGTCCCAGGCTAATCGGCAGCTGCAGCAAGCCATGTTCCAGCAGCAGGAGGAGAGGTCCCACCAGCAGCAGGAGGAGAGGTCCCGCCAGCAGCAAGCCATGTTCCAGCTGCAGGAGGAGAGGTCCCGCCAGCAGCAGGAAGAGTCCCGAGCCATGTTCCAGCTGATGATGGAAAAGTTTTCTGGCATTATGGCAGCACCGCAAGCGACGACTACTGAGGGGTCCCATACTGGTTTGCAAGGGTACCCGGTTGTCCAGCGTTCCGCACGGGCCGCAGTACAAAAGGCTTTACAAAAAATGACGGCGACCGACGACGTGGAGGCGTATCTCACTGTGTTCGAGCGAGTAGCTGAGCAAGAGGAGTTACCAGCTGAGCAGTGGGCAGATGTCCTGGCACCGTTCCTGACGGGCAAAGCACAGAAGGCTTACTACGACCTGAGTGAAACGGAGGCCCGTGAGTACCCCCAGCTAAAGGCGGAGATTCTGGCTCGTCTTGGGGTCACCGTTCAAGTTCGTTCCAGCCGGGTCCACCAGTGGGCATACTCAGAAAAACTACCCCCACGCTCCCAAATGCATGACCTGATCCATCTTGTCCGGAAGTGGCTACAACCAGAGGACTGCACCCCAGCACAGATGGTAGAGAGAGTGGTTCTTGACAAATTCACCCGTTCTCTGCCCTCTCGGCTCCAGCGATGGGTTGGACAGGCCGGTCCCACTAATGCTGAGGAACTCGTGTCCCTAGTAGAGAGATATCGGGCTACGGAGGATCTTCTACTTGTCTCTCCCACACGAAGCAGTGCCAGTGACAAGGCCATTAAACCATCTGGTAAGACCGCTACTGCAGAAAAAGGGAAACAGGTCAGGTTGGGAGGGGGTCCACTGGGGGGCTTGGATACACAGAAACCCAGTGAGGCTCGTGACAGAGGTCATAGCCGTATCCAGTGCTGGCGATGCCATGAAATGGGCCATATTGCTGCCAACTGTCCCCTGTCAGTGGAGCCAATGGACTGCAACCAGACCCGGCGAATGTCACTGTTTGCCCGGCCGGTTCTGGCAGCCGAGTCAGTCAGAGATACAGAACCCCAAGTGTGTGTGGTCACAATCGGTGGTCACACGGTGGAAGCCTTGCTAGACTCAGGGAGTCTGGTCACCCTGGTGCGGGGAACTTTGGTTGATCCTGGACTATACAGTGGGCGGAAAGTGGGAGTGTTGTGTATACATGGGGACACTCGCGAATATCCCACTGCTGTCATCAACCTACATACACCTTGTGGTACTGTCACCCATGAAGTGGGGGTGGTGGGGTCCCTGTTTCATGAGGCTATTATCGGCAGAGACTTACCGGTATTTTGGGTCCTCTGGAGACGAAGACCCACCTCAGGTGCTATTACAGATAATGGACATCGGATATGCCCGGCCTTGGCCCCTGAACCCTTCGAGGTCAATGTACCCACACCAGCAGTAGGGGTGACCCCAGGTGATGAATTCTCTCCCCTAGAGGTCCTAGCTGGTGAGGTCGAGGGTCACGAGGAGGTGGCCGACATGCCGGACCTTGAGATTTCCCGTGAAAATTTTGGGACTGCACAGCTACAGGACCCTACCTTATTTAAAGCACGGGAGAATGTTAAAGAGATAAATGGGGTACTCCAAATACCAGGGGCTGACAAAATATACCCCCGAATGGTGATTGTTGGGGAACTGTTGTACAGGGTTGACCAGATACAGGGTGAGGAGGTTGAGCAACTTGTAGTACCCCAATCTCACCGTAGGCTGGTGCTAGATTTGGCACACAAACATGTGCTTGGAGGGCACTTAGGTGCTGAGAAGACCCGAGAGAGGATCCTGCAGAGATTTTTCTGGCCCGGGGTGTGGGAGGAGGTAAACCAGTATTGTAGCTCCTGCCCTGAGTGTCAACTTACTGCCCCGGTGTCCCACTTCAGGAGTCCTCTGGTCCCATTACCAATCATAGAGGTACCGTTTGAACGGATTGCAATGGATTTGGTTAGCCCCATTGTCAAATCCACAAGGGGGCACCAGTACATCCTGGTTATCCTGGACTACGCTACGCAGTATCCAGAGGCGATTCCATTAAGGAACACCTCCTCCAAAAACATTGCTATGGAGCTGTTCCAGGTATTCTCCCGCACAGGCCTTCCCAAGGAAATCTTGACTGACCAGGGTACTCCATTCATGTCTAGAGTAATGAAGGAGATGTGTAAATTACTGCAGGTTAAACAGCTCCGCACCTCTGTATATCACTTCCAGACAGATGGCCTGGTCGAGAGGTTTAACAAGACTTTGAAGGGGATGCTAAAGAGGGTGGTCAGCAAAGATGGGAAGGACTGGGATTGTTTGTTGCCTTATCTGATGTTTGCCATACGTGAGGTACCCCAGTCTTCCACAGGTTTCTCACCCTTTGAGCTATTATATGGCCGTTCCCCGCGTGGACTCCTGGACGTAGCTAAGGAGACCTGGGAACAGGAAAGGACCCCCCACCGTAGTGTGATTGAACACGTCTCCCTTATGCAGGACCGCATAGCGGCAGTAATGCCCCTTGTAAAGGAGCACATGACAAGGGCACAAGAGGCCCAGTCTAGGGTCTACAATAGATCAGCCAGACTCAGGACCTTTAACCCAGGCGACAGAGTGTTAGTTCTTGTGCCCACCGTAGAGAGTAAGTTCTTAGTGAAATGGCAAGGTCCATATGAGGTCATGGAGAAAGTAGGGGAGGTTAACTACAAGGTATATCAGCCGGGGAGGAGGAAACCCGAACAGATATACCACGTGAACCTCCTAAAGCCATGGAGGGAAAGAGAGTCCCTGATAACCGTGGGAGTAGGAAAAGCGTCTTTCCCCAAGAAGGTGACACCCGAGGTAGGTGTACCCAATGCCAAGGTGCCTGAAGTACGGATCTCGGAGTCCCTCTCCAGGGCCCAGATTCAGGAAGCGAAGGAGTTTGTGCTCCGAAATGTTGATGTGTTCTCTAAGTTACCGGGTCGTACTTCAGTCATCAAGCATGACATCATAACCGAACCCCACATCCGGGTACACCAAAAACCCTACCAGGTCCCTGAAGCACGCCGGCAAGCCATAACCGAAGAAGTCAGGCAGATGTTAGACCTGGGGGTTATCGAGGAGTCTAAAAGTGACTGGTCAAGTCCTATTGTGTTGATTCCCAAGCCTGATGGTTCCCTACGGTTCTGCAATGACTTTAGGAAGTTGAACGAGGTATCCAAATTTGATTCTTACCCTATGCCTAGAGTTGACGAGTTGATAGAACGACTTGGACAGGCTAGGTTCTTCTCCACCCTTGACCTGACGAAAGGGTATTGGCAGGTACCCCTTACTGACAGGGCTAGAGGGAAGACAGCTTTTGTTACGCCTGATGGGCTATTTCAGTATGTGGTACTCCCCTTTGGGCTACATGGGGCTCCCGCCACATTCCAGAGGTTAATGGATCTCGTGCTAAAACCTCACCGGAGATATGCCTCGGCCTACCTGGATGACATCATAGTCTATAGTAACGATTGGGAGAGTCATCTAGCCAAGGTACAAGCAGTGGTAGACTCCCTGAGGGCAGCAGGGTTGACAGCGAACCCCCAAAAATGTGCGCTTGGTCTGGAAGAAGCCCGTTACCTGGGGTACCGTATTGGGCGAGGTGTCATCAAACCCCAAGTAAATAAAGTGGAGGCGATACAGCAGTGGCCACGACCTATGAGCAAGAAGCAAGTGAGGGCTTTCCTAGGCATAGTGGGCTATTATCGCCGATTTATTCCAGATTTTGCAACAATAGCGGCACCCCTGACTGACCTGACCAAGGGTAGCGGGTCGGTAATGGTAAAGTGGAGTGAAGAGGCTGAAGGGGCGTTTCAGCGACTTAAGACGGTTTTGTGCGAGGGACCGGTACTGATCACCCCTAACTTCACCAAGACCTTTATTGTGCAGACTGACGCTTCTGACGTGGGCTTAGGGGCTGTCCTGTCCCAAGTAGTGGAGGGTGAGGAACATCCTGTGACATTCCTGAGCCGCAAGCTCACACCTCCTGAGAAGAACTATAGCATAGTTGAGAGGGAGTGCTTGGCGATCAAATGGGCTCTGGAATCCCTGAGATATTACTTGATAGGGCGACAGTTTACACTAGTGACCGATCACTCTCCCCTCACCTGGATGAGTCAGGCCAAAGAGAGGAACGCCAGAGTCACAAGGTGGTTCCTAATGTTACAAAATTTCAAGTTCACGGTAGAACATCGAGCAGGAAAGCTGCATGGGAATGCCTATGCCCTGTCTCGTACCCACTGTCTGATGGCCAAAAGTGTTCGCCCCCACAGGGTCAAACAGAGGGGGAGGGTATGTGAGACACTGAAGGGGTTAACTGTGGATGGGCGGTATGTTTCCCCTAGGTCTTCCTATTATGCAAGGCCTGAGTGCTGAGGTTTTGTTGTCCAGCACCTTGGACACAGGTGATGGGAGCAGCCTAATCAGTCTGCATAAAGCCGCTGAGCAGTGCTGAGAATGTGCTCTCTCTAAAAGGAGGCTGGAGAGCACACAGCCCTGACCTCTGTGCCTGGAGCAGCGACTATTTTATGTACTAGTGGTGAGTAGAGAAACTCTGTTTAGTTAGCACCCTGATGAGGTAGGATATTATTTGTTGTATGCCTGAATGTAAAGGCTGTTTTATTTGCTGCTGCAATAAACGCAGGCGAGACCTGTTTTGGACTGTACCTTGGTGTCACTGTCTTGAACTGGTCATAGCACCCGCTACCCACGGTCCTACTGGGCCAAATCTCCCACAATAGTACAATATATTTACTAGTACCTGTTAAGGCTTTCAGCCCTTCAGGGATGTAGTATCTTCTTCGGTGGTGAGTACTTCGTGTTAGAAAAAACGTACCTGCCTCCTCTTCTGTGTGACACCAGTTGGTACTCCTGCAGGTTCGTCTCCCTTTGAGACCTCCCAAGTTCCGGTTGGAGAAGTAACAACCTCCTATCGTCCTCCTCTGAGTCAGGTGCTGGAGTCAGAGTCTCAGCTGCCTCTGATGCCTCAGGGGTTGCAGACTCTGGAGCGGATCACTCCTACAGGTAGCAGTATTGGAGACGCGGTGGGGATAATGGTCTCTCCGGGGTACCTCTTACTGGAGTGGAAACAACAACACAGAGTTGAGGCACAGTCACAAGTTCTAGAAACTGGGGGTAGGTGACACAATGAGGTCTGTAAGTTGGGGGTCAAGGTGAGAGGTGTGGACATAGGGGCAAAAGGACAAAGACATTCTTCAGCCAGTTCCTATGTACCCGGAGTAGTGGACGGTCTCCCTCTTTGAAATCGCATAGACTTCAGGGGAGAGACTGTCCTAACTAGGTATGGCTCACGCTCCCAACGCCCATCTAGCTACTGGCGCCTTGGTTTCGTGAACCCAGTCAGTCTGGGGGAGTAAAGACTGGGAATCAGGGGACTCCATGTCCCAAGTCATATCAGCAGGGAGATGGCCGTGTCTCCCGAACATCAGATATACGGGGTGATCTATGGAGCAATAAGTGGTGTTGTTGTACAGGTACACTAATTCGGTCGATGATCGTGAGAGCATAAGTGTGACCGGATCTGCTGGTCACCAACTTTACATGATCCAATGCCAGGATCTTAAGGACGTTGGCTCACAATGGGATGTAAGGGGCCCTTTGATTGTGTGGCTGCTCCTCGAGGATGGCGCAGGCTGGGCATTCGCGACACCAGGCTTCGATGCCGGGCTTCATGTGACCCAGTAGAAGACGCCTTCAGAGGTTGGCTTCCGTCTTCTGAGCGCCAAAGTGTCCAGACTGGTATGGTACATATCCAGTACTATCTTGGCGTCCCTCCTGGGAATAAGTGTAGGGTCCAGAGTCTTTTCTTTTAGCAGACCCTGATGCATGTTCAGAGTCTTTCTCTGGCACACAATTGAGACAATTCTCCATCAGCTCTTCTCTGGCAGATTCTTTTAGGCACTCGCCCACTAGAGTAGTCCATCACTTCCCTATGGCACGGCTATCAGCCTGAAGACTCATCAGAGGTCCTTTTCCGCAGGGGGCTCTGACTCTTCTTGAGGAGTAGCTGGCGCTGCCTCTGAAGTAAGGTGGAAACTCTTTGGTCATCTTGGCGCACAAAACGGGCATAGAACGCTGGCATCTCCACATCTTCCCACTGAGCATCCGTGGAGGTTCCTCCACTGGTCAGGGAGACGGACAGAGCGTCGGCATTTCATTGGTCTTGCCAGCCCGATACTTGATGGAAAGTTGAAGTGGCAAGTTGGTGAGGCCCACCGCCAAGGGATTATTGTTGTGAAGACAGTGAAGAAGGATGCAGCCAGGTATCCTCGAACTTTTTGGTCACAGCCCAGACTAATGCCAGAAACTCCAACTCGAAGGAACTGAAGTTCTGATAGTTTTGCGCCGGTTCTCGGAGGGAGGAACGGCTGGTAGGCTATGACCCTTTCAGTTCCGTTCTGGAGCTGGATAGTAAAGCCCCTAGGCCCTGCATGCTGGCATGGTGCATAGGGTGAAAGGCAGATTGTAGTCTGGATATCCCAACACTGGATGCTCGGTCAACCATTGCTTGAGCATCTGGAAGGCAGCTTCTCGTTGGCTGTCCACTCAATGGATACTCGGGAACGTTGGCTCTCTTTTGGCAGGCCCCTTAGAAGTTCTTGCAGGCGAGCGCCAGCTGGGCAAAATTCGGGATAAAACGCCTATAATAACTTTTGATGTCCGGTATGGTTGAGACGGGGTAGACCATGCATGGACAGCTTCAATCTTCCTGGATCTGGCTCAATTCATGAGCGCTCACCACATGTCCAAAGTACTTGACGTAGGTTGTAGCAGGTGACACTTGGATGGTTGACTTCAGCCATGTTGGGTCAGGATTTGGAAGATTCAGCCAGATGGTGGAAGTGGTCTTCATAAGTCTGGAGTAGATGATGGTGTCGTCCAAGTATGCAGGACGGTATCGAAGTTTCGATGACCAAACATCTCTCCATCAGCCGTTGAAATGTGCTTGGGGCGTTGCATAGCCCGAACGGCATGTTGTTGAACTGAACAGGCCATTGGGGTGGTGAAATACCGTCTTCTCTCTGTCTTCCGGCGCCATGGTCACTTGCCAGTAGCCACTGGTCAAATCCAGGGTAGAGAGAGGCAGCTGACCCTAGGGCTGCGAGGGATTCCTCGATTCGAGGCAGCGATAGGCATCCATGTGGGTGATATTATTGATCTTCCAATAGTCAACACAGAATCGAAGGGTTCCCATCCTTCTTTTTCACAAGGACCAACGGGGCAGCCATGGGCGTGGACTCTCCCGGATAACGTGGCTGTCTTCATCTCTTGTACCAGCTTTTTCACCTCTTGGTAGCGGGCTGGAGGTATGGGCCGGTATCGTCCTTGATAGGAGGATGAGCCAGTAGGGATGGTATGTTGGATCAGGGTAGTCTGCCCAAATACAGCGGGTGGTTGCTGAAGGCCTGGTGGTGCTTCATAACGACATCCAGGACACATTGTACTTGGCCAGAGGTAAAATCGTCATCTCAATATTGAGCTCAAGCCACCAGGATTGCTCGGCAGTCCACCTTCAGCACTTGCTTCACTTCCAGCTGTTGGGAGGCAGACAGAGAGGTTTCCACCAAGCTCTTTAGGGGATGGACGCGAGAGTGGCTACGGCTTGGTACTTCTCAGATCCATGGGGAGTGTTCCACATTTAGTAGGTCGAATGGGTACTTGTCCTGGGATACAGTGACTAGGCTCCTGGTGGCTAGAATGGGTAGGTTTCATCAGCTGGTAGAGGTTCTCCATCGCCTGGTAGTCTTGACCTTGGACGCCCATGCAGGCTCGGCACCATACTAACGTCTCAGTCCCAGGTTGAAGGCGGACAGGTTGTGGATCTTTGATCCGGGCTCTGCAGATTTCTCCATTAGGGCCAGCAAACTTCTGTTGCGCCTGCATAGTCTCCTGATACCTTCCGGGAACCGTTTGCACTGTGGCAGGGAGTCGTGGAAGGCCTTCAGCACTTCAGGGTAGCAGTTGCGGTGGACATTGGTACCCAGTACAAGGGAGAAGTTACCGTTTTTGGGCACTCGTGTCACCACTATGCCCTGTCTGGTTAACCAGTATCTCCAATGGTTAGTGTGGGCTCCCAGTAGCGTGGATGGGTACGGGTTTTCCGTTCGTAGCAATAATGTTCAAGTAGCCTTGAGAGGCTGGACTAAGGATGCTCCTCCTCGGCATTTCTCGAAGGGTAGACCTCCGGAGGGTGGTCACTTGAGAGCCGGTTATCGATTAAGGCCGGCAGCGTAACTCCGTTGATGGTTACATGAACCATGGGGCGAGTCCCCACGAACCAGGGCATCCAGTTGATCTTGGGGACTAAGAGATTCATCCTTGAGGGTCGTCCCTTAGCTCCAAGGGTTTGTCGTTAACCGACGACATCCATCATCTTCATGCCGTATTTACGGCAGTAGCTGCACCACTGGCGGGGTTCCTTCTGATCCAGGTTGCTTAACGACTACGCTTCCCTTGGGCGCTGTTTGCCGGGGAGTCACAAGGGGTACCTTCTTCCTCATGAGGTTTCTTCCTCATTGCGGAGACGTCACTTCCAATGGGTCACCGATCGAGGATTTTTATGCAGATGTGGATCTGTCCTGCTAAGTCAGCAACTTCCGTAGCCGCAGAGTAGGTGATGTCAACTGCGTTGGATGGCAAGCTACAGCAGAGTCCTCCATTTCACGGATTCAGGCTCTTTCTGCGGTCAGTAGGGGTCGGTCCCCTAATATGTCAATGGCAATTTCCTTAAACTCAAGAAAGGAGGCCTGGGCATGTTGAGAAGAGATGATCTTTAGTTGACACCTTGATTTCTATCCACAAGTCCATTAATGAATTGCTCCCTCAGGGTTTGGTCAGAGGTTTCAGCCTCTTGGGATCAAGCGGGTTATGGCTTCCATGTCTCCTGTAGGGAGAGGGCAAAGTCTCTGAAGGACTCCTGAGGCTTCTGTCTTTTCTGAAGAATTTCTGCTTCAACTCTGAGGCAATACATTTGTCAAAGGTGTTGCACAGCCTATTGAGAATTTGGACCACATTCTGCACTGTTCTCGGGGCCAAGACTTGACTTCCTGGAGAGCGGGTCCTTTCAAACTGCCCCGTTAGAAGCCACATTTCTGTTCCTCTGTGAGCGGGTACAGGGTGAAGGTGGCTAACAACTGTCTTGATTTCAGGAGAGTGTGTGATTCTCCCTCGTAGTGGGGTAACCAGGGGGCCCCCAGATAGTAGGGCATAGTCAGAGGATCATGGTGGGGGTCACAGGGACATAGCTGTAGCAGGGCTAAAGGGACTCTCTGGAGGACTTAACATGCTCCGGTACCCTGAGGAGGGACCAGGGACGAGACCTGCCCCAGTCCCGTATCTTCGCCTGGACGGACATGACTAGTCCTAGTGAGGGAAGTCTGCAGGGTTACACAATCTGTTGCTAGGGCGATGGCTAGAATGGGACGTGGGCACTTAAAACACAATCACTATTCCCGGGAGGTGAGCCAATATCTAGAGTCGGAAACAATCTCTACCCCCTTTTACTTCCCCAGCGGTACTCACTCAGGATAGAGCGGTGACAGGATAGCTCCGATGCACGAAGGACTCGTTCCCGATGTCATCAGGCAGCAGGGGCTCGGTGATGCTCAGCGGTGCTCTCCCAGTCGCAGGACACGTGCGCCGGAACTCCGCATGAGGGCTTGTGCTGGCAGGCTTTCAGGGCGGCCTGCACCGAAATCCAAGATGGGCGATAACCCTCTCGTTGCCGGCCGCACACGCTCCAGCTCCTCTCCACGGTATTTGTGCCAATCAGGGGGGTGGGGCCTGGTGACGACTCTGAAGTTCCCGCCAGTAGGATTTGGCAGGCTGGAATTCTGTGCTGCGCCACTCGCTCTGCGGGTAAATGCTTCAGGCGCAGTAGCGCCGGAGTGTGCAGGGCTGACAAGTCTTGCAGAGTTTAACCTGAGGTGCGAGCGGTGCTCAACAGCACGTGGCAGCAGTAATACGTTCAATGTAGTAATGCCAAAATCACTGGGCCTAACCCGATGGCAGCGGGTTAGGCAGCACAGTCTTTGTATAATGACAGTCTATAGTGCCAGAATAAGGCACAGAGGTATTATACTGTTGAAGTGACGCCATTTGCAACAACCCACCGGGCCGCCTTCTTGGGGCTCGGAGACAGGCGTTGGGCCTAGGCACGTAGTCACGGTGTTGGTATGGGGCACAGGAGGGTATCCACACTGGCATGTCCAGCAGGGGGTGGCAAGAAGATGAGGGAGAGGTGCTTCAGCGGTTTCTGGGCCCCCTGGGGGAGTGAATGAGTCCCTGGTGGGAGGATTGTGCCCGTTATGGTACAGCCGTAGTCGCAGGACGCGCGGCAGAGTAACAAACAACTAATCCCAGAGTTAGATAATTGAAAGGAGGTCCAAAAAGGGTCAGAATGCTTCCCCCCCCTTTCCCCCCCCTCCCCCCCCCTTCTTCCTTTTCCCCCCCCCCCTCTTCCCTTTTCTATCCCTTCCCCCCCCCCCCTTTCCCCTTCTTTTTTTTTTTTTTTCTTTTCCCCGCAGTATTATAGCAGTTATATTCCTGTACATAGGGGGCAGTATTATAGTAGTTATATTCCTGTACATAGGAGACAGTATTATAGTAGTTATATTCCTGAACATAGGGGGCAGTATTATAGTAGTTATATTCTTGTACATAGGGGGCAGTATTATAGTAGTTATATTCTTGTACATTGGGGGCAGTATTATAGTAGTTATATTCTTGTACATAGGGGCAGCATTATAGTAGTTATAGTCTTGTACATAGGGGGCAGTATTATAGTAGTTATATTCTTGTACATAGGGGCAGTATTATAGTAGTTATACTCTTGTACATAGGGGGCTGTATTATAGTAGTTATATTCCTGTACATAGGGGCAGTATTATAGTAGTTATATTCTGGTACATAGGGGGCAGTATTATAGTAGTTATGTTCTTGTACATAGGGGGCAGTATTATAGTAGTTATATTCCTGTACATAGGGGCCGTATTATAGTAGTTATATTCTTGTATACAGTGGGCAGTATTATCAGCCTAATCAGTCTGCATAAAGCCGCTGAGCAGTGCTGAGAATGTGCTCTCTCTAAAAGGAGGCTGGAGAGCACACAGCCCTGACCTCTGTGCCTGGAGCAGCGACTTATTTTATGTACTAGTGGTGAGTTAGAGAAACT
This sequence comes from Engystomops pustulosus, assembly GCA_019512145.1. Lineage (NCBI taxonomy): Eukaryota > Metazoa > Chordata > Amphibia > Anura > Leptodactylidae > Engystomops > Engystomops pustulosus. The sequence continues at coordinate 81,637,907 of CM033646.1, read as the reverse complement.
CTGTTTAGTTAGCACCCTGACGGGTAGGATATTATTTGTTTTGATGCCTGAATGTAAAGGCTGTTTTATTTTGCTGCTGCAATAAACGCAGGCGAGACCTGTTTTGGACTGTACCTTGGTGTCACTGTCTTGAACTGTATCATAGCACCCCGCTACCACGGTCTCTACTGGGCCAAATCTCCCACAATATGTACAATATATTTACATAGTACCTGTTAAGGCTTTCAGCCCTTCAGGGATTACGTAGTATCTTCTTCGGTGGTGAGTACTTCGGTGTTAGAAAAACGTACCTGCCTCCTCCTTCTGTGTGACACCAGTTGGTACTCCTGCAGGTTCGTCTCCCTTTGAGACCTCCCAAGTTCCGGTTGGGAGAAGATAACAACCTCCTCATCGTCCTCCTCTGAGTCAGGTGCTGGAGTCAGAGTCTCAGCTGCCTCTGATGCCTCAGGGGTTGCAGACTCTGGAGCCGGATCATCCTCCACAGGTAGCAGTATTGGAGACTGCGGTGGGGATAATGGTCTCTCCGGGGTACCTCTTACTGGAGTGGAAACAACAACACAGAGTTGAGGCACAGTCACAAGTTCTAAGAAACTGGGGGTAGGTGAACACAATGAGGTCTGTAAGTTGGGGGTCAAGGTGAGAGGTGTGGACATAGGGGCAAAAGGACAAAGACATCTCTTCAGCCAGTTCCTATGTACCCGGAGTAGTGGACGGTCTCCTCTTGAAATCGCATAGACTTCAGGGGAGAGACTGTCCCTAACTAGGTATGGCTCACGCTCCCAACGCCCATCTAGCTTACTGGCGCCTCTGGTGTTCGTGAACCCAGTCAGTCTGGGGGAGTAAAGACTGGGAATCAGGGGACTCCATGTCCCAAGTCATATCAGCAGGGAGATGGCCGTGTCTCCCGAACATCAGATAATACGGGGTGTATCCTGTGGAGCAATAAGTGGTGTTGTTGTACAGGTACACTAATTCGGGCAACAGTTTTGGCCAGTCAGCCCTTTTTGCAGGGGTCAGAGTCCTCAGCATGTTGATTAGAGTCTGATTCATCTTTTGGCAAAGCCTGTTTCCTTGGGGTTGATAGGCGGTGGTCCTTGCAGATAGGTCTCTGACGGGTACTGCAACCACAAATTTGGTATAGTGGTCGATGATCGTGAGAGCATAAGTCTGCTGGTCACCAACTTTACATGATCCAATGCCAGGATCTCTAAGGGACGTTGGCTCACAATGGGATGTAGAGGGGCCCTTTGATTGTGTGGCTCTCCTCGAGCGATGGCGCAGGCTGGGCATTCGCGACACCAGGCTTCGATGCCGGGCTTCATGTTGACCCAGTAGAAGCGCCTTCAGAGGTTGGCTTCAGTCTTCTGAGCGCCAAAGTGTCCAGACTGGTCATGGTACATATCCAGTACTATCTTGGCGTCCCTCCTGGGAATAAGTGATAGGGTCCAGAGTTCTTCTTTTTAGCAGACCCTGATGCATGTTCAGAGTCTTTCTCTGGCACCACAATTGAGACAATTCTCCATCAGCTCTTCTCTGGCAGATTCTTTTAGGCACTCGCCCACTAGAGAGATAGTCCATCACTTCTCCTATGGCACGGCTATCAGCCTGAAGACTCATCCAGAGGTCCTTTTCCGCAGGGGGCTCTGACTCTTCTTGAGGAGTAGCTGGCGCTGCCTCTGACAGTAAGGTGTAAACTCTTTGGGCATCTTGGCGCACAAACCGGGCATAGAACGCTGGCATCTCCACATCTTCCCACTGAGCATCCGTGGAGGTTCCCTCCCACTGGTCAGGGAGACGGGACAGAGCGTCGGCATTGTCATTGGTCTTGCCAGCCCGATACTTGATGGTAAAGTTGAAGTTGGCAAGTTGGTGAGGCCCACCGCCAAGGGATTATTGTCTGTGAAGACAGTGAAGAAGGATGCAGCCAGGTAGTCCTCGAACTTTTTGGTCACAGCCCAGACTAATGCCAGAAACTCCAACTCGAAGGAACTGAAGTTCTGATAGTTTTGCGCCGGTTCTCGGAGGGAACGGCTGGCGTAGGCTATGACCCTTTCAGTTCCGTTCTGGAGCTGGGATAGTACAACCCCTAGGCCCTGCATGCTGGCATCGGTGCATAGGGTGAAAGGCAGATTGTAGTCTGGATATCCCAACACTGGAGGCTCGGTCAACCGTTGCTTGAGCATCTGGAAGGCAGCTTCTCGTTCGGCTGTCCACTCAATGGATACTCGGGAACGTTGGCTCTCTTTTGGCAGGCCCCTTAGAAGTTCTTGCAGGCGAGCCGCCAGCTGGGCAAAATTCGGGATAAAACGCCTATAATAACTTTTGATGTCCTGTATGGTTGACGGGGTAGACCAGTCATGGACAGCTGCAATCTTCCCTGGATCTGGCTCAATTCCATGAGCGCTCACCACATGTCCCAGGTACTTGACGCTAGGTTGTAGCAGGTGACACTTGGATGGCTTGACCTTCAGCCCATGTTGGGTCAGGATTTGGAAGATTTCAGCCAGATGGTGGAAGTGGTCTTCATAAGTCTTGGAGTAGATGATGGTGTCGTCCAAGTATAGCAGGACGGTATCGAAGTTTCGATGACCCAAACATCTCTCCATCAGCCGTTGAAATGTGCCTGGGGCGTTGCATAGCCCGAACGGCATGTTGTTGAACTCGAACAGGCCCATTGGGGTGGTGAAATCCGTCTTCTCTCTGTCTTCCGGCGCCATGGTCACTTGCCAGTAGCCACTGGTCAAATCCAGGGTAGAGAAGTAGGCAGCTGACCCTAGGGCTGCGAGGGATTCCTCGATTCGAGGCAGCGGATAGGCATCCATGTGGGTGATATTATTGATCTTCCAATAGTCAACACAGAATCGAAGGGTTCCATCCTTCTTTTTCACAAGGACCAACGGGGCAGCCCATGGGCTGTGACTCTCCCGGATAACGTTGGCTGTCTTCATCTCTTGTACCAGCTTTTTCACCTCTTGGTAGCGGGCTGGAGGTATGGGCCGGTATCGCTCCTTGATAGGAGGATGAGCCAGTAGGGATGGTATGTTGGATCAGGGTAGTCTGCCCAAAATACAGCGGGTGGTTGCTGAAGGCCTGGTGGTGCTTCATAACGACATCCAGGACACCTTGTACTTGGTCTGCAGGAGTAAAATCGTCATCTCCAATATTGAGCTCAAGCCACCAGGATTGCTCGGCAGGCTCACCTTCAGCACTTTGCTTCACTTCCAGCTGTTGGGAGGCAGACAGAGAGGTTTCCACCAAGTCTTTAGGATGGACGCTGAAGAGAGTGGCTACGGCTTGGTACTTTCTCAGATCCACTGGGGAGTGTTCCACATTTAGTAGTCGAATGGGTACTTGTCCTTGGGATACAGTGACTAGGCTCCTGGTGGCTAGAATGGGTAGGTCTTCATCAGCTGGTAGAGGTTCTACCATCGCCTGGTAGTCTTGACCTTGGACGCCCATGCAGGCTCGGCACCATACTAACGTCTCAGTCCCAGGTTGAAGGCGGACAGGTTGTGGATCTGGGCTCTGCAGATTTCTCCATTAGGGCCAGCAAACTTCTGTTGCGCCTGCATAGTCTCCTGAATTACCTTCCGGGAACCGTTGGGCACTGTTGGCAGGGAGTCGTGGAGAGCCTTCAGCACTTCAGGGTAGCAGTTGCGGTGGACATTGGTACCCAGTACAAGGGAGAAGTTACCGTTTTTGGGCACTCGTGTCACCACTATGCCCTGTCTGGTTAACTCAGTATCTCCAATGGTTAGTGTGGGCTCCTAGTAGCCGTGGATGGGTACGGGTTTTCCGTTCGTAGCAATAATGTTCAAGTAAGCCTTGAGAGGCTGGACTAAGGATGCTCCTCCTCGGCATTTCTCGAAGGTAGCACTCCGGAGGGTGGTCACTTGAGAGCCGGTATCGATTAAGGCCGGCAGCGTAACTCCGTTGATGGTTACATGAACCATGGGGCGAGTCCCCACGAACCAGGGCATCCAGTTGGCATCTTGGGGACTAAGAGATTCATCCCTTGAGGGTCGTCCCTTAGCTCCAAGGGTTTGTCGTTTAACCGACGACATCCATCCTCTTCATGCCCGTATTTACGGCAGTAGCTGCACCACTGGCGGGGTTCCTTCTGACTCCAGGTGCTTAACGACTACGCTTCCCTTGGGCGCTGTTTGGCCGGGGAGTCACAAGGGGTACCTTCTTCCTCATGAGGTTTCTTCCTCATTGCGGAGACAGTCACTTCCAACTGGGTCAACCGATCGAGTATTTTATGCAGATTAGGGATCTGTCCTGCTAAGTCAGCAACTTCCGTAGCCGCAGGAGTAGGTGATGTCAACTGCGTTGGATGGCAAGCTACAGCAGAGTCCTCCATTTCCACGGATTCAGGCTCTTTCTGCGGTCCAGTAGGTGGTCGGTCCCCTAATATGTCAATGGCAATTTCCTTAAACTCAAGAAAGGAGGCCTGGGCATGTTGAGAAGAGATGATCTTTAGTTGACACCTTTGATTTCTATCCACAAGTCCATTAATGAATTGCTCCCTCAGGGTTTGGTCAGAGGTTTCAGCCTCTTTGGGATCAAGACGGGTTATGGCCTTCCATGTCTCCTGTAGGGAGAGGGCAAAGTCTCTGAGGGACTCCTGAGGCTTCTGTCTTTTCCTGAAGAATTTCTGCTTCAACTCTGAGGCAATACATTTGTCAAAGGTGTTGCACAGCCTATTGAGAATTCTGGCACTGTTCTCGGGGCCAAGACTTGACTTCCTGGAGAGCGGGTCCTTTCAACTGCCCCGTTAGAATGCCCACTTTCTGTTCCTCTGTGAGCGGGTACAGGGTGAAGGTGGCTAACAACTTGTCTCTGATTTCAGGGAGAGTGTGTGATTCTCCCTCGTAGTGGGGTAACCAGGGGGCCCCCAGATAGTAGGGCATAGTCAGAGGCATCATGGTGGGGGTCACAGGGACACTAGCTGTAGCAGGGCTGAAGGGACTCTCTGGAGGACTTAACATGCTCCGGTACCCTGAGGAGGGACCAGGGGACGAGACCTGCCCCAGTCCCGTATCTTCGCCCTGGACGGACATGACTAGCCTAGCTGAGGGAAGTCTGCAGGGTTACACAATATCTGTTGCTATGGGCGATGGCTAGAATGGGACGTGGGCACCTTAAAACACAATCACTATTCCCTGGGAGGTGAGCCAATACTCTAGCGTCGGAAACAATCTCTACCCCCCTTTTACTTCCCCAGCGGTACTCACTCAGGATCAGCCGCGGTGACAGGATAGCTCCGATGCACGAAGGACTCCGTTCCCGATGTCCATCAGGCAGCAGGGGCTCGGTGATGCTCAGCGGTGCTCTCCTCCAGTCGCAGGACACGTGCGCCGGAACTCCGCATGAGGCGCTTGCTGCTGGCAGGCTTCAGGCGCGGCCTGCACCGAAATCCAAGATGGGCGATTAACCCTCTTCGTTGCCGGCCGCACACGCTCCAGCTCCTCCTCCACGGTACTTTGTGCCACTCGCTCAGGGGGGTGGGGCCTGGTGACGACTCTGAAGTTCCCGCCAGTGAGGATTTGGCAGGCTGGAATTCTGTGCTGCGCCACTCGCCTCTGAGGTAAATGCTTCAGGCGCAGTAGCGCCGGATGTAGCAGGGCTGACAAAGTTCTTTGCAGAGTTTAACCTCTTGAGTGCTGGAGCGGTGCTCAACAGCACGTGGCAGCAGTAATACAGTTCAATGTAGTAATGCACAAAATCACTTGGGCCTAAACCCGAATGGCAGCAGGGTTAGGCAGCACAGTCTTTGTAATAAATGACAGTCTATAGTGCCAGAATAAGGCACAGAGGTATATATCCTGTTCGAAGTGACGCCATTTGCAACATCCCCCACCGGGGCCTAGCCTTTTCTTGGGGCCTGGAGACAGGCGGTTGCGGCCTAGGCACGCTTATGTCACGGTGTTTGGTATGGGGAACCGGAGGGCTATCCTACAGCCTGGCAGGTCTCCAGCAGGGTGGTGTTGGCAAGAAATGATGAGGGAGAGGCTGCTATAGCGGTTCTCCCTGGGGCAACCCTTTGGGGTCTGGAGTATGAGTCCCTGTGTGGTGGATAGGGTGCCCGTGATGGTGACAGCCGTAGTAGCAGGGACCAGACGGAGGCAGAAGTTGAACAAAAATAACTTAATCTCCTGAGCAGTGTAGCATTACTCTTTCTGAATAGGAGGTTTCCCATATTTAAAGGGGTTTTCCCATGAAAATGCTCACATTTCAATCCACTCGTAATGTTAACACAATAAAGATCATTTTAGCCACTTACTTTACAATGTTACTCAGTGTTATTGCTGTTTTTGCTCCTAGCATTCTAAGCTGACATTGTATTAACACACTGACACATAGAAAGATGAGACAGATCAGAGATGCATGAGATTACACAGAGGCTGACAGACTTTGATACTGTTACACTGTGAGCTCTGCTACATCTCACAGATATGTGCCTGCCTCCCCCTTCCTCCAGATCACTTACCTCCTTGTAGCTTGTAGTTTGCAGCCTTTCTATCTGCTCACCATGTGCTGGCAGGATGTAATCAGTGAGTGTCTCTGAGCTCCATGCAGGCACTGCAGGGTCGTGGCTACAGGCACACAGCATAGACAGACAGAAATTTCATCTGCACAATCCCAATCCAAGATGGCACCCAACCTTAAGTCAGAATTTACTGGGTTGTGTCTAGGGGAAACTAAAATTGTGTACAGGTTGGACTTATATCTGTGAAATGCTGTATTTTTGTTAATTACAGTGAATTAGAGAATGTGTTAATTTGTTATCCTGAGTACATATAAGAAACTTGTCTTTGTGGGAATACCCCTTTAAAGTTTCTGCCTGGATATTAAAATTTCTCATGATATGTTCCTGGCTTTGGTATAAAAAAGATAAATAATGATATAAAAATGAAAACAAAAATATGAAGGAAATAGAATGGGAGTCAATTTTTAGGTAATAAAGTATGGCATTTTGTTATCTGTCACAGCTCCATAAGTGATAATGGAGCCTGGAGCCCATTATTTGCATACTTTTTAAAGCCTTTTTTTCCTCAAAAACAAGGACATTGGATCCTGCCAATGGGGACACATACCAGTATATAAGTGTGCTTGTTTTACAATCCTTCATCCTGTTGGTAGGTGTCCTTTAACTTATTAAGGAAGTAGAACTCATTGTGGTGAACAGCCGGAGCTTTGGAAGTGGCCAGCCTCAAGGGTCTATTAATGGTAAAAGAAGCCAGGAGCAGGCACGGCGGTGAAGCACACAAGGGATAATCTAGCAAGCTAGTGTGTACTGCCCCCTTCTTTGCTGTCTGGCTGGGTGCTGTACAGGACTGGCCTAGCAGAGGGCTAGAGAATCCTCCGGTGGGCCCCGGCACCTGGCTCTATGGCTGGGGCCTTGTGTCAAAAAATGTAATAAAAGATGTGTGCAGGAACTTCCTGCTGTATACAGGGGAAGATGGAGGACCTGTGGTGATGTCATCATCACATGACCCTCCGGCTTCTCCTCTATAAAGACTCCTGCGGAACAGGCTGCTAACAGTGAGGTGAGGGAAACTAGAACAAGGGGGCAGCAGGGGGTGGACTAGAACAGGGGGCAGCAGGGGGGGGGGACTAGAACAGGGAGGCACCAGGGGGGGGACTAGAACAGGGAGGCACCAGGGGGGGGACTAGAACTATGGAGGGAGAGGGGAACTAGAACAGGGGGACAGCAGGGGTGGTAAACTAGAACAGGGGGGGACTAGAACTAAAGGAGGAAAGGGAAAATAGAACAGGAGGAAGCAGGTGTGGAGAGGAGAACTAGAACAGGGCGGCAGCAGGGGGGTGGGGAGAGGGGAACTAGAACATCAGGATGGGGAGAGAGGAACTAGAATATGGGGGCGGAAGGGGGATAGGGGAACTAGAACAGGGGGGAAGCAGGGGGGAAAGGGAAACTAGAACAGGGGCAGCAGGAGGGAAAGGGGAACTAGAACAGGAGGGCATCAGGAAAGGGGAAATAGAACAGGGGGGATGGGGAGAGGGGAACTAGAATTGGGGGCAGCTGGGGGGAAAGAGGAACTAGAAGAGGGAGCATCAGGGGGGGAGAGGGGAACTAGAACAGGGCTGATGCAGGGTGGACTAGAACTATGGGGGGAGAGGGGAACTAGAATATGGGGGCAGCAGGGGGGAAAGGGGAACTAGAACAAGGGGCAGCAGGGGGAGAGGGGAACTAGAACAGGGCAGCAGCGATGTGGACTAGAACTATGGGGGAGAGGGGAACTAGAACTTGGGGCTGCAGGGGGAAAATTAGAACTGTGGCAGAATGGGGAACTAGAACTGGGGGCTGTAGGGGGGAAACTTGAACTGGAGGCAGGAGGGGAGGGGGGAATAGAACTGGGGAGGGGAGGAGGGAAACTTGAACTGGGGGCAGGAGGGGGGAATAGAACTGGCTGCAGTAAGGGGGAGAGAAACTAGACCTGGGGTAGTATTATAGTAGTTATGTATTCTTGTACATAGGGAGCAGTATTATAGTAGTTATATTCTTGTACATCGGAGGCAGTATTATAGCAGTTATATTCTTGTACATAGGGGTCAGTATTATAGTAGTTATATTCTGGTACATAGGGGGCAGTATTATAGTAGTTATATTCTGGTACGTAGGGCCAGTATTATAGTAGTTATGTTCTTGTACATAGGGGGCAGTATTATAGTAGTTATATTCTGGTATATATTCTGCTGTTGTGTGCGGCATCACATGGCGTCCACCACTGCTGCAGCACAGTGCCGGCAGGGACCAAGACCTGGTTGCCTCCCAGCACCCGTACTGGAAGGCATAGCCCCCATGGCTCCAGGCCCGGGTCCCCACCAGCACCGCCCAACAGAAGCAGCGGACGCCATGCAATACCGCACCATGTGAACAGGAAAAAGGCTCACCATGTGTGAACAGGTGTTGAATACTCACTGTTCCATGTAGTCTCAGGCACTAGCTGAGAAGAAGTAGGCGGCCCCTATATGCAGTCTCCTACTAATTTAAAAGCACCTGGGTTGAATAGTAGTTATATTATTATTATGTTAGTTATATTCTTGTACATAGGGGTCAGTATTATAGTAAATATATTCCTGTACATAGGGGGCAGTATTATAGTAGTTCTATTCTTCACATAGGGGGCAGTATTATAGTAGTTATATTTCTGTACATAGGGGGCAATTTTTATTAGTAAAAAACAAACAAAATATATTTTACATTCTTATCAGAATTTACAAGACATCATACATCAAAATTCCATTTATAATAACTTAAATGTCCATCACTGGTTTAAGGGAAAAAAAAAATCAGAAATAAACAGAATAACATGATCAATAAGTATAGACTTATGTTCCTCCAAAACTTTCTATTCCCATCACTTTTCCCAATCTCTATGGATCGGATCCACCTGAGCTCAGACATGATGAGTATGACTGCGGTCATGTGCTGGAAGGACTCGTTGTGGATGGAGACTCGGGTCCTGTTGTGCCAGTGATAATACTTAATGATGGTTATAATAAGGTACATTGTTCCCCGGTCAATGTCCGTTATGTGTGGTGTTACCCCATAGATGATCTCTGGGTATCTAAGAGACTTTAGACTTGGCATTTTCAGCCTGCGGGACACCTCCTGCCATATCCGCCTCCCTCCCTGGCACTCGGTAATAAAGTGCTCCATGGTCTCCTCCTGCTGACATCCTAAGGGACACATATGGTCAGAGAGACTCAGGAATTTTAAATTTCCTCTGACAAAAAACTTCCCATGCAGGGACAACCAGGCGATATCAAAGAATTTGGCTGGAAGCCTTGGTCCATTAAGGAACCTCAGACTCTCCTGCAGGGTGGCCGTTGTGCAGTCCCTCAGAGCTGGCTGTAATGAATAAAAGGTCCTCCAGACACTCGTATAAAGCTCCGCCTCCTCTTACTCTCTAAAAATGTCTTGTCTAGCCTCCACTTTTTCAAACACCTGAGACCATACTCCAGATACTGGGGGAGGAAGCCAGGGGTCCATCGGCCCCTCTTGAGACAGCCGCCTCGCACCCAAGACTCTGCAAAAGGCAATATCCAGTCCCTGACACTACTTACCCACAGGAGACCATTATTTGAGTCCAGGCAACCAAAATTAACTTTCAGAAACATGGAGTCAAAGAAAACCCTTGGTAGGTGATCTGCACCTCCTATGCAGGTAGGTGATCCCTCTTTTTACTGGGTTCAACCTGTTCCCCCATAAAAGTTGGCAGATTCTGGCAAAGGAAAGACGACAGAGACGTAGAGGAAGACAGGGACCAGGTAAGTCTTCATCAGAGTAACCCTTTTTCTATAGGTCAGCCTCCAGTTCTTCCATCGCTGAACCTTTGCATTTCCAGTTTCCAACTTCTCTTCCCAACTTAGTTTGGCATTATCTTCCCTCCCAAATTTAACCCCAAGGATTTTAATATGGGTGGAGGCCGGCCTTGGCGAATTGTGTCAGATCAAAGCCAGGAGCAGTATCCAATGTCCAGAAAGCTTGACTCTTCTCAAGGTTGACCAGAGACCCGGAGGCCTCTGAGTAACTTTTGATGGCGGCAGACAACATCTCCACCTCACGAGGTTCAGATATCACCACAGTCATATCATCCGCGTAGGGGACTACCTTCAAAGGTAAGCAATGGGGGACCGGCACCCCCTGAAAATCACACCGCTGCAGTGATCGCAGAAACAAGTCTATGGCAAACACATACAACAGTGGACAGAGGGGACAACCTTGTCGCACCCCTGCCTCTACTTCAAAAGTGTCCCCCTGCCAACCATTGATCAGAGGAAAGCTCTTCACCTCTCTATACAAAGTTCTCAGCCAATCTATAAATTGTCCTGGAATACCGTACTTTGACAAAGTGGCCCATAAACAGGTCCAGACCTGTAACATATCTCCCACACCTCAGAGCTTTATATCTCTCAAACATCTCTCTTATGGAGATGACTTCTCAAGAGATGTTCCGCCCTTTTACTTTGCCATACTGAGAGCCAGCCAACAGTGCCGGTGACAAACAAACTAACATAGAAAATAGAATTTTTGCCAAAATCTTCCTGTCGACATTCAAGTGGGCGATCGGCCTCCAGTTCTTGATGTCGCTAGGTTCCTTACCTTTAGACAGTAGAATAAGGGAGGACACTCATGGATGGAGGCATCAGGTGATTTTCTAGACAGTTAGTAAGCATATCCACAAGGATCGGGGCTAAGAGGTCTCTAAATTTCTTATAAAATTCAGCTGTTATACCATCAGGACCTGGTGCCTTCTTCAAACCTAACTTATCAATGGCGTCTTTAACCTCCTCCTCTGTTATTCCTGCTGTCAAAGGAGAAAAATCCAAATCTCTAGTGTCAGGACCTGGAGTTGCCTCCAAGAATTGAGCCATTTTCTCTTTATCCAAAACCTTCTTCTGAAATAATTCAGCATAGTAGGATCTCACCACCCCCAGGATACCCTCCCGAGATTCTTGCAAAACACCCTGGGAGTCAGCGAGACCTGTGATCGTTTTCTTGGCCACACGTTCCCGGCAATTTTCATACAGATCGGGAGCGCCCAGTTTTCCGTAATCTCTCTCGATCACCAGGGACGTGTAGCGGCTGTACTGATACTGGTTTATTTCAGACTTTAGTCGGTCAATTTTATGTTTGTCCCCCCTCCCGCCCAATTCTTTCCACAGCTTGAGATACTGGCTGTAATTGCTCTTACCCTTCTTCACTGACAGTCTCTTTAAGAGGGACCTGATTTCCTCCTTGATGTTCTCCCATCAGTCACATATGTTATCATAGAAGTCTACTCTCTGGAGCTAGTCCTGAAAAAGGGAGTGGATGCAATTCTGGACACAGACATCATCCAGGATGCTGGAATTAAGCCTCCATAGCCCCCGACCAATATCAGAGCGGTTAGAGGCTCCCATGCAAAACAATAAGGCCAGGTGATCAGAATATGGGACAACTATCTCGCTCATCCCACTAACATTCTCTGAAGGACTTACAAACACCATATCTATCCTGCTATGTCTGTCAGCACAGGAGTATGTGTATTTAGGTGTCCTACCATCTAGGGTGAATACATCACATAGATCGGCCTGTGATATGATGCTCTTTAGGACTTTGGAGTCTCTGACCACTGCTCTGCCCGAGGACCTGTCACCTGATGTCATGGTAACATTAAAGTCACCCGCCATTATTACAGGGATTGAGGTAAAAAGATACTGCTGTACCTCATTGAACAACTGGATTCTCTTTGTCACTGAGTTTGGGCCACAGATGTTGATCAGCTGGAGCCGCCTACCATGGATGGTCACTTCTAGCACCAGGCACCTCCCCATAGCAACCTCTGTCAGCCTGTGCACCGTCACGTCTGTGGTGTTAAACAGTATGGCGACCCCGGCGTACGGCTCCACAGCCAGTGACAAGTAAGAAGGACCAGACCGCCACTCACGCTCAGCCTCACGGAGATGCCCTAAGGTGGTCAGACGGGTCTCCTGCAGGAACATGACATTAGCGTCCAGATATCTCAGGTGGTCATACATGACGTGTCTAGTCCTTCTTACTTTAATGCTGTTGATGTTGCTGGAAGCAACTTTTAGAGAGAATCACAATGAGAAAAAGCAGAGCAGTGACCCCCATCATCATGTGTCAGAATCATCCTCCCCCTGTCTTCCACCTGTCTCCATATCTGATTCTACAGCGGTATCTTCAGGAGGGGGCTTCTTTTTAGTTGCGGGGTCACCTATGTCCACCTCACATCGGTTGGCAAGGACCCAGACCCCGGTATCACCACTGGCTTTCCTCATTGTTTTTAGGCCTAAATTGTACTCTTCCTCAGGCTTACGGGAAGATTTATCTTTTTTCTTCCTTTTTTTTACCTCCTTATAATCACCAGGTGCTACAGAGGTGGCTGCCTGAGGCTGCTCCTGGGCGACAACTTCCATATTCCTCTGAGTGCTCCCTGACCGCTGACGTTCTTGAGCAGTTTTACCTGAGCCCTGCTGTATTTCCCGCCTAGTCAGAATTTGCCCTGACAGCATGGCCTCCTCCTCTAAGGCATCTGCCTCCTGGACCATCTCATCATCTGAGAAGTCTCTAGCAATGTTATGCCAGGCCTCGGGGCAATCCTTGTGCGGGTGGCCCATCTCACGCACAGATTACACTTGACCTTCTCACAGCTGGAACTGAGATGGCCGACCTCCCCACACAGGCTACATTTTATTACTGTGCATATTTTAGCCACATGCCCGATCTTACCACATCTGAAGCACTTCCGTGGTTGTCCTGGGTAGAAACAGACACCTTTCTCTCTACCAATGAAGAAGCTGTTGGGGAGGTGTAGTGTGATGTTGTTAAACTGCCTCAGTTTTACTAGAACCTTCCACCCTCCAGTCCAGATACCGTCGGCATCTCGGTTCTTGATGAGGTCAGACACCAGATCACAATAGCGCCTGAGCCACACCAGAATATCCTGAGGAGGAACCGACTCGTTCCAAAAGATGATATTCACCACTACAGTACCAGACCTGGATATGGGGACAAACGTAAACTTATTCCAGCCGTCAATGTAACTGAACTGTGGGAATTTATCCCAGAACCTGTCCAGACTAGACATAAGCTTAAAGCTGACATCATAACCCTGTCTGTCCGGAAGGTTGATAACCGCCAAGATATCATCAGGCGTGAACCCCATCTGGTGACACAGGAGATCCTGCACCACAAACCTCCTATCTGGGAGATCTTCCTTAGCGCCCCTGTTCTTAAAGCGCACCACATTCCTCCTCTTAAACGCCTGCCCAGAGTAGTGTGCGCCGGAGGTGAAGGAGGGTGCGCCGCGGCTCCAGGCGTTTTTTAGGAGGCTCCTGACGGGGCTCACTCTGGGTATTGGGGGGAGGATCTGAACTAGAGGGACCTGACTCATCTGGGGGGCTTGATGTTAGAGGGGGGAAGTCACACACATCATCCTGTACAACCCCCTGCCCCCCATCCACCTGTATATTATCCTCTGGTGGCTGCACCTCCCAGATAAACTGAACGTCCCCTCCATCCCCCAACCCCTCAGCCACATCAATATGTCCAGCAATGTCCCCAGTCTCTGTCACTACAGCACAATTCTGGGTCACCGCATCACCATGACGCATGGATGGAAGTCCACTGTCATGCTGCACAGTCTCTGCTGGGACCTGTAGTACTACAGCATTTTTATTCAGCACTGCTGCGGGAATCTGCGGCTGCTCTTGTGTCTTTCCCTTCTGGAATGAGAAACTTGCAGGTTTCAATACTTGGGGTGACACTTTATGGGGTGCATCTGGGGGGACGGGTCCAGCTTGTGGTCCCGGGGTCCAGGGTTACAGTTCTGCTTCTGCTGGGCAAAGCACTCCCTGTTCTTATAGGACTCGGCCAGGGGTCCCATCCTCTCCAGAACACAGTCCATGTCCCTCACCACCACCGCCAGCTCCTTACTCAGTGCCTGCAGCTTACTGTTGTACAGGGCGCTGATCTCAGGGTGCGCGGTCCTCAGGCTGTACATACAGCCTGACTCAAACAAAGCGTCATGGATGACGCGCTGACAGTTCATTGTCCACTCAGGGAGGCTCGCCGGCGGTGACGAGCCCATGATCTGAGTTAAAAAGAGGACAGACGTGGCGAACGCCGCGGCTAGCAACATGCCGCGCGTGCACACAGCACATTCGTTTGCACAATTTATACCCTAGATTTTCGTGCCTTCCCTATAAGACCCCTGATGAGTTCTGGCAAAACGAAACGCGATGGGTCCTAGGGTTAATTCAGTATGAATGGCAGTAGAGAATGGTACTACCAGATAAGGCAGCAGATAAGACTGATGATGTCTAATTGCAGAAGGGCAAGGCCCGGCATAGAAAAAACTGCAGCTGTGGACTTTTCACTTATGAAAAGTTTCCGGCAGCAACGAGTGCAGTAACGCCCCTCGCTGACCCACTCCTGGCCAGCAGCGCCCCCTCCACCCCCGCTTCATGCCCCACTGGCGTGAGGGTGGCGGAGAGGGCAAAATATTTGCAAGTGCTAGCAGTAAGCTAAATAATATAATGCTATAATAAAGGCATTTGCAATTATTTCAGGCATGGCGCAGAAGCCCTGCTAAATATGCCCAATTTTTCTATGTAGCATGAGAGTGGGCCCCCAGAATCAATTCCTCTGGCGGTTCCCAGGCACCCCAGTCCGAACCTGGTGTTTTTTGTCAGGCAGCTACGGATTGGGGTATTGGTGGACTGTATATAGTTGTTATAGGGGGACTGTATATAGTTGTTATAGGGGGACTGTATGTAGTTCTTATAGGGGGACTGTATATAGTTGTAGGGGGACTGTATCTAGTTATTATAGGGGGACTGTATATAATTATAGGGGGACTCTATATAGGTATTATAGGGGTCTGTATTTAGTTATTATAAGGGACTCTGTGTAGTTTTTATAGGGGCGTATATAGTTATTAAAGGAAGCTGTATGCAGTTGTTATAGGGGGGCTGTATGTAGTTATTATAGGGGGTGTATATAGTTATAGGGGGCTGTATGTTGTTATTATACGGGGTCTGTATATAGTGATTGCTGGGGGAGCTGTATATAGTGATTGCTGGGGGAGCTGTATATAGTGATTGCTGGGAGATCTGTATATAGTGATTGCTGGGGAGCTGTATATAGTGATTGCTGGGGGAGCTGTATACAGTGATTGCTGGGGGAGCTGTATTCAGTGATTTCTGGGGAGCTGTATACAGTGATTGCTGGGGGAGCTGGATACAGTGATTGCTGGGGGAGCTGCATATAGTGCTTGGAGGGGGAGCTGTATATAGTAATTGCTGGGGGAGCTGTAGATACTGATTGCTGAGGGAGTTGTATATAGAGGTTGCTGGGGGAGCTGTATATAGTGATTGCTGGGGGAGCTGTATATAGTGATTGCTGGGGGAGCTGTATACAGTGACTGCTGGGGGAGCTGTATACAGTGACTGCTGGGGGAGCTGTATACAATGATTGCTGGGGGAGCTGTATACAGTGATTGCTGATGGAGCTGTATATAGTGATTGCTGGGGGAGCTGTATACAGTGATTGCTGGGGGAGCTGTAACAGTGATTGCTGGGGGAGCTGTATATAGTGATTGCTGGGGGTGCTGTATACAGTGATTGCAGTGGGGAGCTGTATACAGTGATTGCTGGGGAGCTGTATACAGTTATTGCTGGGGGTGCTGTATACAGTGATTGCCGGGGGAGCTGTATACAGTGATTGCTGGGGAGCTGTATATAGTGATTGCTGGGGGAGCTGTATATAGTGATTGCTGGGGGAGCTGTATATAGTGGTTGCTGTGGGAGCTGTATATAGTGATTGCTGGTGGAGCTGTATATAGTGATTGCGGGGGAGCTGTATATAGTGGTTGCAGGGAGAGCTGTATATAGTGATTGCTGGGGGAGCTGTATATAGTGGTTGATGGGGGAGCTGTATATAGTGATTACTGGGGGAGCTATATATAGTCATTGCTGGGGGAGCTGTATATAGTGATTGCTGGGGGAGCTCTACACAGTGATTGCTGGGGGAGCTGTATACAGTGATTGCTGGGGGAGCTGTATATAGTGATTGCGGGGGGAGCTGTATACAGTGATTGCGGGGGGAGCTGTATACAGTGATTGCTGGGGGAGCTGTATACATTGATTGCTGAGGGAGCTGTATACAGTGATTGCGGGGGGAGCTATATATGGTGATTGCTGGGAGAGCTGTATACAGTGATTGCTGGGGGGAGCTGTATATAGTGGTTGATGGGGAGGTGTATACAGTGATTGCTGGGGGAGCTGTATACAGTGATTGCTGTGGGAGCTGTATACAGTGATTGCGGGGGAGCTATATATGGTGATTGCGGGGGGAGCTATATATGGTGATTGCTGGGGGAGCTGTATACAGTGATTGCTGAGGGAGCTGTATACAGTGATTGCTGGGGGAGCGGTATACAGTGATTGCTGGGGGGGGAGCTGTATACAGTGATTGCTGGGGGAGCGGTATACAGTGATTGCTGGGGGAGCTGTATACAGTGATTGCTGGGGAGCTGTATACAGTGATTGCTGGGGAGCTATATATTGTGATTTCTGGGGGAGCTGTATACAGTGATTGCTGGGGAGCTGTAACAGTGATTGCTGGGGGAGCTGTATACAGTGATTGCTGGGGGAGCTGTATATCGTGGTTGCTGCGTGAGCTGTATATAGTGATTGCTGGGGGAGCTGTATATAGTGATTGCTGGGCCCACTAAAATGAAGTATTTGTAAAGTGCATCTCATGTCGCAAAAAATAAGCCCTTATATGTCCAAATTGCCAAAAAAATAAAGATTGTATAGCCATTATAAAGTGACAATGCATAATCTGCTCTGAATGGCACAGCTCCCCTCCATGCCCTGGCGTGTTCCCATAGAGCAGGTTACCACCACATATGAGGTATGGTTATACACAGGAGGGATTGGGTATCAAATTTTGTGGAGTGTTTTGGTATTTTATCCACTGAAAATTTGTACATTTTATGAAAAACACATTAATTTAGTAAAAAAAAAAATTCAAAATTGCATCCGATTTTGTTTTAACCCCTGTAAACCAATTAAAGGTTTAACAAACTTCATAAAAGTTGTTTTACGTACATTGAGGGGTGTAGTTTCTATAATGGGGTAATTTATGGGGTTTTACTTTTATTTTGGCCTCTCAAAGTGACTTCAAACCTGAGAGGGTCCCTCAATTGCAGGATTTTGCTTTTTTTATGAAAATGTGAAAAATTGCACCTAACGTTCAAAGCCCCATAACAGCTTACAAAAATGATAGTATGTATAAAAAACCATGGAGGCATAAAGTAGACATTTGGTGAATGTTAGTTATTACATTTTCTGGTGTTATGACTCATGTGTTATGACTCATGAATTTTTCCAAATTTTCACCAAATATCTGATTTTCTCATAAATAAATGCAAAACATACCACCAAAATTTTGTAACTAACATGAAGTACAATGTGTCACGATAAAACAATTTCAAAATCACTTGGATATGTTAAAGCGTTCCAAAGTTATAACCACTTATAGTGACACAGGGCAGATTTGAAAAAATGGACCGTGTCAGGAAGGTGAAAAGTGGCTTCAGCGTTAAGGGGTTAATCTGGCCCTGACCATATGAATTATTGGTTACTTTATTTATTCTGAGGTTTTTTTTTTGGTTAAATATTAGTTGAGTGGCCCTCTATTTAGCCCCTTACTATTTGTATTATCAATTCCTTGTGGTTGATATATTTTTGGTGACTTACTGCATAATTTTAATGCCTTATTTTCTCTTAAAAATACGGGAATAACAAGCTTTACTAAAGTCTGATCCAGGAAGGACACACACCAGTATGTAAGTGTGCTTGGTTTACAATCCTTTATGCCGGTGGTAGATGTCCTTTAACCGGGCCGAGCCCTCTCCATAGCCGGTAAGTCTCTGCTGCATATTGCAGCAAAGGCTTACCGGTAACACTCGTGATCAGTGCCGGCACCGATCGCGGGTGTTTTCTTGCTGATCGCCGCCGGCAGCTTTCCGAGGAAGACCCGAAGCTACTTCGGGTTAACCCATTCATTACAATGTGCTATGAGCACATTGTAATGTATGAGGAGTAAAATCCCCATATACTGCCATACTGTAGTATGGCAGTATATGGTAGGATCGATCAGACAACCTAGGGTTAAAGTACCCTAGGGAGTCTGAAAAATAGTAAAAATAAAAATAAAAAAAAGTTATAAAAAAAAAATTATAATAAAAAACCCTAAAAATTCTAATCACCCCCCTTTCCCTAGAACTTATATAAATATAAATAAACAGTAAAAATCATAAACACATTAGGTATCGCCGCGTCTGAAAATGCCCAATCTATCAAAATATAATAACCGTTTTTCACTGCGTTTAACCCCGTAACGGAAAATCGCGTCCAAAGTCAAAACTGGCACTTTTTTGCCATTTAAAAAAAAATTTAAAATTCTATAAAAAGTGATCAAAAGGTCGTACAGTCCTAAACATAATATAATTGAAAACATCATCAAAAGTCGCAAAAGATGACACCACCCTCAACTCCATACAACAAAGTATGGAAAAGTTATAAGCACAAGAAGACGGCAAAATAAAAAAAAAATTTTTGTTCATGAGGTTTTAATTTTTGTAAATGTATGAAAACATTATAAAACCTATACAAATTTGGTATCCCTGTAATCGTACTGACCCGAAGAATAAATTAGATGCATCATTTGTGGCGTGAAGTGAAAGCCATAATATCCAAGCCCACAAGAATACGACACAAATGCGGTTTTTCACCATTTTCACTGCATTTGGAATTTTTTTCCCGCTTCCCAGTACATGGCATGGAATATTCAATTCAATCACTATTAAGTGCAATTTGTTACGCAAAAAACGAGCTGTCACATAGCTTTTTACGTGTAAAAAAAAAAAGTTATAGATTTTTGAAGGTGGGGAGTGAAAAATGGAAATGAAAAAACGGGAAAGGGCCCGGTCCTTAACCGGTTAATGTAGCAGCCAGGCTTGTCTTTCAGCCCAAACGCTACACAGATGCTTCCAATTTGTGGCAGTCTCCTTCAGAATACAGTTTAAAATAATCACCCTCAAACACAAAGCTATGCAGGATGATGCACTACCCTTCCTCTTCTCTGTCATCTCAGTCTACCCCCAATCCATGCTCTATAATCTGCCAGTGATTTTATAAATAATCTCTACAGTAATTCTAACATTTCACTCATGTCTTCAGGACTTCTCCCGAGCTGCACCATTTTTTGGAAAGCCCTTCAACTATGAGGTTAATACCCAGCCTTCAAAGTTTCAAACATGCTTTTAAAACTCTTTAAGCAACTGGTTGCATGAAACTTCAACTTTCTTTGCTAATTCATTCTGTGTCCTCCTTCCATCTGTTATCTAGAAAAACACTGAGTCCCAAACTACAGGTTTTTTTTGCAGGCTTTTGGACTTTGTATAGAAGATAGCGGCTAATGGCTGGTTCAAGCAGCAGCATTATTATTTATTGTATTATATTATTTTTTTTTGTCCTATTCCCATAGAAAGAATGGCTGAACCATTATACAAGCTTTTTACTTTTTTAATCATCCTTTTGCGAGCAGGGTCCTCACTCCTATTGTTCCATATGATCGTTTGTACTCTGTAATTTTTTATTTGATTTGTATATGTCCCCTATGATATATAAAGCACTCCAGAATATGATGGTGCTATGTAAATAAAGATTACTATTATTATTATTAACCCATTCCTGCACCCAGACGTAATTCTACATCATAGGATGAGAGTAGTTCCGGCACCTTGAAGTAGAATTATATACATTAAAAAGAAAGAGATGTGTATGTATGACACATGAAAATTTTTTATTAAGTAAAGCATAAAAACACACTAAAAACCCAATTAAGGGTACATACGCACCCATTTATTCCTAAAGTGCAGTGTCAGTGATAACTGCATCCATGTATTCCTAAAGTGCAGTGTCAGTGATAACTGCATCCATTCATTCCTAAAGTGCGGTGTCAGTGATAACTGCATCCGTATACTCATATGCTCCTGAAGTGCAGTGAGAAGAACTGCAGGTGTTTTAAAATGAGAAAGCAGGAATTAAGGGACAGGGATGTGGTCCTTTTTTTATTTGCTTGTGGCTGGCCTTGCTGGCACTAGTGGTGCAGCTAGTAGCATATTGTGACGAATTTGCAGGGAGACTTGCGAACGTTCTATTTAGCTCTTAGTGACACACATATCCAACTCAAACACCTAAGTGGGACAATTTATTAGGGGTTTGATTGAATTAGGTACAGTCTGCCATTTTTTTTTCAAAGTCACAGGCACAGCACAAAATCCAGTTGTGAGCTGTCATTGTAGGTTAGAAACTAGCCATACAAGAACCCAACAGGCCTTCTTAGGGCTACAATAGCGTTATATATATATTTTTTTTTATTTGCTTGTGGCTGGCCTTGCTGGCACTAGCAGTGCAGCTGGTACCATATTGTGACGAATTTGCAGGGAGACTTGCGAACGTTCTATTCAGCTTTTAGTGACACACATATCCATCTCAAACACCTAAGTGGGACAATTTATTAAGGGTTTGATGGAATAAGCACAGTCTGACGATTTTTTTCTTACTTTTATTTTTTTTTCAAAACTAAAAGTCATCACAGGCACAGCACAAAATCTAGTTGTGTGCTGTTAGTGTAGGTTAGAAACTAGCCATACAAGAACCCAACAGGCCGTCTTAGGGCTACAATAGCGTTATATATTTTATTTTTTTTTAATTTGCTTGTGGCTGGCCTTGCTGGCACTAGTAGTGCAGCTAGTACCATATTGTGACGAATTTGCAGGGAGACTTGCGAATGTTCTATTTAGCTCTTAGTGACACACATATCATTCTCAAACACCTAAGTGGGACAATTTTATTTGAAAATGTTGAACCCGAGGGCTAAGGGTAGGGGTAGAGAACGAGGGCGTGGGCGTCCAACTACTGCAGGGGTCAGAGGCTGTGGTCCTGGGCGAGGTGAGACACCACCTGCTGATGAGGGAGCAGGGGAACGCCGCAGAGCTACACTCCCTAGGTTCATGTCTCAAGTTACTGGGACTCGTGGTAGAACACTGTTGAGGCCAGAACAGTGCGAACAGGTGATGTCGTGGATTCTAGCCATTTGTCCACCAGTCAGTCTTCCACGCAGTCCACCCATGTCACCGAAATCAACACTCCTCCAGCTGCTCCACCTCAGCCTCCTTCCCCCCAGTCTGCCCCTCCTAGGATAATTTGGCATTTGAACCTGCATACTCTGAGGAACTGTTTTCTGGACCATTCCCAGTCACAAACCACTTGTCTGGTTGCTGCTGAGCTCTTTCCCGATGCCCAGGTTTTCCACCGGTCGCAGTCTGTGGGTGATGATGACATTGTTGACGTAGTGGAAAAAGTGTGTAAAGAGGTGTCGGACGATGAGGAGACACGGTTGTCAGACAGTGGTGAAGTTGTTGTCAGGGCAGGAAGTCCGAGGGGGGAGCAGACTGAGGGATCAGAGGATGATGAGGTGACAGACCCAAGCTAGGTTGATAGGCCGGGTGAACACAGTGCTTCTGAGATGGAGGCGAGTCCTCGACGAGAACAGGTTGGAAGGGCAGGGCCAGAGCTGGTGCATCAGCGCCAAATGTTTCATGTAGTGAAGCTCCCGTGGCGAGGGCTAGATTTTCGGAAGTCTGGAGGTTCTTTAAAGAAACACCGGATGACCGACGGACTGTGGTGTGCAACCTGTGCCACAACAGGATCAGCAGGGGTTCCACCACTACCAGCTTAACCACCACCAGTATGCGCAGGCATATGAATGCTAAACACCCCACTCAATGGAACCAGGGCTGTTCACCTCTGGCCGGGCACACCACTGCTCCTTCCCCTGTGTCTTCTGCTGCCTCTGCTAGTCAGCCCCCTGCCCAGGACCCCGGCCCAAACAACTCCCATGCGAAAACCACACCTTCGCCTCCACAATCCTCCACAGCATCCACCAATGTCTCCATGTGCAGCGTTCAGCTGTCTATACCTATAGCGCAAGAGGAAATACAGTGCAACCCACCCACACGCCCAAGCCCTCAACGTCCACATCTCCAAATTACTCAGCCAGGAGATGCTGCCCTATAGGCTGGTAGAGACCGAGGCCTTTCGCAACCTCATGGTGGCGGCCGCCCCTCGGTATTCGGTCCCCAGCCGCCACTACTTTTCCCGATGTGCCGTGCCAGCCCTGCACCAGCATGTGTCAGACAACATCATCCGTGCCCTGACCAACGCCGTTTCTGACAAGGTCCACCTGACCACGGGCACGTGGACGAGTGCTGCCGGGCAGGGCCACTATATATCGCTGACGGCACATTGGGTTAACTTGGTGGAGGCTGGGACCGAGTCTGACCCTGGGGCTGGTCATATACTGCCGACGCCGAGGATTGCGTGGCCTACCTCGGTCCAGGTCTCTCAGGCCTACTATGCCTCCTCCTCCTCCCACCCCTCCTCCTCCGAATTACCATCCGTGGGCATGGCGCCATCAGTCGGTAGCTCTAGGCACAGCAGCAGTGCCTAGGCGATAAAAGGCACACCGCCCAAGAGCTATTACAGGGCATCACGGCGCAGACTGATCTGTGGCTGGCACCTGAAGCCAGGCATGGTTGTGTGTGACAACAGCCGTAACCTGGTGGCGGCTCTGCAACTCATGCCTGGCCCATGTGTTAAATCTCATAGTTCAGCGGTTCCTCAAGACATACCCCAATCTGTCTGATTTGCTCACGAAGGTGCGCCGCATCTGTGTGCATTTCAGGAAGTCCAGCACAGATGCTACCACTCTCAGGGCAGCGCTGCGCTGCCTCCAACTGCCCGCTCACTGACTGTTGTGCGACGTGCCCACGAGGTGGAATTCAACATTAACCATTTTATCCAGAGTTTACCAGCAGCGCAGAGCGATTGTAGACTGCCAGATGTCAACTTCCACCAGAACTGGTAGTCAGGTCAGTCAGCTTCCTCAATTCTACAATGAGGAGTGGATGTGGATGTCTGATATCTGTCAGGTGCTGAGTAACTTTGAGGAGTCAACACAGATGGTCAGTGGCGATGCCGCCATCATCAGCCTCACCATCCCGCTGCTTGGCCTGTTGAAAAACTCTCTGGTCAGCATGAAGTCGGAAGCTTTGCGCTCGTCACAAGAGACGGGGGAAGAAGGTTCCCTTGTTGATAGCCAAAGCACCCTCAGGTCTGTTTCTCAGCGCATATCGGAGGAGGTAGAGGAGGAAGAGGAGGAGAATGTTGGCTAGACAGCAGAGGGGAGCATTGCTCAGTCCTTCACTGTTCAGCGTGTATGGGCAGAAGAAGAGGAGTTGGAGGAGGAGGAAATGGACAGTCAGGCCAGTGAGGGGAGTGAATTCTTGCGCGTTGGGACTCTGGCGCATATGGCAGATTTCATGTTCATGTCGTGTTCAAAGAATTTATTCCATCACCGATTACTGGGTATTCACTCTCCTGGACCCACGGTACAAGCAAAATCTTTCCACTCTCATCCCTGGAGAGGAAAGGAGTGTGAGAATGCATGAATACCAGCAGGCCCTGGTGCACAAGCTGAAACAGTATTTCCCTTCTGACAGCGCTAGCGGCAGAGGGCGTACTTCTGCGGGACAAGTAGCGAGGGAGAGTAGGCGAGCAGGCAGCTTGTCCAGCACAGGCAGGGGTACACTTTACAAGGCCTTTGCCAGTTTTATTTCACCCCAGCAAGACACTGTCACCTGTCCCCAGTCTCGGCAGAGTAGGGCTGATCTTTGCAGAAAAATGGTGAGGGAGTACGTAGCTGACCATACCATCGTCCTAAATGATCACACAGCTCCCTACAACTACTGGGTTTCAAAGCTGGACATGTGGCAAGAACTGGCACTGTACGCCTTGGAGGTTCTTGCCTGCCGCTAGCGTGTTGTCTGAGCGAGTTTTCAGTGCAGCTGGTGGCATCATCACCGATAAGCGTACAAGCATATCTCTATTCCCTAGAGTTTTCCTCCACAGGGGGTTTTTCCTCTCCTGAGTGCTGTGGGATGACTCTTTGTGAGTCGGAGGTTAGCCAGATTTTATGGTTGCCTGGACATTAATTCATAATGTATATGTTCATGGATGTGATTTAAAAAAAAAAAAAAAAAAGAAACATACGAATAGAAACGTATATTTGATAAATAAATAAAATGGGAGTCAATTTTAAATAATAAAGAATGGCAGGTCTTTCTATCTGTAAGAGCTTTGGAGTTGGCGGTGGAGGAGTTGGGTGGAAGTTGCAGGTGGACTAATTTTTAACTCATAGAGGATGTTAAACCTCATGGTGTTGAACAGGCTGAGCTTTGGAAGTGGCCAGCCTGAAGGATGTCTTAATGGTAATGTCATCCAGGGGTGGGCACGGTGGTGAAGCACAGGAGTGAGGATCTTCACAAGGGTCATTGGTGCCCTTAAAGTGGACTGCCTCTGCAAGAATGTCGGTGCAGAGCGTGCCGCCCCTTTATTGCTGTCTGGCCGGTGGGCTGTACGTCAGGCAGCTGGGGATCTCACAGTATAGGTGAATCCCATTCCTAGCAATTCACCCAACTCCTCCTTTAACTCTTTTCGTCTTGTGATTTAAATAAAGCTGTGGCCTATTTGACACCACAAAATAAAATGTTTTGTGTTTATTTATACTGGACACAGTGTTCCCCTTTTTGAGCTATTATGACGAAGTGAGGGTCCATCCCATATCCAAAAGTCATGTCCACACTATCATTCAAACTGGGATGGAAAATTGGACATTTATGCCCTATATGCCCTTGCAGGTGCAGGCCCTCAAAGCACATGTTCAGCATTGCCGTTGGTGTTATCATGACAACAGGGTCCACTTATCCACAGCAAAAGTGAACATTCTAAATTTAATTATAATGAACTAGACATAGCTCCCACAGGACATGGCTGTGCCATTGCCTTAGTAAGTGGTTAGTGTGTAGGAACTCATCCTCTTCAAGCTGGACCTCTGACATTTTTCAAAATTATTATTTTCTTCTTGAATTAATTTTTTATTTTCTTATTATTTTAAGCACTGTCCCTAGCCCATAGAGAGAATAACTGGTTCTGGATACCCATAGCATCTTATAGCACTGTGAAAGGAAGGGTATGTGGTTTTCACAATGCTGCTTTAAACGCATTGAAAAAAAACTTAGTCTGATTACCCACAGTGGCCCACATTTACTAATAGTGAGGCAAATAGTTTTCATTAAGACTGGAGCACAGTCTTCATGAATCAGGCGCAACCTGCAGGCGCCCAGTTTTTTTCTGGTGCACTTAATTTAACGGACGTGTGCCACAATTATTTCCACCTTTTAAGTGAATTGTCACTTATAACTAAGTAATATAATAACCTAATGCCATAAACCACTGACTTTGAGGTTTTTTGTAATAATAATGGCCATAGCATCTTGGGAAATCCTATGTGCGGTACAATGGCTTGGGGACAATGAAGGCTGGTGTTTACAATGTCGATAATACAATGTATTATGTATGGAAAGGATTTATTCCGATCAGGTTCACATACAGGAGCTTGCAGTGAAATAAACATGAAGGTTTTTGTGGTGAACGTTTATTCATTTTTATTTAACTGGTGTTTCCTCTAGGAATGTGGATAAGTGATTTTTCTTTTCTAACAAAGTACAAATGGATTTTTTTTATATTCTTCAGGTCCTGTTGTTGCAGTCTCCATTGCAGTGTTCTTCCTGAGTATCGCAGTTCATATTTCGTTGATCTTATAAAGTTTCCATAGGAAAAGCTTCTTAAACTAGGAAAGTACAATAATTGCGGGAATAAAAGAGCAAGAAAATAATGGTGAAAATAATGGCTGAATAGAATGTCACCAGAATATAGTATAGTATGCTTTATCCTGATATAACAGGACCGTGAAGATAGAAAGAGGAAAATATGTAATCACAAATGCAATGTTAAAGAATAAGGGAAACATGTAGAGTGGAATATGTTGGATCTATATGAAGATTACTATTATTACATAAAATTGAATCAAATGTGGTATGATCACTTATACTTTATGCTATGTCTTGGTATAAAAAATAATATGCTGCAAATTGTTTCATATGCATAAAAGTACTGAAAAATGTTGCACTTAAAGGGGGTGGCCTTGTTACATTATGCTTCATGAAACATAAAGCCTTCAGTTCAAGAGTTTTACCTCATCAGCTGTCATTCATGTCCATAAAATTGGTAGATTGCAGGAGGGACATGTGAATAGCTCCCAACCATCCCGGATTTAGTGGGACAGTCCCGTTTTTTTCAGGGTTGTCCCGCAAATCCTGGACGGTTGGGAGTTTGTCCCAGTTTGCCTAACTGTGTCGTGCACAAGAATCACTCATTGGGACCAGGAAGTGGAACAGGAGATGTGGGGGACACAGCTGTCACCTGCCTCTATCGGTGCTCATGCGCCGCTCCACATGTAGCCATGCCCCTCCTCTCCGAGACACACTGTGGCAGCTGCTGGAAGGAGCACAGTACAAAGTGGATCTGTTGTGGGAAGCACAGTTAGAATCAGAGCTGCTGGTAGAGGGGGGACACTATGATGTGGAGCTGCTGGAGTGGGGATCACTATGAAAGGGAGCTGCTGAAGGGGGGCACTTTATGATGGGGAGCTGCTGGAGGGGGTACACTATAATAGGGATCTGCTGGGGGACCACGCTATGATGGAGAACTGCTGTGGGGATTATGATGTGGAGCTGGTGGGGGCCACACTATGATGGGGAGCTGCGGTAGGGGGTCACACTATGATGGGTAGCTGCTGAAGGAGGTTACGCTATGATAGGGAGCTGTTGGGGGGCACACTATGGTGGAAACTGCTGGGGGCACACTGTGATGGGGAGCTGCTGGAGGGGGGTCACACTATGATGAGGAGCTGCTGGCGGGCACACTATGATGGGGAGCTGGTAGAGGCACATTTTGATGAGGAGCTGCTGAAGGGGGGCACACTATGATGGGTAGCTGGTGGAGGAGGGCACACTATGATGGGAGCTGCTGGGGGGAGAACTGAAAATGTGGGAGTAGGAGATGTAGCGCTTAAGCTTGTATTCATAAGATCCTGGAATCTAGATTGGTCAAGGACAATTAAAAACACACAATCCTCCATCTGCAATCATTTTATGGACTGGAAAGGCAGCTGATGAGGTAATGGACGTTTATGATCAAAGGAACTTTACACTACATATCAAGAGGTGCTGACATTTGTATAGAAGTATATAGAGGTATATCGGTAAATTATCTAATATTCTGGCCCCCACACATACACACACCCTCAAACTATGGGGGAGATTTATCATAAGTGTCTGAAAGCAAGACTGCACGGGTTGCTCATAGCAACGAATGAGACCACAGCTTTCATTTTTCCACAGTGTTTAAAATGAAAGCTAAGATTAGTTGCCATAAACTAATAGAACAGTATTGCTCTCAGACACTTCTGATACATCTC
This sequence comes from Engystomops pustulosus, assembly GCA_019512145.1. Lineage (NCBI taxonomy): Eukaryota > Metazoa > Chordata > Amphibia > Anura > Leptodactylidae > Engystomops > Engystomops pustulosus. The sequence goes on along the minus strand of CM033646.1, from coordinate 81,609,853 downwards.
ATCCTATGTTTTTTATGTACCATATTTATCAGACTATAAGGCGCTATAGGACGCACCAATTAAAATATCCATGTTGGTCGCACTAAAGCACAGCACTCACAGATCTGCTCCATCCATACATTTACACACACAGCTCTGCATCATCCATATAGTTACACACACAGCTCATCATCATCCATACAGTTACACAAACAGCCCTGCATCATCCATACATTTACACACACAGCTCTGCATCATCCATACTGTTACACACACAGCCCAGCATCATCCATACAGTTACACATACAGCTCAGCATCATCCATACAGTTACACACATACAGCTCTCCATCATCCATACAGTTACACACACAGCGCTGTTTCATCCATACATTTACACACACAGCTCTGCATCATTCATACAGTTACACAAAAAGCTCTGCATCATCCATACAGTTACACACACAGCTCAGCATCATCCATACAGTTACACACACAGCACTGCATCATCCATACAGTTACACACACAGCTCAGCATCATCCATACAGTTACACACACACAGCTCTGCTATACACACACACACTTCCCCCCTTTCCCTCTTCCCCTTCTTCTTACCCTGTCCCAGCGCAGCATGTCCCCATTCTGGGCAGTATGTGGTGATGTCAGAAGCATGTGATCAGTCACATGATTCTGACATCACCACAGGTCCTGTAGGACACCTGGGAGAGGAGAGAGCAGTGTGGAGGCTCTCCTCTCTGGGAGATCGGGTGCAGCTCTATATCAGGGCATCACACGATCTCCATTACAGTGGTCAGGAGGGTCTGACAGTGCTGGACACTCCTGACCTTCAGTCTATAAGATGCAGGCACTTTTTAGCAAGATTATTTCTTGCTAAAAAGTTTGTCTTATAGTCCAATAATATGGTATATATTAATTTACTTCAAATTACATGGTTTTACTTGTGATTGTAAAACTCTGTTCACAACATGTCTGAGCGTTCAATACAAGGCATATTCATTGGAACTTCCATCAAGTCCGATGTATACGAGCGTAGGATGGCGGCTGTATACTAGCCATATAAACAGCAGCTAGCAAACGGCTGCTAATGCTATACAAGTGCATTGTGCACGACACAGTAAGCACAGCGATGTGCACCCCACCGAGCATCACCATACTCTATCTTTTACCAGAAATATGGAGCCGCTGCACGACTCCCTGTGGAGAGGGGAGGAGTGAGAAGCCCCAACTTGGGCGTAACATGCGTTCGTGTACATGAGACCTCAGGTGAATGGAGTTTTATTAAATACATTCTACATACCCTGGGAACTCCCCTGGCATTCATGATATAGAAAATTTAGGGTAACTAAACTTGATGTCAAAACCTTGTTTCAATAAGTGACAAAGCTATTTACTTGTGAGGGGCTTGATGCCTGGACCACTTCACCTTTCTGGCTGGCTCTGGCACTGCAGTGGCGGGTTAGGGGTGGCCCCAAAGCTTTTCTAGGTCCGCCAGGCAATGTTGAGGGGTCACCATGAGTTGCTGCTCTCTGGAAGGGATGGTAAGGGGTGGTGCACCCCAATGGGAAATAAGTCCAGAGAATCAGGGTCTTCAGTCAAGTTTCCTTTTTTAATTGAGAAATACAGGTGCAAAGCAATACAAGGGCTGACGTCTCCAATCTTCTTCCTTGCACAATAAGGGTTAATGCTGAGGAAAGGCCTGAGCTAGCTGTCCCTCTGTTTCTCAGAAGCCTGGTACCCTGTTTACAGGCAAGGAGCCTAGGGTCTATGGCACAGTATCCCCAACTCAGCTTCTTCTTCTGGTTGCTCAGTCTTCTCCAAGCTCTGTTCCCTAACTATATATCTCATACAGCTTCTACCAGTGGTTACATTTTATCACAAAAACAATGACAAGGTGTTTTCCCATAGACTTACATTGAGTCACCATAATATTCTGTGTATACAAGTTTCCAGACAGAACTTGTCATTCTAAAGATCAAGATGTCTGTTTGTCTGGTAAATAAGTCTGTTTTTCTTCTGCAAAACAATCTCTACTATAGCTAGAAAATTACTAATTTCTCTGAGAGATAGAAATACACAGTCAGAAATGTCTCTCAGTGTTCTTTAACCCTTTCTACAAGTTCATATAGATACAGTAATAATAAGAGAGAATGTATATAACAAAACACTATACAGTCATGGCCATAAGTTTTGAGAATGATATAAATGTTAATTTTTGCAAAGTCTACTGCATCAGGTTTTATAATGGCAATTTGCATATACTCCAGAATGTTATAAAGAGTATCAGCTTAACAGCAATTAATTGCAAAGTCAATATTTGCCTAGAAAATGAACTTTTTCTCCCAAAACACATTTCAACTTCATTGCAGGCCTGCCTTAAAAGAGCAGCTAACATTGTTTCAGTGATTGTTCCATTAACACAGGTGTGGGTGTTGATGAGGACAGGGCTGGAGATCAATCTGTCATGATTAAGTAAAAATCACACCACTGGACACTTTAAAAGGAGGCTGGTGCTTGGCATTATTGGTACTCTTCTGTTAACCATGGTTATCTCTAAAGAAACATGTGCAGTCATCATTGCACTGCACAAAACTGGCCTGACAGGGAAGAGTATCGCAGCTAGAAATATTACACCTCAGTCAACAATCTATCGCATCATGAAGGAATTCATGGAGAGAGGTTCCATCGTTGCCAAAAATGCTCCAGGGCGCCCAAGAAGGACCAGCAAGCGCCAGGACCATCTCTTAAAACTGTTTCAGCTTCGGGATCGGGCTAACAGCAGTGCAGAGCTTGCTCAGGAATGGCAGCAGGCAGGTGTGAGTGCATCTACACGCACTGTGAGGCGGAGACTCTTGGAGCAAGGCCGGGTGTCAAGGAGGGCAGCAAAGAAGCCACTTCTCTCCAGAAAAAAACATCAGGGACAGACTGACATTCTGCAGATGGTACAGGGAGTGGACTGCTGAGGACTGGGGAAAAGTAATTTTCGCTGATAAATCCCCTTTCCGATTGTTTGGAGAATCTGTAAAACAGCTTGTTTGGAGAAGACAAGGTGAGCGATACCACCAGTCTTGTCTCATGCCAACTGTAAAGCATCCTGCAACCATACATGTGCGGGGTTGCTTCTCAGCCAAGGGAATCGGCTCTCTCACAGTCTTGCCTAAAAACGCATCCATGAATAAAGAATGGTACCAGAATGTCCTCCAAGAGCAACTTCTCCCAACTGTCCAAAAGCAGTTTGGTGATCAACAATGCCTTTTCCAGCATGATGGAGCACCTTGCCATAAAGCAAAGGTGATAACCAATGGCTCAGGGAACAAAACATTGAGATTTTGGGTAAAAGGCCTGTAAATTCCCCAGATCTTAATCCCATTGAGAACTTGTGGTCAATCATCAAGAGACGTGTGGACAAACAAAAACCAACCAATTGTTACAAAATGCAAGCATTGATTGTGCAAGAATGGATGGCTATCAGTCAGGATTTGGTCTAGAAGTTGATTGAGAGCTGCCAGGGAGAATTGCAGAGGTCCTGAAGAACCAAGGGTCAACACTGCAAATATTGACTTGCTGCAGTAACTCATTCTAACTGTCAATAAAAGTTTTTGTTACTCATAATATGATTGCACTTGTATTTCTGTATGTGATAAAAACATCTGACAAACACACATAAAAACCAGAGGGCAACAGATCATGTGAAAATATATTTGTGTCATTCTCAAACCTTATGGCCATGACTATAGTATGTAAGTTATTGGTATCTGAACATGGCAAAGTGAAGAGGTTTTAATTTTTTATAAAATCTATTGAAACAAGAAAAAACCTATATAAATTTATCTCCATGATCATACCGACCCCAGGAATAAAGAGGAGGTTTAAATTGGAATGGAAAGTGAAAAATGTAAATACAAAGCACCATATTTGGACATTTATTCTCACTTCTCAATACATGGCATGAAATATGACATATGCTCGAAGATGGAGTCTCTGACTGAAACTGCAGAATAAGACCATGTGCTCCCACCCACCAGGGATTTATATACTCCCTAGGTCAGTTGGTAGCACTCTCCAATCAGCTTCCAGCTTGCTTTACAATATCATAGGACATATCATTGGACAATAACATTTGGCATTGTTACCTCTTGTCTTACCAGGCAGTGGCCACAGCTGCAATTACAAAGTTCTCCAGTGGTCGGCCTCTCTAACATCTTCTGACTTGGGGAGGACACTATTCGCAACTACCACCTTGCCTATGCGTTGTCAGGGGTGTTGCACATGTTATCCAGAAAACAAGCCCTAATACAGCTCTTTACATGGAAAAATAAAAAAAAGTTTTGAAAGTGGGGAGCAAAAAATGGAAACAAATGAAAAAGGGCCAAATGTGTAAGGTTTTAAAGGGAATCTGTCACCAGAGGCCCTTTTTGTAGCCTCCCCCATAGCCCCACATGCAATTAATAGTATCTCCAATTAGTTTTTATCAAAAAATTTTTCGTGGATTGAATTATAACTTATGTTAAACTTTACTTGTCTCCCTCCCAGCTGTGTCTCCTGAGCGTGTTCATCACAGAGCAGAGTCCCCCACCCCTCCTGTGTAAAATGCTCCTCTTCTTTCAATTTGAAACAAACATCCTCCCTCCTCACTCCCAAGTCACTGCTTGCCCTTTTGCTTCCTCTTCTGGGAATCTGCAGTTAGAGTGAAGGAAGAGGAACATTTTACATAGGAGGGGCGGGAACAGGGCTGGATTACAGGTTGAGCTCACATGAAGTGCACCCCGGAAACCCCACTGCTTTGCCCTTTAAGGGGTGCCCACCAAATGTGGCCGATTCAGACTGTCGGATGTCCGCCCAAAATGCCCATAAAATGTGCAGGTCCGGCTCCCCGGCTTTTCTCTGAGCCTGGTTGATGCTTTAACAGCCAGTTCAGAGAACTGAACAGTTCCCAATAGACTTGAGTCTACAGCAGACCGAGCTATAGTTATTATAGGGGGTTCTATATAGTTATTACAGTGGGCTGTATATATTTTTTATAGGGGGCTATATATAGTTATCACAGTGGGCTGCATATAGTTATTATAGGGGGCTGTATAAAGTTATTACAGTGGACTGTATATATTTGTTATAGGGGGCTGGATATAGTTATTACAGTGGGCTGTATATACAGTAGTTATTATAGGGGGCTATATAAAGTTATTATAGGGACTGTATATAGTTATCACAGTGGGCTGTACATAGTTATTATAGAGGGGTTGTATGTTATCACAATACGCTGTAAATATTTATTATAGGGGGCTGGATATAGTTATTAAAGGGGGTGGGATATATTTATCACAGTGGGCTGAATATATTTTTATTACTGGGGGAAATGTATATATATATATGTATTACCGGGGGCGGCTATATATATTTATTACTAGAAACATTTACTTTAATGAAAAAAATTGTGGGAAGGGCCCTCACCAGTCTGTGCCCAGGGCCTCCACCACCCTTAATCCGGCCCTGGCTCTTGATATTCTCTTGATGAGCTTCATCACCGAAAAGGTTTTCACATCACAGGTGTACCCTGTCAGGTTTAATAAGTGGGATTTCTTGCCTTATAAATGGGGTTGGGACCATCAGTTGTGTTGTGCAGAAGGCAGGCAGATACACAGCTGATAGTCCTACTGATCGGACTGTTAGCTGATTTTTTTCTAGCCATAATTCAAATTCTAAGTAAAGAAAAATGAATGGCCATCATTACTTTGAGAAATTAAATCTGTGCTCTGGGCTGATGAGTCCAAATTTGAGATCTTTGGTTCAAACCACTGTGTCTTTGTGTTATGCAGAAAAGGTCAACAAATGGACTCTATGGGGCTCATTTAATAAAGGCTCCGCGGACGCACTTTTGTTGGGTTTTCCGAATTTTTCCATTTTGTGCCGAATTCCGCCTTCGGACAACCCAATGGATTCAGAAATAAACACGGAATTTAAAAAACAAAATGTGTCGCAAGATCAAGCACTTACATGCACCGAGAAGAAGCAGGTGAACTCCGGCGGACCTCGGCGCAGCAGCGACACCTACTGGATATCAGGCGCACGACCTTAGTGAATCCCGGCAGACCTGAATCCTCGTCGAACAACGCGCCATGGGATTGCGACAGGACCGGGTAAGTAAATGTATATGCCTGTATAGGCATGGAGGAGGTGTGATGGTGTTGGAGTGCATTGCTAGTGATACCTTTGGGGAATTATTCAAAATTGAAGGCATATTGAATGAGCATATTTACAACAGCATCTTGTAGTGGCATGCTATTCCATCCGGTTCGCGTTTAGTTGGACCATCATTTATTTTTTAACAGGACAATGACCCCAAACACACTCCCAGGCTGTGTAAGTGCAATTTGACCAAGAAGGAGAGTGATAGGGTGCTATGCTAGATGACCTGGCCTCATCCAGATGGTTTGGGGTTAGCTGGACCGCAGAGTGAAGACAAAAGGGCAAACAAAGTGCTAAGCCTTCTCTGGGAACTCCTTCAAGACTGTTGGAAGAAAAATTCAGGTGACTACCTCTTGAAGCTCATCAAGGGAATGCCGAGAGTATGGTCAAAGCAGTAATCAAAGCAAAAGGTGGCTACTTTGAAGAACCTAGAATATAAGACATATTTAAGTTGTTTCACACTTTTTTGTTAAGTATATAATTCCACATGTGTCAATTCATAGTTTTGATGCCTTCAGTGTGAATCTACAATTTTCATAGTCATGAAAATACAAAAAAACGCATTAAATGAGAAGGTGTGTTCAAACTTTTGGTCTGTACTATAGTCATTATAAGGGACTGTATATAGTTATAGAAGGGGTGTATATTGTTATCACACTGTGCAGTATATATTTATTATAGGGGGCTGTAAATAGTTATTATAGGGGGCTGGTAGTAGTTATTAATCTAGTTATAAGTCACACTTTTGCTTTTAGATGAAGGGTTTAAACCTAGAGAAAGTGTCTACCTGGGTGTACGACTTGCTACATGGAGTGCAGTTATCTCCCTATATCCAACCTATTGTGCCAGTGGCCCCCACTAGCCTTCTAAGGGGAGCCCGTCAAAGTAGGGTTATGCCAGCTTCATTTGTATAGAATTTTGGGCCTATTCCACATGTTGTTTGTGACATTTGAAGCATTCATGTCAATGTAGTTAAGAGTTGTTCAAACTGGGATTGTTGCAGATTACTAAAGATTAAAACGTGATGGCAGCACTCCTACTGTGAGTTGCATGTATTTACCTGGTAGGCAGTTGTCATCTTTTTAGGGGCTTGCAAGCGCCATTTTCTATGCGTGTCCATAGAAGCTTGACAGTGGGGATTAAAAATGGCAGCTTCCAGAGGCATAAAAATACAAAATGTTTTGCTGGCAGGTGTGGCTGTCTCACTGCTTATTCTAGCTCTGTAGCTCTTCAAGGAAGCAGGGGAGATGCTGTGCGCTGGGGCAGTCATCTCCAGGTTCATGGAAACCCCAGGAGGTGTAATGGCTTGTGCCAAGAAAGCTAGGCTTAGGGAAGATTTAATGTGTATAAAAGAAAAAAGTCGGGCATCATGTTCTTTCGCGGGGGACCAGATAGCCGTCCCCTTTAATCCTGCAGACAAATATGTTTTCGGAGCATAATAACGACAGGACAAGTCGCAATGTAGAAGTCCCTTACCTCAGGGGACAGCCATCTGGTCCCATGCAAAAGGGCATGATGCACAACTTTTGTGCTTTGAGCATTATGGTCTGCTATGTGCTTTAAATCTTCCGTAAGCCTAGCTTTCTTGGCACAAGTCTTTAATCTTCCTGGGGTTTCCATGGACCTGGAGATGACTGCCTCAGCGCAAAGCATCTCCCATTGCTTCCTTGAAGAGCTGCAGAGCTTGAATGAGCAGTCAGACAGCCACAGCTGCCAGCAGAACAGGGCTCTTTATGATGTCATGTTCATCACGCTTTAATCTTTTGCAATCTGCATCGATCCCAGTTTGAATAACTCTTAACTACATTGACATGAATGTTTCAGATGTCACAAAACACATGTGGGATTGGCCCAAAATGCTATACAAATGAAGCTGGCATAACCCTACTTGGGCAGGTTCCCCTTAGAAGGCTAGTGGGGGACACTGCCACAATAAGTTGGATGTAGGGAGCTAACTGTACTCCATGAAGCAAGTCATACACCCATGTAGACGGTTCCACTATATGTAGACCTTTCATTCCAAAGCAAAAGCGTGAAATTTAACTGGATTAATAAAGACTGGTGTTTAGCAGACAGGAGCAAGTGGCCAAGGTTGATACTACTTTGCATTGAAAAAGCTGGGAGTGGGGGCGTCTAGATTGTGACTTGCCCTGCCGCAATTATGCTCTGAAAACATATTTGTCTGCAGAAGTAAAGGGGACGGCCATCTGGTTCGATGCAAAAGAACGTTATGCAAGACTTTTTAGCAATATGGTCTGCTATGCGCTTTAAATCTTTTCTAAGTCTAGCTCTCTTAGCAGAAGCCATTACTCCTCCTGGTGTTGCCATAAACCCGGAGATGAATGCTGCAGTGCAAAGCATCTCCCATTGCTTCCTTGAAGAGCTAAATAGCTTGAATGAGCAGTGAGAGTCACAGCTGCCAGCAGAACTGGGCTCTTTATGATGTCATGGTCCCAGTTTCCAAGGGACCCAATTGTGACACGTACAGTGTTCCATGGGATGCAAACTGACCTCATGTTTTTTCTGTGGGCAGTCATTTTGTATTTTTCTGCCTCTGGGAGCGCCCATTTTGAATCCCCACTGCCAAGCTTCTATAAACATGCTCAGAAAATGTCGCTTGCAAGCCCCTAAAAAGAAGATAACTGCCTACCTGGTAAAAAGATGCAGCATACAGCAGGGGTGCCACTATCACGTTTAATCTTTGGTAATCTGCATCAATCCCAGCTTGAGCAATTCTTAATTACATTGACATGAATGTTTCAGATGTCACAAAAAATCTATGTGGAATTGGCTGAAATTGCTCTACAAAAGGATCTGGTATAACCTTACTTGGATGGATTACACTTAGAAGGCTAGTGGGGGACAATGGCACAATAAGTTGGATGTAGGGAGCTAATTGCTCTCCATGAAGCAAGTCGTACACCCAGGTAGACACTTCTCCTATATGTAGACCTTTCATTCCAAAAGCAAATGTGTGACTTTTAACTGGATTAATAAAGACTGGTGTTAAGCAGATAGAGGCAAGCGGCCCAGGCTGATGCTACTTTGCATTGAAAAAGCCGGGGGTGGGGACGTCTAGATTGTGACTTGCCCTGCCGCTATTATGCTCTGAAAACATTTTTGTCTGCAGGATTAAAGGGGACGGCCATCTGGTCCCATGCAAAAGAACATGATGCACGACTTTTGTTCTTTATACAAGCTGGCCCTACGTGGACGGGTTCCACGTAGAAGACTAGTGGGGGACACTGGCACAATAAATTGGATGGAAGGAGCTAACTGCACTCCATGAAGCAAGTCGTACACCCAGGTACATGCTTCCCCTATATGTATACTGTCACGGGTGCTCCCACGATCCATGTCGCGGACCCGTGCTCCGCTGCCTGCCGGTCCCGTCTCCCTGCCCTGGTGTGTCCTGTCTTCCAGCGTTTCCAGAGGCCTCCGTGTCTCCTGTCTCCAGCGTTCCCATACGCTCCTGGTGTTCCTGTCTCCAGCGTTACCAGGGTACCTCCGTGTGCTCCTGCCATCCTGTGTCAAGTCTTCAGTTTGCCTCCTTGCTTCTTGCTGTGCCTCCCAGGGTTCCAGTCCAGCGGTGTCTGCAGTCCATGCCAGCGTTACCAGTGTTCCTCTGTGGTGCTGCTGTCATCCCAGGCTTGGACTGTTTCCTGCACATCCCTGTACCTTGGCTGCCATCGTGGGCCCTTATACCATCTCCCGCGGTGGTACAGAGGGTCCACTGGTCCACAGACTCCTCCCTCCAGGCTCTTCCCATAGAGACTTTTATTTCTGTTGTCTGTGTGACCCGTTACAGTAAGATCTGGCCATGGACTCCGCCAAGGCCATGGATCCCATCATGGACTGTTCCAAAGACCCATACCAGTTGCTGACAGATGTTCTCGCCCAGCAATCTCATCTGATTTTTTCTTGGGGAGAGGATCTGAGCAGGGTTGCCACTCTGCTCCAACAGCTGCTAGACTCCCGGCTACCACAGGCTCCAATCCTGCAGCTTCCCAGTGCTGCTCCGGCTTTCCAAGAGCCACTCCAGCCTGCCTCCATGCCTCAAAAGCTGTTTGATTGCCAGCAACCACAAGTCCGGCTTCCATGTCGGCTTCACTTGGCTCCGGTGTTCCAAAAGCCGGCCGCCGTGCTTCCTCAGCTTCCAAGCTCTTATACAGTTTTCCAAGAACCACTCCAGCCAGCCGCAAAGCTTCCACCGCTTCAAAGTTCTCCTCTGGCTTTTCCAGAAGCTGCTGCAGAGCCTCCGGCCTTCCCAGAGGTCACTCCAGTGTCTCCACCAACCTTCCCAGAGGTCGCTCCAGTGTCTCCACTGGCCTTCCCAGAGGTCGCTCCAGTGTCACCACCGACCTTCCCAGAGGTCGCTCCAGTGTCTCCACCAGCCTTCCCAGAGGTCGCTCCGGTGTCTCCACCGGCCTTCCCAGAGGTCGCTCCAGTGTCTCCACCGGCCTTCCCAGAGGTCGCTCCAGTGTCTCCACCGGCCTTCCCAGAGGCTGCTCCAGTGTCTTCACTGGCCTTCCCAGAGGCCTCTCCGGCCTCCGGCTTCCAAGAGCCGCTCCAGCGTCCGCAGCTTCCTAAAGCTGTTCCAGCTTTCCAAGAGCTGCTCCTGCCAGCGCAGCTTCCCAGTGCTGCTCCGGCTTCCAAAGAGCCACTTCAGCCTCCAGTTGTACTGCTTGCAGATGAGTCTATGCAAGTTTGTCCTGTTTCTGCTTTTCTACTTAGGTGTTCCGTCACCAAGATGAATTGGAGGAGGCGAAAGAAGAGGCTGAAGAAGAAGAGAAGAGGGGCCCTAAAGGGGGGGTATTGTCACGGGTCCATGTCGTGATCCATGTCGCGGATCGCGGGTACACCCGTGCTCCGCTGCCTGCTGGTCCCCGTCTCCCTGCCCTCACTTACCTCTCCTGGCTCCTGTCTGTGCTCCGGCTCCCGCCGTGTAGGCCGCACGTCTCCTTGCCTGCAGTCGCACGCTCTCACCACTAGAGGGCGCGAGCGCGGACTTCTCAAGTCACAGACTCTTCCCATAGAGACTTTTAGTTCTGTTGTCTGTGTGACCCAAAACCCCACTTCTTTTTATGCGCAACCCCACAGGTGGACCCCTGTCAGTGCAGCAGAGATGGAGAAGTACTTGTGCATAGTACTTTTTATGGGACTGGTCAAATAGCCCGCTATCAAGGACTATTTGAGCACAGATGAACTGTACCACACCTGATTTGTATACTCCAAAGAGGCACATATCAGTAGATGAGTGCCTGGTATATTTTTAAAGAGAGATGTCAGTTCCTGCCCAATAAGAGGGCAAGGTATGGCGTGAAGATGTACAAGCTGTATGAGAGTTCAGCAGGGTACACTTTTAGGTTCAGGCTATATGAAGGGAAGGACTCTACAATAGTGCCCCCAGAATGCCCCCCTTCCTGTGTATTGCTGGAAAGATAAGGAAAATTAGGAATGTTAGGAAAAATCAGAGAGGTCTCCCGAGGTTTCTGCTAGGGGAAAGGCTCAGGAAGCACGAGAGCCGAGCACTAAGCAGCTACTCAGTATTGTGTGTTCGAAATCCGGAAGTCTCGTCTGACACGGTCCCCATTAATACCTCACCATTCCTTAGTGTATTCCTGTATAGCATATAACACGGTGCATCATCTTAAAACCACGGACCAACATCAATCCGGACAGTAAGGAATAATAGGGTGGATCTCACCAGTCTTCGGTACGTCGTCTCCTGGTCAAGCGGTACTGGTCCGGAGATACAGGACCTACTGTATCAAGCTCTACGATCGGTTAGTATACTGACCCCGCAATATTGCTCCCGTTCGGGAGTCCCAGTACTGTTCCTTATAGACCCTGTTTGTCCCTAATATATAATGGGTGTGACGCACTCATCAGGGGAATAAAGTAATGTAGTGGAATATGTAGCCTTGATACTAAGCATGGCTGCAAAAGCTCGACATCAAGGGGTTAGCTATATCGCCTAGGTGTGCTCTAATTCTTCTCCTAAACTCACAGAATGTTTTGCCCACGGATTCCATTTTACATTCACAGACTACTCTATAGATTACTCCTACAGTTAATGAACTGTTTAATCATGTAGGAGTTCCCAGTGACTGATGATGTGAAGGACTTGCATCTCTTCATATAGGGACAGGCTACACATCCACTGCACCCAAAATTGCCTGTGACATTCATTTTGTCCAGCCAAGTCTGGTCCAGATGTTGCCTGAAATAACTGTGAACAAGCCTGTCCTTCAGTGAACGTCCTTTCTATAGGTTACTGTTGGATGCGAGCTGATGGCATTTTTCAGATCTGGGTCCATCATCAATATGTCCCAATGCTTATCCAAAACCCTTTTTGCAGCCTCACCCCCATTGTTAAATGTGGTGATTAGCCTAATAGTTTTTTCCTCTTTCTTTATCACCTGTTTTTTTTGCTGTTAAAAGGTGACTTCAGTCATTCTTAAGGGCATCCTGGAAAGCTGTTCTAAGAATTTTGTCTGGATAGCCTCTTTCCAGGAATCTATGACGTAGATCCCTGACTTGCTTGAGGAATAGTTCTGTGGTGGAACAATTCCTACTGAGGCGTAGGTATTGCCCCTTGGGGATGCCATGCCTCAGGGATAATGGGTGGCTACTTTCCCATCTTAAAAGTGAGTTGGTAGAGGTTGTTTTACGATAAACCTCGGTGAGTATGGTGCCCTCACTATTCTTAGTTTCTACAATAGGGTCAGTTTTTACGGGTTTCAACTGTTCTGGTCCTTAAGGACATCTACAAATGTTTCATTATGCCAAAAAAGATAAAATAATGTAAAATGTGTGTGCTCCAAATGATATTCTCTTCTGAATCCTGCAGATGGTTCATCCTGTAGACTATTGCCACACATGGGGTATTACCATACCTGTATTTTCCAGCAGAATGATTTTTTTTAGATTAAAACACAATTTTACTCTGCACCATTTACTTGGCATTACATTTTGGCCAGCATGTTGGGGGTTAAAATGCTCACCAAAACCCCATAAATTCTTTGAGGGGTCTAGTTTCCAAAATGGTTTATTTTCTCGGGGGTTTCTATTGCACTGGTTCCTCACAGGGCCTGCAAACATGACATGGCACTCCAAATCCAAACATGTGAAAACAGAGATCCAATAGCTAAATTTCACTCCTTCCGTTCTCATCCCTTCTGTGTGCCCAGCCTGTCAATTATTGGCACATGTGTGGTATTGCCGTACTCAGGACAACCCGCAGAATGATTTGGGGTCTTTGTCTAAAGTGGCTTGGGTTGGTCACAATATATTAGGCACTAAAATGACATTTTTGAGATAAAAACACAATTCTTACCTTGCACCATTTACTTTGCATTAGATTTTGGCCAGCATGTTGGGGGTTAAAATGCTCACCACAACCCCAGATAAATTATATGACAATAATCTTAATCAGAAAATTTCAAATCCATTTTGTTTGCTTCCAGAGAAAAAAATAACAGACTTCTCAAATGCTGATTTGAATAGGTCGAGATGATAGGTTCATAAATTGGTGTTACTTGTGGGGGTATATAGCACAGAAGCCTTTATATGGCACTTCCAAACTGAATTGTACACCAAAAGTGTAGCATTTTTCAAATTTCTTGAAAATCTGAGAAGTTGCTACTAAAATTTGAAACCTTCTCACATTCATAAAAAAAATGGAGATGTAAGACAAATTATGAAAATAAAAAGAAGACCAATGGCAAAAGGTTTCTTTGAAACTTTGAAAATTTTAATTTTTTTTCAAATTTTTCCTAAATTGTTGAATTTTTACCCCCCAAAAAAGAAACTGATCACCAAAATGATACTACTAACATAAACTACAATGTCTCACGAGAAAACAATCTCAAAATCACAGGGATATCTTAAAGTGTTGAAAAGTTTCTACCATAGGAAGAGACACTGGTCAAATTTTCAAAAAAAAAGGTCTGAGCCTTAACTTACAAACAGGCTGCGTAGTTAAGGGGTTTAAAGGGGGTTGGATATATATTTATTACTGGGGGAAATGTATATATATATACATATATATGTATTACTGGGGCATGTATTTATTGCTAGCAACATTTACTTTAATGAAAAAAATTGTAAGGAGGGCCCCCACCAGTTTGCGCCACCTAAACCCGGCCCTGGGTGGGGGACTCAACTCTGTGATGAACACAGCCAGGTAATACAGGGGACACAGCTGGCAGGGAGTCGGGTAAAGTTTAATATGTTTTCATTTCATCCATAAATTACAGAATTTTGATAAAAACTGTTTGGGAATATGCTATTAAGTGCTTGTGGGGGCATGTGGGAGGCTAAAAAGGGGTCTTTGGTTCCCTTTAAAGTCCACAGAATATACAAAAGTAGGAAACCACGCGGGACTATTGATTTGTGTTACAGTCCTCATCACATGCACCAATCATCAATAAGTGCTTTTTCCAATTTTAAGAACAAAGGTAAGGTAAGAAAAAAAAAGGAAAAAAAGTATGACGTGCACTACAAATACAGTAAATAACTTTTCTCCTTATTTTTCCATGTATTTTTCCCCTCTCATCATGTGGATAGACTATGCTTCACACACATAACAGGGTGCAATAATATAGGCTTTCAACAGGTGGTGCTCTGTTACTCTTACAATGGTAATTAAAAGATAAAAGATTCTGCTTTTTTCTCTTTTATTAGGAATGCATACTTACAATAGGGAGATATAATACAAGTTCACAGAACCAGCATGAGAAAAAAACATTTAAGGGAAATTTATCATATGCCTGTGCCCTTCCACTTTGCCGTCAGTGGCATAGCTACAAAAGTAATAGCAATTTCTTGTACTGTGCAAGAAATTTGCAACTGTGTCAGTGCTTCTATGTCAGAAACTGGCCGCCTACGACTCACACGAATGTGAGGGTCCACATTGATTGTCTGGAATAATGTAGAACTGGTTTTTATGATTTCTTTAAGTAAATAAATTATGACAAAGAAAGCGCTACGTAATTTGATGGCGCTATATAAATAAAGATTATTATTATTATTATTATAATAAACCTTGGGACACACCTTTAATCATTATATGTTTAATAAAGAAAGGGGCTGGCCTACCAAGCTAAAAGAGAAGCACACAAGGATTATGGGAAGAAGAAAGGAGGAGTTAGTCTGTTGCAGGATGATGTAAGAGGAGACAGGCAGGAGATCTTAGGCGATCTGAGGAGCCAGGCTGAAACAGAGGCCGAGTGAGTTAGCACAGACAGAAAAGTTCAGTACATATGAGGAGCAATTGAGACAGTTAACGTTCAAGTACAAGTGTGAAGTCACGTCAAGAACAAGTGTGGGCACTGCCATCACCACAAGGCAAGTGACCTTCTCTATCCATCCCCAAGGAGCCAGCTCTAGTCAAGAAGGGTTAAACATCACGCTGACCCACAGCACCTATCTCCCAGGGGCCCAAATCAACGATCATCCCAAGTGGCATCACGTACTTTCCCCCCCTTTTTCCCCCCTTTTAGTGAGCACTGTATGTGGCGGCCCCTCTTGCCCCAATTTGTAAAGAACCTCGGCCTAAGGGGAAGGGGTGCTACATTAACCCTCACAATGATATTACAGGTGTCACTTCAGCATTCCGGCAGTAGGTGGTAGCAATGGGTAACATATGAGTGGAATTACAGAGGTACGATTCCCAATGGTAACGAGGAAGAGCTGGTCAGACTCTTCCAGCTTACCAGGTGGCTAACTGGCAATAACTTCAAGTACTGACCTATACAGCATTTTTTATTATTGTATTTTTTCTATTTCTTTGTTTTTTTAATGTTATGTTATTATTTCAAGAACTTTCCCTAGCCCACTGAAGACAGGGCAACTGCCCTGTTATTCACACCATTTTAGTCATTATAAACGCTATTTTCCAGCATTTTTGGCTGTTAAAATTAGGGTCCCCATTGACTTCAATGGGGTTCATGTTCGGATCGAAGTTCGGCACAATATCTGGGTCCCAAACTGATTTTTGTCAGCAAATTCAAACTCTTCGATGATGAATTTCAACCAACCCGCTCAATTTTATTCTCCATGAAATAAAAATCCAGGTTCAACTCTGGTCTGCTGTATTGTTAATTATAAGCTGTGACCCTCAGGCACTGTGAAAACTTTGTGAACACACCCGAAAAAGCTCTATGACATTGACCACGGGATTTACAACTCCTTTGTTAGAAACATGTATTGTCCATAGGTAAATTTCTCCACCTTGTATTTGCTGCCGCGGAAACCATTAGAAATGGGCTTGTTTGACCAGGAGAATCCCCCACTATTAGCCCAGTGATAGTTGGCATGCTATGGATTTAAAGACCACAACACAACTTACTTTGCACTGCAGATGCAGCATGTTGATGGAATTTGTATTCGCATACTCTATCCTGCAACTGAAAATTGCCCTAGACTGCCTTCCTACAATTACACATATGCTAATCCTCTGCAGTCTTGTAACATGTGTCTCCAACTTCCAACAGGTCTAAGCCATACAGTTTCTGTGGCAGTCATTAACCCCTTAATGACCGCCGTATCGGATTTTTACGAGGTCATTAAGGGTACTT
Organism: Engystomops pustulosus; assembly: GCA_019512145.1. Taxonomy (NCBI): domain Eukaryota; kingdom Metazoa; phylum Chordata; class Amphibia; order Anura; family Leptodactylidae; genus Engystomops; species Engystomops pustulosus. The sequence continues at coordinate 81,593,088 of CM033646.1, read as the reverse complement.
CTTCTGATGCGACGCCTTTCTACGGCGGTGTGTCAGAAGAAGATTTTGGGACACCGGGTCTTGCTGGTGCCGGTGTCGGGCTGTGATATCATAGCCCAGACCCGGCACTAACACCCGGGATCGGAAAAATAAAGTATATAAAACACAGAAAACGTACATATTTGGTATCACCGCGTCCGTATTAATCTGTACAATAAATTTCAATCAATATTGAACCCGCTCGGTGAACGACAATAAAAAAAACACACGAAAAACTTACCATAATATACAATTTTTCATCAAACACCATCACAAAAAATGTTCTAAAAAGTGATCAAAAAAAGCTACGCTCCCTAATATGATACGACTGAATAGAACAACAATTTACGCAAAAAATAAGCCCTCAACCAGATCTGACAACAGAAATATACAAAAGTTATGGCCCTGAAAAGTTGTCAATAGTAAAAACAATGTGATTTTCTCCAATATTGGTTTTGCTCAGTAAAATTGAGCAAAGATAAGAAAAACTATATAAATGAGGTATCACCGCAATCGTAGTGAACCAGAGACTAAAGATAAAATATTATTTTTACAAAAAGTGCTAAAAATCCAAAATAAAAATTGATTATTTTGTTTGTGTCCCCCTTGAAATAGTTAATAAAATCTCATGAATAAGCTATAGACCCCCAAAATGAATTATCTATACATTGTATCTAGAGATGAGCGAACATACTTGTCCGAGCTTGATGCTCGTCACCCCAGCAAGACACTGTCACCTGTCCCCAGTCTCGGCAGAGTAATGCTGATCTTTACAGAAAGATGGTGTGGGAGTACGTAGCTGACCATAACATTGTCCTAAATGATCACACAGCTCCCTACAACTATTGGGTTTCAAAGCTGGACATGTGGCATGAACTGGCGCTGCATGTTCTTGCCTGCCCTGCCGCTAGCGTGTTGTCTGAGCAGGTTTTCAGTGCAGCTGGTGGCATCATCACCGATAAGCGTACACGCCTGTCGACTGATATCGCTGACAGGCTGACGCTTATCAAGATGAATAAAGCCTGGATTTCTCAGAATTTCCATTCTCCACCAGGTGAAAGAAGCTCAATCTGAATAATGTATGCACTCCTCCTCCTCATTTTCCCCCTTCTCCTCCTCTTTGTACATTAAAGCAGAGGAAACTGGCTATATTTTGCCAGGGCCAACTGGCTGTAGCTATAGTACCCTATGTATATAATTTGTCTGGAGGGCCACCTACCCGGTCCTCTGTTTTAAACAATTTTTGGGATTGCCAAATACAAGTACTCTATGTATTTAATTTTTCTGGAGGGCCACCCGCCCGGTCCTCTGGTTTGAAAACTTTTTTGGACTGCCACATACAAGCACTATCCAAATTTAATTGTCTCCATAGCAGCCTACACACATCGTCTTTATAGCTACCTCCACACGTTGTCTCCATTGCTACCTCCACACATCATCTCCATAGCTGCCTCCCAAATTCGTCCATATAGCTGCCTCTATTCATCGTCCCCTTAGCAAACGAGCTGTGTCAGGCAGAATTTTGGGTTGTTTTCATGGTTTCCACATCAAACTTGTTAACTTTGTCGCCACCCTGCTGTGTTATCCACAAAATATACTGCCAAACTTTTATCATTTACCGATATTATTTCAGCGCTTCTTGCGCATCTGTTTAAATTCCCCTTACCCACCATAACCAAGCCAATTACTTATAAGAACAGTACTACACTTGGCGCGTACTTCGGGACATAGGAGGGGAGAGTAGGCGAGCAGGCAGCTTGTCAGCAATGACAGGGGTACGCTTACAAGGGCCTTGCCAGTTTTATGCACCCCAGCAAGACATGTCACCTGTCCCCAGTCTCGGCAGAGTAATGCTGATCTTTACAGAAAGATGGGTGGGACAGTACGTAGCTGACCATACACATTGTCCTAAATGATCACACAGCTTCCCTACAACTATTGGGTTTCAAAGCTGGACATGTGGCACGAACCTGGCGCTGTACGCCTTGGAGGTCTGCCTGCCTGCGCTAGCGTGTTGTCTGAGCAGGTTTTCAGTGCAGCTGGTGGCATCATCAACGATAAGCGTACAGCCTTCGACGGATATCGCTGACAGGCTGGAACGCTTATCAAGATGAATATAAAGCCTGGATTTCTCAGAATTCCCATTTTCCACCAGGTGAAAGAAGCTCACATGAATAATGTATGCACTCCTCCTCCTCATTTTCCCCCTTCTCCTCCTTTGTACATTAAAGCAGAGGAAAACTGGCTATCTATATTTTGCCAGGGCCAACCTGGCTGTAGCTATAGTACCCTATGTATATAATTTGTCTGGAGGGCCAACTACCCGGTCCTCTGTTTTAAACAATTTTGGGATGCCAAATACAGGTACTCTATGTATTTAATTTTCTGGAGGGCCACCGCCCGCCCGGTCCTCTGGTTTTGAAAAAACTTTTTTGGACTGCCACATACAGGCACTATCCAAATTTAATTGTCCATAGCAGCCTACACACATCGTCTTTATAGCTACCTCCACACGTTGTCTCCATTGCTACCTCCACACTCATCTCCATAGCTGCCTCCCAAATTGTCCATTAAGCTGCCTCTATTCATCGTCCCATTAGCAAACGAGCTGTGTCAGGCAGAATTTTGGGTTGTGTTCATGGTTTCCACATCAAACTTGAACTTTGTCGCCACCCCTGCTGTGTTATCCACAAATATACTTGCCAAAACTTTTTATTTACCGATATTATTTCAGCGCTTCTTGCGCATTTTTTTAAATTCCCCTTACCCACCATAACAAGGCCAATTACTTATAAGAACAGTACTACACTGATCTTATAAAAAGGTTATAGAAGTGCTGTTTGTGTAGCCCCTCGCCTGCCTTTGAAAATTATATTTTTCAAAGTAAACGCTTCTGGCCCCAGGCCCATTTTGGGTGGGGAGGAGCCGGAGAGGAGACAGGGGCTTGGACAGGCGAAAGCTCGACTGGCAGCGGACCGCCAGCTCCATCCAAGATTAGACAGCCTCAGAGGCATCCTTGCATGCTGCCCCGTAATGTTTCCTTGTCCATTTCGCACTCCACGATCCCCACAGCGTCCACGAATGTCTCCATGCGCAACTTTTAACTGTCTATACCCCAGAGCTGGACGCGCAAGAGGAAATACAGCACATCATCCCCTTATCAAACGAGCTGTGTCAGGCAGAATTTTCAGGGTGTTTCACCAGATTACATAATGGAAACTCCGGCCCCATCGGTCGCCGGCCATGTTGAAGACTTGAAGTTGCAATCATAGCAGCGCATATGGATGCCCCATACTGTCGCATCTTAATCATGGAACCATTTCCGAAAAAAAACAAAAAATAGAATCGCTATACATTCAATTATTCCTAGAGGAAATATTCAAACGACCCCACCTGCTTTGAAAATTATAATTTTTCAAAGTAAACGCTTCTGCCCCAGGCCTAACTTTGGGGGGGAGGGATCAGGAGAGAACAGGGGCGTGGACAGGCGAAAGCTCGCCTGGCACGTGGACCGCAGCTCATCCCAAAGATTAGGCAGCCTCAGAGCATCATGCAATGCCCCCTGTGTTGCTGTCCATTTCGCCTCACTATCTCCACATCCCACCAATGTCTCATGCGCAACTTTCAACTGTCTATACCCCAGACGCTGGAGCACAAGAGGATACACAGCGCACATCTCCCCTTATCAAACGAGCTGTGTCAGCAGAATTTTCAGGTGTTTCACCAGATACATAATGGAACTCGGTGCATCTGTCGACGCCATGCTGGAGACCTGAAGTTTCAATCATAGAGCAGCGCAATATAGATGCCCCATACTGTCGCTCTTAATCATGGAAGTCGTCTCCATGGCTGCCTCCACATGTCGTCCCCTTATCAAACGAGCTGTCAGGCTAATTTTTAGGGTATTTCTAAGATATACATACGTTATGGAACTTGGTCACTATTTCGCCACCATGCTGTGTTATCGACTAAATATACCTTCAACCTTTTATTCACATAGGAAATCATTTCAGCGCTTCTTGCTCACCTCCTTTGGTTCCTTTCTGCCGCCTTAATCAGGCAAAATACTGATACATACAGTGCTACACGTTATCCTTGCCAAAAGGAATTTTTTAAATTGGTTTGAAGCCTGAGTCCATTTGGGGTATGTCGCCATGCCACTCTCTAACCTGCGGCTGCTGCCGCTGCCTCTGCATGCCGTCTTCTATAGTGTCAGGGTCAATTATTGGATTTTTTAGATGCTATCTAGTCTCATTCGGTCACTCTGTCATGGCCATGCTGTTGCCCATAATTTTGGCATAATGGTGCGATTAAGCAGCCTCAGAGGCATCCATGCATGCTGCCCCTGCTGTTTCCTGTCCATTTCCGTGGTGTTTCCATCATTTTCTGAGGTTCCCAGGTGTTTGGCCAAGCTTCCCTGTGCAGACCCTTGGTCCCCTTGAAAAATGCTCGAGTCTCCCATTGACTTCAATGGGGTTCTTTATTCGAGACAAGCACTCGAGCATTGGGAAAAGTTTGTCTCGAATAACGAGCACCCGAGTATTTTAGTGCTCGCTCATCTCTATTTTTGACCATTTTCTTTTTGGGCAAAATTAATGTATTGTGGAAAAAAAATTACAGCTTGTATATTACACCTTCATTTTGTTTTAACCCTTGTGAAACATCTAAAGGGTTAACACACTTCTTAAAGTTTAGTTTTCACACACTGAGTGGTGGAGTTTTTAAAATGGCATAAGTTACAGGGGTTATACTGCTATTTAGGGTTCTCAGACTCACATAAAGCTGAGGAGGTGCCTCTAAATAAGCGTTTTGGCGATTTTCATAAAAATAAGAAAAATTGCACCTACAATTCTGAACCTCCTCACAACCTAGAAAAGAGTGAGGAGGCATAAAAAGCCATGCCAATATAAAGCAGACATTTGAGGAATATTAGCTATAAAGTTACTCGGGTGCTATGACTATATGCTTGAATAACTAAACAAAAAAGATATCATCAAAATTTTTCTATTACTTTCCAGTACAATGTGTGAAGAAAAAACAATCTCAAAATCCCCTGGATATTTTAAAGCATTACAAAGTTATACCTCCTATAATGGCAAATTTTAAAAATCAGGCCTGGTGTTAAGGACCTAAAATGGCTTAGACCTGAAGGGGTTACTCAACCTACCCAAAACATATTGCAAAGTTAGTGTAGGTGATAACCACTAGGTGACTAACATCTCGTAATCCGTATGGTGGCATAGTTACTGTATACTGTATACCTATGGATGAAAAATTACAAAGGGAAGAAAAAATATTAGAAGGCTCACATCAATCTTAAAAGAATATTACCACAAAGACAAGTTTCTTAAATGTACCAAGGATAACAAAATAACACATTCTCTAATTAACTGTTATTAATAAAAATACAGCATCTTACAGATATAATTTCAACCTGTCTCAATCAGTCCTGGTGTACACAATTTCAGTTGCCCATAGACACGTGCCTGTAACTTCTGACTTCAGGGTCGGCAGCCATCTTGCCTCTGTCTCTGCTCCCTGCACTGTATCCCCGCCCCCTGCAGTCTAGCATGGAGCTCACTCACTGATGTATACTGGTACATAGAATCTGCGGTCCTGACGGCAGCAGCAGCATGGGAAGAACTACAAGCTACAGACAGCAAAGTTGTTTATCTGGGGAGGCACAGCAGGAGGGCACATCATATCTAGTGTGTTGTATAGCAGAGATATAGTATGAGAGCTGACAGTGTGTAATAGGCATCTAATGGATCTCATCATCTCTGATCTGTCTCATCTCTCTTTCTATGTGTCATATACAGGCGGTCCCCTACTTAAGGACACCCGACTTACAGACGACCCATACTTAAAGACGGACCACCCTGCCCAATGTGACCTCTAATGAAGCTCTCTGAAAGCTCTGGTATAGTCACAGGCTGCAATGATCAGCTGCAAGGTGTCTGTAATGAAGCTTTATTGATAATCCTTGGTCCCATTAAAGCAAAAAATTTTGAAACTCCAATTGTTACAGGGACAAAAAATGTTTTTGTCTGGATCGACAATTATAAAATATACAGTTTCGACTTACATACAAATTCAACTTAAGAACAAACCTATGGACCCGATCTTGTACGTAACCCGGGGACTGCCTGTACTAGTATATTGTTCAGAAGCTAAATGCAAGTGGATATAAACCTGTGCCCTGATAATCTAAGCACATTTTCTGCTATCAGAACTAGATGGATCATAATGTGTCTGCTTAGAGAGCCCTGAAATTTTGCACTGACCAGCCTAGGGAGCGACAGGAGCTAAACAAGCAATAAAAATCAGTAAAATTGTGAAGTAAAGGGTTAAAAATTATCTTGTGTTAACATCCCTATGGGATTGTGTTAACATCCCTATGGGATTGAGATTTGAGAATTTTCATTCATGGCAAACCCCCTTCAAGGAGAGATATATTGTAACAAAAACAATAACCCTAACCACAAATACATATTGTATTTACAGTAAAAGTTAAACAACTTCCTGCCATAGAGCAGTAAATGTCGGGGCTTAACCACTTCACGACTGGGGCGCCGGCCAAATTTCACCGTCGGTAAATGCTGCAATGTAATAGGGGGACTTATTGTTTAATCCCTAATTCAACATTCCACGATGGGGGGAGGAGTTGTGACTTTTTACTGCATTGTTTAGGGATTTTTATACATTTCTATAATGAAAAATAAGGGAATGAATACAATTTTTCGGGTTTTTAATGTGTTTTCTCGTCTTATTTTTTGGCTAATACTTTGCTCGTATGACGCGATTTACCTTTGCCCCAAACTTCTCCCCCTCTGCCCATTTCAGAGGAATACGGCTCCCCCATCACACACAGTGACAGGTATATCAACTATTCCAACGCAATAGCTTAGATACAGCAGCTCAGCTCTATGTATGGTAGATACCTCTATAATGGCAGCTTAGATACAGCACCCTTAGTCTGTCCTCTCCCCTCCTGGTGAAGGTGCGCTCTCTGGAGTATGAGAGGCTTGGCACGGGGAGGGCCTCTTTCCTTTGGAGGGGGTTCTCCTTTAGTGTCCCTTAGTCTGTCATCTCCTCTCCTGGTGTTGGGCTGATGCTGCACAGTAGATTTTTGTTTTGTGTTCTGGGCATGTAGTGATGTTGGGCTTGCAGGCATCGAACCTGGGCTTTATGTGGTTTGGATTTATGTTGTTCAGGTTTTATTTGTATTCTGTTTTCTTCAAGTCATGTTGTAATTAGTGTATATATTGTATATAGTGGGGTTTGGGACATAGCATTAGGTTGGGAGGGGGGTGATGGTGGTGGGATTTTGGGACTTATGAACTGACCTTGGGCACTGGTCTGGACTACTTAACGCAAACTTTGGACGTTAGACCAGTGTCTGGGGGAAGGGGAGGGTGCGGGCGAGGGATTTAGTTTAGTGTAGTGTATAGTGTATTCTGTGTTTGTTATTATATTTAGGGTGGGTTTATGTATATTTAGGTTTATTTGTGGGTGTGGCTTGTCTTTGTTTATTGGTTTAGGTTGTGATAATCGGTTGGGTGGGGGTTGTGGTATTAGGTGTTCATTTCAGTGTATTTTAAGTTATTGTTTTTGCTAGGTGTGAATGTGGACCAGCAGGTAAGATATTGTTTGTATTTAGTATATATTATGTTAGGTTTGTGTTATGTTTTTCACTTTTATATAAAATAAAAGATCTACAGGATGTAACTCAGGATCAGTACAGGATAAGTAATGTCATGTATGTACACAGTGACTGCACCAGCAGCAGAATAGTTCGTGCTGGATCATTCTGCTGTGAACTGCTGACGGGTGTGGTTGTCTGTGACTGAGCTCCTGCACCACCTGGTGGAAGACCAATCCACCCAGGCCTGCTCTCTCCTCCCCAGGGAGGGAGTAGGTTTCTGGGATGAGTGAGCCAGGAAAATCCCAGGCTTCTGCCTCCCGGACCAGGCCGGCGGGGGGCAGGAGAAGCCAGTTACCGGCCAAAGCGGAGGGGGTAAGAAGATCTGCCCGGAGCCAAGGACGCAGCGATGTGACCTCGGCTGCCACCCCCAAGACCCAGGGAAGCTGCAAGGTCTCCAGATCACAGAAGATCAAGGCAAGTAACATCAGCCTGAGTGCTCCTCCTGGAAAGCTGAGTGACTGTGCGGGAAAGCTGGGTGGTTCAGCTGAAAAGCTGGGTGCTCACGGAGGTGTGCAAAAGGCATGGGGTGATCTTAAGGCCCGGGAGTCTGCTTCCATCTATGGCTCCCGGATTGCTGAGCACCTCCGTGAGTACGAGGAAGCCGGAAAAGCGCTGAGGAGGCTCCAGGAGGAGATAAGGGAGACCTTGGCCCTAGCGGGGGTGGCTACTAAGAAGAAGAAGTCTGATCTTCTTAACACCATAGACAGACTAAAAGCCGAGGTCACTGCTCTGCAGGAGAAGCGTCATCTAATCCGCGAGCACAGTGGTCCGTTCCGCGAAAAGTTGGAAAATGACGCCCGGTTTGAGGAAATGCGCCAGGATAAGCTGAGAAAGCAGAAGGGGCTTCAGATCCAGGCGGATGATGGCGATGATGAGGAGGATGAGGAAGACCAGCCGTGTCCGTCTGGTGGCCTGCACCAACACCAGCAGGCCTCGCACGACAGGCTGCCTGCAGAGCAAGCGCCATTACCATCAGGCTGCGGCTCTGCCAACCTGGAGGAGGAAAGTGATGACAGCGGCCAGGGGGGGGGCGCTAATGGCTCAGATCCGTCAGCTTGAGTCCCCAGTTCACCTCCAGAACTTTTCCTTCGGCGATGATATGCCAGATGACGACCTAAAGAGAAAGAAGAGAGCCAGGAAGACCAAGGCGTCTCAGGAGGTGAATCTGGTGTTTCGTCCCCTCCCTGTTCCCTCCGGGCGGGCAGCAGTGCCAGCCTGTCGTGTAGGCCCCGTTACCCAGCCCAGCACGAATCCTGCAGTGGACTCGGTGCTAGGGTGCGGGGAGATTGCAAAGCCACGTTCTATCATGGCGCAGAGCACCAGCCTTGTTTGTAGTAGCAAGGATGGTGCAGGGAAGGCATCGGCCGAAAGGCCGGACAGTGAGGGCGATCCAGCAAGTCCTGGTACTGTGCGCTGCCCCCCAGTGGGAGGGGGGGGTGGCCCAGTGCCAGGGGCAGTGGCGGTGGCTCCTGTAGTCCCTAGCACTGTGGCTGCTGCTAGGTCCGGTGAGCAGCGGCAGTGTGATGGGGCTGCTGGGGCTTGTGGTGCGGCGCCTCCCAAGCGTCCTGTGCAGCCTGCGGGAAAGGGCGCAGGAAAGGTGTTATTTTGTATTGGCTCATCTGACCCTGGAGATGGCACAAAGAGACTGTCCGGAGTTAATAAAGACAGGAGGCCTCTTGCATCTAGCGAGCAGCGATGCTCGAAGCTTAGAAAAACTGCGGGACAACAAGGGGTTAATGCCAATGAGGCAGAGGGCACAAGTAAGATCGGGGTTGGAGCTGCCTCTTCTCAGGCTGAATCAGCTATGGAGGTGGCTCTACCCCCAGTGCCCAGTGACGCTGAGGCAACCCCAGGTCCTCCTGGCCCAGCTGGTGTGAGTGATGCAAGGAAGCGAGGGAAGCGAGACAGTAATGTACATAGTGTGGTGAGTGTGGGAGTGGTGGATGGTGGTGAGGGGGTTAATCATGTGGTTTGTGCTGATCCATCTGCACCCCCAGTGGTGGCCGCTCCCATAAGGAGCTATGCGGGTGTCACCGCTGGGGCAAGTGGGGTTAACTCCTTGTCTCCTGGCTCTGGGAACAGCGTTTTGCAAAGGCGTCTTCTGGAGGCTCTCAGGAGAGGGGAAAAGTCAATCAATGTAGAGGGGAGAGAGGTTGATCTGTCCTTCTGGACAGACAGGCATGGCCTGGCAGCCTTCCAAGAGAAAAGGGGGGGAGAGACTGTATGGTCTTTACCCACAACCGGGCCCGGAGCTTCCCGTAGGAATGTGGTTCGTCTTCGCTGGAGGGGCAGTGACGCATGCCCACCCAGGTCAAGGGTGGTGGAGCTCCTCCTGAAGATGAACTTCAGGGCTAGTGACATCTTTGCCCTGATACATCCTTATGGTACTCCGGAGTTCGATGTCAGCTTTGTCCGGCCGGAGGGCTTAGAGCTCTTCTGGTCGAATTATGAGCTGGCAAAGAACGAGCCCGCATGGCGAGACTTTGCTGTGCAAGCAGTGTCTCGCCAAAACGCAGTCAAGAAAGTGACCGTTTTGACCCGTAACGAGTCACTTTCTTGCGTGGACATCATGACTTGGCTCAGTCGTTATGGTGAGGTTGTACAGGTACCTCAGAAAAACCGCGATGAATTTGGCATTTGGTCTGGGGCCTGGACCTTCATGATGAAGTTGAAGTGTTCAGGCGGCACAGTCGCCCACATTCCCTCTTCAGCCTTTCTTGGGCGGGACAGAATCCTGATTTTCTACCAGGGGCAGCCGAAGGTCTGTCACAGGTGCGGTGACCCCACACACTTTAACGCCAGCTGCCAAGTGCAGAAGTGCGCTTTGTGTGGTGGGCTAGGTCATCTCGCTGCATCCTGTAAGGACATTAGGTGTAACCTGTGTGGTGAGCTCGGTCACCCTTTCAGCCGTTGTCCTCGCTCCTTTGCCAATGCGGTTGTGACCCCAGTGGAGGAGAGCCATGAGGTTGCTTCTGCTGGGGAAGGTACCAGCAGAGGTGGAGGAGCTGAGGGGCCTGTGAAGAAAAGCAAGAATAAGTCACCTTCTCAGTTGAGGCGGCTTGAAGCCAGACAAAAAGGGAGAGAACTGGGGAAGCCTCAGGTTGCTGGGGTGACCCTTGGTCCTTCCTCAGAGGCTGGTCATGCTACTGAGGCCCTGAGGGATGATGAGTTGGATGAGGAGGTCAGGAGGATGGAGCGCGAGAAAGGTGCCATGTCCTCCACGTCCTCCCATTATGAGAGTATGGATGAGGATAACAGGATTTGGCTAGAAAATAAGCGCAAGCAGAAAAAGAAAAAACGCGGCGTATCTAAGGTACCTAAGGAAGGGAAAACTTCCTCCCCTCTGGTTGAGCTTTCCAACCGGTTCCTCACCCTCGATGAGATCGCCTCCTCGGAAGGAGAGGCTGAGGGTGGGGTTCTGGAGGTGGCGGCGGAGCAGCCTGCAGGGGGCGCCGAGTCTCTATCCTCTGGGGAAGCCGGGTCCTCAGAGTGGGAGACTGACTCAGAGTCAGGAGACAAGGACGAAGGAGAGGGTGGTCCGGGTGGGTCCTTGGGGGCCAGTAATAACATGGACACCTCAATTTCGTTAAAAAGAAGTTGCCCCAATTCTGAAGGGAAAAGGGAAAAGGCATCATCTTCAGAGGAGAGTCGGGGGAAGGGAAATAGTAAGAAAAAAGCCGTCTAACTTAATCACTCATGATGGCGGCACCCACTCCGTTGACGCTGGCGTCCATTAATGTCGCCAGCATTAAGTCTGATGCGGCTAGATTTGCGGCCTTTGATTTTCTCGGCCGTGTTGAAGCCGACATTTTATTTTTGCAGGAGACCAGGCTGCCAGATTTGGCGGCCGTGTTTAAAGCTAAGAGGGAATGGAGACACGGGCCTTCCTATTGGTCTCTTGCGGCCGAGCCGTATAGCGGAGTGGCGGTCCTTTTTGAGTCTTATAACAAAGGTATATAGAAGTGCTGTTTGTGTAGCCCCTCGCCTGCCTTTGAAAATCTTATAATTTTTCAAAGTAAACGCTCTGGCCCCCAGGCCCATTTTTTGGGTGGGGAGGAGCCGAAGAGAGAGAGGAAGAACAGGGGCTTTGGACAGGCGAAAGCTCGCCTGGCAGCGGACCCGCCAGCTCCATCCAGATTAGACAGCCTCAGAGGCATCCTGCAGCTGCCCCGTTAATGTTTCCTCTGTCCATTCGCCTCCACGATCCCCACAGCGTCCACGAAGTCTCCATGCGCAACTTTTAACTGTCTATACCCCAGAGCTGGAGCGCAAGAGGAAATACAGACACATCATCCCCTTATCAACGAGCTGTGTCAGGCAGAATTTTCAGGTGTTTCACCAGATTACATAATGGAACTCCGGCCCCATCGGTCGGGCCAGTTGAAGATATGAAGTTGCAAGTCATAGCAGCGCATATGGATGCCCCATACTGTCGCATCGTAATCATGGACCATTTCCGAAAAAAAACAAGAAAATAGAATCGCATACATTCAATATTCCTTAGAGGAAATATCAAACGACCCCACCTGCTTTTGAAAATTAAATTTTTCAAAGAGTAACGCTTTGCCCCAGGCAACTTTGGGGTGGGAGGGATCAGGAGAGAACAGGGGACTCCGTGGACAGGCGAAAGCTCGCCTGGCACGTGGACCGCAGCTCATCCCAAGATTAGGCAGCCTCAGAGCAATCAGGCAACTGCCCCCTGATGTTGACTGTCCATTTCGCCCCACTATCCTCCACACCGTTCACCAATGTCTCATGCGCAACATTTCAACTGTCTATACCCCAGACGCTGGAGCACAAGAGGATACACAGCGCACATCCTCCCCTTATCAAACGAGCTGTGTCAGCGAATTTTCAGGTGTTTCACCAGATAACATAAGTGGAACTCGGTGCATCTGTCGACGCCAGCTGGAGACCTAAGTTGCAATCATAGAGCGCAATATAGAGCCCCATACTGTCGCTCTAATCATGGAAGCGTCCCAGGCTGCCTCCAATGTCGTTTTTTTTTCCCCCTTATCAAACGAGCTTGTCAGGCTAATTTTTAGGGTTATTCTAAGATTACATAAGTTATGAACTGGTCACTTTTCGCCACCATGCTGTGTTATCGATCTAAATTATACCTTCAACCTTTTATTCACATAGGAAATCATTTCAGCGCTCTTGCTCACCTCCTTTGGTTCCTTTCTGCCGCCTTAATCAGCCAAAATACGATACCAACAGTGCTACACGTTATCCTTGCCAAAGGAAATTTTTAAAATTGGTTTGAAGCCTGGTGGTCCATTTGGGGGTTATATTCGCCATGCCACTCCTAACCTGCGGCTGATGCCGCTGCCTATGAATGCCGCCTATAGTGTCGGGTCAATTATTGGATTTGTAGATGCTACTAGTCTCATTCGGTCCACTCTGTCTGGCATGCTGTGCCATGATTTTGGCCTAATGTGACGATTAAGCGCCTCAGAGGCATCCATGCATGCTGCCCTGCTGTTTCCTGCCATTTCCGTGGTTGTTTCCATCATTTTTGAGGTTTCCCAGGGGTGTTTGGCCAAAGCTTCCCTGTGCAGACCCTTGGTTCCCCTTGAAAAATGCTCGAGTCTCCATTGACTTCAATGGGGTCTGTATTCGAGACAAGCATCGAGTTGGGAAAGGTTTTCTGTCTCGAATAACGAGCACCCGAGTATTTAGTGCCCGCTCATTCTCTAATTTTTGACCTTTTCTTTTTGGGCAAAATTAATGTATTGGGAAAAAAAAATTACAGCTGTATATTACACCTTCATTTGGTTTGACCCCTTGTGAAACATCTAAAGGGTTAACACACTTCTTAAAGTTTAGTTTTCAAACACTAGTGGTGGATGAGTTTTTAAAAAAATGGCCATAAGGTTTAAGTGGGTATACTGCTATTTGGGTTCTCAGACTCCATAAAGCTGAGGGAGTGCCTCTTCTAAATAAGCGTTTTGGCGATTTCACATAAAAAATAAGAAAAATTGCAATAAAATCTTGAACCTCCTCACACTAGAAAAGAGTGAGGGGCATAAACAGCCATGCCAATATAAGCAGGACAATGAGGAAGATTAGCTAAAGTTATCGGGGTGCTATGACTAGATGCTTGAATAACTAAACACAAAAGATATCATCAAAATTTTTCTATTATTTCCAGTACAATGGTGAAAAGAAAAAACAATCTCAAAATCCCCTGGATATTTAAAGCATTAGCAAAAGTTTTATACCTCCTAATAATGGCAAATTTAAAAATCAGGCCTGTGTTAAGGACCTTAAAAATGCCTTAGACTGGAAGGGGTGACTCAACCTACCCCAAAAACAATTGCAAAGTGTGTAGGTGAAACCACTAGGTGACTAACATCTCGTAATCGCGTATTATGGTGGCATTAGTTTACTGTAACGGTAACCTATGGATGAAAATACAAAGAAGAAAAAATATAGAAGGTCACTCAATCTTAAAAGAATATTACCACAAAGACAAGTTCTTAAATGATACCAAGATAACAAAATAAACCAATTCTCTAATTAACTGGTATTAATACAAAAATACAGCATCTTCGATATAATTCAACCTGTCTCAATCAGTCCTGGTGTACACACTTTCGTTTGCCCATAGACACGTGCCTGTAACTTTGATTTCAGGTCGGCAGCCATCTTGCCTCTGGCTCTGCTCCCTGCACTGTATCCCCGCCCCTGCAGTCTAGCATGGAGCTCACTCACTGTGTATACTGGTACATAGAATCTGCGGTCCTGACGGCCAGCACAGCATGGGAAGTGAACTTACAAGCTACAGACAGCAAAGTTGTTTTATATGGGATGGGCACAGCAGGGAGGGGCACATCATATCTAGTGTGTGTATAGCAGGATATAGTATGAGAGCTGCCAGTGTGTTGTAATAGGCATCTAATGGATCTCATAATCTTGATCTGTCTCATCTCTCTTTTATAGTGTCATATACAGCGGTCCCCTATCTTAAGGACACCCGACTTACAGACGACCTATATAAAGACGGACCACTCTGACCAATGTGACTCTAATGAAGCTCTCTGAAAGCTCTTGGTTATAGTCACAGGCTGCTAATGATAGCGCTTGCAAGGTGTCTGTAATGAAAGATTTATTGATAATCCTTGGTCCCATTTAAAGCCAAAAAATTTGAAACTCCAAATGTTACAGGGACAAAAAATTTTTTGTTGGATCGGACATTATAAAAAATATACCGTTCGACTACATACAAATCAACTTAAGAACAAACCTATGAACCCGATTTGTGTACGTACAACCCGGGGAATGCCTGTTACTAGGATATTGTCAGAAGCTAAAAATGCAAGTGGAGATATATTACAACCTGTGCCTATAAGCTAAGCACATTTTCTGCTATCAGACACTAGATGGATCATATGGTGTCTGCTTCTAGAGAGCCTGAAATTTGCACTGACCAGCCTAGGAGCGAACTAGGAGGCTAAAAAAGCAATAAAAATCAGTAAAATTGTGAAGTAAAGGGTTAAAAATATTTGTGTTAACATCCTTTGGGATTGGTTAACATCCTATGGGGATTGAGATTGAGAATTTTCATTCATGGCAAACCCCCTTCAAGGAGAGGTATATTGTAACAAAAACAATAACCCTAACCACAAATACATATTGTATTTACAGTAAGATCTATGTAGATGCTGATTAATAAGAATTAAATAATAAATAATAAAGTCAGCATTAAAGGGGTATTCCCATGGCCAAAATCTAAAATTATATCCGGATAACAAAATAACACATTCTCTAATTAGTGTTATTCAAAAATACAGTAGTATTTCAAAGATATAATTCAACCTGTACCAAGTCTTTATCAGTCCTGGTATTTACATTTTTTGGTTGTTACTTGGATACGACCATAAGATATTTTGACTATGGCATATATTCTTTCATATGAATAGCTTCTCTTTCTACGCAGTAGAAGTAGGAGGGCAGACAGGCACTGCAGAGAGAGGGCCCTTCTTATCCAGCAGCAGCATGTAAAGGAAAGGACAGCAGCAGCTCTACAGACAAGATAGGCCTTAAAGGGGTTATACGGGTTTTAAAAATTTCTTATGGCCGGGCTGGGGAGGGCTATTTAAGACATAATAAACATGAATTACCTCCTTCCGGTGCTGCCGAGTCCCGCGCCGTTGCCGTCTTTCTCCGTGCGCCGGTTTTTCAATACAAGGGCGCACAGGGAGATTACGGCCCGGCCGGAGGACCCTCCCATTGCGCACCAGCTCCCAGCGCTTACAACGCTGTGAGAGATAGGGAACGATGGGAGGGCTGTCCACATCGCGGACTCCGGAAGCTCCCGTGTGCGGCTTCCGTGCCCCTGTTAACAAACAGGGGCCACGGACGAAGGGACTGAGCAGAGCGGACATCAGAGACGCCGCCGGACGAGGTAAGTATATGTTATGATGTTTAACTAGCCCTCCCCGGCCCGGGCCATAAGAAATTTTTTAATACCCGGATAACCCCTTGAATCAGAAAGGGAGGGCACATAGTAGTGATGACTGTTGGTTTTATAGTTGAGGGACTGTAGTAGATATGTGTGTTATGTGTTCTTATATCAATCTAGGACTTGGATCTGTCTCATCTCTCTTCATGTTCCAAAAGTAAAATTGTGTAGCTTAAACCGTAATCTGACAATTGAGCACATGGTAGGCACCCACAGTTTCACCAAAGCACAGAGTAATCATGAAAGCTTTTGCTTAGAGAGAAACTATGGAATCGTACACTGAATGATACAGCAAAAACAAGCAATAAAACTAAGTATTTCAAATTGCAAGTAGTAGTTAAAAAAGTACCCCTATTGTGTAAACATTACTAAGGGATTTGAAGTTTGTGAACTTTCTTTTAAGGGCAAACCCCTTTAAGACCTATGGCGTTAAATGTTTAATCTTTAAATTAAAATTGACTTCACTTATTTTAAGGTAAAGTAAACTGTAAAGTTTCTTTAACCCTTAACGCTTGCGCATAAGCTCTGCGGCGCAGAGGTACAGGGAGATGTATGAAAAGGGCTCACGGCTGGTCCTCTTTCATACAGAGGTGGGGGTTGTTGAGATGCAGCAAACCCCCACCGGCCTGAATAACCGCGGTCATTGCTTGCACCGATCACGGCTATTACCTTGATTGCCGCGCAAAGTTGCCGCGGCATTTCCAATTTTTAAAAGACTGAGGCGCCCGATTGGTTGCCATGGTAGCCTCGGTCTTCGTTTGACCCGAGCTTCATGGATCTGCAGATTCGTACAATGGCCAGTGGCCATGGTAATGAATCATGTGCAAAAATGCCAATATGCAAGACAGAAGTATTGCAAGTATATGGAGGAACAATCTGGGACTATCTAGGGTTAATTACCGTAGATGGTCAAGAATTAGGAAAAAAAAAAGGTTTCAAAAAAATAAAAAAAATTAATAAAATATAAAATTCTAAGCCACCCCCCTTCGCTAGAACTGATAGTAAAAAACATAATAAAACAGTAACAATCACAGACACATTAGTACGCTGCGTTACAAAATGCCCAAATCTATCAAAAATATAAAACGGTTGGTTACGGCCGGCAGGACCTCCGAGACGGGGAAAAAAAAAAAATTGGTTTTTGGCCCAAAATGTCCGAAATGCGACTTTCTTTTTACACGTTTTTACATCACATAAAAAATGGAATAAAAGATGATTAAAAATGTTGCACAGACCTAAAAAATGGAACCAATGCAAACGTCAGCCATTTCGCAAAAATGACATGTCACACAGCTCCGTGCCGCCAAAGTATGAAAAAGTTATTAGCTCAGAAGATGGCAAACATTTTTTTTTTCTTTTTTGTACACATCGTGTAATTTGAAAAGTACTTTTAAAAAACAATAAAAACCTATATAATTTGGTATCACCGCGATCGCACCGAACAATAGAATAAAACGGGGTGTTATTTGGAGCGCATAGTCAAAGTCGTTAAAAAAAAACTGAGCCCACAGAACGTGACGCATGGCATTTTTGTTTCAATTTTAATTGGTTTTTTTTTCAGCTTACAGTACAGGGCATTTTTTTGTTAAAATAAATAACATACGGGGAAGTAAAAATTTATTAAGCACAACATAAGCCTCACACAGGTCTGTACACGTAAAAAAAAATGAAAAGTTATGGAGTTTTTGAGGTGGGAGAACGAGGAAATGAGTGGAAAAAAAACCTGCGTCCTTAAGGGGTAAAGATTCTTTAAAGCCCGCATTGCAAAGGTTTATTCTTTTTCTTCCTTTGCTTTGATCCTGATACTTCATCTATGTGACTTTGACACCACATCACTTATTACTACAAAAACCTTACATCAATTATCCCAAATCATTACGCGTATCTCCATCATCTACTCTTGCTTTCATGTAACATCAGTAACACATTCCTAGCAATATACCACTTATCTATATTATTATACATAATCTTCACTACCTATTCCTCCATTTCCATACTGCACACACGTTCTTCGCTGTTTTCATCTCATTCAGACACCTCATATCTTTTCTACTCTCAATCTTCAACATCCTTTTTCCACTTATCATTTTCTCCCAGTCATTACCCCATGCAACTAGTTTCATTACTCTTGCCCTTACACTTCATATTCTCCCAGTCTCCTCCCTCTTTTTATTTCTTTGCTCTGTTCTCTGCGCGATCACTCAGGCTCCTGCTAGTTTTACATGCGTTCCGCACTGGAACACAAGGGGCCCGTCTCGGATCCGGAACGTCGCTTCCGGCCACCTTCCATATCTCACCAGGCGATCACACAGGTAGCACGTTCTTCTCAAGAGGGAGTATGCTCTTCCCGTCAACTAAGTTCAACGGTTACAAGCATCGCACCTTCATACTTCGATATACCTTGCAAAACGATAAGTATCTTTCAGCCTCATTGCAACACAGTTTCACTTTATGAGCTACCCATGTCACTTTTATCCAAGTTGCTTACTGGGACCATGTGATCACCCAGCAGGATCT
The DNA here is from genome assembly GCA_019512145.1 of Engystomops pustulosus. Lineage (NCBI taxonomy): Eukaryota > Metazoa > Chordata > Amphibia > Anura > Leptodactylidae > Engystomops > Engystomops pustulosus. The sequence goes on along the minus strand of CM033646.1, from coordinate 81,574,381 downwards.
CTACCATTTACATACTTTCTGCACTAAATTTATCATGTATTCCATTCTCAGACGTTTGTGCATTATATTCTTTACATACGTTTATTTTAATACCACCACAATTTATCCTTTATTTTCTGTAAGGACAACAATTCCTTGCATTGTAATATCTTTCTCTCTTTCGTTTTCAGGGTTATCCACATAACCATAGCCTCATTGTTGTTTTTTACACACATGAGAATCCTGTCTCCTTGCCATATTGCACTAATGTGTCGCTCTTACTTGATTTGTTGAATTTTACTATCATTGATATTTTGGATTGAGGTACATTAATTGTTAACATGGATGTACGAAAGATTTGAAGTTGTAAGATGACACTGCTTTGTTTCCTGATACTTTCATCTATGTGACTTTGACACCACATCACTTATTATAACAAATTTATCATGTATGCCATCTCAGACGTTTGTGCCTTATATTTCTTGACATTTTACTTTATTGTTATATCCCACCACTATGTTTATCCTTATTTTCTTTAAGACAAGAATTCCTTGCATTGTGAATCTCTTCTTTCTTTCGTTTCAGTGTTATCACATACCATAGCCCATTTGTGTTGTTTACACACAGAGAATCCTGTCTCCTTGCCATATTGCACTAATGGCGCCACAAACTGATTGTTGTGGAATTGTTACTATCAGGATATTTTGAGTGAATGTACTATTAATTGTTAAACGGATTGTACGAAAGACGTGAAGTGTCAGATGAAGCGTCTATTTACTTAAGACCAAACGTTGCATGTATTACCATATATTAACCCCCTTTTTTTTAGTGTTTCAGCACAAACAAATGTGCTGAAACCCAAACTCGCTATATGGAGTTTAAAAAAGAAGGTTTTCCAGGTTTTTGTGGTAAACAGGGGCCTCGGGCTTATACTTGGGTTGGCTTATACTCGAGTATTACCAGGGGCCTTGGCTGATACTTGGTCGGCTATACTCAAAGATATACGATATTTGTTTACCATATCCTCCTAGCAGAATAAAATAAAATCTATCAATTTGCTCTACCAAGGAGTCCCAAGTTTTTCTTCATTTTGAACAATATGGTTGTAGTAACATAATTGTGCAACAACTTTGTGGATATGAGTGACGTGTATTGTCTTTCACCGTAGCTGTGGGAGCTTTTTTACTAATACGGCGTGTTGCAGTGCTAGTAACTCCTCCCTAGGGCTGTTGATTTGCTGGTGGGCTACCATCGTACATCCCCAGATCCCTTCCAATTTGCTTCTAACTGGGGCCCCCACCAATGGTGGATTACAGTGTGGGCATTGTCCAACAGAGGGAGAGAAGTCGGCGGAGAAGGTGCACGGCACATCTTCCCCTTCTCTCCACCGACACTGCTAACATAAGAACAGATGTGCAACATCCCCAAGGGGCATAAGCCTTTTCTTCAGACCTGGAGGCGCGGGGGCCCAGACACCGGAGTGGCTGAGCGGTTTTGCAACATTGTATGGGACCGGAGGGATGTCCTACAGCTGGCAGGTCTCCAGCAGGTGGCTGATGTGCAAGAGAAATATGCGAGGGAGAGGCTGATATACTGGTCTCCTGGTGGCAACCCCGAGTGTACTGTAAGATATGTCCCGGTATGGATGGGAGCCCGTTGATGGAGAAACAAGCGTTATCCAGGGAAACAGATGACGCAAAACAATGCAGGCAACTGACAAACAGTCGTGTTACCAAGATGCCAGATTACAGGATTGATTCGGATTTACTGGAGGGGTCATGGAAGGTCCTTAGGGTGGTTCACAGGCCTGGTAGTAGATGCAGGCTGGGATATAACTGTGGCAATACGGAAGCTGCAGCTTTTGTCGGTGTTAGTTCTATGTAGCACTGATGAAGGATGTGCTACACACTAATCTTTCTACAAGTGTATCTTGTGTGGAAGTGTGCTCCTCGCAAAGCTGGGTCCAAGAGGTGCTCCTGTGTCAGGAGCTAGGGCCTAAGAGGCCTTGCCCCTTCTGTCCAGGGGTTTTATAGCCCTGGTCAAGCGGTGGCTTCCTCTCAGTCACACAGATGAACATAATGGATAATAAACATTAAAAGTTTGACCCTCGCCTGTTAAAGGGCAGACTCTTACTGCGGCTTAATTGTTCTGACAAGGCCTGTATTACCCTTAAAAGTGCAGTAGTTGATCAGAATCTCTAGAGCTCCAGATGATGGCCGAACCTATGGCAAGGGTGCCAGAGGGGTGGCACTCGGAGCCCTCTTTTGGGCACCCAAGCCATCCAACATAGACTCAAAGAATCTCCTGCAGTCCCAGGCGACTCAAGAGATGCTGCTCTCAGTTCTATTCTTGATTACTTGGGACTGCAGGAAGAGGTTTAGTTTAGAACACGTGGGAAGGCGAGAGATGAAAGTATATCATTAAGCTCCTCTAGGCCCCACATGTTCGTACAGGGGGAGATGCTAAACATTAGTCAAATTTGCCCTTCTTCTTTAATGTTTTGTTGTCCTCAAGGAGGCCAATATGATTGAAGTTGTGGGGACGAACAGGGAAGCAATAAATACTACTTTTAAATCGCCCTGCTGGCACTTTGCATAAATAAGTGATGCTGTGGTTGTAGTTGGACACCGGACTCTAAAGGTTCGCCATCACTGCTCTAGAGGGGATACTACAGATAGAGGGCCCATTCTCATTTGCAAGCACTCCCTTTCCTTACACATGGCAGGGGTGTTGCAGATGCAAGTACTATTGTGAAAAATGACAGAGTCAGGATGTCCTGGGCCGTGCTGTGACACAGAAAGCACTTCACAGCGCTTCATTTTGTGTACTACTGCAGGAGCAGCCTGGGTAGAACGGGAAGGAGGAGTGGGGGCGCACCATTCAACCCTCTGCTGGACTTCTGGTGGGCGGGCCCAGCTTCAGCTATCACAGAGCTGACAGGAGAGCCCCATCCACTAGTCCGTCCTTTCTGCCAGAGAGGATGACATCTCCATTGGCGCACTGCTGGATTGCCTGCCTCTCCTGGACATATCTAGATATCAAGCATACTTCGGAAGTGTAATGCTTTTTATGTTGTATATGGAAATAGGTAATGTAATTCCTTGTGTATAGTGTGTTGTCATGTATCTATGTGTACAACATGATACTGTGTGTCTATATACAGGTATAAATGTTATAGGGTATATATATAGTGTAACATGTGATATAGATGTGTATATAAGGTTGTAATATGAGTGTGTGATACAGGTATAACATGTAAAGGTATTTATAGGTGTAATATGTGTGTGTATACAGGTATACCATGTAAAAGGTGTACTATATATGTGTAATATGTGTGTATACAGGTATACATGAAAAGGTTTATCATAGGTGTAATATGTGATGTATTGTTATATATAGGTTTATAACATGTAATAGGAGATATATAGGTGATATGTGTGGATACCACAGGGGGCTGTAGGAAGGACTGTATATCAGAGAGTGCTGGGAGGCTGAGATAGTGGAAATGGGCATGTATATAGTATTTCTGGGGGGGGGGGCTGAGGGCTGTATATAATTATGCTTGGGGTTGAAGGGCTGTATTAAGATATTGTGGGGGGGGCTTTGTATAAGTTAGTGCTGGGGGGGAGGGACTGTATTTAATCAGAGGCGTAACTAGCAAAGACCCAAGCAGAATTAAAAATTAAATTCGCCACAGTAATAAAATTATAAAAGTCCACCCCAATAACCTGCATGTTGCTGCAAAACCTTTAAATATATGTTGAGTAAAGATTTACATCCACCAAAATTATTAACAGTCTGTGTAGTAACACCTGGATACACTGATCAGAAGGAGCTAGAAGAGGCAGCAGATTACTCTCAAAGGCCACACAGAAGGCAATAGCAACTGCCATTTCAACAGTGGGGTGCAGGGATACTACTAGGAGGTTGTTCTTATGAATGTATAGTAGCTGAGCCTGTAGCCACCCTGAACCACCACTATACATGAAAAGCACTGCATGATGTAACCTATACTACCTATATTACAAAACTATGTAACTGGAAAAGAAAAACATTTCTAAAAGGATACCCCTCCTTGTCCTTGGTAGCGGAATCATTTTTAGGCGGAACTCACCAGGGCAAAACTACGTGTCTTAAGGTGGTTTGGTTGGCACACTGGGCGCCACAACCCATGTGTGACGGTGATATAACCCTGCTTGCTCCGATGCCAGTCCCGCTGGATCTTCTCACTTGGGGTAAGTCTCACCCCAGGAGTACTTAACGAGGATCTTGGTGTACGGGCTTCAAAAAACCACATTAACCTGGGGTATTTCTAATTTCTATATTATAATTTCAGCTTTTGGCTTTTTTACCATGATTATTTTTATTTGTTTTTTAACTTGGGTTCCAGGTTTTTTGTTCACAGCAGTTATTCCTTTATATAGATTGCTGCACTTTGGAACTCCTATAGGACGCTTGTATGTCACAGATTTACAACTATTTTTTCTGATGGTAAAGTACATCACTTGCACCACTCTTCAGGCACTCACATTATGTTTGGGGACCCTTCTTTTACATAGCTTCATGGATGTATACTTGTATTGCTTTATCTTTGGTTCCCCCTTTCTTCCCCCTCCCCTTCCCTCTTGCTTCACCCGTTTTTTTTTCACCTTGTTTTTTGGTTTGAGAGTTTTTTGGTATGCTCTCAAATTCACTCATAACATCTCCTTTCACCCATGCTGTGTTGACCTGAGGATTTGTAATGTGGTTACTAATTTATCTTACTCATATTGATTTCGTTAGTTTATAGCGTATGTTTTTGACCACCAATGTTGTGGATCCTACTCTACCTTCTGATTCACTTTCTAATTATTGGGATTTGATGATGAAAACGGGATCCATTTCTCTCGCTCGAGGGATATTGAACAAGTGAAATTTCAACCTTCTGTGATTGGCACAAAAGATATTCTGGCTGGAGAGTCATGCTCCATTGTTTGAATGAGCCGTGTCAAGATTTTGATTGTCAGATTCACCATACACAGAACATTTTATGTCTTCCCTGGGACTTTGTTTGTTTGTAATGTTGACTTGTTGCTTGCAGCATCCAATTTGCACCATGCATCAACACCGATGACTGTGATATTAGCCAACACAGTTTTTCATGCTGTATGACATTAATGTATTATGATGTATGCTATTTTGTTTCATTGTATGTGCTTCTATTATGTCCTGGTTTAGGGGTTTTCTGCCTCCCAATGTCCTTTATGCCGTCCAACCTAACCCCCATGCTATTCCCTTGGTTGACTCTTCATTAGGGGCCATGTGCAATTCTGCCACTGGCCCCTATTCAGTCACTTACAAATGTTCTTCTAGGGGATGATATAAGTATTAGAGGATAAAAGAAAAATATCGTCCGAGCTGATGCTCGTTTGAGCATTACGTACTCGAAACTGTCGTTGCTCGGATAGGAGTATTTTGAGCACAGCTCGAGAAAATGGCATCTCACGCCGTTGTGATTTTTGGCGGCCAGAAAAAGAGACAAATCACAAAGCCAGGAGACTCTGCACTCCACCAGGCATGATGTGGTACCCCTTACACGTCGATAGCAGTGGTTTGGTGGGCCTGTGATCAGGTGACCCTGGGAATAGACTAGCCCCTGCCCGCGCTGCACGGATCATTCTCTGTCCTGGATGCCGTTAGGGCGGAGCTGCGCTGGTCAGGGAAAGCGTTAGGGGTGTTCATAAATAGTGTTAGGCAGGAGTGATTCTACAAGAACCAAAAGCCCTCTTAGGGCTACCCAGATATAACGTTTATTTACTTTTTTTTGGGTTGCTTGTGGCTGGGCTTGCATCACTAGTAGTGCATGCTAGTACCTATTGTGCGTAATTGCAGGGAGACTTGTGTATTTAGCTCTTAGTGATACATCATATCCACTCAAACACCGAAGGGGACAATTTATTAGGGGTTTTGATTTGAAATTAGGAGCCAGTCGATATTTATTTTTTTTACGTTATTCTTTCTATATCAAAAATAATCTGGCAAAGCAGTGTGCTTCAAGTGTAGGCTAGCAAAATAAGCAAGGAGACACCCCAACGGCTGATTTAACCGACAATAGCGTTAATTTTACTTTTTTGTTTGCTTGTGGCTGGGTTGCGCCACTGAGTGCAGCTTAGTACATATTGTGAAGTAAGTAATTTGCGGGAGGTGTGGGGAGAATTGCGACAGTTGTGTTTTAGCTCTTAGGACCCACATATCCACCACAAAACACCGAAGGGGCAATTTATTAGGGGTTTGATTGAATAGACACAGTCTGCTGATTTTTTTTTTTTACGTTGATTTTTTTCTTTTTTAATCAAAGTAATCTGGCAAAGCAGTGTGATTTCAGTGTAGGCTAGAAACTAGCCATAGGAGGAAAAACCCCAACGGCTTATTTAGCACAATTTAGCATTATATTTTACTTTTTTTTGGTTTGCTGTGGCGGGGCTTGAATCAACTCGTAGTGCGCTAGTACCATATGTGAGTAATTTTGCTGGGAGACTTGCGACCGTTTGTTTAGCTCTTAGTGAACACATATATCACCGCAAACAACGAAGTGGGACAATGTATTAGGGGTTTGATTTGAATTAGGCACAGTCTTGCTTGATTTTTTTTTTTTACGTTTAGCTTTTTATACCTCAAGTCATTCAGGGCACAGCACAAAAATCCAGATATGTGCTGTCAGTGTAGGTTTAGGAAACTAGCCATAGCAAGTTAAAAGGAGTAGCATCATTTTGTTTAAAAAAAAAAAATTTTAAAGTTACACTTTAAGTTTGAAAATGGTTAACCCGAGGGAATAGGGGTAGGGACGAGGTGTGGATGTGGGCATCCAACTACTGCAGGGGTCAGGAGGCGGTGGTCCTGGGCGGGGGGGGTGAGCTCACCCGCTATGAGGGAGCAAAGGGAACACCGCACCCAGCCAGAGCTACACTCCTAGGTTCATCATTGTCTCAAGTATGGGACTCGTGGTAGAGCACTGTTGAGGCCAGAACAGTGCGAAGCGGTGGGAAGGCGGGATTGCGGACATGCTTCTAGCCATGTGTCCACAGTAAGTCTTCCACGAAGTCACCCATGTCACCGAAATCAGCCACTCCTTTCCAGCTCCTCCGCCTCAGCCTCCTTCACCCCAGTCTGCCCCCTCCAAGCAACATTTGCATTTGAAACCGGCAACTCTGAGGAACTGTTTTATGGACCCTTCCACAGTCACAAACCACTTGGTCCAATTGCTGCTGAGCTCTTTTCGAGCCCAGGTTTTCACAGGTCGCGCTGTGGTGATGATGACATTGTTGACAGTAGTTGTTGAAGAAGTGTGTAAAGAGGTGTCGACGATGAGGAGACACGGTTGTCAGACAGTTGGTGAAGTTGTTGTCAGGGCAGGAAGTCCCGAGGGGGGAGCAGACATGAGGGATCGGAGGATGATGAGGTTGGGGTGACGGACCCAAGCTGGGTTGATAGGACGGGTGTGAACACAGTGCTTCTGAGACGAGAGGCGGGAGCCAATACCAGAAATGGTTGGAAGAGGAAAATGTTCACGTAGTCAAGCTCCCGTGGCGAGGGATTTTCAGAAGCTGGAAGGTTCTTAAAGAAAACACGGATCTGACCGACGGACTGTGGTGTGCAACCTGTGCCAAACCAGTTGATCAGGCAGGGGTTCCACCACTACTAGCGTAACTACCACCAAGTATGCGCAGGCTATGAATGCTAAACCACCACTCACTCTCAATGGCACCAAGGCACGTCACCTCCGGCCGGGCACCACCCACTGCTCCTTCCCCTGTGTCAATCTGATAGTCATTCCCCGCCCAGGACCCCGGCCTAAACCACCCCATGCGAAAACACCATCTCGCCTCCACGATCTATTCAGCAGGGGTCAGAACATTTTTGGCTGAGAGAGCCATGAACTCCACATAGTTTAAAAGTATCACTGTAACGAAGCGTACAATAAGCCACATGCCCCCAGTGAAGGTAGTCCCAGTGTCACGGGTGCCCCTGCAGCAATCTACTTCTCAGTCGCAGGCACACCCCCATGCCCTCCTGTTATGTGGTAGGTGCCCCTTTCCGTCTCACTAACCTTCTTGCCCCGCTCCCACACCCCCCCCCCCTCGCTCCTGTCCCAGCAAGGCCAGCACCTGATTGGCTGCTTGGCACACCCACTGCAACAGCGTCCTATAAAGGACCGGTGGCTCCCAGCATTCCCCCCCCCCCACACACAGATCTTAGTGCTTCATGCCTATGAGGAAGATTTCCAAAGTTGTTTCCTTCCCAAGTGTTGACCTCCCCTTGTGACCCGACACCTGTTTCATGATTAGCTCCTTCGCTGCCTGCCTGACCCTTTAATCCGTCCCCCCAACCTTGCATCCATTGACGCCTGACTGACAGTCTACTGTTCTGCAAGAGATCTGCCTAGTGATCCTGTACCTTGACTTGGCGTTCAACAGGGACAAGTCATGCCTGGGAACGACCTGCTCGTACCACGCTGTGGCAACGACCATACTGCTGTGCGGCTGGCTTGGTTGAAGGACGCGGTTGGCCACTTAGATTCCGATCCCAGGTGTCTGCTTACTCATCGCTATGGTCCAGGAGGGTTCACTTACTCCAATCACTACTGGGTCGTTAAAACAAAGGATGCAGGCTAGCGGTAACATCGCTGCCTGTGTCCGTGATCAGTATAGAGAAAACCACAGGGGCAGCCATCACTATTTATGAAAATCTGCCTGAGATCAAGATGCGGCCAAAACAAAAGGGCCATTACTGGCTCCTGTGAAACCATAGGTTCCCTACCCCTGGTCTACAGCATCCACCAGCGGTCAGCCTTCTCCATACCCCAGACGCTGAGCGCAAAAGGGAAAGTTAGTAAAGTGCAAACCGACACCACACGCCCAATGCCCTCAACGTCCACATCTCCAACTGCTAGCCTGGAGATGCTGCCATATAGGCTGGTAGAGACCGTAGGCCTTCGAACCTCATGGCGGGGGCGGCCGCCCCCTCGGTATTATTTGTACCCAGCCGCCACTACTTTTCCCGATGGCCGTCCCAGACCGGCACAAGCACGTGTCAGACAACATCATCCGTGATGACCAACGCCGGTTCTGACAGGTCCACCTGGGACCCACGGGCAGTGGCGAGTGCTGCCGGGCAGGGCCACATATGTGCTGACGGCACATGGGTTAACTTGTGGAGGCTGCGGACCGAGGTATGAACCTGCGGCTTGTCATTAACTGCGACGCCGAGGATTGCGGGGGCCTACCTCGTCCAGGTCTTTCAGGCCAGACTATGCTCTCCTCCTCCCACCCCTCCTCACCTCCTCCTCCGAACGACCTCCAGTGGGCAGCGCCATCAGTCGCTAGCTTAGGCACAGCAGCCAGTGCCGTCGCTAAGCGAGAAGCAGGCGGTTGTGCTAAAAGGGCTGAGCCTAGGCGATAAAAGGCCAAACAGCCCAAGAGCTATTACAGGGCATCCCCCCGACCAAAGAGGACTGTGGCTGGCACCGTGAACCTGAAAGACCAGGCATGGATGGTTGTGACAACGGCCGTAACCTGGTGAAAATGTTTAACGAGGGTAGGGGTGGAGGACGCGAGGGTGGTGTGGACGTGGGCATCCAGACTACGCAGGGGTCAGAGGCCGCGGATCCTGGGCGGGGTGAGGACACCACCTGCTGATGAGGGAGCAAGGAAAGCCGCAGAGTACACTCCCTAGGTTCATCATGTCTCAAGTCTACTGGGACTCGTGGTAGAGCATGTTGAGGCCAGAAACAGAACAGTGCGAAGAGGATGAAGTGTGGATGCGGACAAATGCTTTAGCCTCTGTCCACCAGTAAGTCTTCCACACAGTTCCACCCATTCTGTCACCGAACTAGCACTCTCCAGCTTCCTCCTGCCTTCAGCCTCTTCACCCCAGTATGCCCCCTCCCAGCAAAATTTTGGCATTATGTGAACAGGCATACCTGATGAAATGTTTTTGGACCCTTCCCACAGTCACAAACCCTTGCCAATTGCTGCTGAGCTCTTTTCCGATTGCCCGGTTTTGCCACCTGAGGTGCGCAGCTGGGGTGATGATGACATGTTGAAGTAGTGGAAGCAAGAGTGGTGTAAAGAGAGGTGTCGGATGATGAGGAGGGACAACGGTGTCAGACAGGGTGACGGTTGTTGTCCGGGCAGGAAGGTCGAGGGGGGAGGCAGATTGAGGGATTCGGAGGGAGCGATGAGAATGATGAGGTGACAGACCCCAAGCTGGGTTGATAGGCCGGGAGTGACACAGTGCTTCTGAGACGAAGGCGAGTCCCTAGACCAGAAAAGGTTGGAAGAAGGCCGTGGGGGTCCAGCGGAGAGGCAGGGCCAGGAGCTGGTGCACAGCGGCCAATGTTTCACGTAGTCAAGCAAGCTCCCGTGGCGAGGGCTAGATTTCAGAAGTCTGGAGGTTCTTTAAAGAAACACCGGATGACCGTCAGGGGACTGGCGTCCCAGCCCTGCACAAGCACGTGTCAAACAACATCATCCGTGCCTGACAAAAGCGTGTTGCAAGGTCCACAGGACACGGACACAGTGGACAAGAGTGCGCCAGAAGGCCCGATATGTCAAGTGGGTTGTTACACTTGGTGGAGGCTGGACCGGTATGACCCTGGGGTGGTCATATACTGCCGACGCCGAGGATGCGGGGCATACATCGGTCCAGGTCTCAAAGGCCTACTATGCCTCCTCCTCCTCCCACCCCTCCTCACCTCCTCCTCCGAACGACATCCGGGGCCTGGGCGCAATCAGTCGGTAGCTCTAGGACAAAGCAGCAGTGCCTCACTAAGCGACAGCAGGCGGCTGCTCAAACTGCTGAGCCCCCCCCCCCTAGGCGATCTATTAACAAAGGCCCCACCCACCGCACAAACAAAGCGCTATTCCAGGGCCATCATGGCACAGACCTAGCACTGACACGTGGCCCAGCGCCGCCCCACCCGCTACGACCCTGACCACGCCCCCCACAGGTGACAACGGCCGTTAAATCCTCCGGTGGCGGCTCTTGCAAATCGGCACACAGGACGACAAATGTGCCATGCCGGTGGCCATGTGTCTAAATCGCATAGCTTACAGCGGTTGCCTCCAAGACATACCACCCCCATTCAGTTCCGATTTGCTCACAAAGTTGGCCACCGCATCTGTGCGACATTCAGGAAGTCCAGCACAGATGTTCCATCTCAGGGCAGCGCCCAGCGCCCACCCCGCCCCCCTCCACTGCCCGCTAGCGAATGTTGTGCGACGGCGCCTACGAGTGGAATTTCAAACATTAACCTGTTTATCCAAGAGTTTACCAGCAGCGCAGAGCGATGTAGCACCACGCCACCGACTGTCAACTCCTCACCCCCCACCCCACGCCACCACTCGGTAGTCGGTCAGTCAGCTTCCTCAGTCTACAATGAGGGAGTGGAAGTGGAAGGAAGGTTCTGATATCTGTCAGGTGATGAGTAACTTTGAGGAGTCAACACAGCCCACTGGTCCCCCCCCCCCCAGTGGAGGATGCCGCCAACATCAGCCTCACCCCCATCCACCCCCCGCCCCCCCCGCCGCAACCACGCACGCCCACGGTCTGACAAACTACTCTCACCCCCCCCGGTCAGCATATGAAGCGGAAGATTTGCGCTCGTCCAAGAGACGGGGGGGGAAAGAGACGATCCCTTGGTGATAGCCAAAGAAGAACCTCAGGTCTGTTTCTCAGAGCATATCGGAGGAAGGGGGGGGGAGGAGGTTGAGGAGGAAGAGGAGGAGAAAATGTTGAGAGACAGGAAGCGGCGAGACCATTGTTCAGTCCTTCACTGTTCAGGTGTATGGGCAGAGATGAGGAGTTGGAGGAGGGAGGAATGGAAATGGACGTCAGGCAAGGGAGGGGATGGGGCCCCCAAACCACGGTGAATTATTGCGACGTTGCCGCGCCACACCTATGGCGCACCCTAGGCAGACCCCACCAACCCCCCATCCGCCCCCTCCCCCGCCACACGCATCCCGTGACCATTGCAGTTAAAAAGATTTATTCCGCACCGATAACTGGGTTGGTATTTAATTCCTGGACCCAAGGTAGGTGGTACAATCAAAACCACCTTTCCCCTCTCACATCCCCCCCCTGGAGAGGAAAGGAGAGGTGAGAATGCAATGAATACCAGCAGGCCCTGGTGCACAAGCTAAAACAGTATTTCCCTTCTGACAGCGCTAGGGTAGAGGGCCATACTTCGCGGGACAAGTAGCGAGGGAGAGTAGGCGAAGCAGGCAGCTTTCCGCACTGGCAGGGGTAACGATACAAGGCCTTTGCCAGTTTTATGTCACACCAGCAAGGACATGTCACCTGTCCCCAGTCTCGGCCAGAGTAGGGCTGATCTTTTACAGAAAGATGTCGCAGGGAGTACGTGCTGACCATACACATGTCCCTAAATGATTCACACAGCTCCCTACAACTACTGGGTTTCAAGCTGGACATGTGGAACGAACTGCGCTTTAAGCCTTGGAGGTTCACGCCCGCTAGCATGTTGTCGAGAGGGGTGTGGTTTAGGTTTTCAAGTTGCAGGCTGGTGGCATCTCACGATAAGCGTACACGCCTGTCGACTGACCAGTGCTGACAGGTGGACGCTTATCAAGTGGAAGAAGCCTGGGATTTCGCCGGATTCAATTTTCCACCAGCGGTGATGAAAGAAGGCTCAACCTGAATAAATGGATGACTCCTCCCCTCCTTGTCCTCCTTCTCCTCCTCTTTGTACACTAAAGCAAGAGGAAGGAAACTGGCTATTTTTTGCCCCAGGGCCACACTGGCTCTAGCTATAGTACTCTATGGATGTGCATTTTTCTGGAGGGCCCACATACCGGTCCTCGGTTTAAACAATTTTGGGAGTGCCACATCACAGGCACTCATTATATGTAATTTTTCTGGAGGACCACTACCTGTCCTCTGGTGTGAAAACTTTTTGGAATGCCACATACAGGCACTCAATACTATGTCATTTCTCGAGGACCACCTACCTTGCTCCTCTGCGTTTGAAAAACTTTTTGGACGGCCACAGACAGGAAATATCCAAATTAAATTGTTCTCAAGCAGCCCCACACGTCGTCTGTTTAGTGCCTCCACACGGGTCCATTGCTGAACTCCACACGTTCATCGCCATAGCAGCTCCAAAAGTAGTCCATATAGCTGCCTCCATACATGGTCCCCTTATCAAAAGAGCTGTGTCCAGGCAGCATTTCGGGTCTGTTTTGTTTATCGGCTATCCACATCAAACTTGTAAACTTTTGTCGCCCACCGCTGTGTATCCACAAAAATATGCTTTATAATTAACCTGATATTTTTCAGCGCATGCAATCTGTTTACATTCCTCACCCGCAATATCCTAAACGTTATAAAAAACATACTACACTTGATCTTATACAAAAAGGCTCTTAGAAGGGCAGCTTTCGGGGATTTAGCCGAGAAGACAGGGCTTGGATGGACAAAGCTCGCTGGCAGCGAGAGCAGCGCCAGTCATACCAAGATACACTAAATAGTTTTAACATGCAGCACTTTACATCTAATACTAGTTCACTGCCTCCCAGAAATGGTACCCCTTTATAATACCAAGCTGTGTCCGGCAGAATTTTGGGTTGTTTCATGGCTTCCCCCTCAAACTGGTAACTTTGTAGCCACACTGCTGTGTAATCCACCAAAGTTAACTGGCAATCTTTTATCAGTGACCAATATTGATGTCAGACTTCTTGCGCATCTGTTACATTGCCCCTCACCGCCAAAACCCCAAACTTATAAGAACACACCTACACTTCTCTTATACAACAGGTTTTGAGAAGTGCTGTTTGGGGAAGTGCGGAGACAGGGGATGGGATGGCGAAAAGCTCGCCGGGCAGTCGAAGAGCCAGAATCCATCCAAGATCCAACTAACATTAGGGTTAACTACAGCACTTAATGAAGACTACTTCATACTGTGATCTTTAATCTGGAACATTTTCCGCTATTCGAAAAACAATTAAAAAAGAACCCATGATGCTAGTCCATATTCTAGGTGAAATATTACAGACCCGCTGCTTTGAAATTCTTAATTTTCAAGCAAACCCTTCTGGCCCCCAGGCCCATTGGGTGGGGACGGAGCAGGAGAGACAGGGGTGGAAGGTGAAAGCCAGGCAGCGCGGACAGCCAGTCCATCCAAAGATTAGGGCAGAAGAGAGGAATCATGCAGTGACACGCTGTGTTGCCATTGCCTCACGATCCTCAAGAAAACTTTTTGGACTGCCACATACAGGCACTATCCAAATTTAATTGTCTTCATAGCAGCCTCCACACATCGTCTTTATAGCTGCCTCCACACGTTGTCTCCATTGCTACCTCCACACATAATCTACATAGCTGCTTCCCAAAGTCTTCCATATAGCTACCTCCATACATCGTCCCCTTAGCAAACGAGCTGTGTCAGGCAGAATTTTGGGTTGTTTTCATGGTTTCCACATCAAACTTGTTAACTTTGTCGCCAATCTGCTGTGTTATCCACAAAATATACTGGCAAACTTTTATCATTTACCAATATTATTTCAGCGCTTCTTGCGCATCTGTTAACATTCCCCTCACCCGTTATAACCCAAACTTATAAGAACACTACTACTTTTGATCTTATACAAAAGGTTCTTAGATGTGCTGTTTGGGGAGGAGCTGAGAGGCAGGGGCTTGGACAGGCGAAAGCTCGCCTGGCAGCGGACCGCCAGCTCCATCCCAAGATACAACTAAAATAGTTTTAACTGCAGCACCTTTAATCTACTACTACTTTACTGCCTCCATACATCGTCCCCTTATCAAACGAGCTGTGTCAGGCAGAATTTTCAGGTGTTTCACTAGATACATAATGGAACTCGGCCCATCTGTCGCCGCCATGCCCGAGACCTGAAGTTGCAATCATAGCAGCGCAATATGGATGCCCCATACTGTTGCTCTTAATCATGGAACCATTTACGAAAAAACAATTAAAAATAGAACCGCTATGCTATTCCATTATTCCTAGGTGAAATATTCAAACGACCGGCCTGCTTTGAAAATTATAATTTTTTCAAAGTAAACGCTTCTGGCCCCCAGGCCAATTTTGGGTGGGGAGGAGCCGAGAGACAGGTGCTTGGACAGGCGAAAGCTCGCCTTGCAGCGGACAGCCAGCTCCATCCCAAGTTTAGGCAGCCTCAGAGGCATCCATGCATACTGCCCCTGCTGTTTCCTGTCCATTTTGCCTCCACGATCCTCCACAGCGTCCACCAATGTCTCCATGCGCAACTTTCAACTCTCTATACCCCAGACGCTGGAGCACGAGAGGATATACAGCACATCATCCCCTTATCAAACGAGCTGTGTCAGGCAGATTTTTCAGGTGTTTCACCAGATACATAATGGAACTTGGCCCATCTGTCGCCGCCCATCTGAGACCTGAAGTTTCAATCATAGAAGCATTATGGATGCCCCATACTGTCACTCTTAATCATGGAAGTCGTCTCCATGACTGCCTCCACATGTCGTCCCCTTATCAAACGAGCTTTGTCAGGCTAATTTTTTGGGTGTTTCATCAGATACGTTATGGACCTTGGTCACTATGTCGCCACCATGCTGTGTTATCGACTAAATATACCGTCAACCTTTTGTTGACATTGGAAATCATTTCAGCGCTTCTTGCTCACCTCCTTTGGTTCCTCTCTGCCACCCATTGGTTTGAAGCCTGAGTCCATTTAGGGTATGTCGCCATGACACTCTAGCCTGCGAAAATCACTTCTAGGGTTAATGTAACCGCTAGATGTCTAAGATTAGTGGTAAAAAACGTTTAAAAAAAGTAAAAAAATAAATTAAAATAATTAACATTCTAAATCACCCCCCTTCGCTAGAACTGATAAAAATAATAAACGTAAAATCACAGCACATAGTATCGCCGCGTCACAAATGCCCGATCTATCAATATAATAACGTTTACGGCCGGCGTGACCTCCAGAACGGGAAATGGTGCCGCAAATATCCGAAATGCGACTTTTAGACCTTTTATCATCACATAAAAATGGAATAAAAATGATCAAAATGTGCAAATAATGCAAATGCAAACGTCGGCTCATTTCGCAAAATGAGACACCGCTCCACGCAAAGTTGAAAAGTTACTTAGCTTCAGAAGTGGCAAGAAATTTTTTTTTTCTTTTGTACACATCGGTTAATTGGTTGAAAATGTTATTAAAACACATAAACCTATATAAATTTTGGTATCACCGCGATCGCACCGAACAATAGAATAAAACTGAGTTGTTATTTGGAGCGCATAGTCAAAGTCGTAAAACTGAGCCCACCAGAACGTGACGCATTTCCTTTTTTTTTCAATTTTTCCACATTTTGATTTTTTTTTCAGCTTTCACATTACACGGCATGTTAAAAATAATAACATTACGGGAGTCAATTATTACGCACAAATAGCCTCACACGGTCTGTACATCGTAAAATGAAAAGTTTGGATTTTTAATGTGGAAGAACGAGAAATGAGGAAAAAAACCTGCGTCCTAAGGGGTTAAAGTTTTCTTTACAAGCCCGCATTGCAAGGTTTATTCTTTCTTCTTCTTTGCTTTGATTCCCTGATACTTTCCTCTATGTGACTTTTGACACACATCCCTTATACTACAAAACACATTACATCACTTATCCCAAATCATTACCGTATTCTCCATCATCTACTCTTGTTTCATGTAACATCATGTACACATTCCTCGCCATATACCACTTATCTTATATTATTATACATACATCTTCACTACCTATGTCCGCCCATTTCCCATACTGCACACCGTTTCCTTCGCTGTTTTCACTCTTCAGACACCTCATATCTTTTCTACTCTCATCTCAACATCCTTTTACCCACTTATCATTTTTCTCTCCAGTCATTTGACCCCCTTCAACTGTTTCATTACTCTTGTCCGCTTACACTTCATATTCTCCGTCTCCTTCCGCTCTTTTTATTCTTTTGCTCTGTTTCTCTGCTGCGTCACTCAGGCTCTGCTAGTGTATGCGTTCCGCACTGGAACCAAGGGGCCGTCTCGATCCGAATGTCTCTTCCGGCCACCTTCCTATCTCACCAGGCGATCACCCAGGTAGCACGTTCTTCTGAAGAGGAGCTACTGCTCTTTCCCGCTCAACTAACGTTTCAACGGTTTACAGCATCGCATTCATTTCATACTCGATATACCTTGCAAACGCGATACTTAGCTTTCAGCCTCATGCAACACAGTTCACTTTATGAGCTACCCATGTCACTTTTATCCAGTTGCTTACTGGGACCATGTGTCATCCCCCCAGCAGGATCTCTACTCATTTACATACTTCTGCACTAAATTTATAGTATTCCATTCTCAGACGTTTGGCATCATATTCTTTACATACTTTATTTTTATATACACCACCATGTTATCTTTATTTTCTTTAAGACAAGCAATTCCTTGCTTGTGATCTCTTTCTCTCTTTCGTTTTCATGTTATCCACATCACCATAGCCTCAGTTGTGTTTTTACACACAGAGAATCCTGTCTCCTTGCCATTTGCACTAATGTGCCGCTCTACTTGATTTTGTTGAATTTTTACTATCATTTATATTTTGGATGAATGTACTATTTAATTGTTACTGGATTGTACGAAAGATTACGTGTCAAATGAAGGTCTAATTTTACTAAGACCAAAACGTTGCATGTCTTACCATATCTTACCTAGTTTTTCAGGCACAAAACTCGGCTTATACTGGAGTTTAAAATATAGGTTTTACCAGGTTTTTGTGGAAAACCAGGGGCCTCGGCTTATACTTTTTTTGGGTTGGCTTATACCTAGTATATAACAGGGGGCCCTCCATCTACTTTGGTCGGCTATACTCAATCTATACGATATTATGTATTACCATACTCCTCCTAGCAGACATAAAATAAAATCATTCAAATTTGCTCTACCAAGAGTCCGCAAGTTTTTCTTCATTTTGAACTAATATGGTGTAGTAAGCCTCTTGTGCACCCTTCTTTTGTGGATATTGATTAGTGTCTTGTCTCACCGTAGCTGCTGGAGCTTTTACTAATAGGAGTGATCATGTGCTAGTAACTCCTCCCTAGGGCGGTTTCGTGCGGTGGGCTCCTGGTTCATCCCCCAGATCCCCTTCCACTTTGCTTCTATGGGGCCCCCACCATGGTGGATTACGTGTGGGCGATTGTCCAACAGAGGGAGAGGAGTTCAGCGGAGAAGTGCACGCACATCTGCCCCTTATGCTCCACCGACTACGTCTAACATAAGAACATATGTGCAACACCCCCACGTTGGCCTAGCCTTTTCTTTCAGACCTGGAGGCCGCCGTGGCTATAACACCGAGTGGCTGGCGGTTGGCAACCTTGGTATGAGGACGCGGAGGGCTTCCTACACCTGTCAGGTCTCCAGCAGTGGTGTGTGCAAGAAATATGGAGGGAGAGGGCTGATTACTGGTTTCTCCCTGGGGCACCCCTGAGTTCTTACGATATGTCCCTGGGTAATGGATGTGGATCCCGTGATGATAACAGCCGTTCCAGGGAACAAGATTGACGCAAAACAATTGCAGTCACGGTACAAACAGTCTTGTTACAGACCAGTTCAGGATGATTCTCGGATTTACTGGAGTGGTCAGGATAGTGATCTTAGGAGTTGGTTCACCATCCTGGTATTAGATGCAGGTGGGATATAATGTGTCCCATATGGAAGCTGCAATGCTTGTCCTGGGTGTTTTTCTATTTAGCACTGAAGGTTGTGCCACACTATCTTTCTATCAGTGTATCCTTGTGGACGATGTGCATCCTCTAGCAAAGCGGGGTTCCAAGAGGTGGCTCCTGTGTCAGGAGCTATGGCCTAAGAGCCTGCCCCTTCCTGTCCAGGGGTTTGATTGAGACCCTGGTCAAGTGGTGGCTCACACTCCGTCACCAGATTGGAACATCTTGGATAATAACCTTAAATAGTCTTGACCCTCGCCTGTACAGGCAGAATCTACTGCGGCAATTGTCTCAAGGACTGTATTACCTCTAAAAGTTGAGTTGATCAGAATCCTCTAGAGCATTGATGGCGAACCTATGGCACGGGTGCCAGAGGTGCACCTCGGAGTCTCTTTTTGGGCACCCAAGCCTCACGAGAACTCAAAGAATCATCTGCAGTCCACCAGGCGACTCAAGAGAATGCTTTCTCTCAGTTCTATTCTTGTACTTGGACGCAGGAGAGGTAGTAACACGTGGGAAAGGGATTATTATCATAGAGCTCCTCTGGCCCCACATTTCTTCCTGTACATGTGGATATGTCTATAACATTATTCAATAATTTGCCCTTCTTCTTTCACTGTTTGTTGTCCTCAAGAGCCAATCTTATTGAAAAGTTTGTGGAAGAACAGGTTAGAATAAATTACACTTAAAATCGCCGTGCTGCACTTTGCAATAAATAATTGTGGTTTGGTTGTAGTTTGGACCCCGACTCTAAAAGGTTCGCCATGCATCTTGAGGGATACTACGATAGAGGCCTCATTCTCATTTGCAAGCCTCCCTTTACCTACACAGTTGGCAGGGTTGTTGCAGATTCAAGTACTATTGCTGAAAATGAGAGCAGTATTGTCCGTGTGCAGGGCCTGTGACACAGAAAGCACTTTTCACAGCCTTCAATGTGTCGCTACTGCAGGAGCAGGCCTGTTTTGAACGGGAAGGGGAGTGGGAAGCGCCGACTTCAAACCTCTGCCCTGGACTTCTTGGTGTGCGGGCCCAGCTTCACATCACAGTCGACAGGCAGAAGCCCCATCCACTAGTCCTGATCTATCAAAATATAAAAACGGTTACGGCCGGCGGTGACCTCCGAGACGGGAAATGGCGCCCAAATATCCGAAATGCGACTTTTAGACCTTTTTACATCACATAAAAAATGGAATAAAAAATGATCAAAATGTTGCAATGCAAACGTCGGCTCATTTCGCAAAAAATGACACCTCACAAAGTATGAAAAAGTTATTAGCTTCAGAAGATGGCAAAATTTTTTTTTTCTTTTTTGTACACATTCGTTTAATTTTTGAAAATGTATTAAAACACAATAAAACCTATATAAATATGGTATCACCGCGATCACACCAAACCAAAGAATAAAGCTGAGGTGTTTTGAATCCAAATAAAAACGATATTTGGTTTAGTATGGAATATAATCATTTTATGCTATTTGGGCTTCTAATATTATAATCTAGTTATTGGACTAAGGAAATTTTTCCAGGAATAACTTGATAAAGGACTCATTTTTCTCAAGCAAGGCACTAATTCAATGCAATATATCAACAATTAAAAACAGATTTGAACAGCCCACCCCACTCCCCTGGTGTAGAAATGTCTTCAACTTCATGGCTCCATCCATTCTCCCTTTGATGTGGAGTGGTAGTTCTGTGCCCATAGCAGTGAAAGACCCCCAAAACATAATGGCCCAAATATATGAAAAATGCTGCAAACTGTCTTAATGGATATACTCGTTTGGTTTTAATCCTGCATCATGTCATAAGACCTCTTGTAGGTCATGCTTGATGTCAAGGGAGCTGCCTTACAAGGTAGCAAAAAGAGGCATATAAGGAAAACCTTATCCCATCCTGGAAAACTTTGCATATTTTCCTGCAAACTGTCAGTGCAGGTTGCCTCAGTAATATGCAGTTTGCGCCAGATAATACAATAGAGAGGCATGCTCTTAGTTAACCTGGTCCATTTTCAGGATGTGCACACAGTTTTTGGTGCACTTTGCTTCATGCTGCAAAATTGTGGTCAGTAATAGATGTAGGGCAAATGCCAACTAACCACTACCACATCAGCAACAGCAACACAAAAATGGTGCAAACACTTCATAAATATGTGTGCATGCTCCAAAGAAACTTTTTCTGGTGCACACATTGACACAATTATAAATCTGGGCCAATGTTTTCACCTCCATGCTTGACAGAGGAAATGGTGTTCTTTGGGTTGAGGCCAGAATTTTTCTTCTTCCTTCAAACATGGCAAGTTGAGTTAATGCCAAAAAGCTCAATTTTGTCTGACTACAGCACCTTCTCCCAATCACTCACAGAACCATCCAGGTGTTCATTTACAATCTTCACAACCTACACATGTGCCTTCTTGAGCAGGTGGACCTTATGGGCTCTAGCATAACAAGCCACCAGTGGGCCCTGGTGCAAACTCTAGTTCGGGGCCCACGTATACCCAAAATCTCGCCATTGCCCCCCCCTCCCCCATCAAATTATACAATATAAATACATTTACCCACAGCACAATACTCATACAGCAGCCTCTTTCATTAATATACTGTCTAGAAACCCCCAATTAAGTCAAGAGGCAGCCTCCTCTCCATAACACAGCAGTAGCGGCCTCATCTCCATAGAAAAAACAGCAGTAGCGGCCTCCTCTCCATAAAACAGCAGCAGCGGCCTCAACTCCATAAAACAGCAGCAGCAGAAGCCTCCACTAGATGATCCAATACCAGCAGTCACAGGGTGGTGTGTTCTGTCTATGGATAGCTGTATGATAGATAGATAGATAGATAGGGGGGGGGGGGGTGAAATCCAATTGCATGGATTTCACTGGAAATGTAGATTGGGCCTCATGCTTTGAGCGTTTGTAAATGCATTGCAAACACCACATGGTTAGCTAGCCAGACTCACAGCTAGTTATACAGATATGAGATTGATGGATAGATATATGATAGATAGATATATGATAGATAGATAGATAGATAGATAGATAGATAGATAGATAGATAGATTAATAGATAGATTAAAAATACATAGGAAGGAGCTGGAAAGATATGAAATAGCTGCATGATGTATGTTTACCTATCTGCCTTGTTTACAGGCAGCTTTGTCAGGAGTCTTTAAGGGATACTAGTGGAAAAGGGGAGAATGAGCTGGTCCTATGCTTTATTTATTTCATTTGTTACCTTACTATACTGCAGCTGCTACATGTAGCCCGGGCTTTGGCAATCATTCTTCCCTTTGTGCTCACACTCTTCCCCCTCCTCTCTTCTCCTGTTGGTTGGTTGGGTTAGGTGAAGAACCAGCACTCTGTATAAGTCCCGGGTTTAGCAGGAGAGGCAGCAGAGCAATGACTGTGCCTTCCTGCCTCAATTACTCTACTCGGGGGGAGGGTGGCTGTCTGCTAGAAGAACAGAGCACATTGAACATTGAGAGCCATGGGCCCACTCTCTCTAAGGTCCCGGTCGCATACCTCACGCCCCTGAGGGACATTTTAAGCCAAGAGGAAGGGCACATTTGTACACATAGTCACATACTGTGTTTGAAAAGCTGCCAATATTATATGATGTTTGAGTTTTCCTAACAATCTATTGTCTGGATTGTTAATAATAATAATACTAATACTAACAACAATAATAATATTATTTTTATTATTATTGGGCATTTCCTGACAGCAATAACTCATTTTGTACTTTTCTCAGGCCATATTTTTTAATCTTTTATACTTTTTCTTGTCCTTTTTATGTTCTTCTCTGCATAGGAGTATGACATATCTAGACACATAGGTATTAATCCCTCAAAACATAAAATAAGATATTACCAAGCAATACATTTGTTGTTATAGAAGAGCTTACATGCTATAAGGATGAAGGGATGACACAGAAGGTGACAGTGCTTGTACAATAGCATGGTATAAACATGGCATGATAGAGATAGTGTTACTGACACTGTCCCTGAAACACAAGTGACAATGTAAACCTCTACATCTTCAGTTCCTTTGTCAAAGTGTCATAGGGGAACCTGTGTATGGAAAAGGAGTGCGTATTGATAAATCATGAAACTAACAACTATAAACTGCTTAGATATCAGGGATTCCCATATACAGGCAGTCCCCAGGTTACGTACAAGATAGGGTCTGGAGGTTTGTTCTTAAGTTGAATTTGTATGTAAGTCGAAACTGTATATTTTAGAATTGTATATCCAGAAAAAAAAAATTTTTGGCCCCAGTGACAATTGGAGTTTAAACATTTTTTGCTGTAATGGGACCAACGATGATCAATAAAGCTTCATTACAGACACCTTACAGCTGATCATTGCAATCTAGGATTATAGTAAAGCGTTCAGAAAGCTTCACCAGAGGTCAGAGGGGTCTGTCTGTAACTATGGGTTGTCTGTAAGTCGGGTGTCCTTAAGTAGGGGACCTGTGTATATATATATATATATATATATATATATATATATATATATATATTTATATATATAGTCAATGTGGCTATCTGTGACAGTCATATTTTGTATTTTTATTGTTGTATGCTATTTCTCCCATCATGCATGAATACTAGCTCATACTTGTACTCCATTTCTGACAAATGAAGGGATGATTATCTATGTTTATCTATATTTATCTTCATTTGTATAAATAAGTACATATAGCACATTGAAATATAAAATATTAGAAATGAGCCTTTAAGTAGGGAGCATACCATATTTGCACAATATAGTTTCTTTCCTTTTTGTGTATCATTTTCGTGTCAGTGGCCTCCATCTGATTGCATGTGAAATGACACTTATGCAGAAATGAGTTTTTCTCGGTATTTGGATTCTTTCAATTATGCTTGAAAAATGCAAACACTTCCATATCTGTTTGTGTTTTATTTGTTTGTCTCCTGTATAAAACTCATAAATTAGGCCCTGTATTCTGTGGAATTAAAGCAAGATGACATCTTAAGAGGATTATCAGCTAGTTGTCAGTTCTCTTCAATGTGTTTTTGAAATCAAATTGAAAGAGAATGCAGTTTGCATTGCAAAAAATATATAAGTATGTACAGTCAAAAACTGAATCAACACTCAGCACAATGTATTGTTCTTCTCGTCAATGAATAGTAATATAATGTAGTCCACATATTCCAATAGGTTTATGGAATAGTAAGGAAGATAAGTATTGTAGCAAACATTTACATATTGTACTTTATTATTTCATATTCTGCCAACTGACTTTAGAGAATAAGATGACATATTCATTTTAGTTGCATTTGCTCCTCCACTTGCATTTGAAATTGTAAACTGGAAATTAAAATTTATGGCCTTTCGACAGTAAATGTCATAGATGCTTGACACCAGACCCTGCGCCAACCTGCTGTTGGCCACAGAATCAAAACAGGTGGTATTGGCTCCCCACCCATCAATAATATCATATTGTGTTGAACTGATCTACTGACCTCAGCAGATGTGTCTTTTGGCATCCACTGTAGAATTGTATAAAATGCATTCCATGCTTCTCTTTCCTCTGTAGTTTTGTGTCGAAACACCAAAGTATCTCCACATCAGAAATAACCATGTTTTCTCATTTATCCTTATCAATCCAGTTGTTTTGTTGCAACCACTAATGATTTATCATTAGAGGCTTTTTGATTTAGGAGCATTTCTGATGCAAAAATACTCCAGCCAGAAGGTGGCGTAGACTTACAAGCAAGGAAGGCACTGAGATCTTCTGCAGAGCAGTGTAGCTCCTGTACATTACAGCAGCAGAGCTCAACCAGTGTTTACATTACATGCAGCCACTGTTTACAGATCAAGTGTTTCTATTTACAAATAATCTAAAAAAAGGAGCAGCGCAATAGAAAAGAAGTGTGTGGGAAAGAGACAGTACAGAGAAGTGTCCACTTGTAGCAGTGTCTGGGTAGGCATACTGGCCAGAATTACAGGAGGAGAGCAGAAGATAAGCACTGGAGGATCCCCTCCAGAAGATAATAGAAGCTACTGCTGAGGAGGATCACTGGGGTGCATTCTGCCAGACACCTGGGCTCTGCTGTGTCATTTTCATGTAGAAGGTTTATATGCAAGTGCCGAATCAGAGATTGCACCTAAAGTAAAGTATAGTCGCAAGATCATGGTGAGAGTCACAAGTGATTAATAAGAGACATGAACTCACGGTTGGTTGTAGCTTGTGATAATTCAGGCACAATAATGCACCTCATTTAGGTGAAAAAATGGAACTAGCGAGTCACAACTGTGATACATCTGGTCCATTGTATATTTTTATAAAATAAATGTTTTATTTTGTCCACAACAATAGAAAATATCTTTGGGTTTGAATAAAAATCAATTGGACGATTAGATTACTACTTGATTTCTTGAAAAATAGAAGAGCTGCAATGGAGTACAATCAATGATTTTAATTACTGGAAGCTGATGTAGTTATAATGTCAATTGGCTGTGGTTTCTAATTGAGAAAATCTTCCAGACTTCTTCTTGTAATGTGAATGTATGATGTTATTTGCTGTGTGCGGGCCTTTATCTTTCTGAATTATTTCAAGTATTCTGTTCAGCACTCAGCGCGGTGATTATTCTTGATTGTGTCGAAGTGATTGGCTTCTTCTGTCTGTTCTTAGAACTTAAAATATGGCATCTTATTCCTCTTATTTAAATGTCTTTCAGCAAGAATAAGTTGTTATAATGGAGCTTTTACAGCTTTAGATCTGCCATTCATCTTTTACTGTGCAGAAAAATTCTGGGGCTGTATCTGTCATTTGTTTTATGTAACCAAGCAGGAAAAAATATTCATTGGGGTTTTTTTTTGCCTACTCTATATTTAGTTTGTTCTTTGCTTTTTTATTTCTTCTATCTATACTGTTTTCTATCAATTCTCAGGCAATTTGATTGTCATAAACAGTATTTACTTTTATAAATTGCAAAATGTATCTGTGATTTGTAGTCTTATTTTCAAATTTAGTTTGCTTACTACTACTAGAGAAAATACCAAAAATGCATATTGTATATCTCAATCGGAAAATGCATTGAAATCTTGGTGACATATGATTCTCTATGTTTTTTTTTATCTGGATACAATCTTCTGTAAAAGCTCAGTTGCCATTAGGGAATAGTTTGGTTTTGACTTGTTTCTCCCCTGCAAACCATAAATACTGTATATTACCAATGGTGTTTTCTAGAAAGCTGCTTGACTCTGAATATATCTTGTAAATATAACAAGTGAAGTAATCAGATATAATAATGATAAAAAATATAATTAACATCATACCAATGTTATAGAAAGACTAACTGCCCCATTCTAAGTCAATGAATCTCACCAGTATAAAGGAGGAGGTGGAGGTAACCACAGGTAGTAAAGGATTACATTTCAAGTTAGCTTCTTCCTATAACTTATCTGGGCTTTCAATAAAATGTATTACAAGTGCATAAATGCTCATGTAATCAGAGAAAAAATAGCATGTCCAAAATGATGTGTGAAGCACTCCACTATGTAAAATCTTGAAACATATCACTATTTACCTTCAAGAGGGCCTGTCAACAGGTTTTCCAGAATAAAGTACCAGCCCCCGTCAGGTAGGAGCTGACCTGTTTATGTTCCCTCATGAGCAAATGACTCTTCTCACCTCATATTCACATGAGTTGAGTCAAGTTTAGTGGTTGCAAGGAGAGGGTCACTTCAGAAACCTCTATCTTTAGTTTTAAAGTGCCTAAAGATACGCATCTCATCTTTCAGATTACATCAGACTTATGGCTTTGTGAGCTACAGAAAAGAGATACCGGCAACTAAAGACATAGTTGGAAATGCAAACAAAGATAAAGATCCAGTTCCCTATCTTCTGTACTATAGAAGAGAAGATAGGGTATCTTAAGTGACACCACTCCTGAAACCACCTAACTCAACTCATGTGAAAATGGGATGAGAATAATTTCATTTGTCTGACTTTGAGGAAGATTTTTATATAGGCAAACAAGCGAGATTTCACATAACAGAGGAATTGTAGAAAGGACATTGCATACGTTACCGAATGGTGCTGAAATCTGGTGACAGGTTCCTTTAAAGGGAACTAACAATATTTTTTTTCTTCCCTGTATTATAAAGACCATTTAAACAATTCCTAGGCTATCAGTAAAGAAAATGCATATGTTTTTGTTATGTTATGTGGGATATTTCATAAACATTTGGTGAAATTTATTTATTTTCCAGGATTGTAGCTGGACTTTGTGCACTCTTACGGGGAAATCTCACTGCACATCCCTTTCCCTGTAAAGCCAGTAAAAGCAGTAGCAGGTTTCCAGTTGAATATAACAGCAGAGGGGAGGGGCTAATGAATAGGTAGTTTGTGGAGAAACCACTAGAGCTCAAATTCCAGCTATGATAACTGGAATATAAATGCATTTTTACAGTCCTGCTGCCACTAACAACACACATAAAGTTATGGTTACATAGAGCTCCAGGGTTCAAGACTACTGATGAACGACTCCCTCTAAGTATTCATCTAATTTTAATATGGAGACTTTGGGGCTTATTTATCATTGGGTTTCCTGGGCTAATTTGGCTTAAAAAAGTCTCAAAGTAGTCACATTGAGGGTTTTTGAGACTTTTCACTGCCAAAAAGTCTGACGAGACTATATACACCTCTGCATTAATCTGGCCTAAACATAGTACTACTGCTAGTGTAACACCATGCAAAGATTCATGACTTGAGACTTCTGCAAAAAGACTCATAAAAGTCTCATAGTTAATCCCCTGCTGGTCTATGTGCTGATACTTTTTATGCATTTTGATACTTTTTTGGGACTTTCTGAAAAAAAAAACAGACAGGAAATAGACCATAAGGACATTTGTTAAAGGGCCAAAGCCACTTTAATGAATCTGATTGGAGTTCCAAAAATAGACATAGAACAGTCCCAAGGAGCGGGTCTAATGATAAATAACCCCCTTTATCTCTTGTGGGAATAAAAATTCTGGCATGTTGAAATCCATCATGACATACCCTCTTTAAGATATACAGTGGAGTGAGGATTTGTACACCTCCCATACTTAGTCAGTGGGGCAGATTTACTTACCCATTCCTGTGCGTTCCCCAACTCCAATGCAGAACTGCCACGATTCAGTACGAGTGTGTATCCTGCTTCTGACGCTTCCCGATCAGGTCTGCCGGAGTTCACCTTCTTCTTCCCCGTGCATGGAAGTGCTTGATCTTGTGATACAAGTCTGTTGGAGCGTCCGACAGCCCGCCCCCCATTTCTATTGCATGAAAGCCGGCACCGATGCGCCAAAATCCAAACGCGTGCGACACAACGAAAAGCCAACAAAAATGCGGGACCCTGGTAAATAAGCCCCAGTGAGTCCAGAAAAGAATTGTTAGGTATTGCCTAACGTTTAGCTTATTTATATGGGCACATAAGCTTTTATAAACATCTGTAAATCTACTAATATTGTTTTGTTCTTATTCTATAAATGCCCCTTAGGGTTTCATGTACTTCCAACATGCCCTAGTCTAATAACACCTCTACTAGGGGATTAGTGACAGTCTTATTAGGTAATAAATTTGACTTCTTGTATGCACTGTAAATCTACAAATCTACTCAGTTAGACTTGTCCATGTAGACGTCAGGAGACAAGGAATACACAAATACATCTTCACAGATCATACATAAAGAATATTGCAGGGAATTTTCCAATATTGATATAGATTAAAAGAGTCTGTATACAGTGGAAAACTGCAGCTGCTGCTATGGTGAGAAAATAAAATATGGAGGGAAAAAGACAATAATCACTTTATTATTTATTTACATAGCAAACAAGACAATGAAATACTGCTGTCTAGAACACAACTGTCTAGGTTTATATTCTTATTATCTTTATATGAGATTTTTTATCTTTCTGCACAGTTTGTTTGTCCACCATTGTAAGT
The DNA here is from genome assembly GCA_019512145.1 of Engystomops pustulosus. NCBI lineage: Eukaryota > Metazoa > Chordata > Amphibia > Anura > Leptodactylidae > Engystomops > Engystomops pustulosus. The sequence continues at coordinate 81,545,720 of CM033646.1, read as the reverse complement.
TTAATTTATTTTCAGAAATGTCAAATAAAGTTGTTGAAGAGTGATATTTGTGTCCCGTTGCCTGCTATTTATTTTAGTAGAGATTTCGGTAGCTCTTTCGATGGGAAGTTTTCATTTTCCTACAAAATTATTAACTATGCTTTACTTATGTTGACTATGTGTTGTCATTATGCAGCAAGAACCTTCAGTTTTATATACAATTTTTTCATTTTGTAAATTCATCAGTTTTGGTGTAAACATGACTGAAAGAGAGATGTGTCTTATAGCTTATTATTTCCTTCTTCCTATTAAAATTAATATGCATTTTGCATAAAATGAGCATACCTGTGCTTGAAAAACTCAGGAATATAGGTGCAGAGACTCATGTGTATGGGAAGTAGAGCAAACAGTAGCAATTGAATGCAAACATGTAAAGGAAGCACTTAGACTACATGAAAGATTACAGAAAGACATGTGCATGTCTCTGCTACCCTGTATTATAATATTTGGCTATTCAAGTATTCCAATAATGTTTTGTACACCAAAAAATGCATAATTTTCATACCTACTGATCCAGTGGGAAAGTCCTACCGATCCACTGTGGGCAGTGGTCCTGAGCAGAGCTCTGCTTAACCTGTAGATACCGGGTGATGATGTGATCTCTGGGTCCATGTAGGTAGCAGCAATGACACTAAGTATCGCAGAAAGGAGCAGGTTTATTTCTTCTCTGTAGGCTCTCCAGATTGCTAAAGACCCATCCTACTCCTGTGATCTGTCCATGAACAGGACAAACTGCAGTGTTAGGAACGGCACCACTCGCCATTAAAAGATCAAAAGACGGTGGCTGCTTGATATCAGGCTAAAACTAGCTAGTATCCAAGGTTTCCCTCCCACTTCTTGTAGGTTTTTCAATGTCCCTGTTCATAAACAAAAAATATACACAAGGTCTTGCCTAGGATAAGAGTTACCGTATTTCTCTTATGGTATTAAAGGTTAGTATGTAAGGGTACTGCACTGTATTGAACTTGCCGGTATAAAATGTGTCCTATCTACAATTCATAAAAAGTGATTTTCTTTAATTCTGTAATCAATATACTATTGCAGTCAGCAGGTTTCCATTTTATATGCATATTCACTATTTGGGGTGTTTAGTTCACTTCATTTAATGATAATTATACATATAAAGACATACAAACATTTTAAAAATCTAAAATACCTACTTCCAAGATGACATATACCGTAAATAACTTGAGGTCATAAAGTACATTTAATAAAAGTCCGCTTCTGAACAACATTGAAAAAAAATCACCATTCCACTGTTTTGTAGAAGATCTTCAGTATTTTCCCTTCTTTGTCTAGATCGTCACTTCATTTTCTTGTAGTGACACTCAATTTCTTCTCTATGTGTATGGGTTTACAGTATGATGAACCTCATAAGGAAAGCAGGAGAAAAATATTTTTTATCCCTGCAGTAATCATAGCAGTAACCGTTCAACTTCAGTTCTTACCGCTTTGTTAATGCACCTTCATGGCATCCTTTAATATTTAATCTTTATATCCTCCTTGATCATTGCCAGAGGAAAAAAGGGAAAGAAATACTAATGTGTCAGACAGCAAATATAAAAGAAATAGCAAACATAAGTAATAAACCTCATATTAAACAATTTACAGAAAGGATAAACCACTTCAATGTTATAGGGTTATTAAATGTCATATTTTTGTTACATTATGTAACCAGGCCATTTTAGGGGACATTTTAGTTGTCTTAATAACCTTTAATTCTCTTATAAATTTCATTCTTGCAGTGCTATATACTGCGGACAAAAGTCTACAAAATTCTACAAAAATATGGGGCCTTCTTCAGGCAGATTCAGATTTGAGAAATGTTTCGACATCTAAACTCAGCATTACCTATGGTTGGGGGAAAATTTTGAAGACATGTTGGCTCATAACCAGCTACAAGATTTAGCCACTACAACAGCATCATAGTTTCCCCCTAAACTGTAGAATGCTATCTAGTGGCAGATATTCCTTTTGCCAACATCAATATAATCGAACAATAATCATTTATCAAACCCCTGTATGGCAAAAAGTCTGATATCCATCAATTTATTAATTGCCAGACTACAAATGTAATATATGGGGTCATATGTCCGTGCAATACATTGTATGTGCAAATAAGATCGTGCAGGAATTACTGAGACACATTTTGCAACACTTGAGCACCTTTGATAATGGCAAAGATATCCCCTTGCCAGACATGTTTGTGAAGTGCACAATAACAATCGCAGCTGCCTCAAATTATGGAGCATTTGCCACTTGAAACTTGGAGCATGTTGTGGTGATATTAGTCCATCATTTCTAAATGAAGTGTTCACATTTACATTGTTCATTTAGTAACCACCCCTTTTTCTGTCTTTTATATGAGTGGGGACTGGGAGTAGCATATAGTGCTCTAATATGTCAGGGGGCAATCTGAAAATTGATTTTGGTGATTTGTAGGTAAATGCACTGCAGGTATCCATGAACTGTTATGTATATACTTAGTGATGCCACCAATGTTGACACACTAAAGGGATCATATATACAGCTGTCGAGTGAGTTAGATGAATTTTAGGTGGAACTACAATATATATTGTTGCTGGCAGGCCTGTACATGCTATTGAGCACTGCATGGATATTTACCACACTTTATATTGATGGGTAGCTGGATGCTGCCATCAAACTAACAGGACCACTGACAATTTTCAGCTTAATCACCCGGACTAGTTAACACTGGCTATTTGACTCAATACTATCAACTTACAGTCAAAAGACAAAGATACTCTGTTTTTAATCACCTATTTTTTCCAATATAGTAAATGAAACTGTTCACCATTGTTTGGCACAATGTAAATAAGTGGTATTAATTGTCTTAATTGTACATTTATGGTTATTACTTTCAAACGCCAGGGACAGCTATAAATAATACTACATTGTAGATCTCAGAACAAAAGTCCTCAAACTTTGACCAGCAGTTAAATGTACAAGTGATCACCAGCTGTTGTCTTACTTCAATATTTTACATATCTATAAGGAGGGTGGCAAGGGGCACAGGAGGAAAGAAAGGATAGAGAATCCTAAACTGGGCCCCCCAAGCTGTCAACTGAATACTTACTGGTCCCGCCCTAAGCAGTGGTCACTGGGCCCCAATCCCTCCCTACGACAGATACAAATCAAGACTGAAAAACAACACAGAAAGAGAGGTCAGAGGGCCTGGTCACGAGATAGCAAGTACAGTATAGAATCGGAGTCCAAAGGGGGTAGTCAATAGTACAAAGCCGAGATCAGAAAACCAAAGAAAACAATAAAATTGAGCTGCGATATGAGTACAACCAGCAAGGTCTGATGGAACTGAGCAGGCATATAAATCAGATCATAGACATACCTGCAAACGTAGACTGAAGCATCTGTCCATCAGGCTAGTAACCCTTGCTGGACAGAGCTGAACTGCAGAGAGCAGGGTGTGGCTCAATAAACCCAAGGCACAACAATGGCTAAGTCTCAAACAGGAATTAACACCAACTAGCGCCACCTTATCTACCTAACTTGCGGATATGTTTTGTCACAGAAGTTACAAGTATTATAAGTATTTTTTCTATTTTTTACCTTGTTCATGGTTTATTGATGACCATCAATCAGTCTAGTTACAATTACAAATGAGGCTGCCTGGTCCCCGAAATGACATAACTATTCAGGAAAGGCACCCTGAAGTAGGGTCTATACCCTGCTCTTGCTTTCAGTTTATAAACACTAAAGCAACATATGGGGCCAGTGAAGACATATACATGCATCATTTGGCCTTTGTTCACTCAAGTTCCACTCAATTGAATATGTCTGGTCTGCAATACCAACTGCAACTGCAATTCTATGTATGGCAGTGTGTTTAATAGGAAGTGAAGAGACTGCAGCACTCTAGAATCTTCATTTTCTAAATAGATTTTCTTTAATGAATTTTAAAAGAGGATTTAAATCACCCACTGACAGCAACAGAACTTACCCACCAGAGGCAATTTCAATATTTTAAAATTCATCATGAAATAGCTAAAATACAGGCATTCCCAGGTTACGTACAAGATAGGTTCTTTAGGTTTGTTCTTAAGTTGAATTTGTATGCAAGTCAGAACTGTACATTTTATAATTGTAGCTCCAGAAAAAAAATGTTTCTGTCCCAGTGGCAATGTATTTTCTAAATTTTTTGCTGTAATGGGACCAAGGATTATCAATAAAGCTTTATTACAGACACCTCACAGCTGATCATTGCAGTTTGGGACTACAGTAAAGCACCCAGAGAGCTTCACCAGAGGTCGCAGTGGGCAGAGAGATCTGTCTGTAACTAGGGGTCATCTGTAAGTCAGGTGTCCTTAAGAAGTGGACCTCCTATAACTGAAAATACAACTATAGCAAGTAAATGTGTTTTTCTTTAAGTTTTCGCTACGCAGATTTCATAGAGAGCCAAATAGTCATCTCTGAAGATCCTTGTAAAGCCTGTTCATGAGCCTGCACTCTACAGGAGAAATATGAATGCATTGAACTTATACAGAAATGCAAATAAAAAGATTCAGCCAAAGGACATGCTTTGAAATAAGTAATAACACTGTGATACTTTGGTACATTGTGACCTGTATATCAAAAAGGTACCAAATTAAGGTGAAACAAGAAATTTGAGTTCCAATAAAATCCAGTTTGAAACTACTCCAGGGAACTAAGCTGAAATCAGAATGAGCCTCAAGTGGTGATGGGGCTGTACGTCCAAAGCGAGGATAAAATGTTACTTTCAGCTACTGCATTCACCATTCTTAAATTCATGAGTAAAGCCTTCGATTTAATGGATTCTTTGTACAGTGTACTTAAAAGACATTTTAAGTTAAAAAAGTCTAAGAAGTAGTCATTTTCCAAGTCATCCCGGGGGAAATTTAAAGTGTGGCACTTAGTAATGCTCTTTTGGCTATCCATCTGTACAGTTTCTTCTTGGTAACACAGAGTTCTCATGAAAGCAGAATTTAATTTGCAGTCAGTCACAAGTCGGTGTTAGCCTTTCACTTAGAGATATATTCAAAATGTCTTGCGCACAGCATGCTATTCTCAAGCAGATACTTAATGCAATCACAGGAGACCATTTCAATTTGTGGCTGTACTTTTAAGTGCTACCATAAATGACTCTGTGCCCGGGAAGAAAGAACAAAACTTATACAAAGATCTTATTGTGTTTAACCCTATTTTTGTTTCGTTGTTATTGAATATGTCTTCATTCCAGCTCCAGTTCTGAAAAAGATAAATGATCCCTGTAAGAAATTTTAATGAAAACTTAGACATAGATTTCAATGGTGCATTGTAATACATGTCTTCATAGTCCCTTGTGCATTAGCTTAAATGGGTGACTAGAATGGCAGTAGGGCATATCCTGAGCAGATCCGATAGATTTTTTTACAGTTCTATATGAGACTACATTCAATTGAATTTTATGGGATGGTTATGGGATAGAATCATGGTTATAGTAACTATAGATTTTAAAAAGGGCATGTGACACTGAATCCTTAATCAAGCCATTGCAAAAGATGAACGCATATATATGTGGGCATCGGGTTTAGCCATTTTATTTATAGAGAATATTCAAGATGGAATTGGGAATTGTGTAGATTACACCAATTAATATCATTTTAAATTGCTTCTTGGAGATTTTTACAGATTAGGGAAAATGAGCTTCTACACACAAGCTGGCCTAAGGAGAGAAAAGTGGTGAGAATAATTCATGGAGAATGATCTAGGTAAATCCTTAGATTTAGTAACATGCAGAAACGTAATGTAAATCATTGTCTTGTTAGGTCAGAGTAGTGTTATTGTGTATTGAAAGGGTTGACCAACTATAGAACTTATCCCATATACAAAGGAAAGGGGATAAATGCATAGTAAGTGGGAATCCACTCACTAGGATCTCTCCTATACTTAGGAATGGAGGTTTGTTAGAATGATTTGTGAGATGCACGTGTCTGTTGCACTACATTAAAGGGAACCTGTCGTCAGGTTTTGACACCTGGAATGTTTTTTTCTCAAATAAAGTCCTCTGCTCTGTAGAGTATAAAAATAAAGTTTAAAAATATACCAGGCTAGTTGACAATGAACAACCTGAACCAGATAGGAAATTAAAGGGAACCTGTCAGCAGAAATCAACCTAATAAACAACTACTAGTATGTTGCCAAGCAGCTGAACACCTTCCAGATCATCTTTCTTTCATTACCCAGTGCAGTGGTATCATTGAGAAAATCTACTTTGAAGTGAGATTGAAATTGTTTGTATAAAGTCGAGGAGGAGGAGATTTTAACACTGAAGTCAAGCTCTCTCTTCCTCAGAAAGCCCTCTTCACTGTAATTGATGGTCCTACATCCAGAGACCTCACTAACCAGATCTCCTGAAGTCCAATGCATTCAATCACAGGGGATGAGGTGTTCAGAGCTTCCCATATGGAGTTAAACTCTCTCCCTCCTTGACTTTATACAACCAATTTGGAGCTCACTTTAATGAAAGAAACAATTACTAGAAGGTGTTACACTGACAATATTCTGCTATTGGTTTATAAGGTCAATTGCTGATGACAGGTTCCCTTAACTAAGAGTCCAAGTCATGGAGTCATCCTGTGTATTCCTCATCTTATCTCCTTCCTCTACTCCTACCTTCTGGTCCCATAGTTGGTTGTGCTGTTCCCATTTGGCTCCAGGCATGTATACTGAGCAATAGAGTCTACACCTCAGCTTCACTATCTGTACAGTTATATGACTGAACATTCTGGATGCGGCATTGGTTTGGGCACTGTGTACAAATGCCTCTTCCTATCAGCCTGTACATCACATTGGAAGCACTGAAAAGAAAGAAGCTATGAGGATGTGGTTACCAGAGATGGACACTGAGGCTGACTATGAGTCTCGCCAAGTAAACTTTCTTGTTATGCCTCTATTGTATAACCCTTAATGAATCACATATATTATGGCCCTTGACTCTATTTTATGTCATAGCAGAGAATTACAGAATCAGTAATCAGTTTTATTATTTTGATGTGAAGAAGCTTTTTGTGTAGGAGGCTGAATAATGTAAGCAGCAATTCTCTCTAAACTTCAATTGTGTATTAAAAAGAAAAGTTTGAAAATTGAATTCCCCAGTAATTATTGGCATAATAATTAGTATAGAATTACTTTGTAAACAACCGAAATTAAAGCTCAAATTTATTTACAGGTTAACCATTTCAGCATTGTTAAATAATGGTTTATGAAAATTAGTATTTAATAGGTAATTTAAAGGCTAGAAAATAAATGTTTTATAGTATTTAATCTGAAAGAGTCTTAAAGAGAACACTTGCTTCATTACGGTACAATAGCTTTGTGGACAGTAGGCTTTGATTTCAAAATTTTCATTGTAGTGAGATGCTATTTATACTTTTAATTATGTCTATTAAAACCAAATTAAGACTATCTTGAGGAGATGGCCCTTAGCTCTGTGTTGCAGTTTACAAAGAGTCTTGGAGCATTAATGATTATGTGACCCCAAGAGAGATGCGCTGCAACAGAATGAGCGTCTTGTTACCAGTTATCATATATACTGTATCTAATGAAGGGACACTTGCCTCTAAAATGTTATACCTGTGTTGCACTGCAACTTTTTGATTTTAATAAATGTGTAGAGTCCAAGTTTTGGCCTTTTTTACTCTCCTTCAATCATATTATGCTATTTCTGTAAGCCATTAAGCTGGCAAAACTTCCAAGCTGTTATTGGTTACCTACATTGATATTTGTGGCACAGCCACCAGAATAGAGAGATTTATATCTTTGATGCATTTTGATACCTATATCTGACTGAGAATTCATATGTCTGTACTTTAAAGTATTTTAGTCTGATTTACTATTCACAAGCATGGGGCTTTAAAATGATGAGTAATTCAAATATAAAGAAATTAATTTTACTATTTTCAGAAATGCAACTTTACAAATAGTAATTGCATAACCCTTAAACATAACCCAGGTACATTTCCAGGGACAGCATTTATACAACTTAACAATCAGCACCTTTAGGTAGGGTAATACAAATCCTACAAATATCCCCTTTTTATGTTAAACTCAACTTTTTTATGTTTAAAACTTTATGTAAAAAATCTTTAAAGTCATATTCAAAATAGCCAAGAGGAGTCAAGATGGACATTTGAAGTAACCCTCACCCTCCAACCTCTAAAAGTGACTCATCTCAGGCAAAATGTGACTCTTATTTGCATATAACTTTGAAGGCAATTTTTATATAGGTAAACAAGCAAGTTTTATCATTTAAGGGTTTCATTTATTTTTGTTTATATATTGAACAAATACAATTATAAAGGAATGAAGTTATATAATAACATTCACCTTTCAAAAAACATATAGCCAAATGGATTACAGATAGTGGGTTAAGGCATTTCAAGGTTCTAGAAATTGCATAAATTGTGTAACACTCAAGTGAGAGAATAGCATCAAGAGCATATAAAGTCAATAAATACAGAAAGAGAGAAAATACAAAGTAGTGAGAAGAGAAAAATCAATGGGGGTCAAGGCAGAAAAGGAATGGGTGATTGATAAAGAGGGGTAGGGGTGTCATTTAGCTTAGGGGTTACAGAAAAGGCAGGATGTTTATGAGGAAGTGAGGAAGGCCAACAAGCTTACAGATCACATTACTCTTGGGTGCCTGGTATTACAGCATAGACAAAAACGTCTTAAAGTGTAGTGAAGTATAAGTGTAGTAGGAGCAGTCAGCAGGCAAGTTTTAACATAACAGCAGCCTGTAGATTGCTGTATCTATCAGTTGCCTAGGAGCTATGTCAAGAGATATTTGGTGTTGGATGGTAAAGTGGAGACATCATTGACAGTCAATCTTTATCAACTGTTGTAAAGTTGACTATTACGCTATGGTGGTGATATTATTGCATTTTTATATAAAGGTCTTGTAAACATGAAGAGTAGTATCTCAAAAGTCTGTTTAGCTTAGTGAAGACAATGCAAGTCCCGATACTGTAGTAAGTCTACTGTATAGCCTGTGAGAAATAACATGGCATCCACTACATTACTTTATGATGAATTCTCAGGTTATGCTGGGCAGGATAAGGCTGGAGCAGCGCATAATTAGTGTAAGAGGAGAAGCACAGCCACAAGAGCGACAGAGCCTCATTATCATAATTTTATTAAACAAGATATGCTTCTGCATTAGAGATGAGCGAACATGCTCGTCCGAGCTTGATGCTCGGTCGAGCATTAGCGTACTCGAAACTGCTCGTTGCTCGGACGAATACTTTCATGTATTCCATTCTCAGACGTTTGTGCATTATATTCTTTACATACTTTATTTTTATATACCACCACCATGTTATCCTTTATTTTCTTTAAGACATGTTATCCTTTATTTTCTTTAAGACAAGCAATTCCTTGCATTGTGAATCTCTTCTCTCTTTCGTTTTCAGTGTTATCCACATCACCATAGCCTCATTTGTGTTTTTTACACACATGAGAATCCTGTCTCCTTGCCATATTGCACTAATGTGCCGCCATACTTGATTTGTTGAATTTTTACTATCATTGATATTTTGGATTGAATGTACTATTAATTGTTAACATGGATTGTACGAAAGATTGAAGTGTCAGATGAAGGTCTAATTTACTAAGACCAAAACGTTGCATGTATTACCATATATTACCTAGTTTTTCAGCACAAAAAAATGTGCTGAAAACCCAAACTCAGCTTATACTGGAGTTTAAAAATATAGGTTTTACCAGGTTTTTGTGGTAAAACCAGGGGCCTCGGCTTATACTTGGGTTGGCTTATACTCGAGTATATACCAGGGGCCTTGGCTTATACTTGGGTCGGCTTATACTCAAATATATACGATATTTGTATTACCATACTCCTCCTAGCAGAATAAAATAAAATCTATTCAATTTGCTCTACCAAGGAGTCCCAAGTTTTTCTTCATTTTGAACTAATATGGTGTAGTAACATACTTGTGCAACCACATTTGTGGATATTGAGTGACGTGTATTGTCTTCACCGTAGCTGCTGGGAGCTTTTACTAATAAGGAGTGTGCATGTGCTAGTAACTCCTCCCTAGGGCTGTTTCGTGCGGTGGGCTCCCATCGTACATCCCCCAGATCCCCTTCCACTTTGCTTCTACTGGGGCCCCCACCAATGGTGGATTACAGTGTGGGCGATTGTCCAACAGAGGGAGAGAAGTCGGCGGAGAAGGTGCACGGCACATCTTCCCCTTCTCTCCACCGACTACTGCTAACATAAGAACAGATGTGCAACATCCCCCACGGGGGCCTAGCCTTTTCTTCAGACCTGGAGGCAGCCGGGGCCCAGAACACCGGAGTGGCTGGCGGTTGCAACCTTGGTATGGGGACCGGAGGGCTGTCCTACAGCCTGGCAGGTCTCCAGCAGGTGGTGTGTGCAAGAAATATGGAGGGAGAGGCTGATATACTGGTTCTCCCTGGGGCAACCCCTGAGTGTCTGTAAGATATGTCCCTGGGTAATGGATGGGGAGCCCGTGATGGAGAAACAGCCGTATCCAGGGAACAGATGACGCAAAACAATTGCAGGCAACGGGACAAACAGTCTTGTTACAGATGCCAGATTACAGGATGATTCCGGATTACTGGAGTGGTCATGGATAGTGATCCTTAGGAGTTGGTTCACCAGCCTGGTAGTAGATGCAGGCTGGGATATAACTGTGTCCAATACTGGAAGCTGCAGCTTTGTCCTGGGTGTTAGTTCTATGTTAGCACTGAAGGTGTGCTACACACTATCTTTCTACAAGTGTATCTTGTGGAAGATGTGCTCTCTCGCAAAGCTGGGTTCCAAGAGGTGCTCCTGTGTCAGGAGCTAGGGCCTAAGAGGCCTTGCCCCTTCCTGTCCAGGGGTTTTATTAGACCCTGGTCAAGCGGTGGCTCACTCTCCAGTCACACAGATTGGAACATCATTGGATAATAAACATTAAATAGTCTTGACCCTCGCCTGTAAAGGCAGAATCTACTGCGGCTAATTGTCTTACAAGGACTGTATTACCCTAAAAGTGAGTTGATCAGAATCCTCTAGAGCAGTGATGGCGAACCTATGGCACGGGTGCCAGAGGTGGCACTCGGAGCCCTCTTTTTGGGCACCCAAGCCATCAACATAGAACTCAAAGAATCATCCTGCAGTCCCAGGCGACTCAAGAGATGCTGCTCTCAGTTCTATTCTTGATTACTTGGGACTGCAGGAAGAGGTAGAACACGTGGGAAAGGGAGTATTATCATTAGAGCTCCTCTAGGCCCCACATTTCTTCCTGTACAGGGGGAGATGCTATAACATTAGTCAAAATTTGCCCTTCTTCTTTCAACTGTTTTGTTGTCCTCAAGAGGCCAATATGATTGAAAGTTGTGGAAGAACAGGTAGAAATAAATTACTACTTAAATCGCCGTGCTGGCACTTTGCAATAAATAAGTGTGTTTTGGTTGTAGTTTGGACACCCGGACTCTAAAAGGTTCGCCATCACTGCTCTAGAGGGATACTACAGATAGAGGGCCTCATTCTCATTTGCAAGCACTCCCTTTCCTACACATTGGCAGGGGTGTTGCAGATGCAAGTACTATTGCTGAAAATGCAGAGCAGGATGTCCTGTGCAGTGCCTGTGACACAGAAAGCACTTCACAGCGCTTCATGTGTCACTACTGCAGGAGCAGCCTGGGTTGAACGGGAAGGAGGAGTGGGAGCGCCACATTCAAACCTCTGCCTGGACTTCTTGGTGGTGCGGGCCCAGCTTCAGCTATCACAGAGCTGACAGGAGAAGCCCCATCCACTAGTCCCGTCCTTCTGCAGAGAGGATGACATCTCGCTGTGGGGACGCTGTGGATGTTGTATATCTGGACTTTTCAAAGGCATTTGACACCGTGCCACATAAAAGGTTGGTATATAAAATGAGACTGTGGGAATAGAGAAAGAAATGTGTGTCGGGTGGTAAGTAATGGGCTAGTGAGAAAACAGAGGACGGGGGGAGAGGGGGAACAGAGGACGAGGGAGAAAAGAGGAGGCGTAGGAGGAGAGGAGGTGCAAAATAAGATAGCGACATTCTCAGATTGGGTGATGGTACCAGTGAGTGCCACAGGGGTCAGTATTGAGGGCCACTTCTTTTGAATATTTGATTCATGAGCTTGTAGTGGGTTTCACAGTCAAGTTTCAATATTGCAGATGATAATAAGCTGTGTAAAGTAAAACACTGCGGTCGATAGTTTAGAATTACAGGGGATTTGTGGAGGAAGCTTGAGGGTATGGGCCAGAGAACCGGAGAAGGTTATTGAGGTTAATGTAGATAAATGTACAGTTCTGCAACTTTGGGCCGATGGAACAAAACGATAACATTTATGTTCTAAACGGTGCACTTACTTAGTAAACTGAGATGAAATGGACTTGGGCTATTGGTGGATGGTTAAACTTAATTTTAGTGACCAGCCATGGCGGCTGTGCTTTAAAAGCAAATAAAATAATGGGATTGTATCAAAGAGGGATAGATCTCATGATAAAGACATAGTTCTGCCATTAATACAATTCGCTGCTGTCAGACACAATGGAAATTGTGTACAGTTTGGGCACAGTGTATAAAAAGGCATAGTAGAGCGGGAAAGGGTGCAGAGGGAGACAACACCAGAGTATTAGGGAATGGGGGGACTAGAATACAATGAAAACGATTACAAAGTTTGGAATTATCAGTTTAGAAAAAAGCACGACTGAGGGGAGAGACCTCATTACAATGTACAAATACCTGAAAGGACAGTACAAGGGATCTCTCAAAGATTCGTTGTTACCTAGGCTGTGCCCAGGACAAGGGGGGCATCCTCTACGCCTAGAGGAGAGGCGATTCTACCAATGCAACATAGGCACAAAGGTCTTACGTTAATAGCAGTGAGACTATGTAACTCTTGCCGCAGGGAGGTGTTCTGGCCGACTCTAGTACCATGTCAAAGAGAGGCTGGATGACTTTCTGGAGAGAAAAAAAACCAAAATATCACGGGTTATGGGGATTTAAAACATTTATTTACTTCTTAAAGGTTGGACTGATGGGATTGCGTCGCCGTCCAGCCTTATATACTATGATACTATGATCTCAAGTGGCTGCACTGATGGATTGCCTGCCTCTCCTGGACCTTCTGCTAGATATCAAGCTACTTTCGGTAAGTGTAATGCTTATGTGTATATGTAATATATGTAATGTAATTCCTTGTGTATATGTGTTTTGTCATGTATCTATGTGTACAACATGTAATGTGTGTCTATATACAGGTATAACATGTTATAGGTGTATATATATATGTGTAACATGTGATATATATGTGTATATATAGGTGTAATATGAGTGTGTGTATACAGGTATAACATGTAATAGGTATATATAGGTGTAATATGTGTGTGTATACAGGTATACCATGTAAAAGGTGTATATATATGTGTAATATGTGTGTATACAGGTATACCATGTAAAAGGTTTATATATAGGTGTAATATGTGATGTATTTGTTTATATATAGGTATAACATGTAATAGGAGTATATATAGGTGTTATATGTGTGGATACACAGGGGGCTGTAGGAGACTGTATATAGAGATTGCTGGGAGGCTGTATATAGTGAATACTGGGGCGGGTATATAGTGTTTTCGGGGGGGGGGGCTGTATATAGTTATTGCTGGGGGTGGAGGGACTGTATTTAATCAGAGGCGTAACTAGCAAAGCCCCATAGCAGAATTAAATTAAATTTATTAAAAGTCCACCCCAATATACCTGCATGTTGCTGCAAAAACAGCCTCACCGCCTCCCAGCAACGCTCTATATACAGTCTCCTACCTCCCCCTGTGGACTCCACACATATGACAACCTATATAGACTCGCCTATGACATGTTATACCTATATATAAACCATACATCACATATTACACCTATATATAACAAACCTTTTTACATGGTATACCTGTATACACACATATTACAACATATAATAGCACCTTTTACATACGGTAAATACCTGTATACCCCCCATATTACAACACCATTATACCTTTAACATGTTATACCTTTATACACACACTCATATTACAGCCCTATAGATCACATATTATCACATGTTACACATAGATATATACACCTATATAACATGGTTATACCTTATAAGTACAACCACATTATACATTTTGACCATGATACATGACAAAACACATATACACAAGGATTTACATTAACATGTAGGTACATAATAACACAAAGCCTACACTTACACCGAAAGTAGCTTGATATCTAGCATAAGTCCTGAGAGGCAGGCATCCATCAGTGCAGCCAATTAGATTTCCCCACCTCTCTGCAGAGGACGGGACTAGTGATGGGGCTTCTCCGGCAGCTCTGTTATTAGCTGAAGCTGGGCCCCGCAACCACCAAGGAAGTCCAATGCCGAGGTTTGAATTTGGCGCTCCCACATCCGTCCTTCCGTTCTACCGGCTGCTCCTGCGTAGTGACACATGAAAGCGCTGGTGAATGCTTTCTGTGTCACAGGCACTGCACAGGACATCCTGCCTGCATTTTTCAGCAATATGTCCTTGCATCTGCCAACAAACAAACCACCCATGGTGCCAATGTGTATTAAAGGGATGCTTGCAAATGAGAAGAGGCCCTCTTATCTGTAGTATCCCTCTAGAGTCAGGTGATGCGAGCCTTTTAGAGTCGTTCCAAACAAACTACAACAAAGCATACCTTATTTATGGCAAAGTGCCAGCACTATCGATTTACGTAGTAATTTATTGCTACCCTGTTCTTACCAACACTTTCAATCATATGGCCTCCTTGAGGACAATGACACAACGCTTTTGAAAAGAAAATGGAAGGCAAATTTTGACTAATGTTATAAGCATCTCCCCCTGTACAGGAGAATGTGGGGCCTAGCAGTAGCTCTAAATATAATACTTTAATACTACTCTCTACGAATATCTCTAATATAACTAACGTCCCTTTCCCTTCCTCCCACGTTTCTACCCTCTTCCTGCGGTTCCCAGAATCAAGATAGAATCTGAGACAGCATCTCTTGAGTCGGCCTGGACTGCGATGATTCCCTTGAGTTCTATGGGTTGATGCTTGGGTGCCCAAAAGGAGGGCTTTCCGATTGCCACCTCTGGCACCCGTGCCATAGGTTCGCATCACTGCTCTAGAGGATTCTGATCAAAGCTCACTTTTTAGGGTAATACAGAGGGTCCTTGTAAGACAAGTATCGCATTAGAATTTCCTGCCTTTACGCGAGGGTCAAACTATTTAATTAATTTTTATTATAATCCTGATTTTCCATCTGTGTGACGAGAGTGGGCAAAAACCCCACCGCTTGACCAGGTCTAATAAAACCCCTGGACAATGAGGGGCACAGGCCTCTTAGGCCCTATCCCGACACAGGATCCCCTCTTTGAACCACCCAGCTTGTCGAGAGATCACACTTCCACCAGATACAACTTGTAGACAGATAGTGTGTCAGCCACCTTCAGTGCTAACATAGAACTAACACCCATGAACCAATAGCTGCAGCTTCCAGTTTGACACAGTTATATCCCGCTGATATCCCCACCCTGCAATATGCCAATCCCAGCCTGCATCTACTACCAGGCTGGTGAAAAATAACCAACTCCTAGGATCACTATCCATGACCACTCCATAAATCCGGAATCTCCTGTACTGCTGGCATCTGACAAGACTGTTTTGTCCCCTTTGCCACTGCAATTGTTTTGCGTCATCTTTCCCTGATAAAAACGGGCTGTTTTTCCCATCACGTCTGGCCCCATCCTTACCCAGGGACATATCTTTACAGACCCTCATGGGTTTGCCCCAGGAGAACCAGTATATCAGATTCAGCCTCTCCCTCCATATTTTCTTTGCACACAAAAACAAGCAAATGATTCACAGGAACAGAGTGCGGCACACAGTTAACACCACCTGCTGTAGACCACTGCCAGGCGGTAGACATCCCCGTCCGTCCCCTACCAAGTTGCAACCCGCCAGCCACTACTTCCTCCTGTGTTCTGGCTGGGCCCCGCTGCCTCCAGTCTGAAGACAAGTCTAGCCCCCCCTTGGGGGATGTTGCACATCTGTTCTATGTTTAGCAGTGTGTCGGTGAGAGAAGGGAAATGTGCCGTGTCACCTTCTCCCCGACTTCTCTCCTCTGTTTGGACAATCGCCCCCACGGTAATCCAAGCCACCATTGTTGGCCCCCAGTAGAAGCAAAGTGGAAGGGGATCTGGGGGATGGTACGATGGGACCCAACCGCACGAAACACCTAGGAGGAATTTACTAAGCCACAAACATGCACACTCCTATTAGTAAAGCTTCCCATCCAGCTACGGTGAAGCACTACACTCAACTCATACCAATCCACAAATGTGTGGTTGCCACAAAGTTTTAACTATACAAACAAAACCATATTAGTTCAAATGAAGAAAAACTTTGGACATTTCCTTTGGTAGAAGAGCAAATTGAATAGATTTTATTTTATTGCTGCTGAGGAGTATGGTAATACCATAAAGCGTATATAGTGAGTATAAGGCCAAAGAGCCGACCCAATTATAAAGCAATGCCTCCTGGTATATACTCGGTATCAGCCAACCCAAGTAATAAAGCCCGAGGCCCCTGGTTTAAACCACAGAAAACCTGGTAACCTATTTTTTAAACTTAAATAAAAACAAACTCCAGAGAAGCGGTTGGGTTTCATCCCATTTTTGTGCTGAAAAACTAGGTATAGATGGTAATACCTCAATCAGTTTGTCTTAGTAAACATTAGACCTTCATCATCTTACCACTTCTTCAAAGTCAATCTTCGACATCCATGTTAACAGTAATAGTACCTTCAAAATCCAAAATATCAAGATGTAAAATTCAACAAATCAGTTATGGCGGCAACAATTAGTGCTATTGCACGAGACGGATTTCGCATTTGTGTAAAAAACACAAATGAGGCTAATTGTGATGTGGTGGTAACACGAAAACGAAAGAGATAAGAGATTCACATGCAAGGAATTGCTTGTCTTAAAGAAAATAAGGATAACATAGTGGTGGTATATAAAAATAAAGTATTAAAGGAAAAGAATGCACAAACGTCTGAGAATGGATCCATTAATTTTGTAGTAATAAGTATGGTGTCAACAGTTCACCATAATGAAAGTAATCAGGGAAACAAGCAAGTGGTCAATCGACACTTCAATCTTTCGTACAATCCATGTTTACATTAATAGTATAGTCACATTCAATATCCCAATATCCATGATAGTAAAAACTTCACAAATCATTAGAGCTACAACCTTATGCATATGGCAAGGAGACAGGATTCCTCATGTTTGTAAAAAAAAAACACACATGAGGCTATGGTGATTGGATAACACTGAAAACAACGCAACAAAAGAGAGAAGAGATTCACATCGCAAGTATTGCTTGTCTTAACTTAAAGACAATAACGGATAACATTTTGGGTATATAAAATAAACGTATTTAATCTCTCCAAAAACCAACACAGCGTCCTGCACTCAACCACACAAAAACGAGAGACGATTTACACTACGTTAGTTAAGTGAGTGAATGAATGATATAGATAGATTTACCACCTTCAAGCGTTATCCTTTTATCAATATTCCCCGTCAGACAACGGCAAGGCCTCTGCACCCATGTGTTATGAGCTCCTCGATTATTCGTCTCGTTAAGATATAGACATACCGGAGCTATATCCATCTGACATCCACAAGAGCATGCAAATATTGCTCTCTGCGTCGACCACTCCAAAGTGGAATCGTTTTCGGTGGATCGACACATGCGAACAATAAGTCGCGCAAAGTGCTGTGGTTGGGTCGGCTGACCCAACTGAAAATGATGCGCCGTGTTCTCGATTGCCAGATGTAACTTAGCGCATCTGGACGGTGTGTGCGGTCGGGGATCTAGCATCATATAGGATTATCTGTTAGGGAAAAGTTGTGTAACATGGGGGGACATACATGATGATGTAACGTTGTCAGATGCATATTTGGGTGATGGAATGGAGCTTGGCCTCCTCTAATTGAGTCTATCACTGCTGGACTCTTAGGGTGCGCGACAGATTGAGTGCTCTAGATGCCGCTTTGCTATCACACTATCTTCTTCACCGTGACTATACTAATATGCATCTAGGTATCATTGTAGTGACCACATTCTCATAGCACAGCTTGTAGCATTACAGACTTCGGGACAACGTTATGTACCCGCATATGTAATCACCCTACCGTCTTTCCTATCGCCAGTTTCTACCATCCTGTGATTCGCCTTTTTGTGCATTATTAGACTTAAACTTCTAATGTACTTATATACACATCATAGGACGTTTACTTATTTATACGTGACGACCGACCTATCTACTGGTCGTAATGCCTTGTTTTATGTCTTTAGAGACTACAAGTGGGGACACAGCCATTCATGGCCGCAGGGCTCTTCTGGCTCGATAAATCGCGCTGGGGTTACGGATTTTACCGGGGCATACCCCTGTGTCCCAGAGGGCGCACGATAAAGGCGCATTTGTGTTTTTTTAACACACATAGAATCCTGTCCTCTGCGTCGCCTCACTACTTGATCCTATGCTGTGGGGAAGGTGGATTGTATGGCGTGCACGCATATTGTGCACGGTAGCACGTTATGGATGGCGAAGTGATACTATTTAGGTGAGAAATGTGTCTAATACATTGGATTTGTGTTGAAGCGATGAACTGGTAATGGTACTAAAACTAGATGTTAACATGGATTGGAAGTACGAAAAGATGTGCATGATGTCAAGATGAAACGCGAAAAGGCGTCCTTAGATCATGTACGAATGGACGTCAACTAAATCAGTTGACCATAGTTATTGTCAGCAACACACAATAAATGCGGTAGCGCGGAAAACCCCAAACCACTTAGACTGGAGGGGCACAAAACAGAATAGTAAGCCTAGTTGTTTCAGTACATATCCAGGGGGGGACAAGTAAGGGTGCTGAAGAACACACTACCCAAGCGGTCAGCCTCAGCTAGCTCGGATTTATAAAACTTAGTTGGTAACCCCGAGATACCGGAAGTAATACTTCTTGTATAGTACCAACCCGCGGGGGGGCCGGTGAGGACGTCACGGCTATCAGGGCTTGGGGGTTCGGGCTTGGAGCGACAGGCAAAAGTATATAGCATGATGGAGCGCGCCGTGGTTGGAGGCTTATTCACTCAGACGCAGCCTTGAGGCTAGGGGGTAGGTGGAAAAGAAGAAGCTCTGGACTTATATCAACTGCAAAATTATAATAGGCGATATTGTATCTACCCAAGGAAGTATCCCGTCCTCTTCATGATTATAACCGGAAACATATATAATCTCTTGGGGTGCGATCTGCATATGCTCGTATAGCCCTAGGACATGATCCCGTGCCCCTCAAGTTTTTCTAATCTTACATCATTTGACTAGGATATTGAATGATGGTGACGTAACAATGATTTAGTGCAACCTACGATTCGTTGCGACTCTTGAGTGACGTGGTATTGGTCTTCACCGTAAGCTGCTGGGAGAGCTTTTGTACTAATCAGGGTGTGCATGTGTGCTAGTAACCTCCCCCTCCCTATGGCTGTTTGCGTGCTGTGGGCTCTCCCCATCGTACAAATTGTACCCCAGATCCCCTTCCAGCTTGGCTTTCTTTCTGCTGACTGGGGCGCGTACCCCGCCCAACGCCCACCCACCACATCCTCGCCCCCCCCCGAGGGCGACAGCGGTTCGCAGGAAGAGCAAGGATCACATGGCACAGCCGGAAGTTCACGGCCCGTAGGATCGGGGGCGGGGCGGGGGCCAGAGAGGAGCTCCGGCCGGAACGGGGCGGGCGCCACGTACAGCCGAGGGAACAGTGTGTAATGAGTCCGTTCACGAGCACGAGTACAGGGCTACCAACGCGCCTCGCGGGCCACGAGGGGGAAAGCTCGCTGCCCCCCGGCGGAAGAACAAAGAGGGAGGCGCCCCGCTCGGCAAGTGCACCCCGGCGGCCGCCGGTCGAGCGTGGCATCATAAGAGATCGGAAAGGAAGAAAAAAAAAAAAAAAAACACAACTCACAAAAGGAGAACCAAGCTAGAGAGACAGGACACCCGAGCAGAGATCAGAGAATACCCTGGCCAGGAGGAGAGAAAGGAAAGAAACACTGGCAAAGCAGGGCAAGGGGGGGGGGAGGAGCCCGCCCGCACCAGGTGTAGTGGGCGACCCCTCTCGCCAAGCATCACGTACGTGCCCCATCCAGGGGCATACCCGCGCACGTCCTGACCCACCACACGGGGGGAGCGCCCAGTGTGCGGGATGGGTGCGCGGTTCCCCCCACCAATGGGTGATAACATTGTGGGGCCGTTGTCCAACAGAGGGAGAGTAGTCGCGGAGAGGTTCACGGCACCTCTTCCCCCCCCCCTCCTTCTGGCTCCAAAGCCACCGACTACTTACTTTTTCGTAACCTAAGACAACATACCATAACAAACCGACCATATTTCACACCTCTCTCGACCAACCGAATCCCCCCCTTTTTGTCCTCGCCTTTTCGAGAACGCCGGGGGTGGGAAAGATAATAGAACCTATGAGGTAAGGTGAAATGGGCTAGAGGGAAGAGGAATATGCCTTTTTCTTTTCTCTTTCCGACTTTTCTTCCTGTCCTTAGACCTGGCTGTGGAGGCAGCCGGGGCCCAGAACACCCGGAGTGCTGGTCGGTTGCAACCTTGGTATGGGACCGGGTGGCTGTCCTACAGCCTGCAGGTCTCCAGCAGGTGGTGTGTGCAAAAATTGGAGCGAGGGGACTCTATATACTGGTTTCCCGGGGCACACCGCCTGAGTGTCTGTAAGATTATGTCCTGGGTAATGTGGGAAGCCCGTGATGGGAAACCGCCGTATCCCAGGAACAGAGAGCAAAAACAATTGCAGCAACGGGAACAACATTCTTGTTTGCAGATGCCAGATTAACATGATTATTCCGGGATTACTGGAGAGTGTTGGCATGGATGTGATCCTTAGAGTAGTTGGTTCACCCGCGCCTGTTAGTTAGAATGCAGGGCTGGGATATACTGTTGTCTCAATACTGGAAGCTGCAGCTTTGTCCTGGGTGTTAGTTCTATGTTTAAGCCACTGAAGGTGGCTACCACTATCTTTCTACAAGTTGTATCTTGTGAAGATGATGCTCTCTCGCAAAGCTGGGTTCCAGAGGTGTCTCCTGTCAGAGAGAGCTTAAGGGCCTAAGAGGGCCTGCCCTTCCTGTCCAGGGGTTTTTATTAGACCCTGGTCAACGGTGGCTCACTCTCCCCAGTCACACAAGATGGAACAGTCATTGGATATAAACTTAAATAAGTCTTGACCCCTCGCCTGTACACGGCAGATCTACTGCGGCTAATTGTGTCTATTACAAGACTATACCTGACCGTGTATTACCCTAAAAGAGTGAGTTGATCGAATCCGTCTAAGCAGTGATATGGCGGAACCTATGCACGGGTGCCAAGATGTGGCACCTCCGATCCCTCTTTTTGGCACCCAGCCACACATAGACACTCGTCAAAAATCATCCTCAGTCCCAGGCGCTCAAGAGATGCTGCCTCAGTCTGCTGCTCTCATTCTATTTGATTACTTGGACTGCAGGAAGAGTAGAAACCCTGTGGGAAGAGAGTATTATCATTAGACTCCTCTAAGGCCCGGCACATTCTTCCTGTACAGGGGGAGATGCTATAAACAATTAGCAAAATGTGCCCTTCTTATTTACTTCTTTCAACTGTTTTTGTTGTCCTCACTGAGGCCAATCATGATTGAAAGTTTGGAAGAACATTGTAGCAATAAATTACTACTTAAAAAAAATCGCCCGTGCTGCACTTTGCAATAAATAAGTATGCTTGGGTTTAGTTTAGGACACCCACTCCTAAAAGGTTCGCCATCACTGCTCTAGAGGGAACTACAGACACAAATAGAGGGCCTCATTCTCATTTGCAACACTCTCCCTTTCCTACAATTGGCAGGGTGTTCAGTGCAAGTACTTATGTCTGAAAATGCAGAGCAAGTGTCCTGTGCATTGCCTGTGACACAGAAAGCCACTTCACACCGCTTCATGTGTCACACTGCAGGAGCAGCCTGGGTAGAACGGGAAGTGAGGAGTGGGAGCGCCACAATTCAATACCTCTGCCTGGACTTCTGTGGTGGGTGCGGGCCCCAGCTTCAGCTATCAACACGAGCTGACTAGGAGAAGCCCCATCCACTAGTCCCGTCCTTCTGGCAAGAGAGGATGCATCTCCATTGTGCTGCGAACTGTGGATTGCCTGCCTCCCTGGACCTTCTGCTAGATATCAATCTATTTCGGGTATAGTGTAATGCTTATGTTTATATGTAATATATGTAATGTAATTCCTGTGTATATGTGTTTTGGTGCTCATGTATCTATGGTACAACATGTATTGGTGTCTAATAACAGGTATAACATGTTATAGAGGTGTATATATTAGGGTGTAATGTGATATATATGTGTATATCATAGGTGTCATATAGTGTGGTATACAGGTATAACCATGTAATAGATATATAGGTTAATATATGTGTGTGTATAACAGGTATAACCATGTAAAAGGTGTATATATATGTGTAATATGTGTGATCATACAGGTCATACCATGTAATAGGGTTTATATATAGGTGTAATATGTGATTTAATTGTTTATATAATAGGTTTAATAAACATGTAATATGGAGTCTATATAGGTGTTATATTGTGGATACACAGGGTGCCTGTAGAGACTGTATATAGAGATTGGCTGGGAGGCTAGTATCTGTGACTACTGGGGCATGTATTAGTATTATCCTGGAGGGGGGGGGGGGCTTATATAATTATTGCTTGGAGTGAAGTGGCTGTATATCACTATTGTTGGGGGGGGGTCTTAATAGTTATATTGGCTGGGGGTGTAGGGACTCGTATTTAATCTAGAGGCTAACTAGCAAAGCCCCATAGCATGAATTAAAAATTATCATTTCGCCAATCGTAATAAAATTTACATTAAAGTCCACCCCAATATACCTGCTTGTGTGCAAAACTTATAAATATATGTTGTGAGTAAATTGATTTACACATCCACAAAATATTAACATTCTGTGTAGTACACCTGGATACCCTGTCAAAGAGCAGCGCAGCTTTACACTCAAAGGCCCACCGAAGCAATAGCACTGTCCATTTCAAAGTGGGTGCTGCAGGGATACTACTCAGGATTTTCTGCAAATGTATAGAGCTGGGCCTGTAATCCAGACCCTTGAACCACCACTATACAATGAAAAGCAACTGCATGATTACCTTTACACCTATATTACAAACTATGTACACGTGAAAAGAAAAACATTTCTAGACCGGATAAGGCCCCTGTCCTTGGTACGCGAATCATTTTAGAGGCGGACCACCAGGGCAAAACTACGGTCTTTAAGTGTGGTTTGTTTGGGACCCTGTGGCGCACCAACCTCATGGATGAGGTGATATAACCCCTGCTTGCTCCGATGCCAGTCCCGCTGGATTCTTCTCACTGGGGAGCCTGCACCCCAGGATTGTACTTAACAGAGGATCTTGTTGTTACTGTGCTATCACAACAACCACATTAACTGGGGTATCTCTAATTTCTTTATATTATATTTCAGCTGTTTTGCTTTTTTATCATTACCAATGTATTTTTTATTTTGTTTTTTTCACTTTGGGTTTCACAGTGTTTTTCTGTTTCACTTTATTTCTTTATCTAGGATTGCTGCAACTTGTGGAACATCACTATAGGGACGCCTTGTATTCACAGATTATTAACAAATAGTTTTTTCTTGATGGTAGTACATCACTTGCACACATCTTCAGGCACTTCACATTATTTGTTTGGGGCCCTTCTTTGTACATAGCCTTTCATTGATGTATCTTGTATTGCTTTACTTCTGTGGTCCCCTCTCTCTCCCCCTCCCCTTCCCTCTCTGCTCCCCTGTTTTTTTGTCACCTGTCTTTTTTGGTGTTGATTTTTTGTTTGCTCTCAATTCACTCATCACACTCCTTCACCCATTCGCGTGTTGACCTGGTTTGTCACATAAAAAAAATTGTTTTTTTTTGTTTTGTTACTATGTTTTTTTTTATATGGTTTCGTGTAGGTTTATGTTTTGTATGGTGTTGTGTGTTGTTTAAAGTTTTTTTTTTGTTTAGAGTAGTCTTTTTTTGTTTGGTTTGGTGGTGGGTGTTTTTGTTTGGGGCTTGTTTGTTCGGTTGTGTCAAGCTGACGATCCGTAGTTGGTTATATAACTAGTCTTGTTAGTATGCGTAGTTTTTGCACATGGGCCTCTATACTACTACTTACTCTGGCCACTTTCTATATTCATTGGGATTTTGATGAAAACTGATCCATTCTCTCGCTTCAGGGATATTTGAACACAGAATTTGAAATTCAACCTTCTGTGATTGGCCACCAGTATTTCTGGCTGGAGAGTCATGCTTCCATTGGTTTTGAAGACGTGTCAGATTTTGTGCAGATTCACATACACAGAACAATTCTTCTTTCTTTCTTCCCTGGGGACCCTTTTTTGTTTGTAAATGTTGAACTTGTTGGCGCTTGCAGCATCCATTTGTACCCATTGCCTCTACAACACTTGCGACTTGCTGAGTAATCGGCCAAACACAGTTTTTTTCATGTGTCTGAACTTAATGGTATATAATATGCGTATTTGTTTATATGTATGTGTGTTCTCATTATCCGTCCTGTTAGGGGTTTACTTCTGCCATTCCCTTCTCCTTCCTTTACGCTGCCGTCCAACTCCACCCCCATGCTATTAACCCTTTGGTACTTCTTTACATTTAGGTGCCTGTGCATTCTGCACTGGCCCCTATTCGTAACTTACCATATGTTTCTTCTGATGGGATGATCATAAGTGATTAAGATAACGAACTACTCGTCCGGCTTGAATGCCAGTGAAGCCTTACCGTACTCAAACTGCTCGGTGCTCGGATGAGTATTTTTGGCCAAGCGTCAGAGAAATGGCATCTCCCGCCGTTGTATTTTTGGCGGCCAACAAAAGAGAAACATCACAACCAGGAGACCTGCTGCACTCCCCCAGCATGAATGTGGTACCCTACACGGGTTCCCCCGATAGCACGTGGTTGTGGCTGCCTGATCAGGTGACCTGGAAAGACTAGCCCTGCCCGCTCTGCACGGATCATCTCTGTCGGATGCCGTTAGGGCGAGAGCTGCTAAGCTGGTCAGGGAAAGCGTTAGGGTGTTCTATTAAAATATGTTAGCGGGGGATGATTCTACACAGAACCCAACAGCCCTTCTTAGGCAAATCAACGTTTTATTTACTTTTTTTTGGTTTGCTTGTGGCTGGGCTTGCGCTTCACTAGTAGTGCAAGCTAGTCCCATATTGTGATATATTTGCAGTAGACTTGTGTTTAGCCTTAGGATACACATTCCACCTCAACACCGAAGTGGGACAATTTTATTAGGGTTGGATTTGAATTAGGCGCCTTCGGCTGATTTCTTTTTTTTTACGTTATTTCTTTTTATAACCAAAATAATCTGGCAAAGCATGTGCTTTCGTGTAGGCTAGAAATCTCCATAGGAAACCCAACGGCTTATTTAGACCGGTGGGGGGGCGGTGGCGGTGAGGCTTATATTTACTTTTTTTTTGTTTCTTGTGGCTGGGCTTGCTGCCCTATAGTGCATCTAGTACCATCTGTGAGTATTTGGCTGGGAGAATTGCGCCGTTTGTGTTTATCTCTTAGTGACACCATATCCACCCCCACACACCGCGTGGGAAATTTATTAGGGTTTTGAATTTTGAATTAGGCACAGTTCTGCTGATTTTTTTTTTTTTACGTTTATTCTTTTTATAACTCAAAGTAATCTGGCAAAGCGTGTGCTTTTCAGTGTAGGCTAAAATGCATAGGAGAACCCAACGGCTTAGTTAGCTACAATAGGCATTAATTTTACTTTTTTTTGGTTTGCTGTGGCTGGGTGCTGCCCTAGTGTGCAGCCTAGTACCATATTGTGAGTAATTTGCTGGGAGAACTTGCGACCGTTGTGTTTACTCTTAAGTGGGGACACTATATCCCCTCAACCACCGAGTGGACATTTATTAGTGGTTTGATTTGAATCTAGGGCACAGTCCTGCTGATTTTTTTTTTTTTTTTCGTTTTTTCTTTTTATAACTCAAAGTCATCAGCCCGCACAAAATCCATTATGTGCTGCAGTGTAGGTTAGAACTACCATAGCAATAGGATAGCATCATTTTGTTTTAAAAAAAAAAAATTTAAAGTGTCCCCCTTTAATGTTGAAAATGTTTTAACCCCCGAGGGCTAGGGTGGGGGTAGAGGACGAGGTTGTGGATGTGGGCACCAACTACTTCAGGGTCAGGAGCCGTGGTCCTTGGGGGTGAGACAACCCCCTCTGATTATGTAGCAGGGAACACCGCAGAGCTACACTCCCTAGGTTCATCATTCTCAGTTCTGGGACTCGTGGTAGAGCACTGTTGAGGCCAGACGTGCGAGAGGGTGAAGTCGTGGATTCGACAAGTTTGCTTCTAGCCATTTGTCCACCAGTCATTCTTCCACGCAGTCCACCCATGTCACCGAAATCACACTCCTCCAGCTCCTCGCCTCAGCCCTCCTCACCCCAGTCTGCCCCCAATCCCAGCACAATTTGTCATTTGAACCGGCATACTCTGGGAACTGTTTCCTGGACCCCTTCCCACAGTCACAACACTTGTCCAATTGCTTGCTGAGCTCTTTTCCGATGCCCAGGGTTTCCACCGGTCGCAGTCTTTGGGTGATGATGACATTGTTGACGTAGTTGAAGAAGTGTGTACAGAGGTTCGCCGATTAGAGGGTATATAGTGAATACTGGGGCATGTATATAGTATTTCCTGGGGGGGGGGGTTTATAATTATTTTTTTGGGGGGGGGGGGGGTGTTCAAAAAATATTTTGGGGGGGGGGGTATATAGTTATTGCTGGGGGTGGAGGGACTGTATTTAATCAGAGGCGTAACTAGCAAAGCCCCATAGCAGAATTAAAAATTACATTCGCCACAGTAATAAAATTTATTAAAAGTCCACCCCAATATACCTGCATGTTGCTGCAAAACCTTTAAATATATGTTGAGTAAAGATTTTACATCCACAAAATATTAACAGTCTGTGTAGTAACACCTGGATACACTGATCAGAAGAGAGCAGCAGCTTTACTACTCAAAGGCCACACAGAAGCAGATAGCACTGTCCATTTCAAAGTGGTGGTGCAGGGATACTACTAGGAGGTTCTTACTGAAATGTATAGTAGCTGAGCCTGTAGCCACCCTGAACCACCACTATACAATGAAAAGCACTGCATGATTACCTATACTACCTATATTACAAAACTATGTAACTGGAAAAGAAAACATTTCTAACAGGATAAGCCCCTGTCCTTGGTAGCGAATCATTTTAGGCGGACTCACCAGGGCAAAACTACGGGTCTTAAGGTGGTTGGTTTGGACACTGTGCGCACCAACCCATGTGGAGGTGATATAACCCCTGCTTTGCTCCGATGCCAGTCCCGCTGGATCTTCTCACTGGGGAGTCTCACCCCAGGAGTACTTAACGAGGATCTTTTGTTTACTGGCTTCAACAAACCACATTAACCTTGGGGTATTCTAATTTCTATACTTATATTTCAGCTTTTTGCTTTTTACCATGTATTATTTTTATTTGTTTTTTTCACTTTGGGTTCACAGGTTTTTCTGTTTCACTTTATTCCTTTATATAGGATTGCTGCACTTTTGGAACTCACTATAGGACGCCTTGTATGTCACAGATTTTACAATATTTTTTCTTGATGGTAAGTACATCACTTGCACACTCTTCAGGCACTCACATTATTGTTTGGGGACCCTTCTTTGTACATAGCTTCATGGATGTATACTTGTATTGCTTTATCTTTGGTCCCCCTTTCTTCCCCCTCCCCTTCCCTCTTGCTTCACCCTGTTTTTTTTGTCACCTTTGTTTTTAGGTTTGAGTTTTTGGTTTGCTCCTCAAATTCACTCATCACATCTCCTTCACCCATGCTGTGTTGACCTGGGATTTGTATATGTGGTTACTAATTTATCTTACTCATATGATTTTTCGTTAGTTTATAGCGTATGTTTTTGACCACAATGGTTGTGGATCTACTCTACCTCTGCTTCACTTTCTATATTCATTGGGATTTGATGAAAACGGGATCCATTCTCTCGCTTCGAGGGATATTTGAACAAATGTGAAATTCAACCTTCTGTGATTGGCCACAAAGATATTCTGGCTGGAGAGTCATTGCTCCATTGTTTGAAGACGTGTCAGATTTTGTGCAGATTCACATACACAGAACATTCTTATTTCTTCCCTGGGACCTTTTTTGTTTGTAATGTTGACTTGTTGGCTTGCAGCATCCAATTTGCACCATTGCCTCTACACCTGCTGACTTGCTGAGTATAGCCAAACACAGTTTTTTCATGTGTCTGACATTAATGTATTATGATGATATGCTATTTGGTTTATATGTATGTGTTCTATTATCGTCCTGTTTAGGGGTTACTTCTGCCTCCACTTTCCTTTACTGCCGTCCAACCTAACCCCCATGCTATTACCCTTTGGTACTCTTCATTTAGGGGCCATGTGCAATTCTGCACTGGCCCCTATTCAGTAACTTACCATATGTTCTTCTATGGGATGATATAAGTATTAGAGATAAACGAACATACTCGTCCGAGCTTGATGCTCGTTTGAGCATTACCGTACTCGAAACTGCTCGTTGCTCGGATGAGTA
Organism: Engystomops pustulosus; assembly: GCA_019512145.1. Classification (NCBI taxonomy): domain Eukaryota; kingdom Metazoa; phylum Chordata; class Amphibia; order Anura; family Leptodactylidae; genus Engystomops; species Engystomops pustulosus. Next base: position 81,516,839 of record CM033646.1, on the reverse strand, counting down.
TTTTGCCAGCTCGAGAAAATGGCATCTCCCGCCGTTGTGATTTTTGGCGGCCAGAAAAAGAGACAATCACAAGCCAGGAGACTCTGCACTCCACCCAGCATGAACCGTCAACCTTTTGTTCACATAGGAAATCATTTCAGCGCTTCTTGCTCACCTCCTTTGGTGAAACCTGAGTCCATTTAGGGTATGTCGCCATGACACTCTTTAGCCTGCCGCTGCTGCCGCTGCCTCTGCATGCCGTCCCCTATAGTGTCAGGGTCAATTATTGCATGTTTTAGATGCTATCTAGCCTCATTCGGTCACTCTGTCATGGCCACCCTCTAATCGGCGAACCTCTGTACACACTTCTTCAACTACGTCAACAATGTCATCATCACCCAAAGACTGCGACCGGTGGAAACCCTGGGCATCGGAAAAGAGCTCAGCAAGCAATTGGACAAGTGTTGTGACTGTGGGAAGGGGTCCAGGAAACAGTTCCCAGAGTATGCCGGTTCAAATGACAAATTGTGCTGGGATTGGGGGCAGACTGGGGTGAGGAGGGCTGAGGCGAGGAGCTGGAGGAGTGTGATTTCGGTGACATGGGTGGACTGCGTGGAAGAATGACTGGTGGACAAATGGCTAGAAGCAAACTTGTCGAATCCACGACTTCACCCTCTCGCACGTCTGGCCTCAACAGTGCTCTACCACGAGTCCCAGAACTGAGAATGATGAACCTAGGGAGTGTAGCTCTGCGGTGTTCCCTGCTACATAATCAGAGGGGGTTGTCTCACCCCCAAGGACCACGGCTCCTGACCCTGAAGTAGTTGGTGCCCACATCCACAACCTCGTCCTCTACCCCCACCCTAGCCCTCGGGGGTTAAAACATTTTCAACATTAAAGGGGGACACTTTAAATTTTTTTTTTTTAAAACAAAATGATGCTATCCTATTGCTATGGTAGTTCTAACCTACACTGCAGCACATAATGGATTTTGTGCGGGCTGATGACTTTGAGTTATAAAAAGAAAAAACGAAAAAAAAAAAAAAAATCAGCAGGACTGTGCCCTAGATTCAAATCAAACCACTAATAAATGTCCACTCGGTGGTTGAGGGGATATAGTGTCCCCACTTAAGAGTAAACACAACGGTCGCAAGTTCTCCCAGCAAATTACTCACAATATGGTACTAGGCTGCACACTAGGGCAGCACCCAGCCACAGCAAACCAAAAAAAAGTAAAATTAATGCCTATTGTAGCTAACTAAGCCGTTGGGTTCTCCTATGCATTTTAGCCTACACTGAAAAGCACACGCTTTGCCAGATTACTTTGAGTTATAAAAAGAATAAACGTAAAAAAAAAAAAATCAGCAGAACTGTGCCTAATTCAAAATTCAAAACCCTAATAAATTTCCCACGCGGTGTGTGGGGGTGGATATGGTGTCACTAAGAGATAAACACAAACGGCGCAATTCTCCCAGCCAAATACTCACAGATGGTACTAGATGCACTATAGGGCAGCAAGCCCAGCCACAAGAAACAAAAAAAAAGTAAATATAAGCCTCACCGCCACCGCCCCCCCACCGGTCTAAATAAGCCGTTGGGTTTCCTATGGAGATTTCTAGCCTACACGAAAGCACATGCTTTGCCAGATTATTTTGGTTATAAAAAGAAATAACGTAAAAAAAAAGAAATCAGCCGAAGGCGCCTAATTCAAATCCAACCCTAATAAAATTGTCCCACTTCGGTGTTGAGGTGGAATGTGTATCCTAAGGCTAAACACAAGTCTACTGCAAATATATCACAATATGGGACTAGCTTGCACTACTAGTGAAGCGCAAGCCCAGCCACAAGCAAACCAAAAAAAAGTAAAATAAAACGTTATGTGCCTAGAAGGGCTGTTGGGTTCTTGTAGAATCAATGCCTGCTAACATATTTAATTAGAACACCCAACGCTTTCCCTGACCAGCAGCAGCTCTCGCCCTAACGCATCCGACAGAGATGATCCGTGCAGAGGGGCAGGGTAGGTCTATTCCAGGTCACCTGATTCAGGCCAGCCCAACCATTGCTATCGACGTGTAAGGGTACCACATTCATGCTGGGGGAGTGCAGCGGTCTCCTGGTTGTGATGTCTCTTTTTGGCCGCCAAAAATAACAACGGCGGGAGATGCCATTTTCTGACGCTGGCCAAAAATACTCATCCGAGCACCGAGCAGTTTAGAGTACGGTAATGCTCCCTGTGCGCATTTCAAGCGCGGACGAGTAGGTTCGTATCTTAACACTTAGGATCATCCCATCAGAAGAAACATATGGTAAGTTTAAGAATAGGGGCCAGTGCAGCATGCCACATGGACCTAAAGGAAGAAGTACCAAAGGGGTAATAGCATGGGGGTGAGTTGGACGGCAGTAAAGGAGGAAAGTGGAGGCAGAAGTAAAACCCCTAACAGGACGGATAATGAGAAACACATACATATAAACCAAATACGCATATCTCATATACATTAAGTTCAGACACATGAAAAAAACTGTGTTGGCGATACTCAGCAAGTCAGCAAGGTGTAGATGGCAATGGTGCAAATTGGATGCTGCAAGGCCAACAAGTTCAACATTTACAAACAAAAAACGGTCCCAGGGAAGAAATAAGAATTGTTCTGTGTATGTGAATCTGCCCAAAATCTGACACGTCTTCAACAATGGAAGCATGACTCTCCCGGCCCAGAATATCTTGGTGGCCAATCACAGAAGGTTGAATTTCAAATTTGTGTTCAAATATCCCTGAACGAGAGAATGGATTCCCGTTTCATCAAAATCCCAATGAATATAGAAAGTGAAGAGGGAGAGTAGATCCACAACCATTGTGGGTCAAAAACATACGCTATAAACTAACGAAACATATATGAGTAAGAATAAAATTAGGTAACCCACATATTACAAAATACCAGGTCAACACCGAATGGGTGAAGGAGATGTGATGAGTGGAATTTGAGGAGCAAACAAAAAAATCAAACCAAAAAACAAGGTGACAAAAAAACAGGGGAAGCAAGAGGGAAGGGGAGGGGAAGAAAGGGGGACCACAGATAAAAGCAATACTAAGTATACATCAATGAAAGGGCTATGTACAAAGAAGGGCCCCAAACAATAATAATGTGAGTGCCTGAAGAGGTGCAAGTGATGTACTTACCACAAGAAAAAATATTGTGTTAATAATCTGTGAATACAAAGGCGTCCTATAGTGAGTTCAAAAGTGCAGCAATCCTAGATAAAGAATACAGTGAAACAGAAAAAACTGTGAACCCAAAGTGAAAAAAAAAAACAAATAAAAAATACATTGGTATTGTATATAAAAAGCAAAAAGCTGAATAAAATAGAAATTAGAATACCCCAGGTTAATGTGGTTGTTGAAAGCCAGTAACAACAAAAGATCCTCGTTAAGAAATCGGGGGTGCAGGGGCTCACCAGTGGAAGAATCCAGCGGGAGGCATCGGAGCAAGCAGGGGTTATATCACTCACATGGGTTGGTGCGCACAGGTCCAAACCAACCACCTTAAAGACCCGTAGTTTTGCCCTGGTGAGTCCGCCTCTAAAAATGATTCGGTACCAAGGACAGGGGCCTTATCCTGTTCTAGAAATGTTTTTCTTTTACGTTACATAGTTTGTAATATAGGTGTAAGGTAATCATGCAGTTGCTTTTACATTGTATACGTGGTGGTTTCAGGGGGTACAGGCCGAGCAGCTTCTATACATTTAGAGAAAATCCTAGTAGTATCCCTGCAGCCACCCACTTTGAAATGGACAGTGCTATTGCTTCTGTGTTGGCCTTGAGTAGTAAAGGCTGCCTGCTCTTTTGACGGGTATCCAGGTGTACTACACAGATGTTAATATTTGTGGATGTTGTAAATCTTTTACTCACAATATAATATTTAAAGGTTTGCACAAAATGCAGGTATATTGGGGTGGACTTTTAATAAATTTTATTACGGTTGGCGAATGTCAATTTTTAATTCTGCTATGGGGGCTTTGACTAGATACGCCTCTGATTAAATACAGTCCTACACCCCCAGCCAATTAACTATAACACCCCCCCCCCAACAATATTTATACAGCACTTCACCAAGCAATAATTATATAAGCCCCCCCCTCCAGGATAAACTAATTACATTGCCCAGTATTCAAGATATAAGCCTCCCGCAATCTCTATATACAGTCTCTAAAGAACCCTGTGTATCCACAAATATATAACACCTTATAGACTCATATTACATGTTATTAAAATCCTATTATATAAACAATTAAATCACATATTTACACCTATATATAACCCTTTACCATGGTAGACCTGTAGACACACATATTACACATTATATATATACACTTTTACATGGTACACCTGTTATACACACACATTATTAACCTATATATCTATTACAGGTTATAACCTGTATACCACACTCAATGACACCTAGATATAACATATATATCCAATGTACCCCTATATATATACACCCTATAACATGTTATACCTGCATTTATTAGACACAAATTAACATGTTGTACACATAGATACATGACACCAAAACACATATACACAGGAATTACATTACATATATTACATATAAAATAAGCATTACCATACCCGAAAGTAGATTGATATCTAGCAGAAGGTCCAGGGAGGCAGGGCAATCACAGTGCAGCCAATGGAGTGTCATCCTCTCTGGCCGAAGGACGGGACTAGTGGATGTGGCTTATCCTGTCAGCTCTGTGATAGCTGAAGCTGGGGCCCGCACCACCAAGAAGTCCAGGCAGAGGTTTGAATGTGGCGCTCCCCACTCCTCCTTCCCGTTCTACCCAGGGGCTGCTCCGGCAGTAGAGTGACACATGGAAGCGGCTGTGAAGTGGCTTCTGTGTCACAGGCACGCACAAGGACATTCTTGCTCTGCATTTTCAGACAAAGTACTTGCATCTGAACACCCCTGCAATTGTAGGAAAGGGAGAGTGATTGCAAATGAGAATGAGGCCTCTATTTGTAGTTGTAGATCTCCCTCTAGAGCAGTGATGGCGAACCTTTTAGTCGAGTGGGTGTCCAAAAAACACCAAGCATATTATTTATTGCAAAGTGCCAGCACGGCGATTTTTTTTTAAGTAGTTAATTTATTGCTAAAATGTTCTTCCAAATTTCCAATCAGATTGGGCCTAGTGAGGACAACAAAAAACAGTTGAAAGAAGATAAAGATAAGAAGGGCACATTTTGACTAATGTGTTTATAGCATCTCCCCATGTACAGAAGAAATGTGCCCGGGGCTAGAGGAGCTCTAATGATAATACTACTCACTTCCAAGGGTTCACCTCTTCCTGCAGTACCAAGTAATCAGAAAATAGAATGAGAGCAGCATTTTAGAACTGAGAGCAGCATCTCTTGAGCGCCTGGGACTGAGGATGATTAATTTGAGAGGTCTATGTGTGGCTTGGGTGCCCAAAAAGAGGGCATCGAGTGCAACCTTGGCACCCGTGCATAGGTTTCCGCCTATCAATGCTTAGCGGATTCGAGTCAACTCACTTTTAGGGTAATAAACGGTTAGGTAATACAGTCCCTTGTAATAAGACAATTAGCCGCAGTAGATCTGCCTGTACAGGCGAGGGGTCAAGACTATTTAAGTTTATATCCAATGCTGGGTCCAATCTTGTGTGACTGGAGAGTGAGCCACCGATTGACCAGGGTCTAATAAAACCCCGGACAGGAAGGGCAAGGCCTCTTAGGCCCTACGCTCTTCTCATGACAAGCCGAGACAACCTCGGGGAACCCAAGCTTTGCGAGTAGAGCACATCTTACAAGATACAATTGTAGAGATATGGCGTAGAACACCTTCAGTGGCTTAAACATAGAACTAACACCCAGGACAAAGCTTGCAGCTTCCAGTATTGAGAAACAGTTAGATCCCCAGCCTGCATCTAACTAACAGGCCGGGGGGTGAACCAACTCCTAAGGATCAACATCATGAACACTTCCAGTAATCCCCGGAATAATCATGTTAATCTCGGCATCTGCGAAACAAGAATGTTGTCACGTGCATGCAATTGTTTTGCGTCTCTGTTCCTGGGGGATACGGCGGTTTCGCCATCACGGGCTTCCCCACCTTACACCAGGAATAATCCTTACAGACAATCAGGGGTTGCCCCGGGATAGACCAGTATATAAGTCCCCTCTCCCTCCATTATTTTGCACCACAAACCAACACCTGCTGGAGACCTGCAAGGCTGTAGGACAGCCCGCCGGTCCCATACCAGGTTGCAACCGCCAGCACTCCGGTGTGTTCTGGGCCCCGGCTGCCTCCACAGCCAGGTCTAAGGACAGGAAGAAAAGTCGGAAAGAGAAAAGAAAAAGGCATATTCCTCTTCCCTCTAGCCCATTTCACCTTACCTCATAGGTTCTATTATCTTTCCCACCCCCGGCGTTCTCGAAAAGGCGAGGACAAAAAGGGGGGGATTCGGTTGGTCGAGAGAGGTGTGAAATATGGTCGGTTTGTTATGGTATGTTGTCTTAGGTTACGAAAAAGTAAGTAGTCGGTGGCTTTGGAGCCAGAAGGAGGGGGGGGGGAAGAGGTGCCGTGAACCTCTCCGCGACTACTCTCCCTCTGTTGGACAACGGCCCCACAATGTTATCACCCATTGGTGGGGGGAACCGCGCACCCATCCCGCACACTGGGCGCTCCCCCCGTGTGGTGGGTCAGGACGTGCGCGGGTATGCCCCTGGATGGGGCACGTACGTGATGCTTGGCGAGAGGGGTCGCCCACTACACCTGGTGCGGGCGGGCTCCTCCCCCCCCCCTTGCCCTGCTTTGCCAGTGTTTCTTTCCTTTCTCTCCTCCTGGCCAGGGTATTCTCTGATCTCTGCTCGGGTGTCCTGTCTCTCTAGCTTGGTTCTCCTTTTGTGAGTTGTGTTTTTTTTTTTTTTTTTCTTCCTTTCCGATCTCTTATGATGCCACGCTCGACCGGCGGCCGCCGGGGTGCACTTGCCGAGCGGGGCGCCTCCCTCTTTGTTCTTCCGCCGGGGGGCAGCGAGCTTTCCCCCTCGTGGCCCGCGAGGCGCGTTGGTAGCCCTGTACTCGTGCTCGTGAACGGACTCATTACACACTGTTCCCTCGGCTGTACGTGGCGCCCGCCCCGTTCCGGCCGGAGCTCCTCTCTGGCCCCCGCCCCGCCCCCGATCCTACGGGCCGTGAACTTCCGGCTGTGCCATGTGATCCTTGCTCTTCCTGCGAACCGCTGTCGCCCTCGGGGGGGGGCGAGGATGTGGTGGGTGGGCGTTGGGCGGGGTACGCGCCCCAGTCAGCAGAAAGAAAGCCAAGCTGGAAGGGGATCTGGGGTACAATTTGTACGATGGGGAGAGCCCACAGCACGCAAACAGCCATAGGGAGGGGGAGGTTACTAGCACACATGCACACCCTGATTAGTACAAAAGCTCTCCCAGCAGCTTACGGTGAAGACCAATACCACGTCACTCAAGAGTCGCAACGAATCGTAGGTTGCACTAAATCATTGTTACGTCACCATCATTCAATATCCTAGTCAAATGATGTAAGATTAGAAAAACTTGAGGGGCACGGGATCATGTCCTAGGGCTATACGAGCATATGCAGATCGCACCCCAAGAGATTATATATGTTTCCGGTTATAATCATGAAGAGGACGGGATACTTCCTTGGGTAGATACAATATCGCCTATTATAATTTTGCAGTTGATATAAGTCCAGAGCTTCTTCTTTTCCACCTACCCCCTAGCCTCAAGGCTGCGTCTGAGTGAATAAGCCTCCAACCACGGCGCGCTCCATCATGCTATATACTTTTGCCTGTCGCTCCAAGCCCGAACCCCCAAGCCCTGATAGCCGTGACGTCCTCACCGGCCCCCCCGCGGGTTGGTACTATACAAGAAGTATTACTTCCGGTATCTCGGGGTTACCAACTAAGTTTTATAAATCCGAGCTAGCTGAGGCTGACCGCTTGGGTAGTGTGTTCTTCAGCACCCTTACTTGTCCCCCCCTGGATATGTACTGAAACAACTAGGCTTACTATTCTGTTTTGTGCCCCTCCAGTCTAAGTGGTTTGGGGTTTTCCGCGCTACCGCATTTATTGTGTGTTGCTGACAATAACTATGGTCAACTGATTTAGTTGACGTCCATTCGTACATGATCTAAGGACGCCTTTTCGCGTTTCATCTTGACATCATGCACATCTTTTCGTACTTCCAATCCATGTTAACATCTAGTTTTAGTACCATTACCAGTTCATCGCTTCAACACAAATCCAATGTATTAGACACATTTCTCACCTAAATAGTATCACTTCGCCATCCATAACGTGCTACCGTGCACAATATGCGTGCACGCCATACAATCCACCTTCCCCACAGCATAGGATCAAGTAGTGAGGCGACGCAGAGGACAGGATTCTATGTGTGTTAAAAAAACACAAATGCGCCTTTATCGTGCGCCCTCTGGGACACAGGGGTATGCCCCGGTAAAATCCGTAACCCCAGCGCGATTTATCGAGCCAGAAGAGCCCTGCGGCCATGAATGGCTGTGTCCCCACTTGTAGTCTCTAAAGACATAAAACAAGGCATTACGACCAGTAGATAGGTCGGTCGTCACGTATAAATAAGTAAACGTCCTATGATGTGTATATAAGTACATTAGAAGTTTAAGTCTAATAATGCACAAAAAGGCGAATCACAGGATGGTAGAAACTGGCGATAGGAAAGACGGTAGGGTGATTACATATGCGGGTACATAACGTTGTCCCGAAGTCTGTAATGCTACAAGCTGTGCTATGAGAATGTGGTCACTACAATGATACCTAGATGCATATTAGTATAGTCACGGTGAAGAAGATAGTGTGATAGCAAAGCGGCATCTAGAGCACTCAATCTGTCGCGCACCCTAAGAGTCCAGCAGTGATAGACTCAATTAGAGGAGGCCAAGCTCCATTCCATCACCCAAATATGCATCTGACAACGTTACATCATCATGTATGTCCCCCCATGTTACACAACTTTTCCCTAACAGATAATCCTATATGATGCTAGATCCCCGACCGCACACACCGTCCAGATGCGCTAAGTTACATCTGGCAATCGAGAACACGGCGCATCATTTTCAGTTGGGTCAGCCGACCCAACCACAGCACTTTGCGCGACTTATTGTTCGCATGTGTCGATCCACCGAAAACGATTCCACTTTGGAGTGGTCGACGCAGAGAGCAATATTTGCATGCTCTTGTGGATGTCAGATGGATATAGCTCCGGTATGTCTATATCTTAACGAGACGAATAATCGAGGAGCTCATAACACATGGGTGCAGAGGCCTTGCCGTTGTCTGACGGGGAATATTGATAAAAGGATAACGCTTGAAGGTGGTAAATCTATCTATATCATTCATTCACTCACTTAACTAACGTAGTGTAAATCGTCTCTCGTTTTTGTGTGGTTGAGTGCAGGACGCTGTGTTGGTTTTTGGAGAGATTAAATACGTTTATTTTATATACCCAAAATGTTATCCGTTATTGTCTTTAAGTTAAGACAAGCAATACTTGCGATGTGAATCTCTTCTCTCTTTTGTTGCGTTGTTTTCAGTGTTATCCAATCACCATAGCCTCATGTGTGTTTTTTTTTTACAAACATGAGGAATCCTGTCTCCTTGCCATATGCATAAGGTTGTAGCTCTAATGATTTGTGAAGTTTTTACTATCATGGATATTGGGATATTGAATGTGACTATACTATTAATGTAAACATGGATTGTACGAAAGATTGAAGTGTCGATTGACCACTTGCTTGTTTCCCTGATTACTTTCATTATGGTGAACTGTTGACACCATACTTATTACTACAAAATTAATGGATCCATTCTCAGACGTTTGTGCATTCTTTTCCTTTAATACTTTATTTTTATATACCACCACTATGTTATCCTTATTTTCTTTAAGACAAGCAATTCCTTGCATGTGAATCTCTTATCTCTTTCGTTTTCGTGTTACCACCACATCACAATTAGCCTCATTTGTGTTTTTTACACAAATGCGAAATCCGTCTCGTGCAATAGCACTAATTGTTGCCGCCATAACTGATTTGTTGAATTTTACATCTTGATATTTTGGATTTTGAAGGTACTATTACTGTTAACATGGATGTCGAAGATTGACTTTGAAGAAGTGGTAAGATGATGAAGGTCTAATGTTTACTAAGACAAACTGATTGAGGTATTACCATCTATACCTAGTTTTTCAGCACAAAAATGGGATGAAACCCAACCGCTTCTCTGGAGTTTGTTTTTATTTAAGTTTAAAAAATAGGTTACCAGGTTTTCTGTGGTTTAAACCAGGGGCCTCGGGCTTTATTACTTGGGTTGGCTGATACCGAGTATATACCAGGAGGCATTGCTTTATAATTGGGTCGGCTCTTTGGCCTTATACTCACTATATACGCTTTATGGTATTACCATACTCCTCAGCAGCAATAAAATAAAATCTATTCAATTTGCTCTTCTACCAAAGGAAATGTCCAAAGTTTTTCTTCATTTGAACTAATATGGTTTTGTTTGTATAGTTAAAACTTTGTGGCAACCACACATTTGTGGATTGGTATGAGTTGAGTGTAGTGCTTCACCGTAGCTGGATGGGAAGCTTTACTAATAGGAGTGTGCATGTTTGTGGCTTAGTAAATTCCTCCTAGGTGTTTCGTGCGGTTGGGTCCCATCGTACCATCCCCCAGATCCCCTTCCACTTTGCTTCTACTGGGGGCCAACAATGGTGGCTTGGATTACCGTGGGGGCGATTGTCCAAACAGAGGAGAGAAGTCGGGGAGAAGGTGACACGGCACATTTCCCTTCTCTCACCGACACACTGCTAAACATAGAACAGATGTGCAACATCCCCCAAGGGGGGGCTAGACTTGTCTTCAGACTGGAGGCAGCGGGGCCCAGCCAGAACACAGGAGGAAGTAGTGGCTGGCGGGTTGCAACTTGGTAGGGGACGGACGGGGATGTCTACCGCCTGGCAGTGGTCTACAGCAGGTGGTGTTAACTGTGTGCCGCACTCTGTTCCTGTGAATCATTTGCTTGTTTTTGTGTGCAAAGAAAATATGGAGGGAGAGGCTGAATCTGATATACTGGTTCTCCTGGGGCAAACCCATGAGGGTCTGTAAAGATATGTCCCTGGGTAAGGATGGGGCCAGACGTGATGGGAAAAACAGCCCGTTTTTATCAGGGAAAGATGACGCAAAACAATTGCAGTGGCAAAGGGGACAAAACAGTCTTGTCAGATGCCAGCAGTACAGGAGATTCCGGATTTATGGAGTGGTCATGGATAGTGATCCTAGGAGTTGGTTATTTTTCACCAGCCTGGTAGTAGATGCAGGCTGGGATTGGCATATTGCAGGGTGGGGATATCAGCGGGATATAACTGTGTCAAACTGGAAGCTGCAGCTATTGGTTCATGGGTGTTAGTTCTATGTTAGCACTGAAGGTGGCTGACACACTATCTGTCTACAAGTTGTATCTGGTGGAAGTGTGATCTCTCGACAAGCTGGGTGGTTCAAAGAGGGGATCCTGTGTCGGGATAGGGCCTAAGAGGCCTGTGCCCCTCATTGTCCAGGGGTTTTATTAGACCTGGTCAAGCGGTGGGGTTTTTGCCCACTCTCGTCACACAGATGGAAAATCAGGATTATAATAAAAATTAATTAAATAGTTTGACCCTCGCGTAAAGGCAGGAAATTCTAATGCGATACTTGTCTTACAAGGACCCTCTGTATTACCCTAAAAAGTGAGCTTTGATCAGAATCCTCTAGAGCAGTGATGCGAACCTATGGCACGGGTGCCAGAGGTGGCAATCGGAAAGCCCTCCTTTTGGGCACCCAAGCATCAACCCATAGAACTCAAGGGAATCATCGCAGTCCAGGCCGACTCAAGAGATGCTGTCTCAGATTCTATCTTGATTCTGGGAACCGCAGGAAGAGGGTAGAAACGTGGGAGGAAGGGAAAGGGACGTTAGTTATATTAGAGATATTCGTAGAGAGTAGTATTAAAGTATTATATTTAGAGCTACTGCTAGGCCCCACATTCTCCTGTACAGGGGGAGATGCTTATAACATTAGTCAAAATTTGCCTTCCATTTTCTTTTCAAAAGCGTTGTGTCATTGTCCTCAAGGAGGCCATATGATTGAAAGTGTTGGTAAGAACAGGGTAGCAATAAATTACTACGTAAATCGATAGTGCTGGCACTTTGCCATAAATAAGGTATGCTTTGTTGTAGTTTGTTTGGAACGACTCTAAAAGGCTCGCATCACCTGACTCTAGAGGGATACTACAGATAAGAGGGCCTCTTCTCATTTGCAAGCATCCCTTTAATACACATTGGCACCATGGGTGGTTTGTTTGTTGGCAGATGCAAGGACATATTGCTGAAAAATGCAGGCAGGATGTCCTGTGCAGTGCCTGTGACACAGAAAGCATTCACCAGCGCTTTCATGTGTCACTACGCAGGAGCAGCCGGTAGAACGGAAGGACGGATGTGGGAGCGCCAAATTCAAACCTCGGCATTGGACTTCCTTGGTGGTTGCGGGGCCCAGCTTCAGCTAATAACAGAGCTGCCGGAGAAGCCCCATCACTAGTCCCGTCCTCTGCAGAGAGGTGGGGAAATCTAATTGGCTGCACTGATGGATGCCTGCCTCTCAGGACTTATGCTAGATATCAAGCTACTTTCGGTGTAAGTGTAGGCTTTGTGTTATTATGTACCTACATGTTAATGTAAATCCTTGTGTATATGTGTTTTGTCATGTATCATGGTCAAAATGTATAATGTGGTTGTACTTATAAGGTATAACCATGTTATATAGGTGTATATATCTATGTGTAACATGTGATAATATGTGATCTATAGGGCTGTAATATGAGTGTGTGTATAAAGGTATAACATGTTAAAGGTATAATGGTGTTGTAATATGGGGGGTATACAGGTATTTACCGTATGTAAAAGGTGCTATTATATGTTGTAATATGTGTGTATACAGGTATACCATGTAAAAAGGTTTGTTATATATAGGTGTAATATGTGATGTATGGTTTATATATAGGTATAACATGTCATAGGCGAGTCTATATAGGTTGTCATATGTGTGGAGTCCACAGGGGGAGGTAGGAGACTGTATATAGAGCGTTGCTGGGAGGCGGTGAGGCTGTTATATAGGGAATAATGGGGCATGGAAGGTATATAGATTTCCTGGGGGGGGGCGTATATAATTATTGTTGGGGGTGTGGGTGGAAGGGGCGTATAAGATATGTAGTGGGGGGGGCTGGTTGTTAACCTGTGATAATAGTATTGCTGGGGGGTGGAGGGACAGGGGAATGTTTTAATCAAGAGGGTAAACTAGCCAAAGCCCCATAGCCGAATAAAAAAGTACATTCGCCCACAGTAATAAAAATTTATTAAAAGTCCACCCAATTTATACCTGCATGTTGCGGCAAAAACCTGTAAATAGTGTCGAGTAAGATTTTACATCCCCAAATATTATTAACAGGGTGTAGTAAAACCTGGATACATGCTCAGAAGAGAGCAAGCAGCTTTACATACTCAAAGGCACACAGAAGCAGATAGCACTGTCCATTTCAAAAGTGGTGGTGCAGGGATACTACTAGGAGGGTCTTAATGAAAATGTATAGTAGATGAGCCTTGTAGCCACCCTGAACCACCACTATCAATGAAAAGCACTGCATGATTACCTATAACTCACCTATTACAAAACTATTGTAACTGGAAAAGAAAAATTTCTACCAGGTAAGCCGTGCTGTCCTTGGTAGCGAATCATTTTAGGCGAAATCACCAGGGCCAAAAACTACGGGTCTTAAGGGGTGTTTCGACACTGTGCGCACCAACCCAGGTGGAGGTGTGAGATAACCCGGCTTTGCTCCGATGCCAGTCCCGCTGGATTTCTCACTGGGGAGTCTCACCCCAGGATACTTAACGAGGATCTTTGGTTACTGTGCTCCAACAAAACCACATTAACTTGGGGTATCTAATTTCTATACTTATATTCAGCTTTTGGCTTTTTACATGTATTATTTTATTGTTTTTTTCACTTTGGGGTTCACAGGTCTGTTTCACTTATTCCTTTTATCGGATGGTGCACCTGTTGGAAACCAATATCGGAGCCTTGTATGTAACAGATTTAACAATATTTGTTCTTGATGGTAAGTAATAACTTGCACACTCTTCAGGCACGCACATCATGTTTGTGACCTTATTTGTAATAGCTTCATGGAATTTAATTGGATACTTGTATTGCTTTATCTTTGGTCCCCCCTTTCTTCCCACTCCCCCTCCCTCTTGCCTTCACCCTGTTTTTTTGTACCTTTGTTTTTTAGGCTTGAGTTTTGGTTTTGATCCTCAAATTCACTCATCACATCTCTCACCCATGCTGTGTTGACCTGGGAGTTGTAGATGTGCGTTACTTAATTTATCTACTCATATGTTTTTCGTAGTTATAGCGTATGTTTTTGCCACAATGGTTGGGGATCTTACTACATCGGCTTAACTTCTATATTCATTGGGATTGATGGAAAACGGGGATCCATTCTCTCGCTTCGAGGGATATTTGAACAAATGTGCATTCAACCTTCGTGATTGGCCACAAAGATATTCTGGCTGGAGAGATCATTGATCCATTGTTGAGACGTGGTCAGAGTTGTGCAGCTTCACATACAAGACATTTTATTTCTTCCCTGGGGACCTTTTTTGTTGGTAAGTTGGATTTGTTGGCTTGAAGCATCCAATTTGCACCATTGCCTCTACACCTGCTGAGACTCTGGCTGAGTATAGCCAGAAACACAGTTTTTTCTGTGGTGACATGAATGTATTATGATGATAGCTATTTGGTTTATATTTTTTGGTTTATGTTTCTATTATCGTTCTGTTAGGGGTTACTTCTGCTCCACTTTCTTTACTGCCGTCCAACCTAACCCCATGCTATAACCTTGGTACTCTTCATTTAGGGGCTGTGCAATGTCTGCACTGGCCCCTATCAGTAACCTACCATATGTTCTCATGGGAGATTATAAGTATTAGAGATAAACAACAGACCGTCGAGCTTGATGCTCGTTTGAGCATTACCAGTATCGCAACTTGCTGGTGCTCTGTGGATGAGTATTTTGCCAGCTCGAGAGAAGAAAATGGATCTCCGCCGTTGTGATTTGGCGGCCAGAAAAGAGACAATCACAAGCAGGCGACTTGCACTCCACCAGGATGATGTGGTACCCTTACACGTTAGGATGCAGTGGTGGGCTGGCTATAGGTGACCCTGGAATAGACTAGCCCCTGCACGCGCTGCAAGGATCATGTTCTGTCTGGTTTGGCCTTAGGGCGAGAGATGCTGCTGGTCAGGAAAGCGTTGGTGTTTATTAAAATAGTTTAGGCAGAGTGATTCTACAAGACCCAACAGCCCTTCTTAGGGCTACAATAACGTTTGATTTACTTTTTTTGGTTGCTTGTGGCTGGGCTCAGTCACGAGTGCAGCTAGTACCATATTGTGAGTAATTTGCAGGGAGGACTTGTGTTAGCTCTTAGTGATACACTATCACCTCAAACACCGAAGGGAAGTGGGACAATTTATTAGGGGTTGATTTGAATTAGGCGAAGTCTGCTGATTATTTTTTTTTAGTTTATTTCTTTTATAACTCAAAATAACTGGGCCAAAGCAGTGTGCTTCAGTGTAGGAAAGAAAACAGCCATAGAGAGAACCCCAACGGCTTATTTAGACCTACAATAGCGTTGTTATATTTACTTTTTTTTTGTTTGCTTGTGGTGGGCTTGCTGCACTAGTAGTGCAGATAGTACCATATGGGAGTAAATTGCGGGGGAGAGAATTTGCGACCGTTGAGTGTAGCTCTAGTAGTGACACACATATCACCACAAACACCGAAGTGGGACAATTTATTAGGGGTTGATTTGATTAGGCACAGTCTGCTGATTTTTTTTTTTGTTACGTTTATTTCTTTTTATAACTCCAAAGTAATTGGGCCAAAGCCAGTGTGCTTCAGTGTGGCGAGAAAATCGCCATTAGGAGAACCACCGGGCTATTTAGGCTACACTAGCATTATATTTTACTTTTTTGGTTGCTTGTGGCTGGGCTTGACTGCCCTAGTAGTGCAGCTAGTACCATATTGCTGAGTAATTTGCTGGGGGAGACTTGAGACCGTTTGTGTTTAGCTCTTAGTGACACAGATATCCACTCAAACACCGAAAGTGGACAATTTATTAGGGGTTTGATTTGAATTAGGAACAAGTCTGCGATTTTTGTTTTTTTTTACGTATTTCTTTTTATAACTCAACGTCATCAGGAACAGCACAAAAAATCCAAGTATGTGCTGTACAGTGTAGGTTAGAAAACTAGCCATGCAATAGGATAGCATAATTGTTTAAAAAAAAAAAATTTTAAAGTGTACACTTTAATTTTGAAATTGTTTAACCCGGGGATAGGGGGTAGAGGACGGGGTGTGGATGGGGGCATCCAACTACGGCAGGGGTAAGAGGCCGTGGTCTGGGCGGGGTGAGACCACCTAGCTGATGAGGGAGCAAGGGAACACCGCAGAGATACACTCCTAGGTTCATCATGTCTCAAGTTCGGGACTCGGTAGAGCACTGTTGAGGCCAGAAGACAGGCGAAGAGGTGATGAAGCGGGATGCGGACAATGCTTCTAGCCATTTGTCCACCGTCAGTCTTCAACGCAGGTCACCCATGTCACCGAAATCAGACTCCTCAGCTCCTCGCCTCAGCCTCCTTAACCCCAGTCTGCCCCTCCCAGCAAAATTCTGCATTTGAACCGCATACTTGAGGAACTGTTTTCTGAGACCTTCCACAGTCACAAACCACTTGTCCATTGCTGCTGAGCTTTCTCCGATGCCCAGGTTTCACCGTTCGAGTCTGTGGTGATGTGAATTGTGGACGTAGTTGAAGAAGTGTGTAAGAGGTGTCGGACGAAGAGAGACACGGTTGTCAGCAGTGGTGAAGTTTGTTGTCAGGGCCGGAGTCGAGGGGGTTAGCCGACTGCTGAGGGATCGGAGGAATGGATGAGTGACAGACCCAAGCTGGGTTGATAGGCCGGGTGGAACACAGTATCTTCTGAGACGAAAGGCGGTCCAATACCAGAACAGGTTGGAAGAGGAAAATGTTTCACGTAGGCAGTCAGTGGCGAGGGATTTTCAGCAGTCTGGAGGGTATTTTTTAAAGAAACACCGGATGACCGACGGGACGGTGGTGTGCAACTGTGCCAAACCAGGATAAGCAGGGTTTCCAACACTACTAGCTAACTACCACCCACGTATGCGCAGGCATTGATGCTAAACACCCACTCAATGGCACCATAGCCCCGTTCACCCTCCGGCCGGGCACACCACTGCTCCTTCCACCGTGTCATCTGCTAGTCATTCCCTGCCCAGGGACCCCGGCCTAAAACACCTCCCATGCGAAAACACACCATTTCGCCTCCACGATCCTCTACAGCCGGGGTTCAGGAAACCTTTTGGCTGAGAGCGCCTGAACTCCACATATTTTAAAAAGTTTCCGTAGAGCGTACAATACGCCATGCCCCCAAGTTAGATAGGTTAGTCCAGTGTCACGGGTGCCCTGCACTATACTTCTCAGATCGCAAGGGCACACCCATGGCCCCTGTATGTTGGTGGTGCCCCTTTCCTTGCTCACTCACCTCTCTTATTGTTCATGCTCCTGTCCCAGCAGGCCAGCACTGATGGGACTGATTGGCACACCCACTGCCCGGGTTCCATTAAAGACCGGTGGCTCCCAGCATTCCACCCCCCAACACACAGATCTTAGTGCTCTGCCTATGAGGAAGCTTTCAAAGTGTTTCTTCCCAAAGGTTGACCTCCCCTTGGTGACCCGGACCTGTTCCTGATTCTGCTCCTTCGCTGCCTGCCCTGACCTCTTACTCCTCTCCCACCTTGCATCATGGCCGCCTGACTTGACAGTCTACGGTTCCTGACAAGAGACTGCCTAGTGATCCGTACCTTGACCTTGGCTGTCAACATGGACAAGTCATGCCTGTGGACGGACCTGCTGGGGACCACGCGTGGCAAGACCATCTGCCTGTGCGGCTGGCATGGTGAAGAACGGGTGCACTTAGAATTCCAGTACCAGGTGTCTGATTACATCATCGCTATGGTCCAGGAGGTTTCACTACTTCACTCACTACTGGGTCGTACAAAGGAGGAGGCAGCGGTAACATCGCTGCATGTGTCAGTGATCGTCTAAGAGACACACAGGGCAGCCATCACTATTTATTAAAGATATGCCTTGGAGAGCCAGATGCAGCAACAAAAGGGGCCATATCTGGCTCCTGAACATAGAGTCACTACCCCTGCTTACAGCATCACCAGCGTTAAGCTCTCATACCCCAGACGCTGGAGACGCAAAAGGAAAGTAAAGTGCAACCGACCCAAACGCCCAACCTAAAGTCCACATCTCCAACGCTTAGCCTGGAGATTGCTGCCCTATAGGCTGGTAGAGACCGAAGGCCTTTCGAAACCTCATGGCGGCGCCGCCCCTCGGTATTTGGTCACAGCCGCCACTACTTTTCCGACTGTGCGTCCCAGCCCTGACACAAGCAGTGTCAGAAAACATCATCCGGCCCTGACAACGCCGTTTCTGACAAGTTCCACCGACACGGGAACGTGGACGGGGCTGCCAGGGCAGGGCAACTATATGTTGCTGACGGCACATGGGTTAACGTGTGGAGGCTGGGACGAGACCGGAGTCTGACCCGCGGCTGGTCCATATACTGCCGACGACGAGGATTGCGGGGCCACTCGTACCAGGTCTTTCAGGGCCTACTAGCCTCCTCATCTCCACCCCTTCCACCTCTCCTCGAGCCGACATCCGTGGGGCATGGCGCCCGCACATCAGCGCCTAGCTCTTAGGCACCGCCAGCAGGGCCGTAGCTAGCGAAGCAGGCGGTGCTAAAGTGATGAGCCTAGGCGATAAAAGGCCCACACGCCCAAGAGCTATTTACAAGTGGCATCATGGCACAGACTGATCGGTGGCTGGCCCACCGCGAAACCTGAAGCCAGCATGGTTGGCTGTGACAACGGACCGTAACCTGGTGAAAAAGGTTTAAACCCGAGGGCTAGGGGTTAGAGGGACGAGGGTGTGGAAGGGGGCATCCAAACTACTGCAGGGGGCAGAGGACGCGGTCCTGGGGCGGGTGAGACACCACTGCTGATGAGGGAGCAGGGAACGCCGCCAGAGCTTACACTCCCTAGGTCTCATGTCTCAAGTTACTGGGACTCGTGGTAGAGCACGGTTGAGGCCCAGAACAGTGCGAAGAGGTGAAGTGTGGATTGCGGACCAGATCTCTAGCCATCTTGTCCACCAGTCAGTCTCACACAGTCCACCCATGTGACCGAAATCAGCACTCCCAGCTCCTCCGCCTCAGCCTACCTTCACCCCAGTTGCTTGCCCTCCCAGCAAAATTTTGCATTTGAACCGGCATACTCGAGAGAACTGTTTTCTGGCCCTTCCACAGTCCCAAACCACTTGTCCACTTGTGCTGGAGCTCTTTTCCGATGCCAGGTTTTCCACGGTCGCCAGTCTGGGTGATGATGGACATGTTGACTATAGTGAAGAAGTGTGGTAAAGAGGTGTCGGGATATGAGGGACACGGTTGTCAGAACAGTGGTGCAAGTGTTGTCCCAGGGCAGGGAATCGAGGGCTGGGAGCAGATGGGAGGGATCGGAGGATTGATGTAGGTGACAGACCCCAAGCTGGTGTGATAGCCTGGGTGAACACAGTGCTTCTGAGACGAAGGCGGAGTCCTATACCAGAACAGGTTGAAGAGGCAGTGGGGGCCGACAGGGAGGGCCGGCGGCCATAGCGGGCATCAGGCCACAGTTTCACGTAGTGCAAGTCTCCCGTGGAAGGGCGAGATTTTCAGAAGTCTGGAGGTTCTTTAAAGAAACACCGTGATGACCGACGGATACTGTGCCGTCACCGCCATGCAACAAGACGTGTCAAAAACATCTATCCGTGCCCTGCCAACGCTGTTTCTGACAAGGTCACCTGACACGGACACGTGGACGAGAGTGCTGCCAGGCAAGGCCACTATATGTCACATTGGGTTAACTGGTGGAGGCTGGGACCGAGTCTGACCCTGGGCTGGTCATATACTGCCGACGCCGAGGATTGCGGGCCTACTCGTCGTCCAGGTCTCAAAGGCTACTATGCCCTCCTCCTCCCACCCCTCCTCCACCTCCTCCTCCGACGACCACGTGGGCATGGCGCCATCAGTCGGTTAGCTCTAGGCACAGCATCAGTGCCATCACTAAGCGACAGCAGGCGGTGCTCAAACTGCTGAGCCTAGCGATAAAAGGCACACCGCCAAGAGCTATTACAGGGCATCATGGCACAGACGATCTGTGGCTGGCACCGCTGAACCTGAAGCAGGTGAACAACGGCTCGTAACCTGGTGGCGCTCTGCAACGCAGCAGACTGACACATGTGCCATGCTGGCCCATGTGTTAAATCGCATAGTTCAGCGGTTCCTCAAGACATACCCCATTTCGTTGATTTGCTCACAAAGGGCACCGCATCTGTGCGCATTTCAGGAAGTCCAGCACAGATGTTCCAGTCTCAGGGCAGCGCGGCGCGCCTCATACTGCCCGCTCGCCGACTGTTGTGCGACGCGCCTACGAGGTGGAATCAACATTAACCATGTTACCAGAGTTTTACCAGCAGCGCAGACGATTGTAGAATGCCCAGATGTCAACTTTCCAGCAGAAACTGGTAGTCTGGTCAGTCAGCTTCCTCAAGTCACAATGAGGAGTGGCGTGGGAGTCTGATATCTGTCAGGTGCTGAGTAACTTTGAGGAGTCAACACAGATGGTCAGTGGCGAGCCGCCATCATCAGCCTCACCATCCCGCGTGCTGGCCTGTGAAAAACTCTCTGGTCAGCATGAAGTCGGAGCTTTGCGCTCATCACAAGAGACGGGGGAAGAAGATCCCTTGGTGATAGCCAAAGAACCCTCAGGTCTGTTTTCAGCGCATATCGGAGAGGTGGAGGAGGATGAGGAGGAAGAGAGGAGAATGTTGGCGGACAGAAGAGGGGACCATTGTTCAGTCCTTCAAGTTCAGCGTGTATGGCAGAAGATGAGGAGTGAGGGAGGAGGAAATGGACAGTAGGCCAGTGAGGGGAGTGAATTTTGCGCGTTGGACTCTGGCGCTTAGGGCAGATTCATGCTAGGATTGACTATCGTGCACCTTGCGTTCAAAAAGATTTATTCCAGCACCGATTACTGGGTATTACTCTCCTGGACCCACCGGTACAAGCAAATCTTTCCACTCCATCCCTGGAGAGGAAAGGAGTGTGAGAATGCATGAATACAGCAGGCCCGGGCACAAGCTCTGAAACAGTGATTTCCCTTTGCCAGCGCTAGTGGCAGAGGGCATACTTCTGGGGACAAGTAGCGAGGGAGAGTAGGCGAGCAGGAAGCTTTTCCAGCATGGCAGGGGTACGCTTACAAGGCCTTTGCCAGTTTTAGTGCAACCCAGCAAGCACTGTCACCTGTCCCCAGCTCGGCAGAGTAGGGACGTCTTACAGAAAGATGGTGAGGGAGTACGTAGTACCATACCATCGTCCTCTAAATGTCACACAGCCTCCTACAACTACTGGGTGTTCAAGCTGGGACATGTGGCACGAAATGGCGCTGTACGCCTTGGAGGTTCACGCCCGTAAGCATGTTGTCCGAGGCGGGTTTCAGTGCAGTGGTGGCATCATCACCGATAAGCGTACACGCTGTGACTGACAGTGCTGACAGGCTGCGCGTTATCAAGATGAATAAACGGATTTCTCCGGATTTCACTTTAACCAGGTGAAAGAAGCTCAACTGAATAATGTATGCACTCCTCCTCCTATTGTCCTCCTTCTCCCCTCTTTTTAAACTAAAGCAGGGAAACTGGCATTTTTTGCCAGGGCCAACGGCTCTAGCTATAGTACTCTATGTATTTAATTTTTCTGGAGGGCCACCTACCCGGTCCTCTGTTTTAAACAATTTTTGGGAGTGCCACATACAGGCACTCAATCTATTTAATTTTTCTGGAGGACCACCTACCTGCTCCTCTGGTTTGGAACTTTTTTGGACTGCACTACAGGCACTCAATCTATTTAATTTTTCTCGAGGACCACCTACCTGCTCCTCCTGGTTTGAAAACTTTTTTGGACGGCCACATACAGGCACTATCCAAATTAAATTGTCTCCATAGCAGCCTCCACACGTCGTCTTTTTTAGCTGCCTCCACACGTGTCTCCAATGTACCATCCCCACACGTCATCGCCATAGCTGCCTCCAAAAGTCGTCCATATAGCTGCCTCCATACATGGTCCCCTTATCAAAAGAGCTGTGTCAGGCAGAATTTTGGGTTGTTTCATGGCTTCAACATCAAACTTGTTAACTTTGTCGCCACCCTGTGTGTAATCCACAAAATATGCTTTATCATTAACCGATGTAGTATTCAGCGCTTCTTGCCATCTGTTTACATTCCCTCACCCGCCATATCCCAAACGTATAACAAACATACTACACTTGTCTTATACAAAAAGTTCTTAGAAGTGCAGTTTGGGGATTAGCCGAGAGAAAGACGGGCTTGGATTGGCGAAAGCTGCCTGGCAGCGGAGCGCCAGCTCCATCCCAAGATCCAACTAACATAGTTTTAACTGCAGCACTTTTAATCTACTACTAGTTTCACTGCCTCCATAAATGGTCCCCTTATCAACAAGCTGTGTCAGGCAGAATTTTGGGTGTTTTCAGATGCTTCACATACAAACTTGTTAACTTTGTCCGCCACCCTGCTTGTAATCCACAAAAGTATACTGGCAATCTTTTCATCATTTACCAAATATATTCAGCACTTCTTGCGCATCTGTTTTACATTCCCCTCACCCGACCAACCCAAACTTATAAGAACACTATACACTGATCTTATACAAAGGTCTTTAGAAGTGCGTTTGGGGGTAGCCGAGAGACAGGGGCTGGATTGGCGAAAGCCGCCTGGCAGCGAAGCGCCAGCTCCATCCCAAGATCCAACTAACATAGTTTTAACTACCGCACTTTAATCTACTACTACTTCATACGTCGCTCTAATTCATGGAACCATTTCCGAAAAAACAATTAAAAATAGAACCACTATGCTATTCCATTATTCCTAGGTGACTATTCAAACGACCCGCCGCTTTGGAAAATTATAATTTTTCAAAGTAAACGCTCTGCCCCAGGCCCATTTGGGTGGGGAGGAGCCGAGAGACAGGGGCTGACAGGTGAAAGCTACCTGGCAGCGGAACGCCAGCTCCATCCCAAGATTAGGCAGCCTCAGAGGCATCCATGCATGCTGCCCTGCTGTTTCCTGTCCATTTTTGCCTCCACGATCCTCCACAGCGTCCACCAATGTCTCCATGCGGCAACTTTAACTCTCTATACCCCAGACGCTGGAGCACAGAGGATATTGCAGCAATCATCCCCTTATCAAACCAGCTGTCAGGCCGAATTTTCAGGTGTTTCACCAGTACATAGTGGAACTCGGCCCATCTGTCGCCGCCATGCTGGAGACCTGAAGTTGCATCATAGCAGCGCAATATGGATGCCCCATACTGTCGCTCTAACCCTTAAACGACTTGGCCTTTTTTAGTTTTTTCACTTCCATTTTACACCCCACCTTCAAAATCTATAACTTTTTATTTTTCCACATTAAAGGCTCTGTTAGGCTTATTTTCTTGCGTAACAATGCACTCGGAGTGACGGTATTTAATATTCCATGCGGCGTACTGGGAAGAGGCAGGAAAAAATATACCAAATGCAGTGAAATGGTTGAAAAAAACACATTTGCGACGTTTCTTGTGGGCTTGGATTTCACCGCTTTAACTCTGCATCCCAATGCAGTCGACGTATTCTTGGGTGTTGCTACGATCACAGGGATCCACAATGTTACCGGTTTATAATGTTTTCATAAATTTAAAAAAATTAAAAACCTCCTGTACAAAAATTTTTTTTTTTTTTTGATTGCCATCTTTCGGCGCTAATAACTTTTTCATAATTTGGTGTACGAAGCTGAGGGTGGTTTGTCATTTTTGCGACTTTTGATGCCGTTTTCATTGCTTCATTTTAGGACTGTGCGCCTTTTGATCACTTTTTATAATTTTTGTATTTCCAAAATGGCAAAAAAATGTCATTTTTGACTTGACGCTATTTTCCGTTACGGGGGTAAACCCGAAGTGAAAAACGGTTTTATATTTGATATAGATCGACTTTTCGACGTGGTGATACCTATGGTTTATGATTTTTACTGTTTATTAATATTAATATCATGCTAGTGAAAGGGGGTGGTGTGGTGTGATTGGTTTTGTGTTTTTATGTGATATTTTTTAATATATTTTTTTTTTTTAACTTTTTTTCTTTCTTTAACTATTTTTCAGAATCCTCGGGTACTTTTAACCCTAGGTTTTGTCTGATCGATCACTACCATTACTGCCATACTGCAATATGGCAGTATATGGGGATTTTACTCCTTTTCATTACAATGTGCTGATAGCACATGTAATGAATAGGTTTTAAAACGAGAAAGACTTCGGGCCCATTCGTGAGGCCCGATGCGTCATGGCAACGGATCACGCTCCCCGTGACGTCAGCGTTGCTAGACAGACCGGGGTGGGTGTTGTTACGGTAAGCCTTTGCTGCATATGCAGCAAAATATACCGGATATGGAGAGGGGCTCGGGCGAGGCCTCTCCTGCACGGGACCCGGCGCGCGCCGTACTAGTACGGCGCGCGTCGGGAAGGGAAGGGTTAGTTAATCATGGAACCATTCCGAAAAAAAACAATTAAAAATAGAACCACACTTTAGATATTCCATTATTCCTAGTGTGAAATATTCAAACGACCCCGCCTGCTTTTTGAAAATTAAATTTTCTAAGTAAACGCTTCTGGCCCCCAGGCCCATTTTTGGGTGGGGAGGAGCCGAGAGAGACAGGGGCTTGGACAGGCGGAAGCTCGTTGGCAGCGGACCGCAGCTCCATCCCAAGATTAGGCAGCCCTCAGAGGATCCATACATGACTGTGCCTGCTGTTTCCTGTCCATTTTGCCTCTACGATCCTCCACAGCGTCCACCAATGTCTCCAAGCGCAATTTTCAACTCTTATACCCCAGACGCTGGAGCACGAGAGGATATGAAGCACATCATCTCCCTTATCAACGAGCTGTGTCAGGCAGATTTCAGGTTGTTTCCCAGAATTACATAGTGGAACTCGGCCCATTGTCGCCGCCGTGCTGGAGACCTGAATGCAATCATAGCAGTCGCAATTGAATGCCCCATACTGGCGCTCTTAATCATGGAAGTCGTCTGCATGGTGCCCCACAGTGTCCCTTATCAAAAGAGCTGGTTCAGGCTAATTTTCGGGTGTTTACCAGATACGTTATGGAACTTGGTCACGGTGTCGCCACCATGCTGTGTGTTATGATAAATATACCGTCAACCTTTTGTTCACCTAGGAAATCATTCAGCGCTTCTGCTCACCTCCTTTGGTGAAACCTGAGTCCATTTAGGGTATGTCGCCATGACACTCTTAGCCTGCCGCTGTGCCGCTGCCTCTGCAGCCGTCCCTATAGGTACGGGTCAATTATTGCATGTTTTAGATGCTATCTAGCCTCATTCGGTCACTCTGTCATGGCCATGCTGTTGCCCATAATTTTGGCATAATGGTGCGATTAAGCAGCCTCAGGGGCATCCATGCATGCTGGCCCTGCTGTTTCCTGTCCATTTCCGTGGTGTTTCCATCCTTTTCTGAGGTTCCCAGGTGTTTGACCAAGCTTCCCTGTGCAGAGCCTTGGTCCCCTTGAAAAATGCTTGAGTCTCCCATTGACTTCAATGGCGCTCGTTATTCGAGATGAGCACTCGAGCATCGACGAACTCAAGTTCGTCTCGAATAATGAGTACCCGAGCATTTTAGTGCTCGCTCATCTCTTATAAATATATATATAAGCTTATTCTGATCCATGCATCCTGTGATTACGTGTGACTTTTTTTTCATCCATGTGTCATGGCGCCATCACTTCTTCTATTTTTGTATATATCATTCATCTTTGTATATATTCTTTTAGAGTAGATATAAAATATTCTTATGCAGTCTCGACCCGGCTACATTTTGTATTACTCTGGCCATTGGTATCTGTATTTCTAAGGTTTTCAGTATCCATGGCATTACTCTGCCTTCTGCAGATACTTGATAGATATTTTTCTGTATTGAGTAAATTCCATGTCAGTTTATTTATGCGTCGATCATGTGACTTGTACCTCTTACTGAGGCTTCCATTTGGTAGATATTGGGGTGCATGGACTTTCCTCACCATTTTTGTAAGTAAGGACCCAAAAACTGCCTTTTACTTTGATACTTACCTATTTGTTTATTTGAATTTGCTTACGCATATTTTTTTATTGTTGCATCTATGTTTCACTGCGCCATTATATTGACCATCTGGTTAGGGTGCTGTTATATTTTGTCTATTTCGGGCGTTGTTGTCTGTATTCCCATGGCTTTCGATATACATGGCTACTGGCTTCACGCACGCGCACATCTTACCTTCTTTGGGCACTGTTTTGAACTGATGAGTGTCAGGTGACTTATGCGCCGATCATGTGACTCCTACAAGGGCTCCTACATTGTATTGCATGGACTTTCCCCACTACTGCCGATGGTGAGGACGTGTGACCAACTTGTATACTGTAACTTGTTTTCATGCTTTCTCATTTATTTATTTATTCACTACGTGTAAGTACTACCCACTATTGTTTATATGCCGGGTACTTACGGTCAAGCGCACTTTGGCCATATGGCACTTTTACCTTGGGGTTAATAGGATACCGTAATTAGGGTGGGGGCGGACTTACACCTGCTGGACGATATATATGTGGGACCCGTACTTTAGTACATCACTTACCCCTGAGGAAGTCACTCTTCTCTGAAAATACGTGTAGGGTTTGTTCTTTGCCTCCCTTCCCCTCAGCTTTTTGCCCTGCTCCTCTTGTCTGTTATTTGCTGCTATACATGTATTTTCACACCTCTTGGTGTATTTTTAGATGCATTTAATATTTTTTTCCCCCATATATTGTATTAGATTGTATTGGTTTAATACAATGGAGTTTCACTTTTTCAGTCTATATACGCATCCTCTGCTCTCTTGTTTTGTTTCATATTACAAAACTATGTAACTGGAAAAGAAAACATGTAAACAAGACTCCAAAAAGAATTTTAAGGTTTTAAAGAAACATGTAAGATATGTGTATATTGTGTTATGTTATGGTTCAATCATCTTTATTGAGTAACAAAGTAAACAAAGAAAGAGCAGAGGGCCCAAAAACGGGCACATGTTTGGGTCGCAGTCCCATACTTAGTTATGGCAAGGAGTTATACTCAAGTAGGCTTCTGGCTCAGAGAAAACAAGAAACACATAACCAACAATGCAAGTAAATTGGAGAGAAGGAACAGGGGGAGAGGGAAGCAAGGGGGAGAAACAGGGAGGGGGGGGGGCTTTGTCCACGATATGAACATAACCAATATTTGCTAGTAATGTAACCCTGTCTATCCCACATCCTGGGGATCACCAATCTCATTGCCGCCAGGAAATGTTGTAATAGACCCTTCTTGATGTCTTTTAGGTGTCCTGGAAGCATGGATTTCAGAGCAATGACCGGGAATAAATTCCCAGTGGTTCCACATAACCTCTTATAAAGATCTCAAATGGCAACGCCAAACAGCTGCCACCACCACACCCCTATTCCCAATCCCCCCCAGCAATTACTATGTACTGCCGCTCCACCCCCAGTAATTACTATATACAGCCCCCAGTAAATATTATATAAATCCCTCAGAATTTACTATTTACAGCCCCTCAACAATCACTAGATACAGCCCTCCCAGCAATCACTGTATGCAGCCCTTCCTCTCCCAGCAATAACTATATACAGCCCCCAATATTCATTCAGCCTCCCAGGAATCACTATATACAGCCCATCCACCCCCAGTAATGACTATATGAAGCCCCCTAGTAATCACTATATACAGCCCCCAGCAATAACTACATCCAGGGGCGTCTAACTATCCACGCTAACAGGAAATAGCGCATGCTAATGGCCCCGGGATTCCAGGGGCCCGTCAGACTGAGCAACCAAGGTTCCACAACCAATCAAAGAGTGAAGATTGTGCCTTTCTGCATAAAGTTGAATACAGCACAGAACCTCCTCCATTATTTTAATATTGTTTCGGAAGTCAGAGCTTGACTTGTAATCTGAGCAGTAGGACTCTGCTCTGCTGAGTGCAGGAATGCCAAGTACGGGGAGGAACAGAGGACGGCAGCACAGCAGGACTAAAAAGCTCTCTGTTGCATTTTATGTATATGGCCTTTTTAGCTCATGGGAGAAAAGATCACTTTGAAATTTAATGAGAAAAATGCTGGACAGGGCTTACAAAGAAAGTCAGTGTATGTAATATGCGGGTATAAAAGTGTAAGTTGTGTGAGTTTTATAAAGGTGTGTCATATCAGTAATGAGTAGTGGTGAGTGTTTACAGTGTTGTAGACAGTGTATAACTATGTTTGTATACAGCAGTGCTGAGACATGGGGTGTGTGTATTAGCAGTGATACTTGCCTAGTGATCGCACGCACGTAGCAAATACAGGAGAAAATGTGGTGTCGTCATAAGCGTGCATATACATGTGTGTGTAATCGCAGTGTTATACCTGTGTTGTGTATAGTTTTTTCGTGTAACAAGTATACAATCCTTAAATGACATACTGGCAGAACCTATCCAGGCGCATGGCTACTCTACTTACAACTTAATTGCAACATTCATTTCCATTGACCGGCGGGAGAACTCTCACCATTCCACTACTACTTACTGCGTTTGAGACTATATGCTCTACAGGCCCATAACACACTCATGGGATTTCTCTAGGTAAAAAATGCTAGTGACCCAAAGCCCGTGGGGCGGAACTAACATCTGCTTCACATGAGGGCCCCTGAGCGCAGGAATTTCGTGATGTACATTTACTAAGGAGCATGGGAGGATTCCCTTCGCTTGACACACAAGATCTCGTGTCCCATAAAATTCCGAGAGACAAGTTTAAGATCTCATTAGACGGTCCAGGGAATCCCCAATCACGCCTAACAGCGCATGGTTTCCCTCGTTCCCCTATCTGTTGGCATGCCAGAACTCCAGGGGCACTATGCTCCATTTTGATGGGGGCTCGCGCCCAAAGTCGAAAATGGCACTTTTGCCATTTAAAAAAAAATTAAAATTCTATAAAAAGTGATCAAAAGGTCATACAGTCCTAAAAATGATAACATTGTAAACGTCATCAAAATCTGCAAAAAATTGAATTTTTTTCCTGCTTCCCAGTACATGGCATGGAAAATTAAATACCGCAATTTTGAATTGTAATCTGTTACGCAGAGAATAAGCCGTCACACAGCTCTGTACATGGCAAAATAAAAAAGTTACAGATTTTTGAATGTGGGGAGTGAAAAATGAAACTGCAAAAACGAAAAAGGGCTGCAGCGGGAAGGGGTTAAAGAAATACTTATTTTGCCTTAGTGCAGAGCCTTATGTCAAGCCTTAATCTCAACTGCACAGAGTGTAATAATCAATTTAAACCTTAGTGGCTGTGTTTAATGACTGCACTCCAGGAGTACAGTAAGCTCAATGTTGCAGACCTGTTGTTATTTAGTCTTAAGCTACATTCAGTGGATGTTTCACCTACTGCACATGCAGTTTAGAACAGGCACAGGTTAGAAAGTATATGACAAAATACGATCCACAAGTTAAGTGATCTGTAATTGTCCATGAGCACTCGCCCTGCCAATGCGATTGTCATGGATAGTTAGGATCAGATGACCCACAATCTGTGGATATTTTATGGACAGGAATATCTAGCTAATGAGGTGAAAGACAGGGTCACTTTATATATCAAGAAAGCTCTGCAGAACTTTTAATAGATGTATATTGGTAAATGATCTAATATCCTTCCCCCCCCACTTACACACACATTACAAAAAACTTGTGAAACTTGTGTCAAATCCTTTAACCCCTAGGCGCACCAGGATGTTATAGTACGTCCCCGGGGCTAGATACTTAGCGCACGGGGACGTTCCATAACGTCCTGCTTCTGGCACCTGCTCACGAACGGAGCCGGTACCAGAAGCAGCGGCTGTCAGCTGTCTAGTACAGCTGACAGCCTGCGCTAACACCCGCGATCGGAGCCGGCTCCGATCGCGGGTGTTAACCTCTTACACGTAAGGGTGTTTGCGCTGTGGATCAGATCCCCCGTGCTGCTTACCGGGGGATCCGATCCACTTCTGGGCAGCTCCGAGGACTGGCATGTGCCCCGGAGCTGCCCGGTCTCCCTGGTAGTCAGATCCCTTCCAGGTCTGACTGCAAACTGTCTGAGCATGCGCCTGCATGCTCAGACAGTTTACACTGCTCTACAATAAAATAGTATGGTAGAGCAGTGTATTGAACTTGAACCAGTGATCAGAGCATCACTGGTTCAAGTTCAAGTATGTATAAGTAAAAAAAAAAGTCAAAAACACTAAAGTTAATACATTAGAATAAATAAAAAATAAATATTTGGTATTGCCGCGTCCGTAACAATCTGTTATATAAAAAAAGCAAATCAGTACTGACCAGTTTTACTGCCTGCATGCTCAGACAGTTTACACTGCTCTACAATAAAATAGTATGGCAGAGCAGTGTATTGAACTTGAACCAGTGATCAGAGCATCACTGGTTCAAGTTCAAGTATGTATAAGTAAAAAAAAAAGTCAAAAACACTAAAGTTAATACATTAGAATAAATAAAAAATAAATATTTGGTATTGCCGCGTCCGTAACAATCTGTATAATAAAAAAGAATCATTACTGGACCAGACGGTACACGCTTTAGAAAAAAAAAACGCAAAAACGTTCCGAAAAAAGATCATTTTTAATTAATACCCTATAAAAAATGCTATAAAAAGTGATTTAAAAAATGTTATGCACTCCAAAATAAGCCCACTAAAAAGAACAACTCTTCTCGCAAAAAATAAGCCCTTAACCAGATTTGGTGTAGAGAGAGAGACAATTTTGTCATGAAAAAACACAGGTTTGTATGTGCATGCTGCCCCTATGTCTAGATAAGAAAGATTGGCGCTAAATAGTAGCAAATATTTTATTATTTTTTTCAGTAGCGGACTACGCGTTTCAAGGTCGTACTGTCCTCTTCATCAGGTCCTTTAGCATAATACACTAAAAAGACATTGAACAAAAGTGGGGGGGGAGGGTAATGACATAAATATGTGGAGTATAAAATTATATATAAAACTTATGCATTTCTCAATGATAAAGGGATTACATGCATATAACAGCACATTATAGCATGAAATACATACAGGTACCACCCATTATAATACATACAGCGTGTCGCCATATAGCAATACAATACATACCGCGTGTCGCCATATACCATATAATACATACAGATACCGCTATAACATACAATACATACAATCGTACCGCCATATACCACATAAACATACAGCGTGCCGCCTATATACCATACATACATACAGCGTTACCGCCTACATAATACATAAATAATACATACAGCGTGCGTGCCGCCATTAATACATACAGCGTGCCCGCCATATAGACATACACGGCCGCCATATAGTAAATGACAGCGTGCCGCCATATACCATATTATAAATACAGCGTGCTGCCATATACCATATATACATACAGCGTGCACGAATACATATAATACATACAACGTGATGCCTTATACCATACAATACATTCTGTGTACGCCATTCTATCATATAATACATACAGCGTGCCGCCATATACCATATAATACATACACGTGCTGCCATTATACCATATAATACATACAGCGGCCGTCATTACCATATAATACACATGCACTTGTGCCATTGTATACCTTATAATTCATACAGCGTGCCTCCATATAATACATACAGCGTACCGCCATATACATATAAACATACCGCTGCCGCCCTATACCATATATACATACAGCGTGCCACCATATACCATATAATACATACAGGTGGCACCATATAAAACAACACAGTGCTCATCATATACCTTATTAATTCATACAGCGTGCCTCCATATACCATAATACATACAGCGTACCGCCATATACCATATAGTACACACAGGTGCCGCCAATATACGAATCATAATACATACTGCGTGCCGCTATATACATAAAATATATACAGCGTCTCCATATACCATAGAATACATACAGCGTGCTGCCATATACATATAATACATACCGCGGGCACCATATACCCATAATGCATACAGTGTGGCACCATATAAAAAACAAAACACGTGCCATCATATACCATATAGTACCAGCGTACCGCCATATACCATAATACATACAGCGTGTCGCCATATAGCACACAACAATAGACAGTGTCGCCATATACCATATAATACATACAGCATACCGCTATATACCATACAATACATACAGGGTACCGCCATATACTATATAATACATACACGTGCCGCATATAATACATACAGCGTGCCGCATATATACATACACGTGCCGCCATATAGTACATACAGCATGCTGCCATATACCATATTATAAATACAGAGTGCTGCCATATACCATATAATACATACAGTGTGCTGCCATATACCACTCAATACATACAGCGTGCTGCCATATACCATACAATACATACAGCGTGCTGCCATATACCATACAATACATACAGCGTGCCGCCATATACCATACAATACATATAGCGTGCCTCCATATACCATATAATACACACAGCGTGCCGCCATATACCATATAATATATACAGCGTGCCACCATATACCATATAATACATACAGTGTGGCACCATATAAAACAAACACCGTGCCATCATATACCTTATAATTCATACAGCGTGGCCTCCATATACCATAAATACAACAGCGTACCGCATATACCATATAGTACACACAGCGTGCCGCCAATTAAATATAATACATACTGCATGCCGCTATATACCATAAAATATATACAGCGTGTCTCCATATACCATAGAATACATACAGCGTGCTGCCATATACCATATAATACATACAGCGTGGCACCATATACCATATAATGCATACAGTGTGGCACCATATAAAACAAACACCGTGCCATCATATACCATATAGTACACACACGTACCGCCATATACCATATAATACATACAGCGTGTCGCCATATAGCATACAATACATACAGCGTGTCGCCATATACCATATAATACTACAGCATACCGCTATTACCATACAATACATACAGCGTACCGCCATTATAATTAATACATTACAGCGTGCCGCATATAAACGTACAGCGTGGCGCATATAGACATACAGGTGCCGATATACCATATTATAAATACACGTGCTGCCATATACCATATAATACATACAGCGTGCTGCATACAATAACATAATACAGGTGCCGCCATATACCATACAATACATACAGCGTGCCTCCATATACCATATAATACACACAGCGTGCCGCCATATACCATATAATATATACAGTGTGCCGCCATATACCTTATAATACATACTGTGCACCGCCATATATCATATACATACAGCGTGCACCGAGATTATACATATTATAATAACAACGTGCTGCCTATTACCATACAATACATACTGTGTACCGCCTATATCATATAATACATACAGCGTGCCTCCCATATACCATATAATACATACAAACGTGCTGCCTTATACCATATAATACATACAGCGAGCCGTCAAATACCATATAATACATGCACTGTGCCATCAATACCTTATAATTCATACAGCGTGCCTCCATATACCATATAATAAATACAGCGTACCGCCATTATACATATAAAACATACCGTGTGCCGCCATATACCTATAATACCTACTGATGCCACCATATACCATATAATACATACAGCGGTGCCGCCAATATACGATTCTATAATACCTACTGCGTGCCGCTATATACCATAAAATATTACAACGTGTCTCCATATACCATATAAATAGAGCATGCTGCCATATCCATATAATACATACAGCGTGCCACCAATATACCATATATACATACAGTGTGGCACCAAAACCATTACAATAAACAGCGTGCACCATATACCATATAATTTTATATATAGGTATATTTAATGTGTGGCACACTGAATGTACACACATATGAATACACTGCAAATACACATATATACAACAGTATATACAACAACAAAATATAACACATACATATTATATTTACAGAGTATATACATACATACAACAGACAGATATATAATCTATAATATATATATATTATATATATAAGTGACCTTACCTCTGTTTCTTTTCACGTCATCTGTTCTCATTCCTTTTATATTGTGGCCCTCCTGTCCTACATCACCCTTAAATTAATTACCTTACATTGTTTCCCACAGCAGTCCTGCAATATCTTCTGATTTCAGGGCTCTAAGCTAAGGTGGTCGGCCTAGGAGTTGTTGCCTCCACACATCTGTTTAAAGAAAAGCGACGTGTATGGAATGGTAACAGCAAATCTGTATCCGCCTTCATGATCTTATGCCTCTTGGCTGCTCTGCAGCTGTAGTGTACAAGACAAGGAGATAGGCGGAACAAAGCGTGGCAGTCCGGGACAATCTCCAAACCGCCCGAAACAGGGAGCACCGCCTCTGTAAACTAAAAAAGGGGAGGAAAACTGCGGCACCAGGACCAGCGCGTTAATGAGGAGGTGTTATGTGGCACAGAAATGCCAATTTGCATATACATTTTTGTAGACACAGTGGGAGAGACCAACAAACAATAGAAATTTTTCAACTTAAATGTTGTCACCAAATTATAGTTATGCACATTATAGATACAGACAGAGTCACATTGGACTGATAAACTCACGATTCACAAGGCATTTGCAACACCCTCCGATTGCAGCGAGGTAGTGCTTGCGAATACGTCCCATCTGTAGTAAAACCACACATTACACACATGGTCCTATATGGATCAAGGGGAAATTGAGTGGTTAATCCTCGGCAGGCAGATGTTAATGTATGATTTTAAATTATGTCAACCAATGTCTGTGTTACACCTGTGCATTGTCGCTGACGAGTGATTGGAGGAGCGCCACCACCTGACCAAAGGGAGGTTAATAAAACCTCTGGCCCAGAATGTTCTGGAGTTCTTTCAGCAGGATTCTAGTTGAGAAGATACGTGTAGACTTAGTGAGTGAGTTTGTGCGGTATCTCTGTTGGCCCATACCAGAAGGAACGAGGCCTAGCCCCTGCCTCTGAAGATGAAGTATTAGACTAGAGTATAGTCTGTAGTGGAAGGAAACGGTGGTATCATTCCTACCTTCAAGGGTGATACTAGAAGCTCTACAGGACAAGCTGAAGCTTCTATAGGGACCACAGCTGCCACCCCAGCCTGCCCTCTTTTAAAAAAAAAATACATCAAGGTGCTGAACTATCTCCTGAGGCTCCCTCCAACTCACATCTCGGCACCCATCTACCTGTAAAGGCACGTTTTCTGCCATTGTTCCTCCGGTTCATAAACTGTAAGTTGTTTGCTTCAACTTCGCTCCGTCTGGTCCCTGCTAATAGCGCTGACCTTCATCACCGGCCACCCTGTCATTCCACAGAGGACTCACACTCGGGCATTAAGGGGTTGCCCAGGGAGATCCGCTATAGCAGCCGCTGCCAAATTTCTTGCCAACACCACCTGCTGGAGACCGCCAGGCTGTGGACAGCCCTACGGTTCCCTGCTACCAAGCCACCGTGACCATAGCGTGACTTAGGCGCAACCGCCAGCCACTCCGGTACAGCGGGCCATCGGCTGTCTCCAGGCCTCACCTCAAGGATAGGCCCCGGTGGGGGATGTGCAAACATTTATGCCTCAAAAGCCAGTTTTCAGGTGGGACAATCTTGGTGGATAAAGGGTAAAAAATTACTTTTACTGACATTAACCGTTCATCCTGACCTGTATTACACGTTAATGCCCAGGCCATTTTCTTTTTTTTCTCGTCAATGCCTTCTACAAGCTACAATTAATTAAAATGAATTAATTAAATTATAAAAAAGTTTTTTAAATACCTTCATTTGCATAATGAAATCCGTTGGGGGAAAGAAAAAACGTTGATATTGTCACCTTCTTGGAGATAAGTAACCCCATTCAAAGGAAAACCGACTCAGAAATCTAATTAAGGTAGATCTGAAGTATTTGCATAGTAATGTGTTACATGTTAAACTAATCATTTTACCTAATCCAAATACTTTATTAAACTTCACTGTGGGCAGGAGCAAAGGCTATTCCACACCCCAGTAGCCTCTGCCAATCTCTACCTATGAGGCGTCTCAGTCTGCATCCGCACTTGAAGGAGCAGTTTGGCCCTTTGGAGCTCTGCGCGTGCATACTTGGACCTTACAGAGGGTGCGCTCCTAGAGGGGATGGAATCCGATGGGACAATTAAACGGTTAACCAGGGCAAAACATGGGGACGTGGACATGGGAGGGAATTAACCCCTAGGCGCAACAGGATGTTATAGTACGTCCCGGTGGCTAGATGCTTAGCGCACCAGGACGCACTATAACACCCTCTTGTTGGCAACACGACTCACGAACGGAGCGCGGTACCAGACGCAGCGGTGTCAGCTGTTCTATCACAGCTGACACCGTGCTGAACAACCCGCGATCGGAACTGACTCCGAGTATTTAACCCTTACAACGCTGCGGTCAAGCATGACCGCGCCGTGTAAGGTGTTTCACTATGTATCGATACCCGGTGCCGCTTACCGGGGATCCGATCCTTTCTGGGCAGCCTCAAAGTCTGCCTAGTGCTCCGGGGCTGCCGATCTCTCAGCAGTGAGATCCCTTCGGCTGCTGACTGTAAACTGCCTGAGCATGCGCCTGCATGTCAGACAGTTTACACTGCTCTACAATGAAAAAGTATTGTAGAGCATGTTGGATTGAACTTGAACACAGCGATCAGAGCATCGCTGGTTCAAGTTCAAGTGATGGAAAAGTAAAAACATGTGAAAAACACTACACATTACAATAATAAAAAAATAAATACATAAAAAATAAGCCCCTAAATGTCACTTCCCATAAAAATACTTAATAGAGTAGAGAAAACACAAAAAAAACACACATATTGGTATTTCTGCGTCCGTAACAATCTGTATAATAAAACAGAATTGTTACTGGACCCATACGGTAAACGCCGGAGAAAAAAAAACAAAGAAGTTCAGAGAAAAGATAATTTTTAATGAATATCTTAGAAGTGATAAAAAAAATGTTCCGCAATCTAAAATAAGCCCACTAAAAGAACAAATTTCTCGCAAAAAATAAGCTTCTAACCAGCTTTGTCAGCCAAAAAATTAAAAGTTATGCATATGAAAGATGTTGATGCTAAAATGAACAAGATTTTCTCCAAATTTAGTTTTTATCAGTATAATTGAATAAAATACACCAAACCCCCAATATTTGGTATCACTGCGTCCATATCGATTTGAAAATCGATGCATTACAGAATCGTTATTAGATCCGCAAAGTGATTTCTGTAAAAAAAATAACCCAAAAAAGCGTCCACCAAAAGATAATTTTTAATCAATACCCTTAAAAATTCTCTAAAAAGTGAATTAAAAAATGTTATGCACTCTAAAATAGAACTAATAAAAGAACAATCCTTCTCACAAAATTAAGCCCTTAAATAGATTTGTGAGGCGAAGTAAGAATAAAAAAATTATGCATTGAAGACGGTGATGACTAAAATTAAGAACATACTCTTTATTCAGTAAAATGGAAAGAAAAAAAAATAAGAAAATCATATAAAAGAGGTATTTTCGTAATCATGGCGACCCATAGATAAAAATAGTATACTATTTTTATGGTTAGGTTTAAAGGCCCAAAAAAAAAACACTCAAAAATGTTCATAAAATTGATGATTTTCATTTCCTCACCACAAGTTGATAAAATTCACCAATTAGCTATAGATTCCCCAAAATTATGTACCAGAAAAGTGCATCATAGTGGCAAAAAAATTAACCCATAGGTCCACATTAAAAAAAGAATAAAAATTATAGCCTGTACAATTGTGACATAGCAAATTTGATCGCATGGCGCCTCCTTCCCTCTATGCCAGGCTGTGCACCAACAGCAGGTTACCACCACATATAGGGTTATGGTTGTACTGGGAGGAATTGGGTATCAAACTTTGTGGAGCCTTTTTTCATTTAATCCATCTGTAAATGTTTTAATTTCGACCCAAAATGAGCGTATTGTGAAAAAATATTACAATTGTAGACTGCACTTCCCATTTTGTTTTAACCCCTATAAAACACCTAAAGGGTTAACAAACTTCTCAAAAGTAGTTTTCATACGTTGAGGGGTGTAGCTATTATTTGCCTCTCAGTGGTCAATTAGAATTGAGCAGGTCCACTAAAACGGGTTTTGGTGATTTACAAAACAATGTGAAAAATATGTTACTAAATTCTGAGCCTCATAACATTCTAGTAAAATATGTGGAATCTTAAAAAACCATCCACCAAAAGCGACATTTGGGAAATGTAAGTAGGAATTTATTTGGTGTGCTATGACTATCCATCTAAAGTAGAGAATTTAGAACGTGAAAATAAAGAATTTTTCATATTTTTGCCAAATTTGTTTTTTTCATAACTAAACAAAAAGATTTCATCCAAGTTTTAAACTAATTTAAGAAGTACATGTGTCACGAGAAAAAAATCTCAAAATCCCCGATATATCATAGCGTTCCAAACCTATAACCACTTATAGTGACACAGGCCAGTTTTGAAAAATGGG
Source organism: Engystomops pustulosus (assembly GCA_019512145.1). NCBI lineage: Eukaryota > Metazoa > Chordata > Amphibia > Anura > Leptodactylidae > Engystomops > Engystomops pustulosus. Next base: position 81,477,875 of record CM033646.1, on the reverse strand, counting down.
GCGAGTCCTTAAGGCCAAAGAGGCTGAGTCCCGTAGGGGTTAAAGTGTAACCATCATTCTGAGCAAAAAAAAAACTGAAAATACATACTTCTGCCCAGGTGTCCTAGGAAATCATTCCTCTAATTATTTTGCCTCTCGGTCCTCATTAGTACCTTATTTTGGCCCATAGCAACCAGGGTTTCCGGTCTCAAAAAAACTACAATCAGCAAGATGGAGGTGCAGGGCCTGCCCCCTGTCACCTCATGACAAAGTTCCTGCTGCTGACCAATGAACCAGGCTATCTATCAACGCATATCCTATCTGTCTATCTATCTGTCTATCTAGTGGACTACTATCTAGTAAAACTTCAGCCACAGCACATGGGGCACAGCTTGGAGTCTCTTCTCTCCTGCACATTTCAGTGGAATGTGAGTGATGGGGGGAGGGGGGCTGCAATTTCTGTCGTGTGGATATTTGTTATTCAGTATACAGGTTGTAGGGAAAGCTGAGGAGAGAAGTGTAGGTGTTGGTGTATTACATTAGTCAGTGTTCCTGGCAGCACATGACTGCTACAGACATTGAGGTAATCAGCTGTGAGCAAGGAGGGGGAGGGGGCGTGTCTCTTTTCTCCGTAGTCTCACCTTCTTTCTGAAGACGGAATGTTCCATAGTAACAGACATAGTGAGATTGTGATATCTAGGGGAGAGTCTGTAGAATTCAAGAGGAAGGAGCAAGATTCAGGGTAACTAATCCAATGCAAAAGGGCTTAAAATTACCTGCCCTACAAACATATCAAAAGTTTTTGGAAAATGACGGTTACACTTTAAGAATTAAACAAATTGGTGTATGCCGAGGGATAACAACATTACACTGAGCGTATTTAGTGTGATGCTGCCCATCTCTCTCAGTGCTTAAGACGTCCTATTGAAGCCGACAAGTTAACGCCATATTCCATACCCCAGACGTTACTAGAAGAGAGCAGCACTGGACCAGGAGAGTCTCTCCAAAATCCACTGCTGACGTTAGATTCAAATCTGTTTCAGGCTGATCACCACAAGGCATTGCATTGTGTTTCAAATGCATTGGCAAGATAGCTTCATCACATGTAAATACATTTTTAAGTAGCAGGCATGTGTGTGGACATTGTTAGTCATCACTATCAATGTTAAAAATAAAAACACATGTTGCTACTTTAAAAAACATTTATGTGTTGATGCGTTTTGCCCAATGCCATTGGAATTGCATACACATCATCAGAATGCAGCCTTCGCTGTGTTAAGGTCTCAAACTTGATTACATTTAGGAAGTCAATGTGTCGGGAATGTGAACCACATGTTTTGCATTGTGCACATCCAGTCACTGCTGTGCCTCCCAATGCCTCCTCCTTTTTTTATAGAGTTGAGCATCACAACCGAACAGCAAACGCTGAAGGTATTGGTCTATTATAATACAAAGACCAAGGGTGACTTAGAGGCATCGCGGAGGACCAGTGCTGTTAAAAGTGCTGCCCCTTGCACCACTAGGTGGTGAGCTGCTCCCAGTAGTCACAGTGCTGCCCCCATGTCTCATGTGGACCAATCCTCCTCCCATTGTCTGGTGTAGCTAGTGCTGCTCTAATTGGTCACAGTTCTGCCCCATGCCCCAATTAGCCAGTGCTGCTCCAAGTAGTCACAGTGTTCCCCATGCCCAGTAGTCAGTGCTTGCCTCCAAATAGTCACAGTGCTGTCCCTTGTTCTAACAGCCAGTACTTCCCACAAGTAGTCATAGTGATGCCCCCGTACCCCAGTAGCAGGTGCTTCACCAAATACCATAGTGCTGTCCCATGCCCCAGTAAACTAATGCTACCTCCAAACGACAAAGTGCTGCCCCCATGTACCAGTGGACAAGCCTGCCCCCCATGCCCAATAACCAGTGCTCGCTCCCATGTAGACACAGACTTATCTGTACCTCAGTAGCCAGTAGTAACAGTGTGTCCCCTTGTGCCGTAGTTAGTGCTACCCCAGCTATCACAGTTGCTGCTCTTATACCGCAATAGCTAGTGCAGCTAGTGCTTCACGTATCACAGTGCTGCCCCCATGCCAGTAGCCAGTGAGGTCCCCAAATAGTTACAGGCTGCCCCCATGTTCCAGTACACAGTGCTGCCACCAAGTAGTTCACAGCGCTGTCCCTTGTTTGCAACAGCCAGTGCTTCCCACAAACTATCACAGTGCTGCCCCATGCCCAGTAGCCAGTGCTGCCGCCATATAGTCACCGTGCTGTTACCTTTTTTCCAACAGCCACGCTTCCCCAAGTAGTCACAGTGTGCCCCTGTAGCAGTGCTTTCCCCCAGTAGCCAGGGATGCTGCCAAATAATCACATTGCTGCCTCATGTCCAGTAACCAGTGCTGCACCCACATGTCGCAGTGCTGCCTACCAGGTATCACATGCTGCTCAGTAGTCGGTTTCTGCCGCTAGTAGCCAATGAATTAAAACAAAAAACATACTTACCTACTCCTCTTGTTTCTTCACATCTAGGGCACATGCGATGAATGATGATGTCAGCCTTTGTCAGGGTAGTCAGGACCATAGGTCTTGAATGGTTGAGTGGATATATCATACATGTGTGTTGTGCTGCTGCTACGATCACAAGATCCTGGCTCACGGTCTGTGTGATGTGCACACAGAGCACAGGAGCTGCAAGCTCCCTTACTCCACTGCTAGTCATAGAGTGGGAGCCAGCACATCAGCCTGTATCCACTGCCCAGTCCCTAATCTAACAACACTGTTTTCACCCCACCCCTGTAGGGGGCCGTTGCGGCGATCAAATACCGGGAAAAAATCACACACAATTTTACTTGCCTTAGATGGAGACACTAACATGACATGATTGATTCTTTTATAAAGGACGGCGGACGACATGGATGAAGTGTAGGGTGGTAGGCTGGCATGACGGGGACTGGAGTGGCGGAGTCAGTTGTTAGGGCCATAAAAAGTTGTCAGGGGGGTATAAAAGTAAAGCTCCCAAAGCAATCGCGCCATTTAATAACGGTTGCCGTCATGAGGAGAGGGGGGCAGCAAGAGGGGGCGTTTGGTGGGACAGATGTGGCAGCACTGCGGAGCAGCTGTGGGCAGCGACAGTGGGCGCTGACGGAGAGTGGCTCCACAAGAGAAGTAGCCGCTTCTTGGGGCAAACGGGAGGCTTGTGCAGAAAGGGGGCTGCAGGCCAGAGTCCGAGTGGCGGGTGGGCGGGAGGGGCAGCGGGAAATGGCCGGCCACCACGCGTTTCGGGCTACGGGGGGCAGTACTCTTCACCCTGTCTGCCGCCGATGGAGAATCTGTGGTGCTGGGCTGTCTCCTGGCAATGTGCCAGTCGGGAGAGGATCCTGTAATCCAGGGGAGGAAGACGATGTCAGTGCAAGAGCCAGGCACTGCACGCAGACAACAGTGGTTGCTGGGTAGTTCCGAGGAAGGGAGGCCACATGCACCGCAGTGTCAGGAGGGCTGGCAGTGGGAACAGAGGTCAAGCAGTGCGGACAGAATTCGTGAGAGCAGGTTCAGGATGTCTTACCTCATGCGTAGCACTGGCCGGTCTGTTGGTGTGGGACCTGATGCAGAGGATTCGGTGCTGGAGTGGAAGCAGACGCAACAGGTGGATTATGAATTTCAGGTGGTGGGATCACAGCTCTGCTCTATGTATGGGATGTCACAAGCCTTACAGTGCAGTGTTGGGGGGGGGTGCAGGTCAGAGCTGAAGGCTTTGGATTGTGAAGTGAGGCAGTCTTATCACAGTTCCGAGGAGGAGTTCAAGGACATTGACGATATGGAGCGTGGGTTCCAGGATGGGGTCTGGGGTTGGAGGCAGCGGGAGCAGTAGGGAGGCGTGGTGATGGTGCAAATGGAAAAAGAAGGGGAGGAAAGAGATGGAAGGGGACAGGGTGAAAGCTAGACGATTAAGCACACAAGCGAGGTTTACATGTGTTACGAAGGTGATTTAGTAGCGCAATAAAACAAGAGGGTGAAAGAAAAAATATGGCGTGATAAATATATTGAGTTATAGTTGCACTAGCCAAATTTAATTGGAAAAAAGGGAGAAAAAGGATGATAGTAAAAAAGAGGAGGAAGAGAAGCGAAGGTGGCGGTGATACCGCGAATATGCGAATTGGTCACAGGGTTTCGTGCTAGTGTATAGGAGAAGAGGACGCAGGAAATTGCTCAGGTATTCTGCTACCAGGAATCGACTAGTGAGGCACAGCGGGTTTTGGTGGACAAGGGTGGCTAGGTATGACAAATAATTAACAAAGAAAAGAGGTACCCTAGTATAAAATGGACCAAATGAACATTAGGATTGTGGTGTTGTATGCATTTTGCAGCATCGTTTGGGCAGACCGTCGGGGGGGGGGGGGGGGGTGGCAGGTCAGTCCCTCAGGCCAAGGACAGGCATTGGCGGGGAGTGGTCCGCAGGTGAGAAATGGACTGCGGTTGTTCAAGATGGACATGTAAATACGGTGAGGTTTGAAAGTTTAAGCATGCCTGCTAGGGATGTGGGGAGGCCTCCCAGGAGTTGCAAAATGCTTAGAAAGAAAGGGGGGGTGCTAATCAAGGGACATGAACCGCGGTAAGGTCGCTTCCACGGCGTGGCCACCCTTGTACGTAGCAAGATATCCCGATGCAGGATAAGGTCCGGCTGATATTGGAGGGGGTTTTAGAGTGGGTTTTAAGGATCCCCAGCAACCGCCACAACCATATAATACATACAGCGTGTCGCCATATAGCATACAATACATACAGCGTGTCGCCATATACCATATAATACATACAGCATACCGCTATATACCATACAATACATACAGATCCTTTTGTTATGGTATATGCGGCCAGCGGTATGTATCGATGGTATTCGCAGCACGGCTGGTTGTATTGTATGGTATATGTGGCACGAGGATGTATTATATGGTATATGGCGGCACGCTGTGATTTATGTGTGATGCTCGCGTTAATGTTGTACGGTTATGGCGGCTGTATGTATTTTATGGTTTATGACGGCAGCTGATATGTATATGGGTATATGCGCATGCTGTTGTATTAAGGGATATTGGATGGCACCGCTGTAGACATATGGTATATGGCGGCACGGACGGTATGTTTATATGGATATGCGGTACGCTGTATAGGTATTATATGGTATATGGAGGCATCGCGTAGGATCTAAGGTTATTATGCATGGCACGTGCATGTATTATAGTATATGACTGACTCGTCTGTAGTGATAAATATATGGTATAAGGCAGCACGTTATGTATTATATGGTATATGCGGCACGCTGTCATGTATCTATGATATATGGCGGTGACACAGTATGTTTGGATAAGCAGGTTGATAATATTGCGGCATCTATGCTATGGAATGGTTTGAACAATGATATATAATGGCGGCAAGCTGGTATATTATGTCTATGAGTGTTGTGTATATTGGTATAGAGTCTACGCTGTAGTATTGTATGGTATATGGTGGCATGCTGTATGTATAATATGGATTATGAAGGGACACACGGTTGTTTATATCGTATAGAGGCGGTACAGCTCTTGTATATATATGGTTATATGGAGGACAGCTTAATATGATGATGGCATTGACTGCGAATTGATCCACTTTATGATTATTGGGTATATGAGGCTCGACTGTGTTATTGGTATATGGCAAGCTATTATTATGGCTATAAGGCAGCATGGTTATGTACTATATGTATATGTCGGTACGCAGTTGTATTGTATGTATAGAATCGGACATCCGTTGTATGTAATGGTATTATAGGTCCGGCACCGCTGTATGTATTATATGGTCTATGCGGGGTGCACGCTGTATGTATTATAGACTATGGGCGTTGCCAAATCATAGATTATGGCACCTGTATACTTGGGTATGTGTCGGCACGCTGTGTGTATTATATGGTATATGGAGGCCAACGATCTGTATGATATGGGAATGATTATGGTATTATGGCCGCACGCTGTTGTATTATGGTTGACCTGTTGTATGTATGGTCTGGGGGCACCTGTATGCTATATGGTATATGGGCGGCACGACGGTTCATGTTTTATATGGATATATGGCGGTACCTGTATGTATTATAGGGTTATGGCGGCAAGCTGATGATAATATGTAAGGTGATGTATGATGGCACAGTGCATGTATTATATGGTATTATGATGGCTCGCTGTATTATTATATGGTATGAAGGCAGCACGCTTGTATGTATTATATGGTCAATATGGGCGCACGCTGTCATGTATTATTGATATTTGGCGGTACACAGATGATTTGTGGTATAAGGCAGCAGGTTGTATGTATATATGGTATAGCGGCCTGCTGTATGTATTATATGATATATGGGTGAACGTATGTATTATAAGGTATAGGCGGCACACTGTATAATTATATGGTATATGGCGGCACGCGTGTGTTATTATAGGTAATGGAGGCACGCTGTATGTATTGTATGGATATATGGGGCACGCTGTAGTATTATTAGGTATATGGTAGCACGCTGTATGATTGTCATGGTATTGGAGCACGCTGTAGTACTTATGGTTATGAGCACTTCTGTATTATATGGTATATGGCAGCACGCTGTATTTATAATATGGTATATGGTGGCACGCTGTATGTACTATATGGCGCCACGCTGTATGTATTATATGGCGGCACGCTGTATGTATTGTATAGTATATGGCGGTACGCTGTATGTATTGTATGGTATATAGCGGTATGCTGTATGTATTATATGGTATATGGCGACACGCTGTATGTACTTGTATGCTATATGGCGACACGCTGTATGTATTATATGGTATATGGCGGTACGCTGTTGTATTATGGTTAATGGCGGACATGTATGTTATTGTATGATGTATATGGCCGACGCTGTATGTATTATATGGTATATGGCGCACGCTGTAGTATGTATGCTATATGGGCACGCTGTATGTATATATGGTATATGGGGCACGCTTGTAGTTCTAATGGTATATGGCAGCAGCTTAGTATTTAGGTATATGGAGACGCGTAATATTTTATGGTATATAGCGGCAGCAGTAGTATTATATCGGATATTGGCGGCACGCTGTGATGGTACTATATGGTATATGGCGGACAGCTTTTATGTATTATACGGTTATATGGAGGCACGCTGTATGAATTATAAGGTATATAATGGCACGGTGTTATGTTTTATATGGTGCCACACTGTATGTATATATGGTATATGGGGCACCTTATATATTATATGGTATGGCGGCACGCTGTGTGTATTAATGGTATATGGGGCACGCTGTATGTATTGTATGGTAATATGGCGCACGCTGTATGTATTGTATGGTATATGAGCCAAGCTGTATGTATTGTATGGTATATGGCAGCACGCTGTATGTATTGTGTGGTATATGGCAGCACACTGTATGTATTATATGGTATATGGCAGCACTCTGTATTTATAATATGGTATATGGCAGCATGCTGTATGTACTATATGGCGGCACGCTGTATGTATTATATGTGGCACCTGTTGATATAGCGGCCGTGTAGATTATATAGTTATATGGCGGTATGCTGTATGTATTGTATGGTATATAGCGGTATGCTGTATGTATTATATGGTATATGGCGACACGCTGTATGTATTGTATGCTATATGGCGACACGCTGTATGTATTATATGGTATATGGCGGTACGCTGTGTACTATATGGTATATGATGGCACGGTGTTTGTTTTTATATGTGCCACACGTATGCATTATATGGTATATGGTGCCACGCTGTATGTATTATATGGTATATGGCAGCACGCTGTATGTATTCTATGGTATATGGAGACACGTCTGTATATATTTATGGTATATAGCGGCAGCAGTATGTATTAACGTATATTGGCGGCACGCTGTGTGTACTATATGGTATATGGCGGTACGGATTTGTATTATGGTATATGGAGGCACGCTGTATGAATTATAAGGTATATATGGCACGGTGTTTGTTTTATATGGTGCCACACTGTATGTATTATATGGTATATGGTGCACGCCTGTATATATTATATGGTATATGGCGGACGCTGTGTGTATTATATGGTATATGGAGGCACCGTATGTATTGTAGGTATATGGCGGCACGCTTATGCTTGTATTGGAGACGTATGTATGTATGGTATATGGCGCAGCAGCTGTATGAATTGTGGGTATATGCAGCACACTGTATGTATTATATGGTATATGGCAGCCATGTATTTATAATATGTATATGGCAGCATGCGTTGTACTATATGGCGGCACGCGTATGTATGTATTATATGGTGGCACGCTGTATGTATTATGGCGGCACCGGTATGTATTATAAGTATTGGCGGACGCTGTATGTATTATATGGTATATAGCGGTATGCTGTATGTATTATATGGTATAGGCGACAGCTTATGTATTGTATGCTATATGGCGACACGCTGTATGTATTATGGTATATGGCGGTACGCTGTGTACTTATATGGTATATGAGGCACGTGTGTTTTGTTTTTATATGGTGCCACACTGTATGCATTATATGGTATATGGTGCCAGCACGTGTATGTATTATATGGATATGGCAGCACGCTGTATGTATTCTATGGATATGAGGACAGGCTGTATATATTTATGGTAATAGGGCACGCAGTATGTATTATATCGTATATGGCGGCACGCTGTGTGTACTATATGGTATATGGCGGTACGCTGTATGAATATATGGTATTGGAGGCAAGCGTATGAATTATAAGGATATGATGGCACGTGTTTGTTTTATATGGGGCCACACTGTATGTATTATTGGTATATGGTGGCAGATGTAGTATTATATGGTATATGGCGGCACGCGGTATGTTTATATGGTATATGGCGGTAGCTGTATGTATTATAGGGGCACGCTGTATGAATTATAAGGTATACAATGGCACAGTGCATGTATTATATGGTATACGACGGCCGCTGTATGTATTAGATGGTTATAGGCAGCACGTGTATGTATTAGTGTATATGGCGGCACGTGTATGTATTATGATATATAGGATTACAGTATGTATGTATGTATAGGCAGCAACGTTGTATGTATTATAGGTATATCGTGGCACGCTGTATGTATATTGGTATATGGCAGCCGCTGATTTATAAAGGTACATGGGCACGCTGTATGTACTATATGGCGGCACGCTGTATGTATTATATGGCGGCACGCTGTATGTGTATTTATGGCGGCACGCTGTATGTATTATATGTATATGGCGGTACGGGTGTATGTATGTATGGTATATGGCGGCCACGCTGTATGCATTATGTAGGTACTGGGGACGTTTAGTTAATACACAGCAGTGACCGCCATTATACCATATTATAAATACAGCGTGATGCCATATCCATATAAGACATACAGCGTGCCGCGATATACCATATAATACATACAACGTGCTGCCTTATACCATACAATACATACTGTGTACCGCCATATATCATATAATACATACAGCGTGCCCTGTTGTTTTTTGAAATTGAAACCCTCTTGTGTTAAGGAAATTTCCACTTATGTTAATTCAAGTTTTGCTAAACTCAACTCTAGCGACCTTCAAGTTACACATTCCATCCTTGACAAGCTATGAGACTGGGATTAATAATAGTGCATACACAATAAATCGAAAAAAAATAAATAAATATGTCACCTATTGTAAAGCTCAGTAAATCGTTTCGCTTACTTTCTTTTCAAAACATTGAGTCACCTTTTTGAGCACATAGTTGGTACTTTGATTATCATTTTTAAGCATTCAATAAAAGTCACGTTTTTTTATTCATTTTTAAATGTCTGATATGGACCGACCTTTGTTAGTTTTTGTGTAATACATAAATTATACTATCCATCCGAAGACAAAGGTCCGGTTCTTTAAAATTAGTTTTGAAATAAGTATTTGATAAAGTAGAAAAACAGAACTTTATATTTTGTACAGAAAGCTTTATTTTCACTTACAGAGTTAAGTGTGCATTTTCTGTAGTTTTTGAGAAAGTTAGCACGCATGCACACACATTTGGCATAGGCAATATTAAGTTTCAGTTTCAACAAATTTTCCATTGGGGTTCAGGTCTAGAGACTGTTTTTTACATGTGGAACAATTCCTTAATTGTCTGGCGGTTCGGGTTATTGGCATGGTAGATACCAAGCCAGAACCCACTCTCAATATCTTACTGAGGGAGAAGGATTGTTGGCCAAAATCTTGCAATAAAGGACCAATCCATCCTTCCTTCAATACAGTGCCGTCTTCTCCTCTTGAAGAAAGCCACCCCCAAAGAATCATGTTTCTCCCCTATGCTTGATGATTGGTACAGTATAATTGGGGTTGGGACTCATCTTGGGAGTGCGGAATTGATACAGAAAATTATAATTTGGGTTTATCTGATCCATGACTTATGCATGCATGCTCCTCTGGATCATCCAGAAGTCATTGGTGAACTCCCAATGCCCCAGTATGAGGAAGGGGGACCTTACATGCCCTGCCAGATTTAATCTGTGATGGCGATTACGTGTTACTAACAGTAATCGTTGAGTTTTTTTTCCTAGATTGCTGCAGGTCATTGACCAGTCCTAAATATTTAGTTTTGGGCTGATTTCTTACCCCAACAAGAAATCTTGCTAGAAACCCCAGGACTGGGAAGTTTGACAGTCTTCTTGTGTTTTTTCATTGACTAATTATTGCACCCAACAGTTGTTGGTTCTCATCAAGCTGCTTGGCTATTGTTCATGTAGACTTTTGTACAGCTCTGTCTGTGTACAGGTTCAATTCTCTCTGGTTGGTTGACATATGCTTATTTCATGCATAAAATGCAATTAAATAAAAAAAAATAAACAATTAGAATTTCTAAAATATTTTTGGGGATTCTGCCTTTCACAGTTGAGAGAAGCTATGAATACAACTCTCCATTATTTATAAGTAGGACAACTTGCAAAATGACAGTGTATCAAAACTTACTTCCCCACTGTAGGTAGAAGCTGGTTCTGGTGCAGTAGTAGGCTGTGTTCTGGTACGGTATAACTTTAGCAACCCATTCTGGTAAACATATGTATGTTATTATCTTTACACCACGTTTCCAAATTATTATCAAAAGATATTTATCGTTGATTTTCCAAAATGGTCGATGCAAATGACAGTCAGTATAATAAAAATCATCACCGTTAGAGTATAAATCCAATTTTACTGACAAAATTCCCAATGATAAACAGTATATTCTTAAATGAAAAACCCTCAAATGCACAGAAGACTTTCAAAACATTTTAAATGACTGAAAAGTTATTGTTGAATTTGCAGCATAACTGAAGAGAGTCAGCTGCAAAAATGCCATTAATAACCCAGCAAACAGAATTTGAAGCTGCTGGTGCCTCTGGAGTCCTGCAAACCTACAAGGTGCTGCATCCTTCCAGACTTGCTCTGGTGCATAACCTACTATCGGCCACACCTAACCAGTGCTTAAAGCAAAAATGGTTGCAGTGGGCCCAGACAAACATGAGATAATTTTCAAACAGTCTTGTTTATGATGAGTGTTGCGCAACCCTTGATGGTCCAGATGGATGGAGTAGTGGATGGTGGGTGGATGGCTACCATGTCCCAAAAAGGAGGTGGCGGAGTCATGTTTTGGGCAGGAATCACTGGTGAAAACAGCTGGTAGGCCCCTTTATAGTTCCTTAAGGCGTGAACATTACCTCAACAAAGTATACAGAGGTTGGACTGACCACTTTTCCATGGTACCAAAAAGAAGAATCGTGCCTTCCAGATCAAATCATTTTCATGCATGACGATGTTCCATCTCATGCCGCAAAGATACCGTGGTGTAATTGGTGCTATGGGCATAAAAGGAGAGAAATCATGGTATGGTCACGATTTTTTCCGCTGACTTTCTTGAGCGCCAGTCTTAAAGTTCCCACCCTTGGCGTCCCATGCACCCTATCACTAAGAGACTGAGTCTCTTAGTAAATATTGGCCACTCTGCCAGTTTCAGACCAGCTCTGATGTGAGTTTTTTTGTATAGTCCTGTGGTTTACCACTAAGATACATCTGATAGCAAAAAAAGCCAAAAAAAAACTAAAAAAATTTAACTGCTCAAAAGCCAGACTATGATACATATGCCCCATTGGGTACATTTGCAAAACAAAACAAGGCTTAATAACACACATTTTTTTTATCTCTTACTGGTTTTTGAGTTTTTAAAGCTCCTGAAAGCCCCTGAACAGGAAGATTCAGGGTCACACAGAATAATAACCTGACCCTGTTCCACATCTACTCTCTCTCCTGCAGTCTCAGGTAGACTGGGATGCTTCACATTAAAATAATGCTGAGCATGGCAGTCTCCATGGACTGCAGGAGGATCCCTGTCTGGCAAACTCTGCCATGGGACAACAGCCCGAGTGCCCACTGAGAGGGCTCTGAGTGCCACCTCTGGCACCGCTGCATAGGTTCGCCATCTCTGCCCTAGATGTTATCTAATATTAAAGTCGTGTATGTAAGCTGTGTAAAGGAATCTGTACCGTACGTTCACAATCACCAAATTTTGTACATCCACTCTGGGTGCTCAGGGAACATCATAGACTTGATTTTGAGCCAAAATTTCAAAATCCACTTATTAAACCGCCATATACAGGAGCCATTGGTGCTGCTGTGCAGTTGGAGTTGAGCCGTATTGGGTGTATTCAGCAACAGATTAATATGAGCTCTGAGCTGGGATGGTTAATATAGGCATTATTATCAGAAATGCTCTGAGGTAAAATGTTCCAGTGTGCCACTGGTAAACCAATCAGAGATCAGTGTTATTTTATAAACAGCTGTGGGAAAATAGAACTTGAGCTCTGATTGGTTGCCATGGGAACTAGAGCAGTTTGCTCTCAGACAACTTCTAATTAATCTCCCCATGGTGACAGAGACAATGGAGACAGATACAGTTAGGAATGAAAGGTCAGAGGCGACAGTCATTCAAATGAGAGTATAGAGATACTCGAATAAGTTTCAGAGACAGTCACTCAAATGAGAGTGTCTGCGACAGTCAGTCTAATGAATGTCAGAGACAAACAGTCACTGAAAGAGAGTGCCGAGACAGAGCAGTCATTGAAGAATGTGCCGAGACAGAGAAGCAGCACTGAAGAAGAGTGCCCGGACAGAGTCCCTAGTCACTGAAAGAGACTGGTCCCCGAAAACAGACAGACAGTCATGAAAAGAGATGTGCCGAGACAGACAGTCACTGAAAGAGGGACTTCCCGAGACAGACAGTCACTGAAAGAGACGGTCAGTGACAGAGACGGTCATTGACAGAGGCGACGAGGCATTGACAGAGATGGCCAGTGACAGCAGTAGAGATGGTCGTGACAGAGATGGTCGTGACAGTTATAGATACATATAAAATATTTTTTGTTATCATTCTATTTTGTTACACCGTGAGTACAGCTAGTAGATTAATATAAAATAGACAGTTGATACAAAAGAATGATGGTTTAGTAAGAGCTTGCAATCTGTGGATAATAATATCTAAAAATAAAATGGTCAAAGTCAATGAACTGCTTATGTTTCCCATTAGTGTCATTGTTCTTTGTTGCCTTTTTTAAATGCTTGATCATTTTAAGTTATACACATTTAAGATTTGTGTTAAAATTGCCAGTAATTTTTCCTATTGATGTGTACCCACAACTGTGCTTGCTGGAGATTAAAGTGTGACAGACAGACACAAGTATGTAATAGGTAAGGATGAATTCCCTGCCATGAAGCCTAGCCACCAACTGTTTGAAAATTGTCTGTAACTTCCTGCAGACACTTTGAAGTTACAATCCTAGAAGCTTCGATCAATAGACCTTTGAATGAATCTGGAAAGTATCAAATTACAGACAACTGAATACATTGAGGATAGAAAGAGAGCAACAGTGCAATTGAAGATATAATTTGTTTTGTGAAGCTTTATGCATTTTTCTTCATATGTGTTTTACTTATGTTCGATTACTTTCCAATGCTATAAATGAGAGTAAATATTGCTTATTTTATTTTTATTTTAGTCATGGCGAGAGTTACCTTAATCTGTCTTTTTTCTTAACCAGATCCCACATGAAATTCATAATATTTGTCATCAAATGTTTAGTTTTGGGAAAACCTGGGAAAACTATTGACTTGAGGTATAAGCCGAGGGTGGAAAAGCATTGGTCTCAGCCTCCAGTATAAAGCCAGCAAACCCCCAGATAGATAAATAGTAGCTATCCCAAGTAATATATAGCCATCCCCTATTTATAGCCCGCTAGCCCCTTAGTATACTGCCAGCCTTCTTAGTATATAGCAGCTAGCCCCCTCCTAAGTCTAGCCAGCCCCTTAAGTATATTTTTTAGCCGGCCAGCAGCCCCATTAAGTATTACAGCCAAGCCCCCTAAGTATACAGCTTGCCACCCCCTTAAGTATACAGCCTGCCAGCCCCCAAAGTACAGACCGGCCAGCCCCCATAAGTCACAGCTGGCCAGCCCCCATAAGTACACAGCCGACCAGCCCCTTATTATACAGCTGTCCAGCTCCCTTTATAGCCAGCCAACCCCGTGCAGTATACATCCAGCCCTGTTTGGTATACAGCCAGCCCAATTTGCCAAGCACATCATATTGTGGTAGAGTATCTGCTGGCTTTTACATAGAGAGAAGAGGAGCCGGGGAAGTGCACACATCCCCTGCCAAAGCATGGGCAGGGAGTAGTTGCGACTAAGCCCCTCGTACCATACAGTAGATAAGAGGTAATTGTGCAGCGGTAGATACTGCGGATAGGCAAAGTTTAACATTATTAATATTGTCATCCAATGATATACCACCAGTATCAGGGCTGATACTGAACAATACCCAGGATTAAAGAGCAGCTTCAGCATTGGAAACAGCTACATCCCAGCCGCTCCGCATCCAGGCTGGTGACCCAACTCCTGAGGGTTCCCTCTCCAGATCACTCCAGTAACTGCACTTGTACAGAATTGTTTGGCCTGTTGCACTGTGGTTCGAATAAAGAACTGTAAGTTGTTTTATGCACAAACAGCCTCCGTCTGGCCCTGCTATGGCTGTATCACCATTCAAGGGCGCCCATCTATAACTACCGAGCCTCATTACTACAGACTCTAACGGTTGCCCCCGAGGAGAACAGTACCGCAGCCTCTCCCTCATCTAATTTCTGCACAAACCACCCGCGTGGAGACCTGCCAGGCTGTGGGACAGCCCTCCAGTCCCCATACCAGCACGTGACACTAGCGTGCCTAGGCCGCAACCGCCAGCCACTCCGGTATCCTGGGGCCGGGCTGCTCCAGGCCCCAGTTAAAGGCTAGGCCCGGGGGGGGGGTGGGGGGGGGGGGGGAATGTTGAAGAGACAGAAGAGGAGCCACCGGAATCTGCGCCGAACATCCGGAGCCACGCCGACCATCGGGCCTCAGAGGTGAGTAGTAATTTTTTTTAATTTATTGACTCGTGTATAAGCCGAGATGAGTTTTTCAGCACAATTTGTAATGTATATTTTTTAAAGAGGTGTTTGTTGCCAGTATTGCTTCGAGCCGCACTGTCTGCTGCGACAAAAAATTCTGCAGTAAATTAACAGAATTGTGTCATACGCTCTATTCTAAAGCTGCACCACAAAAAGTTGGTGCACACTTTTTGAGCCGTGTAGGTGCCCCAAATTAAGGAAATAGTGGGCCAATTTAATTAGATGCAGTCTGCACACCCCACAGTCAAATGCACATAGTACGGGCGTGCACTAGTTTTGATAAATGTGGCCATTTTGTAGACAGTAAAGTGACCGTAACTTGTTAACCCCCCCCCCCCTTAAATGTACAACAAGGAGTGGAAAGGAAATTTAATAGGTGGGAGCCCTCTTGAGCAGAAGTTTCAGTTAAAACAGTTAAAAACTTCAAGGCTAAAAACTGTCAAACTTCTAATGTAGTCATTAGCAGCTACAAAATTTCCTCATCAAATGACAAAACTCTAAGAAATAGGAAAGTATGCTGCACTGCAAAGCTTTTAAGTGTGTTCTTTTGCTGGTGGGTTGATTGTGAAAAGTAAAACTACCTTTTAACTATTTGGGAAATAACTCTCTCCCGTGCAAGGAGGCTATCTACAGATCATATGATATTGGTGCAAGGAGTTTGGGATATACATTATATTTATTCCTTGCCAGTGAACACCCCAGCTCTTAAATATGTTTATACTTGTAAACAGCAGATTATCCTAAAAGTAGCTACAATTCTGTTAAATATCCTATTATACCGACACAGTTCCTTGAAATTCTAACTGCATTGTGAAGCACAGTGTCTAGGACCACATGCTGAATGTGTTCAATCACCAAGGCAGGCATACATCACAGCATGAGTGCATGCCTTTTACAGGGTAATCAATCTTATAAAAATGTGGTTGGAACAATAAAAGGGAAGTTCTGTTTGTAAGAAAACACTGAAGCAAATGTTTGTATTTCTAGATTTGTGCACATACACTTTATAATTGCAGATGCCAAAATGATGCAATCTTTTCGTACTTAGTTTAAAATATAAAGAAAACTGTCTGTGGCCTCAGTTTTCTACATATTCATCCTCCATTGCCATGAGTAACAGACAAACACACATCAACATGGGAGCAGACACTACTCCTCTGTGAAGTTCAGAAAAGACAGCATCTATCTGTTTATTTTATATATTCCAAGAGGTCAATGACTAGGTAAACTAGAGGACGTGGATGAAAAGTAGGGATGGTAGTATCAGCTGCAAAAGCTTCCACCCCCAACTATATATAACACCCCTCTTCAACCCGTAACAGCAGTGGATGAAGCTTTTGCATTTCTGATTGTCCTGAGGACAATAGCCTTCATGCTGAGGTTGGTGTGATGGCTGCAGGCTTTGTTGTGATTATGTAAACATTGCTATTCAACTCGGAACTCCTTGATCTTAGAATAAAAGCAATGACCTCTTTCCCTGTTCCTCCATCAAATAACAGCTGCAGGAGAACTTTCTGGATTAAGGGGCTGTCCTGCCTTTAACTATATATCCGGCAGAGGTTGCTGTAAAAACAAAAAACCCTATGCTTACCTCCTTGCATTGTCCTGCACTGCCCACCGTCAGTGTTGTGCCGCTGTTTGTTGCGGAGGCAGGCATGCCCATCCATTCACGGCACCTGTAACAGCAATAGATTAGATGTCATACATCCCATATTTTTGTGGGAGAGAAATTGGGGCAGAGGGGGGGGGCGTTATGCAAAAAGGATTGTGCCCATAGACCATTGCACTCCCCCAAACATAGAATATTATTACCATATTGGCTCCTCACATAGTATAATGCCCCCTTCTGTGGTACCCCCCTGTGGATCCATATAATACCCCTTTTCATTTATTCCAACCTTTTGGCCCTAAGCACTATATTGCCCTAGATTCTGTGCTCCTACCCCCTCCAATCCCCTCACCTTGTGGCTCTTCTCTTCATCCCCTTTATATTGTGGCCCCTGCCTTGATTCATTCTATGGTGACCTCCAGCCAGGGGGAACCTAGCCTTTCTGCTGCCTGAGGCGAACTATACAAAGATGCCCAACCTCCCCCACTACATATATGTAATATATCAGGAGTGTCAGGACCAGATCCAATCATATTGGTTTAATGTGAATATACAGCGATACAAAATACATAAAGCATCGTCCATGTACTATATAATAACACAGTGAGCCTACCATAAAGAACAAAATACATTCAACAATCCGCCATATAATATAAAATCAATACATGTGCCGCCAATACCATACAATACATAAAAGCCGTGCCACCATATACCATATAATACATCCAGCATACCGCCATATCCATATAATAATACATACAGCTGTTCGCCATATAGCATACAAAAATACAGCGTACCGCCATCACAACTATAATACATACAGCGTGTCGCCATATCATACAATACATACAGTGTCGCCATATACCATATAATACATACAGCGTGTCGCCATATAGCAAATACATGACAGTACCCCATTATAATACATACAGCGTGTCGCCATATAGATACAATACATACCGCGTGTCGCCATATACCATATAATACATACAGATACCGCTATAACATACAATACATACAGCATTACCGCCATCAATACCACATAAGACATACAGCGTGCCGCCATATACCATACATACAAACGTACCGCCAATACATAAATTACATACAGCTCGCATAATGACATACAGCGTGCCCGCCATATAATACATACAGTCGGCCGCCATATAGATAACATTACAGCGTGCCGCCATATACCATATTATAAATACAGCGGCTGCCCATATACCAATAATACATACCAGCGTGCACGATACATATAATACTACAACTGATGCCTATACCATACAATACATCTGTTACATCTATATATAATACATACAGCGTGCGCCATATACCATATAATACATACACGTGCTGCCTATATACCATATATACATACAGCGGCCGTCATTACCATATAATAAACATGCACTTGTGCCATTGTATACCTTTTAATTCATACAGCGTGCCTCCATATATAATACATACAGCGTAACCGCCATATACATATAAACATACCGCTGCGCCCTATACCATATATACATACAGCGTTGCCACCATATACCATATAATACATACAGGTGGCACCATATAAAACAACACAGTGCTGCATCAATACCTTATAATTCAACGCGTGCCTCCATTACCATAATACATACAGCGTACCGCCATATACCATATAGTACACACAGTGCCGCCAATATACGATATACATAATACATACTGCGTGCCGCTATATACAAAAATATATACAGCCGTCTCCATATACCATAGAATACATACAGCGTGCTGCCATATACATATAATACATACCGCGGGCACCATATACCCATAATGCATACAGTGTGGCACCATATAAAAAACAAACACACGTGCCATCATATACCATATTAGTACACAGCGTACCGCCATATACCATAATACATACAGCGTGTGCCATATAGCACAAAAATAACGTCGCATATACCATATAATACATACAGCATACCGCTATATACCATACAATACATACAGGAGTACCGCCATATACTATATAATACATACACGTGCCGCATATAATACATACAGCGTGCCCAATATAATACATACACGTGCCGCCATATAGTACATACGCATGCGCCATATACCATATTATAAATACAGAGTGCTGCCATATACCATATAAATACATACAGTGTGCTGCCAATACCACACCACACTCATACAGCTTGATGCCCAATACCATACATACATACGTGCTGCCATATACCAACAATAATACAGCGTGCCGCCATATACCATACAATACATTCTACCGGGCCTCCCATATAACCATATAATACACACAGCGTGCCGCCATATACCATATAATATATACAGAGTGCCACCATATACCATATAATACATACAGTGTGGCACCATATAAAACAAACACCGTGCCATGATATACCTTATAATTCATACAGCGTGCCTCCATATACCATATAATACATACAGCGTACCGCCATATACCATATAGTACACACAGCGTGCCGCCAATATACGATATAATACATACTGCGTGCCGCTATATACCATAAAATATATACAGCGTGTCTCCATATACCATAGAATACATACAGCGTGCTGCCATATACCATATAATACATACAGCGTGGCACCATATACCATATAATTACAGGACAAATGAATACATCGTGAGTTAGAAAGAGAGCAAACAGTGCAATTGAAGACTATAATTTGTTTTTGTGAAGCTTTTATGCATTTTTCTTCATTTGTTTTACTTATGTTCGATTACTTTCCATGCTATAAATGAGAGTAATATATTGCTTATTTTATTTTTATTTTATGTCATGGCGAGAGTTACCTTAATCGTCTTTTTTCTTAACCAGATCCCACATAAATTCATTAATATTTGTCATCAAATGTTTAGTTTTGGGAAAACCTGGAAAACCTATTGACTTGAGTATAAGCCGAGGGTGGAAAATGCATTGGTCTCAGCTCCCAGTATAAAGCCAAGCAAACCCCCAGTAGTAAATAGTAGCTATCCCAAGTAATATATAGCCATCCCCTGATTTATTAGCCCGTAGCCCCCTTAGTATACTGCCAGCATTCTTAGATATAGACAGCTAGCCCCCCTAAGTATACAGCCAGCCCGCTAAGTATACAGCCGGCCAGCCCCATTAAGTATTACAGCCAGCCCCCTAAGTATACAGCTTGCCACCCCCTTAAGTATACAGCCTGCCAGCCCCCATAGATACAGCCGGCCAGCCCCATAAGTCACAGCGGCAGCCCCATAAGTACACAGCGACCAGCCCCTATTATACAGCTGTCCAGCTTTAGAGCCAGCCAACCCGTCAGTATACATCCAGCCCTGTTTGGTATACAGCCAGCCCAATTTGCCAAGCACATCCATATTGTGGTAGAGTATCTGCTGCTTTTACACTAGAGAGAAGAGGAGCCGGGAAGTGCAACATCCCTGCCAAAGCATGGGCAGTGGAGTAGTTGCGACTAAGCCCCTCGTACCATACAGTAGATAAGAGGTAATTGTGGCAGCGGTTAGATACTGCTGGATAGGCCAAGGTTAACATTATTAATTTGTCATCCAATGATATACCACCAGTATCCAGGGCTGATACTGAACAATACCCAAGGATTAAAGAGCAGCTTCAGCATTGGACACAGCTACATCCAGCCTGCTCCTGCATCCAGGCTGGTTGACCCAACTCCTGAGGGTTCTCTCCAAGATCACTCCAGTAACCTGCACTTGTACAGAATTGTTTGGCCTGTTGCTACTGTTGGTTCGAAATAAAGAACTGTAAGTTACTTTTATGCACAACATTGCCTCCGTCTGGTCCTGCTATGGCTGTTCACCATGCAAGGGCGCCCCATCTAACATACCGAGGACTCATACTACAGACTCTAACGTTGCCCAGGGAGAACCAGTACCGCAGCCTCTCCCTCATCTAATTTCTGCACAAACCACCCGCTGGAGACCTGCCAGGCTGTGGGACAGCCCTCAGTCCCCATACCAGCACGTGGACACTAGCGTGCCTAGGCCGCAACCGCCAGCCATCCGGTATCCTGGGGCGGGCTGACTCCAGGGCCCCAGTTAAGGCTAGGCCCGGGGGGGGGGGGGGGGGGGGGGGGAATGTTCAGGAGACAGAAGAGGAGCCACCGGAATCTGCGCCGAACATCCGGAGCCACACCGACCATCGGGCCTCAGGAGGTGAGTATGTAATTTTTTTTAATTGTATTGACTCGTGTTAAGCGAGATGAGTTTTTCAGCACAATTTGTGAATGTATATGTTTTAAAGAGGTGTTGTTGCCAGTATTGTTCGAGCCGCACTGTCTGCTGCCCGACAAAAAATTCTGCAGTAATTAACAGAATTGTGTCATACAGCTCTATTCTAAAGCTGCACCACCAAAAAAGTTGGTGCACACTTTTGAGCCGTGTAGGATGCCCCAAATTAAGGAAATAGTGGGCCAATTTTAATTAGATGCAGTCTGCACACCCACAGTCAAATGCACATAGTACCGGCTGCACTAGTTTTGATAAATGTGGCCATTTGTAGACAGTAAAGTGACGTAACTTTGTTATACACCCCCCCCTTAAATGTACAACACAGGAGTGGAAAGGAAATTTAATAGGTGGGAGCCCTCTAGTGCAGAAGTTTCGTAAAACAGTAAAAACTTCAAGGCTAAAAACTGTCAAACTCTAATGATAGTCATTTGCAGCTACAAAAATTCCTTCAAATGACAAAACTCTAAGAAATAGGAAAGGAAAGCTGCCTGCAAAGCTTTTTAAGTGTTCTTTTGCTGGTGGGTTGATTGTGAAAAGTAAAACTACCTTTTCTATTTGGGAAATAACTCTCTCCCGTGTCCAAGGAGGCTATCTACAGATCATATGAATTGGTGCAAGGAGTTTGGGAATACATTATATTATTCCTTGCCAGTGAACACCCCAGCTTCTTAAATATGTTTAACTTGTAAACAGCAGATATCCTAAAAGTAGCTACAATTCTGTTAAATATCCTTATACCAGACACAGTTCCTTGAAATTCTTAACTGCATTTGAAGCACAGTTTCTAGGACCACATGCGAATGTGTTCACAACCAAGGCAGGCATACATCACAGCATGAGTGCATGCCTTTACAGGGTAATCAATCTTATAAAATGTGGTGGAACAATAAAAGGGAAGTTCTGTTTGATAAGAAAACACTGAAGCAATCGTTTGTATTTCTAGATTTGTGCACATACACTTCTATAATTGCAGATGCCAATGATGCAATCTTTTCGTTACTTATTTTTAAACATTAAAGAAACTGTCTGTGGCCGCAGTTTTCTACATATCATCTCCATTGCCATGAGTAACAGACAAACACACATCAACATGGGAGCAGACACTACTCTCGTGAAGTTCAGAAAAGACAGCATCTATCTGTTTATTTTAATTCATACAAGAGGTCAATGACTAGGTAAATTAGAGGACGTGGATGAAAAGATGGGATGAGTATCAGCTGGCAAAAGCTTCCCACCCCAACTATATATCACCCCGTTCAACCCGTAACAGCAGTTGATGAAGCTTTTTGCATTTCTTGATGTTCCTGAGGACAATAGCCTTCATTGCTGAGAGGGGTGTGATGGCTGCAGGCTTTTGTTGTGATTAGTAAAACATTGGCTATAAACCTCAGGAACTCCTTTGATCTTAGAATAAAAAGCAATGACCTCTTTCCCTGTCTCCTCCATCAAATAACAGCTGCAGGAGAACTTTCTTGGATTAAAGGGGCTGTCCTGCCTTTAACTATATATCCGGACGAGGTTGCTGTAAAAACAAAAAAAAACCTTATGCTTACCTCTTGCATTGTCCTGCACTGCCACCCGTCAGTGTGTCGTGTTTGTTTGCGGAGGCAGGCATGCCCACCATTCACGGCACCTGTAACAGCAATAGATTAGATGTCATACATCCCATATTTTTGGGGAGAGAAATTGGGGCAGAGGGGGCAGGGCGTTATGCAAAAAGGATTGTGCCATAGACATTGCACTACCCTCAAACATAGAATATTATTAACCATATGGCTCCTCACATAGTATATGCCCCTTCCTGTGGATCACCCCCTGTGGATCCATATAATACCCCCTCTTCATTTATTCCACCTTTCTGTGGCCCTACGCCTTATATTGCCCTAGATTTCTGTGCTCCTACCCCTCCCAACTCCCCCACATTGTGGTCTTCTTCTTCACCCCTTTATATTGTGCCCCTGTCCTGATTCATTCTATGGTGACCTCCAGCAGGGGTGAACCTAGCTTTCTGCTGCCTGAGGCGAACTATACAAAGATGTCCAACCTCCCCACACATATATGTAATATATCAAGGAGTGTCAGGACCAGATCCAATCATATTGGTTTTTTAATGTGAATATACAGCGATACATACAAAATACATAAAGCATCCGTCCATGTACATAAATAAACCACAGTGAGCTAACACATAAGAAACAAAATACATTCAACAATCCGCCATTAATATAAAATCAATACAGTGTGCCGCAATACCATACAATACATAAAGCGTGCCACCATACATATATAATACTGACAGCATACGCCAATATACCATATAATACATACAGCGTGTCGCCATATAGCATACAAAAAATACAGCGTACCGCCATATACCTCTAATACATACAGCGTGTCGCCATATAGCATACATACATACAGAGTGTCGCATATACCATATAATACATACAGCGTGTCGCCATTATACATAAATACATACAGCGTACCACCAATAATACATACAGCGTGTCGCCATATAGCAACAATACATACAGGTGTCGCCATATACCATATAATACATACAGCATACCGCTATAATACATACAAAACTACAGCTACCGCCATATACCACATAAACATTAAAGCGTGCCGCCATACCATAAATACAACAGCGTACCGCCTATACTATAATACATACAGCCGCCATATATACATACAGCGTGCCGCCATATTAATACATACAGCGTGCCGCCATATAGTACATACAGCGGCCGCCCCATATACCATATTATAAATACAGCGTGCTGCATATACCATATATAAATACCGCGTGCCACGATATACATATAATACATTCAACGTGCGCTTATACCATACAATACATACTGTGTAGTCCCATATATCATAAATACATTACAGCGTGCCGCCATATACACAATAATACATACAACGTGCTGCATATACCATATAATACATACAGCGAGCCGTTCATCTATACCATATAATACAGCACTGTGCCATTGTATACCTTATAATTCATACAGCGTGCCTCCATATAATACATACAGCGTACCGCCATATACATATAAAACATAGCATGCCGCCCTATACCATATATATACAAAGCGTGCCACCATATACCATATAATACATACAGTGTGGCACCATATAAAACAAACACCGTGCCATCATATACCTTATAATTCATACAGCGTGCCTCCATATACCATATAATACAAAGCGTACCGCCATATACAATAAGTACACACAGGTGCCGCCAATATACGATATAAATACATACTGCGTGCCGCTATATACCATAAAATATATACAGCTGTTCCTATACCATAGAATACATACAGGTGCTGCCAATACCATATAATACATACAGCTGGGACCATATACCATATAATGCATACAGTGTGGCACCATATAAAACAAACACCGTGCCATCATATACCATATAGTACACAGCGTACCGCCATATACCATATAATACATACAGCGTGTCGCCATATAGCATACAATACATAAAGCGTGTCGCCATATACCATATAATACATACAGCATACCGCTATATACCATACAATACATACAGCGTACCGCCATATACTATATAATACATACAACGTGCCGCCATATAATACATACAGCGTGCCGCCATATAATACATACATCGTGCCGCCATATAGTACATACAGCATGCTGCCATATACCATATTATAAATACAGAGTGCGCAATACCATATAAACATACAGTGTGCTGCCATATACCACCACAATACATACAGCGTGCTGCCCATATACCATACAATACATACAGCGTGTGCCATATACCATACAATACAAACAGCGTGCCGCCATATACATACAAAATCAGCGTGCCTCCATATACCATATATAAACACAGGTGCTGCAATAACCATATATATATACAGCGTGCCAACATATACCATATAATACATACAGTGTGGCACCATATAAACAAACACCGTGGCCATATACCTTATATAATTCATACAGCGTGCCTCCATATACCATATAATACAACAGCGTACCGCCATATACCATATAGTACACACGCGTGCCGCCAATATACGATATAATACATACTGCATGCCGACTATATCCATAAAATATATAACAGAGTGTCTCCATATACCATAGATACATACAGCGTGTGCTGCATATACCATATAATACATACAGCGTGGCACCATATACCATATAATGCATACAGGGTGGCACCATATAAAAAAAACACGTGCCATTCATATACATATAGTACAAACATCGCCGTACCGCATATCCACATAATACATACAGGGTCGCCATTATAGCATACAAATAATACAGCGTGTCGGCCATATACCATATAATACATACAGCATACCGCTATATACCATACAATACATACAGCGTGCCGCCATATAATACATACAGCGTGCCGCCATATAATACATACAGCGTGGCGCCATATAGTACATACAGCGTGCCGCCATATACCATATTATAAATACAGCGTGCTGCCATATACCATATAATACATACAGCGTGCTGCTATATACCATACAATACATACAGCGTGCCGCCATATACCATACAATACGCGCGTACTTCGGGACAAGTAGGAGAGGGAGAGTAGGCGAGCAGGCAGCTTGTCCAGCATGACAGGGGTACGCTTACAAGGCCTTGCCAGTTTTATGTCACCCCAGCAAGACATGTCACCTGTCCCCAGCTCGGCAGAGTAATGCTGATCTTTACAGAAAGATGGGTGGGACAGTACGTAGCTGACCATAAACATTGTCCTAAATGATCACACAGCTTCCCTACAACTATTGGTTTCAAAGCTGGACATGTGGCACGAACTGGCGCTGTACGCCTTGGAGGTTCTTGCCTGCCTGCCGCTAGCGTGTTGTCTGAGCAGGTTTTCAGTGCAGCTGGTGGCATCATCAACGATAAGCGTACAGCCGTCGACGATATCGCTGACAGGCTGGAACGCTTAATCAAGATGAATATAAAGCTGGATTTCTCAGAATTCCATTTTCCACCAGGTGAAAGAAGCTCACATCTGAATAATGTATGCACTCCTCCTCCTCATTTTCCCCTTCTCCTCCTTGATACATTAAAGCAGAGGAAAACTGGCTACTATATTTTGCCAGGGCCAACTGGCTGTAGCTTATATACCCTATGTATATAATTTGTCTGGAGGGCCAACTACCCGGTCCTCTGTTTTAACAATTTTGGGATTGCCAAATACAAGTACTCTATGTATTTAATTTTCTGGAGGGCCACCGCCCGCCCGGTCCTCTGGTTTTGAAAACTTTTTTGGACTGCCACATACAGGCACTATCCAAATTTAATTGTCCATAGCAGCCTACACACATCGTCTTTATAGCTACCTCCACACGTGTCTCCATGCTACCTCCACACTCATCTCCATAGCTGCCTCCCAAATTCGTCCATTATAGCTGCCTCTATTCATCGTCCCCTTAGCAAACGAGCTGTGTCAGGCAGAATTTTGGGTTGTTGTTCATGGTTTCCACATCAAACTTGAACTTTGTCGCCACCCCTGCTGTGTTATCCACAAAATATACTGCCAAAACTTTTTCATTACCGATATTATTTCAGCGCTTCTTGCGCATGTTTTTTAAATTCCCCTTACCCACCATAACCAAGCCAATTACTTATAAGAACAGTACTACACTGATCTTATAAAAAGGTTTAGAAGTGCTGTTTGTGTAGCCCCTCGCCTGCCTTTGAAAATTATAATTTTTCAAAGTAAACGCTTCTGGCCCCCAGGCCCATTTTTGGGTGGGGAGGAGCCGAGAGGAGACAGGGGCTTGGACAGGCGAAAGCTCGTCTGGCAGCGGACCGCCAGCTCCATCCAAGATTAGACAGCCTCAGAGGCATCCTTGCATGCTGCCCCGTAATGTTTCCTTGTCCATTTCGCACTCCACGATCCCCACAGCGTCCACGAATGTCTCCATGCGCAACTTTTAACTGTCTATACCCCAGAGCTGGATGCGCAAGAGGAAATACAGCACATCATCCCCTTATCAAACGAGCTGTGTCAGGCAGAATTTTCAGGGTGTTTCACCAGATTACATAATGGAAACTCCGGCCCCATCGGTCGCCGGCCATGTTGAAGACTTGAAGTTGCAATCATAGCAGCGCATATGGATGCCCCATACTGTCGCATCTTAATCATGGAACCATTTCCGAAAAAAAACAAAAAATAGAATCGCTATACATTCAATTATTCCTAGAGGAAATATTCAAACGACCCCACCTGCTTTGAAAATTATAATTTTTTCAAAGTAAACGCTTCTGGCCCCCAGGCCTACTTTGGGTGGGGAGGAGCCGAGAGACAGGGGCGTGGACAGGCGAAAGCTCGCCTGGCAGTGGACCGCCAGCTCCATCCCAAGATTAGGCAGCCTCAGAGGCATCCATGCATACTGCCCCTGCTGTTTCCTGTCCATTTCGCCTCCACTATCCTCCACAGCGTCCACCAATGTCTCCATGCGCAACTTTCAACTGTCTATACCCCAGACGCTGGAGCACAAGAGGATACACAGCACATCATCCCCTTATCAAACGAGCTGTGTCAGGCAGAATTTTCAGGTGTTTCACCAGATACATAATGGAACTCGGTGCATCTGTCGACGCCATGCTGGAGACCTGAAGTTTCAATCATAGCAGCGCAATATAGATGCCCCATACTGTCGCTCTTAATCATGGAAGAGTGTCCCTTAGTCTGTCATCTCCTCTCCTGGTGTTGGGCTGATGCTGCACAGTAGATTTTTGTTTGGTTTCTGAGCATGAAGTGATCTTGGGCTGCAGGCATCGAACCTGGGCTTTATGTGGTTTTGATTTGCTAGTGAAATGTTTAATGTGTTTGCATTTTGTGTGCTGTAAGTTATAGTTATATAGTAGTTATAACTCATTTGTATATAGGTTGGTTGGTTTTGGGGTGTAGGAATTAGGTTGGGAGGGGAGATGGGGGGGGGGGTGGATGGGATATTGGACTATACCATCCTGGGCACTGGTCAGGACTATATAACACAAACTTTGGACGTTAGACCAATGTCTGGGTGGAAGGGTGATGGGCGTGGGGATTTTGTTAGCTATATTTATTGTTTTTTTTCTGTTTGTCTTTTTCTGCTTTGTATTGTTTAGTTATCCATTAAAAAAAAAAATTTGAGTAGTGGGACTGGGTGAGGGTTTTGTTTTGTTCTCATGCTAAGTGTGTGGTGTGTGTGTTGGCTGGGCCAGGAGGTTTTGTAAGTTTATTTTAGTTTTATATTTGTTCTTTTGCCAGAAGTTTTGACTTCATTTATGTTTTTATTATTGTTATGTTTTTTTACTTTTATATAAAATAAAAGATTTACAGGATGTAACTCAGGATCAGTACAGGATAAGTAATGTCATGTATGTACACAGTGACTGCACCAGCAGCAGAATAGTGAGTGCAGCTCTGGAGTATAATACAGGATGTAACTCAGGATCAGTACAGGATAGGTAATGTCATGTATGTACACAGTGACTGCACCAGCAGCAGAATACCCCATGTACAAGAAAATAACTACTATAATACTGCCCATATGTACAAGAATATAACTACTATAATACTGCTCCCTATGTACAAGAATATAACTACTGTAATACTGCCCCCTATGTACAAGAATATAACTACTATAATACTGCCCGCTATGTACAAGAATATAACTACTATAATACTGCCCCCTATGTGACAGGATAAGTAATGTCATGTACGTGCACAGTGACTGCACCAGCAGCAGAATAGTGAGTGCAGCTCTGGAACTAGGTGAGGGATTTTTACCTTGAAGTCTAGATGTAGAGGGTTCTTGTCCCAGATTCGAATCGTCCAAGCCAAGCGCTGGATACAACATGTCAGGACTTAGGGCTGCCCGAATGCTGCAGGAATTCTTTATCTGGAAGAGACTTATATTTTGTCTTAATTTTTGTACCTTCTTTTGGGGCAAAAAATTAAAAAAAAAAAACTTGTTTCATTGCATCAAATCTTACACCTAGAAACTTATTTGTTTTTTTTCTGGGGTTTGGTCGGATTTCTCCCAGTTTATTATCCACCCTAAGTTCTGGAGAAGAAGTATAGAGATCTTAGGTGAGCTCTTAGCTACGACTCTGTTTTGGCAATTGATAGTAGATCTTCTAAGTAGGGAGGGGTATGGACTCTATAATGGATTCCCGAGGGGTTGTGTTTATTAGGTGCCATTCTATTTCTGAAAGCCAGAAAAAAAGGGTCCGGCTACAAATATGGAGGTGATATTAGTTTTACTGTTTAAAGATGACGTTTCCCATGCGCTTTTTAAAAGGCCATCAGATTTCCGATCTAGGGGATCTTTACATTGGGCAATATCCTCAAATGGAAGGTCAGTTTTTTTAACTAACTTTGTGACCTGGACATCAACCTTTGGTATTGAATCCCATAACACATTCTCCTCACATAGCAATCTGTTACCAAATCCTTATTTCTGGATCTTTCCATCCATTCCTCTAGAACTAAATCTTTTAATGTATCTACCACCGGAAAGACACGTTTCTTTTTTTGCTTCAACCCCCCAAAAAGATTGTTTTGAACAGAGGTTGGTTCCATAATATCTTCAATCTCTAATGTGTTTCTCAAAGCTTTTAATAAATTGTCTAGGTCTTCTGAAGCAACAAGATATTTAGTGTGCCCCTGGTCTTTAGGATGAACTTCTCCTAGATCATCCTTTAATCTTTTGTTTAAAGATCCGGAAGGAAAGTCCGAGTCCTGATCAGAGGAGGAGGACTGGACGTACCTAGTTATTTTCCTGGGTGGTTTGGTTAAATGGGCGGCAATGGAGGCGGATGCCGCCTCTGTAATTGCACCAGTAGCAGAATAGTGAGTGCAGCTCTGGGGTATAATACAGGATGTAACTCAGGATCAGTACAGGATAAGTAATGTCATGTATGTACAGTGACTGCACCAGCAGCAGAATAGTGAGTGCAGCTCTGGAGTATAATACAGGATGTAACTCAGGATCAGTACAGGATAAGTAATGTCATGTATGTACACAGTGACTGCACCAGCAGCAGAATAGTGAGTGCAGCTGCTGGAGTATAATACAGGATGTAAATCAGGATCAGTACAGGATAAGTAATGTCATGTATGTGCACAGTGCTTACTGCACCAGTAGCAGAATAGTGATGCAGTCTCTGGGGTATAATACCGGAGTAACTCTTGCATTAGAATCACAATCTAAGAATATTACCAATATAGAAAGAAGACTACATTTAGGTTTAGAATAAAAGACATAGAGGATATTATTTACAGGCAGCTATAACACATTATATTCAGGACGGCATTTAGATAAAGGTTTTAACCAACGATGATGCATGTCTTATGTACATCTTTAAGAAACGTTTCGTTTATTAACTTATATTTTTTTTTTTTATAAGTACAAAATCCATCAAGGCACCATGAAGATTTGATGGGGATTTGTACAGCATTTTCTTTCTTGCTTCTTGCAATTTTGGCTGTGAAGAGGCCGCGTCCTCGGATAAACACACAAATCAAGCATAAAAAGGCGAATACAAACATCGAAGCACCGAACCAAGTATCGTCCGGCTCGAGATGGAGGCAGATTAGTGCGCGTTTGCTCGTGCGGTTCCAATGACACTTCATTTGACCTGAATTATAGAAGGTCTCATTAAACAATCTCCAGGAACGTATCAATCTGTCTTCCTGTGTGACACCCCAGGCTCCCGCTGTGTGACCTCGGGGCTTCCGCTGTGCACCTCGGGGCTCCGCTGTGACCATACTTACCTTGCTGGAAAAGCGCAAAGAATTCACAACCCGCAAATTTCTCTTCCAATGGGGAAATGTTCACAAACATCACCTAAGGAAGCGAAGGATAAGTACGACTAATCAAGCTTTATAGTGGACCTTACCCCCAAACTAACACTGCTCTGGCCGGCTCTAAGGGTACCAAAACCATAAGCTCAGTCCCCCCCCGCAGCGATGCGTACACACACTGGGGCTCTGTACCTCCAATTGACAGCCATATTACTTCCCTACTAATGCAAATAGCTGACTACGACCATTTATTTCTAGTCGGTACTCCTGGGCCCAGATTAATTACCCTCGCCCCGGCAACCAGTCGGACGTACAAACTGTTCTTTATGCACAACTGTGCTTGGTGACAGAGTATTTCCAGAAGTGTCCGAAACTATTCTGGGGTGCGCGACACAAATTTCTGTCTAAAGTCTCACCGAAATGGGGTGTACTCCTGTGCCACATTTGAATGCTAATTCATTGTAAAAGAAGCGCACTACCAAAAAGAAAGGGGCTCTCTGTATCATTCACTCGCTGTTTACACTTCCCTCCTCTGCCTGATGTGGCAGAAAGTGGTGGTAAACATTCTCCTCCTGCACGTGTAACCATCCGTTAACCCCATCTTGACCAAAGGCCCACTTCAGTATCATTACACATTCTAGAAAGTTTGTGAAGAAAGGATGGCCAATGGATGACCAGATATAAGACATGTAATGGTACCATCGGCATGATATACAAGCGGTGGGCAGAAGAAGGAAGGAGCGAGAGTAAGCTCCTTCACCCACCTTCATCCCTACGCTTATAGCCTGAAAGAGCCGAGTCGGATCATTGGAATAAACATTCATACATGTCGTATATTTAACATGGGGGCGGACAGCCTATAGCGTTGGCTTCACTCTCCTGCGATTACGTGCCGTGTCTTGTCTGCCCGAGGGAGCGGAGCACAGGATGGGTTTATATTTCACCCCCTTTTGTTTTTTCTTTTGTGTATAGTTTTAGTAGTTTAGTTGTTTTCAGATATTTTATGTTCTCGTGGTATTTTTGTAATGTTATGTTATTTAAAAATTGTCTCTATGGCCTTTTGTGACAACTTCTTTAACTTTTTTCTTCTTCTTCCTCTCTGTGGATACATAATTGTATTATTATATTATTATTAAGACCGACGTTGCCTCGTTTCCAGGCTTCCAGCCGAGTAGCGATGGCTCTGGGCCTGTGGTTACGATAACGGCTAAAGAAAATGAAAGGGGCTTCCATTGCATGCTGCGCTGCCAGCCCGGTGTAAGGCCAATTTATATACTAAGAGGATTAGCCAATTGATGGACAACGTAACGGTGGCGGCATCATGGAAGAGACGCTATAGAATTACTAACAACCACCCCATAACTCATGTCATAATCGGGACGGCCACATTCAGGCCGCAGTCACAATCACATTTTTTGTGCGATTTCTCTGAGCCGCAGAGCAGACGATTCATAACTGAAACGTATAGTAGGAAGATTCTCGTCTCAGGATGCCCATTGACATTAACTTCACAAATTCCTTCAACAGCAGGAATTCCATCCCAATTCAAACGCCTTCTTGGAGTGGAGTCCATGGATGATAAGTAAGGAAAACAGATTCCAATACTGCGGAAACCAGATCCCTCCTTCCTGATTGTTATCTCCCAATTAACCCCATGCAGGCCCATAAGTGGCATGATACAATGTATACATTGCTATACGTATGAATCAGCAGGACTAACCCTTTGATCCTCTAATTTGAGTTCCCTCCCACTGTTCTGCATGCAGGTACGTCAGCTTACTATTTCCGAGTATCTTACCGGTAGTGTAAAGACTGTTGAATCTTGCCAATAGACAATATCCACATGCTCATCAGAATTGTGGCAGTTCATTATCATCATCATAACGCAGCACTGTATGTAGGTGTAGACGCTATTACACTAAATGTAGAAGTGATCACCATGCCCAGCGTGGAGAGGGCGTGTTTTAATGCTCTGCGTCCTCCTTCAGATTCGATCGTCCTTCCTGTGGTAGAGATCTGTCCAGGCGTTTCGCCTTCCAGTAGGTCCTCGATCAGTCTCAGGCAGACGCTAATGACAGAAACAGGACACAGATGTAACCAGGCACTTCGCGCTATCCCCCTAAGTGCGCATTCTTAAATCTCGGGAAATGGACCACGACAAGAATCCAAATATCACACGCAGGCACCACGGTTGTGGAGCTGCAGATGCAGGGGAACAATTGAGGCGCGGGCTTAACCGGTATTCTCACAGATCCTCTGGAGTGGGACATCAACAGGGGGTCTTTCTGACACTACTGATGTCCGGGGACGGATACATCGCGATGCTGCTTCTCTCCCCCTCCAGCTTCTTCTCAGCTGGAACACGCTGTGGCTGAACGAGACGACGCTGGTCCACTCGTTCAGGGCAGTTTTTTTTTTTTCTGCCACGGAGCGGTTGGTTTTTTGTTTTGCGTGCGCGCAGAGCTCTGCACCTAACAACAAACAGCAATTCCCCCCCCACACACGAACAAAAACCACTTAGAACCAATGCAGGCAAGGATCCGGTTCTATCTACTTCGTCATCGGCAAGGGTCCGCGGCACCTCCTGCCACATGGAGACCTCCACAGCCAGGTTGGTGACCATGGACGTCATGCGGATGGCTGACTTTACGGATGTCCGTCTCCAGTTTCTTATCCCCGACGGTTTTACACAGATCTCTTCAGGTCCTCGTTGTAGATATCGTCAAGGAAACTTGCAGTGAACTATGACACTGGCAGAAGGTCGAATGTGGCCAAAATCCAGATCAGAGAATCATCAAGATAAACAAGAAAGGCCATGTATCTTCCTGATCCAGTCCCCGTGGCGTTTTTTTTTTTGTAGTATTCGCATCCACTGGCCTTCCTTCCTTCTGTTCTTGAAAGTTAATATAAAATGCTGCGCCAGAGGTCTATGCTTGTGGTTTACAAACAGAAGCCCCTCTAGACTCGGCTTCACAGGCTTTACATGTGCAGCACAGCCGTCATTGAATTGGATCGGATCTCTAACCACGGGAGCGCGACTATCCTCCAGCCTTACACTTCGCTCGTCTGCACCGTTGCGAAATCTGTCGGATTCCTTGGCTTGAGATCATTCCCATGGTGTCCAAGAGAAGTGTCTCGCTTGACCCTCCATGGTGTAATCTTTTCTCCCGCTCCATCGGGCTCTATGCCAAATATGCAGACCGGTATACAACATCTAGGGCGGACTAGAAATAAGCGTCATGTGTAACAGCCCAAACCACAAAAGCCGCCCCCACAGCAGACAATACAAACACGGCTGTGACCTACCTGAACTCGCCAAGATATCTCCTCCCAACACACACTCACCGCCTGACTAGCCGCAGAGAAAAGATGCAGGCAAAATTAAAGTCATATTTGACCGTCTGTCCCTTATCCCGGAACCGACGACGTGACTGAAGGAACAAAATCTAAGTTAAAAAACAATAAGTCAACACCTGGTCGACGACCACACACTTTCTCCTTAGAAAGAGACATAACTACCTCCTCCCAACCTCCCTCCTCGGTTCATGGGACAATGGCCTTCTCATCACTTGGATGGGAGACGTATGTCCCGCGGATGAAGCCGTTCTCCAGTTCGGGCAGGGTGGGACGGACTCTGCAGAAGACCATACGGATGTTTCCCCTAGTGTGGAATAGCCCCGAAACCATGGAGCGTTAGAAGTGATCGAAGGACATAGACAAATACCAGGCTACATGTACAACAGTTATTGGTCAGCCGGTGTATCCCGTGTGCACTACCTTCAGCTCCGCAGACGGTAGTCTATGTTCAATCTCCTCCCTTTCGCGCCCTGGAAAGTTCTACCAGATTGTATATCTGCTGGGTGTCTGCTGTGTTGGTATACGTCCTTTACTTCAGTACTAGGATCTCCTCGCCGCTCTTTTCCGATAAGGTAGAATCCTGGCTTCGCATCTCGACTTCTCATCCTCCACGGACAATCAGTCGCACCTACATCTCGGGAGTAACCATCACAACGTGGTCAGAGCCTATGGAAAGGTCCCACCCAGAGATCAGAGGGCGACTTGTACCCATCTGGTCAGGTGCACTCTCATCTCACATCCTTTCCTTCAGCTCGCCTGCGCCACCATACCTCGTGTCACCCCCTACCGCACCTCCCATCTCACTGCTTGCACCGAGGCTCTCTTCTCCTCGCCCACCACAGTCTCAGCACAGTCAATTGCTCCTGTTTCTGGTCTTAGTTGCTGTGCCAGAAGAGATCTGCTGCACATCTACCTTCGCTCTCAGAGTCCAACAGTTTGCTTTGTCAGATCTACCACGCTTTGGTCATCCATATGATACGTAAATGCACAAAAGTTCAGTCTTAAAAACTTAAAAGTAGCAAGGGTTAAAAAGAAACCGGTGATAGTATATCCATGGACACATCCAACCCATTGGAAGGATGAGAAACCATTGTACTGGCGCTGTGTCCTTGACTTGGTTCGTTAAATACTAATAAGTAGCAATCACTCGATTAGAGTGACTCATTGACAAATGTGGAGCGAAAAATGCTCCATGCGAGGACACGTCCCCCTGTGTCTTCTGCTACCTGCACTACAAGCATCAGCAGTTACAACAATATCTCTCCTTTCAGACTTCATAAGAGTAGAATATACGCCGCAAGCATATCCTCTCAGCCTCACTGTAGCTGGGCGGCTGAGATCCCGTTTCTTGCTGAATCCCCTCGTTCGTTGGTGCTGAGATCCTGCATTTTGGCTCTGGAGTCTTCGCTGTGGTGTCTCTGGAGGCGGGCCTTACTCCCTAACAAGACTCTGCACTTTTGGCCTTGTAGTTGGAGACTTTGTCCCTTCATTCATTTGACCTGACCTTAAGGTTCCGCATGCGGGCGCGTTCGTGGGTTGCGTCGCGTGCTATCTTCTTGCCGGCTGAATTAGCCGCACGAGCCGCAGCCCAGCTTGAGGAAAAGAAAAGATTCAGATGACCCTTACTCACATAGTATTGTAAGGACAAACAAATGGACACATACGCCTATGACAATGTGTACGTGTCACTCAACTTCAGCTCTTACTCACGTACACGATTCACAACATAGGTAAGGCTAATGACTCATCCGCTCCGTACCTATAAGTTGTGCGAACTGCTGGAGAAAAAAAATAAAACAAATAATTGATTTTTGAGATAATTTCATTCATCCAATTATGAACAAACAAATCAAATGAAGAACGTCCAAGGGGCTGAGCACCAATCCATGGACCAAGACGGATAAATTCGTCTGGCTCGGAGCAATAGTCCTGACGCTGCAGCTAACTATACTCACACCCCAGCAGCTCATACATTGCCCTTCACCACTCACTCCCAATAACCTGTTTGGGGAGTTCATTTGTGCAGAAACAGACATCACCCTTATGCTGTGGCACTTTACCTGTTGGTGTTCATCCTGTTCCTTGTTTTGCATGACTGAAGAGACTGCGTTTCCTGCGAAGAGAGAGCAACGTATTATCACTATCGGATTCCAAAGGAAGCTCAGTTATCTCACACTGCAAAATGAAAAATAGATGATAATAATCAATTGATATCAAAAGCTCGCCCAACGCACCTGCCCTCAGTTACAGGACACTGTCATTGTAACCATACGGTCACTCCTGAGATGGTCTGCGTTGTGATGAGATCCGTCGATCTGTGCTCCGAGGCCTCAAAGCGACTGGCAGTACAGTAAAGCAAAAAGCTCAGGCGCCATGAACTCATCTCCCTTCAGCACACAGAACATTTTCACTGCTGCACTGGTGGGAAAGAGCCAAAAACCAAGGTTCCCCCATTCCAGCGCTGCGGAGCCTGGGAGGCCCACGGATCCGGTCAACCCCATGTGGCCGTCCATCCTGTATTGTACCTCGCAGGGCCGTATCAATCCCTTCCATCCCAGCCTGCAGCAGCTGAATACAAGGGCCATGTCACGTCAGGCAGAAGGGTCCTCAGTGCCCAGGGGCCAATATAGGAAGTGGAGGCCAAAGAGAACTTTTCTTATCCCCAGCGCCCTGGCCCTCGCCCCCATGGGTTCTCACGAATTCCTGAAAACCCTCTTTGGATACAGAACCCCCACTTTGGGTTTCATTGCTCTCCCCTTCCGTATCCGTGACTCCAGACCCGAGAAGTGAGATGTAAAAGTGAGATGTACTTACCAATCACCTGGGCTTGGGCAGAGCCCAGCTGGGCCAACACGTCTTGGAGGTGGAATACTTGGCTTCGACCCTGACTGGAGACACCTTCAGACGGTCTGAAAATTAGGAAAGCGAATTATCAAAACCTGGACAAATTCTGTAAGAACCGGGACAGGACAAGATACAACAAGAACCAACAAAAAGCGCACCCCCAGTGTGGTTTTACCGGTGCGGCTGCCAGCCTCCTGGTTCTCTCGCTCCTCGCCTCTTCCTGCCTGGAGGAACATGCCGGCAGACGAGAACATTTTCATAGACGGCTGAGGCTTCGTGATTTCCCATGCAGTCCTGAGAAGTGAGAGTGACCACATCATACACACGGGAGCCGACCATCACATCCACCGTATCAAAACACCATGTGGTATGGAGATAGACCCTGACTTCACTGCCGCGCCCCCTGCTGTAGCCCTAGTGTAATGCATAGCGCCACCCCTGCTGTAGCCCCAAGTTTATGCATAGCGCCACCTGCTGTAGTCCCAAGTGTATGCATAGCGCACCCCCTGCTGTAGCCCCAAGTGTATGCATAGCGCCACC
This sequence comes from Engystomops pustulosus, assembly GCA_019512145.1. Classification (NCBI taxonomy): domain Eukaryota; kingdom Metazoa; phylum Chordata; class Amphibia; order Anura; family Leptodactylidae; genus Engystomops; species Engystomops pustulosus. The sequence continues at coordinate 81,439,928 of CM033646.1, read as the reverse complement.
CCTGCTGTAGCCCCAAGTTATGCTAGCGCCACCTGCTGTATCCCCCAGTGTATGCCTGCGCCACCCTGCTGTAGCCCCAATTGTATCATAGCGCCACCTGCTGTGCCCCAAGTGTATGCTAGCGCCCCCCTGCTGTAGCCTCCCAAGTGTATGCATAGCGCCACCTCTGTAGCCCCACAAGTGTATGCATATCGCACCTTCTTGTAGCCCCAATTGTATGATATCGGCCACCCCTGCGTAGCGCCAAGTGTATGCCAATAAGACATAAATAGGTAATTTTAGGCTCACCTAATATAAAAATGACAGTACAGCTAAAATATGAGGGGAAACAATGTTACAATGTATCATTTCTGTTAGAATGAAATATTTCTCTGTGCTACAAACTTGCTTCTTACAATTCTTATCTGAAATAAATAGGAGTAGCAAGGAAATATAAATCATCAATTTCCCCCCCGAATGTGTCTAAACATTAATCAAGCAGTGTTGTGTGAGCAGTGTATTGCGGCATTACTAAGCTTTTACATTATTCTATCATCTGGATATTGTGTGGCAGAATTATTTCAAGGGATTTTTCAGAGAAATACAAATCCTTAAATTCCCACGATCATCCTGTGGATTTCCTTGTCGTGTGAATGTTCTCTTTTCACTACTAACAAATCGCCCCTTAGGCTAAGAGCAGCTGCACCCAGAGGGGGGCCTGCAGACCCTAACCATTGCATGTCCTCTGGATATATTGTTTCCTGTCCAGTGTTGATGTTGGAACTTTTTTATGAATTTCTCTTAGTGTCACATGTACGGCTTAATGGCTTACCTTACCAGACGTCATGCAGATCACACATGGGACCTCATAGTATTGCCGAAAGGGGTGGCCTAGGATATGACCTAGACCTAAGAATCACAAATAGTGATAAGTGGGTCCGAACTCCAAAGTCTGTGTCTGTTCGCAATTTGGCGGGTTTGACACCCACAAACCGGAGGTCGAATAATCGCTGCTGTTTAGGATCCCGGTCTGTGTTCTGGAAAAAGTGCATAGCTGAAGCAACCAATCAAGCAGCAAGCAACCATAGGCATGTCCTCTATAGAGAGGTACAGATGGAAATCTAATAAAAAAAAATTAAAATATAAAATTTGGCCTTTTTAGAGCACTCTGTATTAGAATATCTGTATTAGGCTACTAATACACTGCTTTTGTGCAGGGATATTCTTACGAATTATAGAGGATTATACAGCAATACTTGCAAAGACTAGACAGTAGTATTAGCATTTATGCAATCTCCTTAACATGCATCATACAGCAAGATCTTTAAGGTTCTGTCTGTATAATCTTTGGGTCCAGAAAAATCAGAAATCATCAATCTTACCTTAATTGTAAAGTTGTTACGGTGAATACTGTGCATCAATATGTGGATCATAAAAGTGCTGTTGTCGTCAGTGAATAGTGTGCAGTAATACTTAGATCATAAATGTTTCAGTCTCTACTTACTCCAAACTCCTTTGGTGCAAATAGGCACCAGGGTGTATGGTGTGTACTGGTAGGCCCCAACAGGTCAAGTTGAGGCATTGGTCAATTACATGGAAGACAGTGCATCAACTTCCATAGGCTTATTTTTGCCATGTTTATCCTCATTTGTTAGTGCAGAGCCCTCCATCTCACCCCCTTCAAAGTAGCAAAGCCGTTTCAGCCACAAGTCACGCTGAGCAGTCACACTGAGCAGTCACGCTGTAGGATGAATCTCCTAGCTGTGGCCCATCCATCTGCACTAGAAGCAGAGATAGAGTTTCAAGATTCCCAAGAACTTTTATTGGAGGATTAGGGTGTGGATGGAGACCCATGACGATGAATCAACACAACTGCAAATGGCTGTGACGGAGAAGAAGGGTAGCAGTGAGAGCTTGCAGGCTGTGCCACCAGTCCATAAAGAGTGGCCAAAACCTTAAAAATTTGAGCACCTCATGTATGACCAGGCACCGCAGAGTAAACAGGAGCTGCAGTGGCGGGGACACTAATAAATCCTGAAACTCTTCAGTTGCCCCAGCCTGTTACTGTGTCTCCCCGCTAAGGGAGGATGTGATGCCACCACCACCATTTGTGTTAAACATGTCCTCAACTTGGTGGTGCAAAGGTTCCTGGCCAACTACACAGACCTGCCAGAGCTGCTGCTTAAAATGCATGCCCTGCTTCTCACCTATCTGCACTGCAGATGAACTTTAGCTTGCCCACCCAACACCTCATGTATGATGTACCAACAAGGTCAAATTCCACTTTACTTATGCTGGAAAAGGTATGTTAGCAGCAGCAGGCAATTGTGGAATTCCAGCTCCAGAACACTCGGGTGAGTCAAAGTAGGGATCAGCAGCACTTCACCACCAGTGCTGTACTGCTTCCAATATGTCACCAACGTGGTCAGCGCCAACGGCGCCATCGTCAGCTCTATAATTCCCATCTTTCACCTTCTAAATAAAGCCCTTGACGGAGGATGTAGTGGTGGTAGGTGGGGAAGAAGAGGAGGAAGGTCAGGTGTCAGGCCAGTCCACACAAGGCTCGCAGAGTGGGTTCCCAGACCAGTGGGAAATAGTTTTGGAAAAGGAGGATTATTTAGAGGATGAGTTGGGCAACATCTAAAGCAGCTTACGGTATCACTGGACCATGGCTGGGGAGATGCAACGGAGGAGGAGACACCTTTTACCCAGGACAGCAAGTCCTTGCCTCTGGGCAGCCTGGCCCACATAAGCCACTATATGCTATATCCTGAGTTGCCCAGATACTCAACAGTGCTGAATACTGGGAGGCAGCATGTGACTCACACGATGGAGGATTATCTGTCCACATGCTGTCAGAGAGAGTGTTCAGCACCACCGGCGATGTCATCACCGATAAGAGGATCCACCTCTCTACAACCAAGGTGGATATCCGAACATTTATAAAGATGAACAAAGCCTGGATTCCAAAACAGCTGTGAAGACCACCTTGATTTTTCCATTTTTGTCATGTCCAGTGATATTTAGGGGTGCTGCAATGCTCACCAATTTCTATTGATACTAAAATGTACATCTATTATCCTATCCCCAAACACAGTATAAAGACTATTGTAGTGTTACTGCACAATATACTGCACCACAGTGGCTTTTACACAATGGGGCACATTTACGCCGCTGATCCGGAATGTCTGACGAGGATTCGGACCTCCCGCGATTCACTAAGATTGTGCGTCCAATTTCCTGAATGTGTCACTTCCCCTGCTGAGATCCGCCGGAGTTGACCTTCTTCCTGGTGTATGTGAGTACTGAACTTGCGACACAATTTTGAAAGTTAAATTCCGTGGTTTGTCCGAATCAATTGAATTGTCTGACGGCCCGACCCCCGATTTCTGACGCATGAAAGCCGATGCCGATGTGCCACAATCCGATCGCATGCACCAAAAATCCGGGCAATTCAGCGCAAATCAGAAATAGTCGGGAAACCCGATGGAAATGCGTCCAGTGTCGCTATATGTGGTAGATGTGGGAGTATTAAGCAATGGTGATGCCCAAAAAGGGGGGCCATTTTTTGGTTGAGAGCCACAAGGAGAGGATTATACAGTATGCACTGGAGTGGCCACAAGAGGGGGTATTATAAAGTGTGAGAGCCACAAGGGGGCATTATAGAGTATGAGGATAAGGAGAGGATTATGCAATGAGAGGCATTATACAATGAAGGAGAAACATACTGGGGCACATTTACAAGCGGTCCGTTGATGTACAAGAATATAACTACTATAATACTGCCCCCTATATACAAGAATATAACTACTATAATACTGCCCCCTATGTACAGGAATATAACTACTATAATACTGCCCTCTATGTACAGGAATATAACTACTATAATACTGCCCCCTATGTACAAGAATATAACTACTATAATACTGCCCCCTATGTACAGGAATATAACTGCTATAATACTGCCTCCCAGCTATAATTATACCATCTACTTGTAAACTTAAAAATAAAAGCGCAGTATTAAAAAATCCTTAAAGATTATTCTGACAGCGCTTGGCGGCAGATGGTAGGAGTTATCTAGTATACGTAAGTCTGGGCTGAGCAATGCGTGCCAGCGTACTCATCCCCATGGATTATTAAAATGTGGATATATGGCATTAAAAAGATTAAAGATAGCGGGGACGTCCACGATAGAGAATGAGCAAGAATGAATTGATTGTTCTCTGTATTTTTTATGTGAAATATAAATAGGGGTCTTGACTAAGGAGCCCGATTCGGCGGTGTGTACGGGTACCGAATTGTCTATTTTGCGCGCGATTTTCCCGGATGCCCAGGGATGTCGGCACAACACCGAGTCGAGAGGGGGGCGTGGCAGGCACTGATGAAAGGGCGGAGGGCGGCGTGGCCGGGTAAAAAACCGTCTATTCGGAAAAAAACCGCGCATTTTTAAAAAAAGGTCGCTCGCTTACTCATCCAGGATGGCTTGGTGACCGCAGTTGCGTTCACTCCGAGCTCTTCAGCGCAGCACGACAACTGATGGACTCCGAGTCACTGCCTTATGAATTCCCCGGCCGACCCTACTTCACTCCTCAGATAACTCTCCGCTGATCGCGAATGGACCGTGTAAGATAAATCGGCCCCAAATGTCTCTAATCCAATGCTTATACTTAGGTCCACCCTTATTAATTTGTGCATGATTATTGGTCCTTCCCTATTTTCTAGACTTTATCTTGTCCTCCTAACTTAATACCATTTCAGGAGCGGGTCCCTAGTATACCCCCGACTTCAGACAACCCAGGGTTACGGAACAGACCCCCTCTGACCTCTGTGAAGCTCTCTTTATGTTCTGATAGTTCCTCAGACTGCAAGATCAGCTTTAAGGTTGTCTGTAATGAAGCTTTTATTGATAATCCTTGGTCCCATTACCACAGCCAAAATGTTTACTCCATTGTCACTGGGGGGCCAAAAATTGTTTTTAGTCTTGTATCTACCATTAATAAAATATACAGTTGCGACTTCATACAATTCAACCTTAAGAACACACCGTCTTGGACCTTCCGTTGCAGTTCAACGTCCTGATACTGCCTGTAATTTTATTATTATCTACTTTGTTATATGAATTAACAGCCCAGTTAACAAACTACTATCATCCACTCTACCTGTATCTCACAGTTGGGTTAGTGGAAAAATTCCCTTTTATCATAAACTTCAAAATTTTGTTAACAAGCCATATATTTTCTATGAAACTTTGAAAGCTTTAATATACTACGCTTTGATTAAACATTGCAATATATTCTACAGTGTTATAAAAATCATGGATGTATATGTATATCGCAAATTTAAAAAGGCAGAATATCAATTAAGTATCGATTCACACACTCGAATTCAGGTGCCTACTCTGCAAGATCTGACAAAGTATGAGAGGGAAAGGCCCAGTGCACAGGTAAGTGCTCTTTAGTAGATAACAAATATAAAGAGTAAGTCAACAGCTGGTAAATATGTGCATAGGCATGATGGTTAATTTAAGATGAAGACAGAATTCGTTTACACCATTGTTGCAATAAATCACTCTTGAAGTGAGTATAAAAAATGGTTTTATAAAGTCAAGTGGCAGAGAGTTTTTACACAGAAGTAAAGCTTTCCGGCGGCTTACAATGCCCCCTTCACTTTAATTTGATGGTTCTGTTCCCCGGGTCGTTATTGATCAAATCTCTTGAAGTCACAGTGCCTTATTTCAATCACATGGTAGGTGTTCAGAATGCAGGGGAGAGCTTACGTACATGTGTTAAAACCTCTCTGCCGTCCCGAACTATCATCTTCCTTACATGTAACTTCAAAACTGTTTTCTGAATGATGCATCAACTGGGCCATCAAGAACATGATCTAGAAGGCTGTTTCACGGTGCTTGACAACATCCTGGAATGGCTTATTAAGCCAATTCTGATGCCAGGTTCCCTTTCAATTTCTGAACCAGAGCATAACTTGTTCTAAGACAAAACATTAGATGAGATGCACTCAACCTACATTTATACCCTGGTATTCCTTAATATTAACACATGGGGCGGTTTATCAAGTCGTCTGAAAGTCAGAATATTTCCATTGCCCATGGCAACAATCACAGGCGCCCTTTAAACAATAATTCAATTAGCCTTGGTAACTGAAGCTGAGCTGTGATTGGTTGCCATGGGCAACTGAAATAATTCTGAGCGTTTCAGGACTGCTTTGAGAAATCTGCCCCAATGGGTCACATTTACAAATGCCCTTGCACCAGTATTGTGTTGGCTTTGCACATTCTTTCTCGAACAAACTGCTTGCAACAGGTATTTAAGAAGTGTCCAAGACATGTCTTGTCTCACACTAAGCAATTCTGCACAGCGGGGCGATCCGATGCACCGTTGATCGTTTGCCACATTTAACCATGCGAGTCTGACATAAATGTGTTGGCACGCCCCATTAAAGTGTGAAGCATAACAAAGTTGATGCACATGACAGATGCACATGAAAGAACGTGTTTCCAACACTTCCTGACCTGGACGCACCTATAAGGCATATAGTGTATTGCACTGTTTTTTGATAAACGTCCTCGAGTATTATGGAGTCATTCTCAAAGTGTTAAAAAAATCATCTAGCCAACAGATTCAACCCCAAGAAGAAGAAGGCAGATTACCATTGGCACAACTCATGTAATAATCATATCATTTTCAAATAATGTAACGGACTACAAGACTTTTCGGTAGAACAACAATCCAAAGTTCCTAACGTGTTACTATCATCAACCTAAATGAACTACCATTTACCGTCAGGTAACATGATAGCCCAGTAAGAGTCTGCCAGGTATCCAGTTAAAATCGCACTCTCAGCTGTCCACTTGCCGAAGTAAAAAATGAATACTGGTGTTTAAATGGAAGGGGAAAACTGCTCAGTTTAGAACAAATTAATAGAGTAAAGATAAGCCGTAGCATTCCCACATCATAGTAAGCACAGCTTTGGGTCTTGTCATGTAAAACTTAATTTTGAGAACAGCTGGTACTTTGATGAAAAAGTGCTGCATGGCATTTAACAATTACTGTGCAACGTTGGTTGCTAGTCCATAAAAAACGATGTCCTGTGATGCTCTATGGGTTGCATATTACGGTAATTTTTCACGATCAAATATAAAGTGGTATTAAAGAGGGAAACATTTCTTTGTCAAAGGCCCATATTAGTGCTAGTGATTTGATAGCATAAGAAGTCCAAAAATCTTGGCAGCATCCTGCATGTATCCATGAAACAAATTATTCAAGCATAAAAAGCCAAGCCATTCTGTTACATTGTAAAAGCCATATTACACACGTGGAAGATTATAATGATACTAGGATTGTAGTATCATGATAATCCACCTTTAATAATTGTTGAGCTGTCCTAGGAACTTCGTAAGTAGTTCATAAAAAAAGTAATGTTGAAAGTCATCTCAGACATGTGAATAAGAATTAGAACACTGGGCATTGCTGAATAGGAAACCTTTGGGTTTTCTATGATAACCACTATGCTGTTTCATCAAACAAAGATAAAATGTGGGGCATGGATTAACTATACTTTGTGAGCTACATTAGTGAGCTGCCAGCACATTTTGGTGCCTCTCTGCCATTGATATTACACATATAACAATGTTTATTTAAATGTGGAGGTACGTTGCGAATACTGCTCATGCCACATTCCATAAATCACCAGCAAGAAGAGTGGAGGCAGTCTGTGATTTACTGATTTACACTTTCCATTCTGCTTATCCCCGGGTCATAGCAAATTTAGATTTCTGGGCTGCATATGGTAATTGTGCTTCCACATCTATATACAAATGAATATCATGAACTTAGATTGGGTTTAGTAATGAATGGCGCAATTACAATACCAGTCATATTGTGCTTTTATATACAAAGATCAATAATTCTATTTAATAATGACCTAAATACTGACTGTACAAAAACAATCTTGTTTCTAAAGCTTATCAAGTTATTGGTCCAAGGCCCCACCTTTTACCAGATCATTGGGTAACATGTACAAGATGCTGTTACTTTGTGTATTTTTGGTGTTTTTTTTATGTGATGTTGCACGAACCACAACCCCCATTGTTTTTTACTATAGTATATATTAACAGATAATACAACGACAGTAAAACAACATGTTTATCAGGGCTTGTAATATAGTGTGTTTTGTTGTCAACCACGCAATGTGTCATAACTAAAGTTGAATATTCACGACCATTCTGTATACACTAGTAGCACCTAACATAATACTTGTATTCGACATCGAATAGCCACTTGTCCATAAGCGCTTGTTGCGGGAGGAGCTTGTAGTAGAGTTGTCATCCATCACTCCCAATTTCCGTGATAGGTTATTTTGGATCCTTCATTGTATGCAAAGAATCTCTCTAAGATGCAGTTATTTTAGCCCTCCAGTGAGGTTCTGTAAGGAAGAGATTTGTTTGATTTCCATAAAGCCGCTATGAGTTTGAGTGCTGTGACTGTAATATGAAACACTATTACTCTTTCTTGGGTAGTACCCTTGCCATTCCCACGGCCTAGAGGGGCCAACTGGAGGACCAATTATTTTTTTCAGCTTTCACTTCCAGTTTGACATCAAAATCCCCTTACACACCCATTCCCAAAATACCTGAACCAGAGGCCTTTGGCGCTTGGCATCTCCGGCAAAGCATAGAGGAATTCGGTATAGATGTTGCTGAAGCTGTCCGGGTAAATATTACTCAACGGATACAGTATTTTACGTCTGTTTCTATAATGTATATGCACATTTTAGACAGTGCCCTTGTGGATTCATAAATGATCTCTGGATCTAAGTTTTTATATCTACAGATCTTTTCCCACTTTTTGTACATGGGAGCGGTTTATTCTAGAGTGGTTTCTATAGCTTTGTTGGTATGCGTACTGAGATTCCTTTTTGTTAGTCTGGTTGGGTGGTAGGAGCGGTGAATTTAAAAGGGATGTGGGGAGAAGAGTTTCACTTGACGGCCGATGCACAAATGTCTGAGGCTTAGTATTTAATAAAGTCCCTTTTCCGGGAACATTGAATGTATTGCATATTGCGCGTAAATGCGGGTCAGATGGTCCTTTTTCAAGATTTTTACAGATTTTCTGTATGCCTTGGGGTACCCACTTTGATAAATCTAGGACTGTCTTACAAGCTTAGGGATCAGAGAGATTGTTAAATCCCACAGCCTCAAGTTATTATCTTAGTTTATTTTTTTCTTTTATGCATATTTAAATCCAGCTCTGGTAGTTAGTAGCGGAGAAGGTGATCATATTTTTCGCATTAAAGACATGCCCATATGGTTTAGCGAAATTGACCCGCTGTGGTCACCTATTTTCCATTATCCCACTTTGGTAGCTTTGAATTAATCATGTCTTGCTGTTGTCGCCCTGTCCGCCTTCATAGTATGCTACAATTCTAGGGAGTCCCAAACCCCCTTTTCTTTGATAATTATATATGTTTTGCTGCTGTGTTTTTGAGACTTTTATGATAAGTTAGACTTTTGTAATCCCCTTGATAAGCAATTCCTTTTCAATTTTTTTGTTCATTCTTTTTATTTCCCCATGGTACAGTAGCTGTATGATTCATTTTTTTTACTGAAAGGAAGGATACTATTTGCTTGGCGGTTAGAGCAAAAGTGGTTTGCAAGTTAATGGGGAAAACTATTTTTAATTCTTATAGGTCCGGACTTGATGGACCTGTGTCGTTTTCCAACCTCATATACATGAGTGTTACGGCTTAGGTCCGCAGATCTTTTGAGCTCCATGAATTTTATATAGGCACAGTTTTTAATGCTATTTTGTCCTACATGAAATAAAATATATTTTTTTCATTTATGGAGGTTATCTGAACATGTTACATGTTCTCTTAGTTTCCGAGTTTCAAACTCTCTGGTCTTCACTCCATGTTCCATTCCTAACGTCTCGATGAGATTTCTAAAAAAAACAGGTATGCAATTATTTTCATATATGTCAGAAACATCTGGGTGAAAACTGCCTTTAAGATATCGAGCCCAATAATAGTGTAAACTGCTGTAACCAATATTATAAGAAATCAGTGATTTTCAGAACAGAAAAAAAATAATTGTAATAACTCCAGCACAAATGTATCACAAAGGGTCACTTTTAATGAAATACTGGAACAATGTTTTGGTTCTGCGCGAATTGTAGTAGTTTGCGCCAGAAATTCTCACAGAGCTACAACCATCTGGGATAAGTTAATCTCCCCTGCCTCGTATTAATCACTTTACTTTAATATAGTTTAGGCGCAATATTGGTGCGTGTTCGCAATAATAGATGCGACACTTGACATGTAATCCGCGACAACTCCTCTCTGCTTCTTTTTCCTCCCACATCCAGAAGTTTAACAACTCACAGTGCACACAGGTGTGTGCCCCCCTGCACCCATTGATCTCCTCCCTCAGCAGTGGCTTTCTCCTGGGGGGAATCCCTGGTGCTAATCTTCTGCTTGCCCCCCTTAATGCTGCACAGTATCCCCCTCTACACTAGTGTGGGGGGGGGGGGGGGGATCCCGGGGCTGACGGTAAATTTCAAAATGGCCCTGGAAAAAACTATAAAAGTGGCCCCATTTTATGTCAGAGTCAAAACAGGGTCTGGTCAGATAATTGGGTGTGGTTATACACCCCCACCCCCCCCACCCCCAACACCCCCACCCCACCACCCACCCCCACCCCCACCCCACCCCGGCCACCCCCCACCACCCCCCCCCCCCCCCCCCCCACCCCCCCCCCCCCCCCCCCCACCCCAACCCCCCGACGCCCCCCCCCCCCACCCCCCCCCCCCCCACCCCCCCCCACCCCCACCCCCCCCCCCCCCCCTCACCCCCCACCCCCCCCCCCCCCCCCCCCGCCCACGCCCCCCACCCCCCCCCCCACCCCCACCCCCCCAACCCGGACTCACCCACACCCCCCCCCCACCACCCAAACAACCCCCCCGGCACCCCGTCCCCCCCCAAACCACCCCCCCCCCATCACCCCCCTGACTCCCCCCGCCCCACCCCCCCACCCCCCACCCCCACCGACACCCCCACCCCACCCCGCCAACCCTCCCCCCACCCACCCCCCGCCCGCCCCCCAAACCCCCCGCCGCACACCCCCCCCCCCCCCCCGCACCTCGCCCCACCCGCCCCCCAACCCCCCCCCAAACACCCTCCCCCCCCCACCCCCCCCCCGGAAACCCCCCCCAACCCCCCACCCCCCCACCCCCCCACACCGCCCCCCCCCCCCCACACCACCCCCCCCCCCCCCCCCCCGCCCCACCCGGATACGCGCCCTACCCCCGCGCCCGCCCCCGGGGCACCCGTCTTCCCCCTGCACGCCCGCGCAGGGAGCCCCCCTACCCCACTGACCGCGGCCCCCACCCCCCCCGCCGCCCGTCCCACCCCCCCACCACACCGGCCCCCCCCCCCCTCCCCCCCCCCCCCCCCACCCCCCCCCCGCCCACCCCCCCAAAAGAAAAATTGGTTTAGTAGATTTCTAGTAGGTCAAAAGATTTCTTCTTTTCATTAAGTGAATCTAATGTGCAAAAGAATGTGACCTTTCTACCTGGTAAGTCCTTAAATACCGTTCCCCTGTGCCATCATGACAATCGAGAAAGGAATATATTGTGATACGCCTCCTATGTACAGAATAATTCTACAATAACACTTCTTCCTGTATACAAGCCCACTACTTAATACTCTACTGCTCCTATGGACAGGACTATAACTACTATAATAGTTCTGCCCCCTATGTACAAGAATGTAACTAGCCATATGATCCGCGGCGTATAGACGGACCTGGGTGATAGAAACACCCCCCCACTGTCCTGTTCAAATATAGGAGTTTAAGATAATTCTCCGTATAGGGGACTACCCCCCTAACCCCCTTTTCCAAACGCATACAAACATACCGGAGAAAAATTTAAAAAAAAAAATGATTTGAATTTAACATGGAGCCCTTTGTTTACTTTAATTCTTGGACAGCAGGTAAATAGCAGAAAACTGACGCTCATAAATATAAGGCATACAACAACCAACATTACCATCGTCCATTTACGGTAAATGTACCATACTGTACCTTAATTTTTATTTTTTAAATAATATCCCTTCCATGTAACTCAGAAGCGGAAAAAAATTCCATGCAATGAAAAATGGTGAAAAAAACTGCATTTGCGCCATTTTGCTTTGTGGGCTGATATTAAGTCCTTTCACTGAGCGCCCCAAAAATTACTGTCCTACTTATATTCTTTGGGTTGGTACGATTCGTGGATACCCAATTTATAAGGTTTTATAAATGTTTTCATAAAATTTAACAAAAATGAAAACCTCCTGTACAAAATGATGCTTTTTTGATTTTTGGCCACTTCTGGCAGATAATAAAACTTTTGTTATACTGGTGTCCCCGGACGTCGTGGGGTGATGTGTGAGACATTTTTTGAGAAATTGTGGATACATATTTTCAATGATATCATTTTTAGGCCGTATGACCTTTTGATCACTGTTTATAGATTTTTTTTAAAATTTTTTTAAAAATGGCAAAAACAGGTGCCATTTTCGACTGTGGTCGCGCTTTTCCGTTACGGGGTTTGAACGCATTGTAAAACCGTTATCAATCTTTTGATAGATCGGCGGGCTTTTTTCAGACGCTCGATACCTCTGTGTTTATGATTGTTTTACTGTTTAGTTATATTTATGTCAGTTCTAGGGAAAGGGGGGTGATTTGAAATTTTAGTTTTTTTTTATTATTATTATTTTTAACTTTTTTTTATTTTTATTTATACTGTTTTTCAGACTCCCTATGCTACTTTAACCCTAGGTTGTCTGATTGATCCTACCATATACTGCCATACTACAGTATGGCAGCATATGGGGATTTTCCTCATTCATTACAATGTGCTATCAGCACATTGTAATGAAGGGGTTAAAACGAAATAGCCTCGGGTCTTTGGAAGACCTGAGGCTACCATGGAGATGGATCGCTATCTCTTTGAGGCTGCCGGCAGCCTTGCCGGCAGCCCACGCTGTGAGAACACCCGCTAGCACCGATCGCGGGTGTTACCGGTAAGCCTTTGCTGCAATATGCAGCAAAGACTTACCAGCTATGGAGAGGGCTCAGCCCGTGAGCCCTCTCCATGCATCGGGACCTGACCGCTGCCGTGAATACACGGTACTATAATACTGCCTCCTATGTACAAGAATATAACTACTATAATACTGCCCTCTATGTACAGGAATATAACTACTATAATACTGCTCCCTATGTACAGGAATATAACTACTATAATACTGCCCCCTATATACAAGAATATAATTACTATAATACTGCCCCCTATGTACAGTAATATAACTACTATAATACTGCCTCCTATGTACAAGAATATAACTACTTTAATACTGCCCCCTATGTACAAGAATATAACTACTATAATACTACCCCCTATGTAGAAGAATATAACTACTATAATACTGCCCCCTATGTACAGGAATGTAACTACTATAATACTGCCCCCTATGTAGAAGAATATAACTACTATAATACTGCCCCCTATGTTCAAGAATATAACTATTATAATACTGCTCCTCTATGTACAAGAATATAACTACTAGAAAACATGAAAAAAATCGGTATTTATCATATACAGCTACAGAAAACACATGGGAGATCCATACCCATTGCAATCCCAGTGGACTCAGTGACGATCACAGGATTGTAAGGGCTTCCTTCATCTTCCCATTAGTTCTCACCATTTCATCTTGTCTGCCTTCCTCCAGGTACACGCGCATTTGTGCAAGTTGACCTCAACAGACGTTATGTTCTGCCCTTTCCCATGCCTTAAACTGTCCCTTCTCTGCTACCACCACATAAAACTTATGCCCATAAATTACTGTATTAGAGCCCCCTGATTATCTAGTACCACACAAAATCCCATAATGTAGATACTGTCAATAGTAAGGGCTATTTTATTTCTTATTTCATCTCCTCTTTAACCCCCTTAAATCCACACCAACCCCAACCCAGTATGAATACAGCCCCATCTATGACGCAGGCATAATAATAATAATAAATTCCCACCCAAAGGCCTGCCCCAAGGAACATAGAATTTATGCCCCAACACCTACCTGAGGACATAGAATTATAAACCCCCCACCAACCCGAAAATAAAAATTAATGGCCCCAGACCTACCCCCAAAAAATAGGAATTATTTGCCCCAGGCCACCCCAGTACATAGCTAATTGTGCCCAGGCCCCCCCAGAAATATAATTATACCCCCTGCCCGCCTCAGACCATATAATTAATGGCCCCCTGCCTGCCCAGCTGTTCAGATAAATTTTCCCCCCTGCCCAAATTATATGATTAATGCCCCTGCCTGCCCCTAGATTGTAGTAATAATGCCCCCAGCACGCCCTCAGAAATAGAAATTTAAATGTCCCCAATTCTATTAAATTTAAAAAAAAAAAAAATAATATTTACCTCTTTGGTGGCAGGTTTCTTCCTGTCTTCTGTCTTTAGTTCTTGGTTGTAAGAGGCGTGGGATAGTGACGTCCCACTTGCTCCGACGCCTCCTTACACCAAAGGCGCGGGAGCTACCGGAGGGGCAGGCGACCTGACCGCTGGTAGGTGTCAGCAGCGGTGCTGCTCTGCAGTCTGTTGTGGGCTAGTAATAGCATTCTACATCGTATCATGCAGGGAATATAGATTAATGAAAAAGTGACGGCGAGGCCGAGTGAGGACCGGGCCGGGGCCAGCTCTGGCCAGCCCAGGACCAACCGGGCCCAACAAGGAAATTCCAAGTGGCTACAATGGCCAGTCCGCCGCTGGGGTGATCAATCCTGATACACATGGGGGACCACTGGTCTGTACATTTTACTGCAACCCATATCTGCATAACCTTCTCTCTGTCCTGGCATCTGCGCTGACGATTTGCAGAATGTTTTGTAAAATAGAAAGGGCTGAACTGTAAATAGAGTCTTCAGTTTATCCTGCTGGGGATGAGCGGAGTCTGTTACAGGCGGCTCGTGCCTTACTTCTCAGATACGCACCTTGTGGTGAAATATGTCCTTCTACAGCGGCCATCTTGGGGGGGTATGTTGGCCCAATCAGAAGCTATAGAGGTAAAATGTTTTAATTCACCGCTATTTTTTCTTATTTAAATGTTGTTTGCCTTTAACAATATCCTTGGGCATATTATTTACCTGTCCTTTAGAGCCAGGCCCTCTGTATTCTTGTTTATTTATTTGGGTTTGACAGGAAGCTCTAGGAGACATTGTGTAGATAAGCATGTTCTGGAAAAACAAGGCCTATTCATCTTTTTTACCCAGACATGTGGCTGGGTTCTCCCCCCCCCCCCTTTTTCCTCCCCCCCTTTCCCCTCTTTTTTAATAAAAACATAAATCCAAGCCAATAGAATCTACGCGCTTCCCCTATCTTCCTTTCATAACAACACCACAAATTACTGTTCTGCTTTCTCTATGTGGATTAAACATACAGCTCGCGGACTGTTTGAAATATTTAACAGTCTGGATTTGAGTGCATCGAAGAACCTGACCTGTGTCTTTCATTTACTCTTTCACTGCTTGCCCGGCAGCTATCTCATCCTCCCTCAAAGGGAATTAGGACTCCACCTAACCAAAAAGTTCAAGAGGGCTTTTGGCGCACCTGCATAAAAAAAATCCCTATCACCACCTTCGGGCTGGAGTGTTTTGCTCACGTTTTTGCACCTGACTGAAAAAGTCGGCACAGTGATGAATTCATAGGGCACAACAGCAAACATTATGGATTGGTAGGAACTAAATAAGGGAGTTGGAGCGTAGTCGTAAAAAATTGCGCGCACCTAGGTCTGCAAAAAGGAGCCAAAAACAACAGCAAAATAAAAACAAGTGATTACATGTGGCCCTATTATTGGCTTTTTATTCTGTAAATCCCTTAGAATCTATGGGGCCAGATGTATCTACACTTGTGGCTCAACTAGTTTCCCTGCGTTTGACTTAGGCATGGAATTATCCAACAAGCTTTAAAACCATATATGATTGGAGTACACCAGTTTCTTCATCTTATTTATCACTTGTGAGTTTCTTGCTTGATTTTCTATCCTACCCTTTGCAACTCCGTGATTTGCAGAATATTTGTAAACACGAAGCTCCTGGCACATAAACAGTGGTGGAATGAGGCAACAAACCCTGGCTGAGCTCTGGCTGTTTGTTAATATACTAGGTAATTTCCTGCTCTGCAGGAAAAACGCTCAGTTGCCTTGTTTTTTAGGCGACGCCACCTTTAGGCTTCTTTCATTCATTGAGTAGCAACTCTATTAAATGGAGATATAATCCTTGAATACTCTTATGCTGAAAACAAGAAATCAGAAGACTCCCCTCTCTACACTAGATTTATTATAAATTTATGAAAATAATAATTTTCTGGTCAAACTTAAAAATATCTGAAGCTTCAATTAAAGAAATTTAAAATTTATGTTGTTTTTACTAGAGACTGTATTTGTATTTTTTTGGGAAAGCAGTTAGGCATGCTTACTTTTTAAAATTTCATGGGCCTTGCCTAAGAAAACTTGAGGATTTTGTGACTTTGGGCAGCTAGCTGCAGTCTGGCAAAGCTCTGGGAAGAAATGGCATAGCTTATAACATAAGAGGAATTGGCAACCGTTTGCAGAGACTCCAATTATATGAGATGGATCTCACCGATTTCCGTCAAGTCCAATATCTCATGAAAGAGCATGGCATACTGGTCAACATCTAAAACAAATATTTTGCTGAATATTTTGAGGAAAAAGCATTCATGGGGTAATAGATGTAAACTAAAGCTATTGTTTTCCCATATTTTCAAAAAAAGTATGCCATAAAAACCTTCTCTAATTATAGAATAGGCCATTCTAGAATAATATGTTTCCATATCATGAAGGCAATGTCTGATTTGTCACGTAGTTATTCTTTCTATTACATTCTATACATTCCATTAAATCTTCTATTAATTAAATTACAATTGAGAAGTGCAACATAAACAGGGACATTAATTGAACAAACATGTCTGAACTCGCTTAATTGTTTGCTGTATGGGATTCAGGTTTCAAGCTCTTGCTTGAAACCACACCAGAGTGCCTGAACTGGACAACTCCCTTCCGGATTTTCCTTAGGAAAGGCTGAGGTGAGTTTGAAGCTTGTTTTTTCCTGTATCTTTCAGCTTGAGTTAATGGGGGACTGCTGAAATAAAATCACTGATGTGGCAATGTTTGTCACACTCTTATACGGCCCAGGTTCCCATCACACGAGGGTTCTGGTTGCTTTCAGTCTCTCCTCTTGTCATATCTAGTGATTTGGCTTGCTATTCTGGTATCGGATCTCAGCAATCAAACCATTTCTAATTGCTATACAATTCTGGCCTCAATGGCAGTATTTGAATTTGAATTTGTTTTTGTTGACTTTGCTATTAACTGCGTTTGCCCCACCTATATTGTCTCTACTTGGTGTGGACACTGTTTACTTTACTCAGTATTGTGTTTGGTTACTGTTGTATTTCTGTGTCCCAATGTTCCTTTTTTCTTTTTGAAATGTTTCTAACTTCTTCCTTACCTGTCTGTTTCACATCCAGCAGGGATGATAGATGAAGTTACATTTTCTCGCTTTCAACCTTGCAGAGTCTCTTCAGGGTCTGTTAGCAGGTTCTGACACCAGATTTTAAACACCTAATCAGGAAGGTTTTTAATCTGCTGGCAGACGGGGCTATAGCCAGGGGTTGGTTTTTCGCGCCACTTTAACCCCCATCCTAGGGAGATGGGCGAACGATTCTAAACGGAGTGGAATTCCGTTAAGAATTTCAGTGAAAATTCCATTCGTCACGATCCGAAGTGCAAGTTTATGGTTATTCGTTGGAGAAATAAAGTTTTCTTTATTTTCCTTTAATACCAAAAATGGCACCAAGCACAACATGGGACAGGGGGAGAACTCTGGGAAGAAGAACATGAACACCCTCAATCCATATGTGGCCAGACTGTAACAATCAGCAACAACAGGGTTTATGTGATGTCACAGCCCAAATAAAAACAGACAAGCCATTCAAATTGGGGGCCATTTCACACCTGTTTTTCATGTTCTGTCCTTTACTGGTGCTTGTAAGTGCGTTTTCTGCTCCCCAATCCCAGGGTGGTCCCCATTTGAGTGATCATATCCCCCCCAAATAAGCAGTTCTTATTTGTTGGTGAAGTAAAATAGGAAGAAAAATTATGGGTAAATCCAGATATTTTCTGTAGTGGAATTCCTGCTCCAACACCAGGGGTGTTCCGTTTTGGGGTTGATCTTATATACCCCCAAAAATTGCAGTTCTTTTTGTGCTGAATGAATAGAAGAAATCTGTGTAACAAGTTTCACAATGTTTCTTGTAGTGATTTCTGCTCCAATCCCAGGGGGGCCGAATTTGAGGGAATCTGTATACCCCAAAATAGAAGTTCTTTTTGTGCTGCAGTGGAATAGAAAGAAAATCTGTGTAAAAATCCACATAGATTTCAGTAGTGATTATGCTCCAATTTCCGTGGTGGTCTGTTTGGAGGATCATGTATTACCCCAATAACAAATTCTTTTGAAATAGAAGAAATCTGCCTGTAAAATGCCCCACCAGAAATTTATGTAGTGTTGTTGCTCCACATCCCAGGGGTCCTTTTTGGGGGGATCTCTATTACCCAAAATTGCAGTTCTATTTTGTTGCTGAAAGAAGAATAGCCGATGAAAATATGTATAAAATAACTCACCCATAGTTTCTGTGGTATTTCTTCTCCAATCCAGGGCTTGGTCATTTTGGGGGGTCTGTATTACCCTAAATAGCAGTCTTTTTTGAATAGGGAGAAAATCTGTATAAAAATCCACATCGTTTCTGGAGTATTTCTGCTCCAATCCAAGGGTGCGCCGTTGTTTTCTTGGGGGGATTGTATAACCCAAAATAGCAGGTTTTTCGTGATGGCTGTGAATAGAAAAAAAATCAGTGTAAAAATCAACATAAGTTTATAAAGTGAGTTATGGCTCCAATACCAGGCGGTCCACTTTTGGGGGGATCTGTATACACCCAAATTGCAGTTTCTTCTTGATGCTGAAGTGAATAGGAAGAAATATCTGTAAAATTCACAGAGGTTTCTGGGAAATGATTTTGCTCCCACTCCCAGGTGGTCCAGTTTTGGGGATCTTGTATACCTTAAATTGCAGTTCTGTTTTGTTGCTGGAAGGAATAGAAAGATCTGTTTAAAAATCACAAATAGTTCTCCTTTTGGGCGCGTTTATGCTCCAATCCCCAGGCTGTTCGTTTTGGGGGATCTGTATTATACCCAAAATAGCAGTTTCTTTTTTGTTGATGAAGGTGATAGGAAGAAATTCTTGTGTAAAATCCGGCATTATTTTTTTCTCGTGATTTTGACTCCATCTTAGGGTGTCATTTTGGGGGATATGTATACCCAAATTGCAGTTCTGTTATGTTGTTAAAGTTACTAGCCTCGAAACCTGTGTAAAAATCCAACATTAGTTTTCTGGAGTGATTTTCGCTCCAATTTAAGGGTGGTCCATTTTGTTGTATTTGTATTATCGCAAATTTCAAATATTTTTTCTTGGATAAAGTTGAGAGCAAGGAAATTACATGTCAAATACACCTTAATTGAATTAACACTATATCAAACAAGAAATATGGGCAGGTGGGAAAGGCAGAGGGTCGCGCCAAGCCCACTATGTACAGGAATATAACTACTATAATACTGCCCCCTATGTACAAGAATATAACTACTATAATACTGCCCCCTATGTACAAGAATATAACTACTATAATACTGCCTCTATGTATATGTTCAGTGTTGTCAAGCATTCCCTGGTTATGCTGTGGGTGCTTTGTTATATAACATGCCAGTGATTCTATCAGGTGTCTTGCTGGACTCCCACTAGAGACTAAGTCACCTGAGACTCTGGAGTAATCTAGGGATTCCCTTCTGACACAATGGGAAACATGTATCATACGCCGCCTCTAAATAAAACTGGCGTAGAATCAGTGGTAAATCTCCCCCAATCTATTTGTTGCACATGTGCTGGCCCTGTTTTTCTGTAGAGAAAACCCTGATGCTCCTCAGATTTAGACTGTAGGGGAGGGGATACAGGACGGCCATTGTCCTCGCCTCAGTCAGCTTTATAAGGAGATACAGTAAATACAATCTCATATTAGGAAATAGCTCAGGACCTTGATCAGAAACAGATTACATGAAGTACAGCCAAAAATTAAGTTTTTTCTATCCTGATGCTTATGGAGCTGTAGGTTCAGAGCTCAATGGGTGTTCTCATGTCATGGAGCTTTAGATTCAGAGCTCAGTGGGTGTTCCCATGTCATGGAGCTGTAGGTTCAGAGCTCAGTGGGTGTTCCCATGTCATGGAGCTGTAGGTTCAGAGCTCAGTGGGTGTTCCCATGTAATGGAGCTGTAGTTTCAGAGCTCAGTGGGTGTTCCCATGTCATGGAGCTGTAGGTTCAGAAGGTGTATACTATAACACTTTCCCTATGTAACTAACCCTATAACTACTATAATACTGCCCCCTGTGTACAAGAATATAACTACTATAATACTGCCCCCTATGTACAAGAATATAACTACTATAATACTGCCCCCTATGTACAAGAATATAACTACTATAATACTGCTCCTTGTACAATAATACGGGCCCCCTCTCCTAGTTACGCCACTGCCCCTATGTACAAGTATATAACTACTATAATACTGCCCCTATGTACATAGCATGTGGGCTAGGTATGTTTTTAACTTTGTTGAAATAAACCTTTTTGGAATACTTTTTTAAGAAGTCGTTTTACCCTTGGACATTCTTGTATGGCTGCCGGATTCCCGACCCTTTTTTCCTTCGTTTTCCTTTCATAACTACTATAATACTGCCCCCTATGTACAGGAATATAACTACTATAATACTACCCCTATGTACAGGAATATAACTACTATAATACTACCCCTATGTACAAGAATATAACTACTATAATACTGTCCCCTATGTGCAGGAATATAACTACTATAATACTGCCCCTATGTACAGGAATATAACTACTATAATACTGCCCCCTATGTACAAGAATATAAGCAGAAAAGCAGTTGAATGTGACATAGTTAAATTCTTTTCTCACCTCAGTAAAACAATAAGTGCAAGTACAGCCTGTCTTGTTTAAGGTTTCCATTACAGACTAACATGTTATTATTTATAGCTCTAAACTATTAATTGCAAAAAATGACCACATTGTCCCTATCCTTATCACATGGAAAGTACTATCTGGAACAGCATATTTATGCTCATGAAATAAAACCAGCCACGTACAGCCAATGTAATGTGGCCCAATTTATTGTGGAAGCCTGAGATTTTAACCCCTTCCCGCTCCGTGGTGGATATATCCGCCGCTGAGCGCTGTGACTTAGTGCTCAGCGGCAGATATATCTGCCGCGAAGATGATGCCGGCACAGCTCTGGATTGGAGCCGAAAAGGCATCGGGATACACGGGGTGCCGGCTGTAGTAGGCTCCGATCGCGGGTGTTTAAGCCGTTAAATGCTGTGGTCTGCACGACCTCGGCATTTAACCTGCCTTCCAGGGGTCTTCCGGGGGGCGCCGATCATTGCTATGGCAGCCCTGGGCTGTGTCAGCCTATGCATCAGTATTGCAGAGTATTATCATTAACAAGCAACGATTGCTTGTTCATGTCCCATGGTGAAAACAGTAAAAAGACTAAAAATGTTATTCAATAAAAAATAAAGCAATAAATCAATAAAAATGGCCATAATCCCCATAACATATAAAGAGACATATAACACAAAAAAGGCTAAAACATAACACAAACCCCACATATATAGTATCGCCGCGTCTGTAACAACACGTAGAATAAAAGTAAATCATTATTGAACCCGCACGATGAATGCCGCTAAAAAAAAAACTTTTAAAAACCTGCCAAAAATTGATTTTTACCTATTGAATCCCACAAAAAATGCAATAAAAAGTGATCAAAAAACATACGTACTCCAGAATGATACTGGTGTAAAGTACAACATGTCAAAAAAAAAAGCCATCAACCAGCTACATAGCCAAAAAAGTAAAAATGTTATGCCACTTGGAAGACAGCAAAAATGATAGGTGGGGAAAAATCCATCATTTTTGCATCGCCGTCTTCCAAGTGGCATAACATTTTTACTTGTTTGGCTATGGAGCTGGCTGATGGTTTGTTTAGTGTTTCATTTGGCAAATTTAGTAAAACGTAAGAAAAAATATTCAAGTCTGGTATCCCCATAATCGTATCGACCCATAGAATAAAGATAAAATGATTATTAGGCTATAAGGTGAACACCAAAAAAAAAGTTCAGTACAGAATTGATGCTTTTCTACTCCTGACTTAAAAAAAAAAGTTCATAAATTTTCAAAAATAGGGTTAAATGAACATATAACCGACAAAATTTGACCATTCTAAATTTCACCTCCATTTTGATGTCATTTCTATGGAGATCACAAGGTGTTAATAATCTTCCTAAAAGCTGTTTATGATAAATTGAGAGGTGAAGATTTGAGAACGGGTTGATTATATAGGGGGTTTGTGATGTTAGATATGTAAAATTTCATTCAAAAAATACGGAAAACTGATATTTGATTTGTAAGCCGAGCAACATCAAAATAAATTATCCAGAAATTGAACAAAATAGGAAAAATGTAAATTAGACATATGGGAAATGTTATTCAGCAACCTTTTTAGGTGGTAAATCTATCTGTCTGAAAACGCAATGATTTTGAATTTCGAAAATGGCAAATTTTTCAAAAAAATTCATCTTTTTTTTCCTTTGTAAATAAAAGCAAAACTAATCGACCAAATTTACCACTTAAATGAAGTACAACATGTGGGGAAAAAACAATTTCAGAATCGTTTTGATAAGTAACAGTGTTTAAAAGTTATAACCATATAAAGCAGTGGTTTTCAACCTTTCTAATGCTGTGACCCCGCAATACAGTTCCTCATGTTGCGGTGACCCCAAACCATGTACAAGAATATAACAACTATAAAAATGCACCATATGTACAAGAATATAACAACTATAATACTACCCCCTATGTACAAGAATATAACTACTATAATACTGCCCCTATGTACAAGAATATAACTACTATAATACTGCCCCCTATGTACAAGAATATAACTACTATAATAATGTCCCATATGTACAAGAATATAACTACTTTAATACTGCCCCCTATGTACAAGAATATAACTACTATAATACTACCTCCTATGTACAGGGATATAACTACTATAATACTGCCCCTTATATACAAGAATATAACTACTATAATACTGCCCCCTATGTACAAGTATATAACTACTATAATACTGCTGCTATGTACAAGAATATAACTACTAAAATACTGCCCCCTATGTACAAGAATATAACTACTATAATAATGCTCCTATGTACAAGAATATAACTACTATACTACTGCCCCCTATGTACAAGAATCTAACTACTATAATACTCCCTATGTACAGGCATAACACTACTATAATACTACCCCCTATGTACAAGAATACAACTACTATAATACTGCCCCCTATGTACAAACATATAACTACTATAATACTGCCCCCTATGTACAAGAATACAACTACCATAATACTGCCCCCTATGTACAAACATATAACTACTATAATACTGCCGCCTATGTACAGGAATATAACTACTATAATACTGCCCCCTATGTACAAACATATAACTACTATAATACTGCCTCCTATGTACAGGAATATAACTACTATAATACTGCCCCCTATGTACAAGCATATAACTACTATAATACTGCCTCCTATGTACAGGAATATAACTACTATAATACTGCCCCCTATGTACAAGCATATAACTACTATAATACTGCCCCCATATACAGGAATATAACTACTATAATACTGCCCCCTATGTACAAGAATATAACTACTATAATACTGCCCCCTATGTACAGGAATATAACTACAATAATACTGTCCCCTATGTACAGGAATATAACTACTATAATACTACCCCCTATGTACAAGAATATAACTACTATAATACTGTCCCCTATGTACAAGAATATAACTACTATAATACTGCCCCCTAACTATAATACTGCCCCCTATATACAAGAATATAACTACTATAATACTGCCCCCTATGTACAAGAATATAACTAATATAATACTACCCCCTATGTACAAGAATATAACTACTATAATACTGCCCCCTGTGTACAAGAATATAACTACTATAATACTGCCCCCTATCTCCTTGGGCCCAACAAAAAATGGCCCCCCTTTTTGGGGGCATACCATTGCTAATACTTCCCAATCTACCACATATAGCGACACCTTCTCTATACATTATAACAATACATTGTCTGGTAACAAATACAGTACAAAAGAAAAACAGCCACACAATTAGATTTTGGACATGTTGAGATTAAGACGGGAGCAGATAACAGATGGAAGTCTCTATTATTACAGAGATATTTTGCTGAGCCGCGGACCACCTGAGCTTCTCGACATCACCCCCCCTCCTCTATCCAATTATACGGAGAATAAACCAAAAGAATGGCGGCCATTTATTCTATTAGCTCTGGGTATAAAGCACTCTCCGCTCTCAGGCACTTTCCTTGGAGAGAATCCGAGAGATATCAAGCAAGAAAAATCATCAAATAAACAAACAATGCCAAAAAATGTACCAATGTGGCGCACAAAGTACGGGGAGACGTGATAATTGTTACTTATCACATGTCAGGCCATAAAGAATCATCTGTAAGTACAGCACAAAAGGGAGCGATCATTTACTGCTGCTGCAAATTATAAACTGTATGACAGCAGCTGTAAAACAAGCTTCAAAGAGCTGATCCACTTACAGCTGAAACCAGCATGACCACAAGCAAACCATATTATGACTGAACACAAGAGAGGGGTATGTATATACGGTATTCTACTAACCGTGTCATACCATAAGTCCACAATGAATGAAACACGACAGAAAGGAACAAACATTTATTTATAATACTGCACTATGTTTAAAAGAATATAACTATTATAATACTGTCCCTATATACAAGGGAAATATAACTACTATAATACGCCCCCTATGTACAATAATAGTAACGCTATAATACTGCCCCTATGTACAGAAAAATAACTATATAATATGCCCCTATGTACAAGAAATATACCTACTATAATAACTGCCCCCTATGTACAAGAACATAACTACTTTAATACCCGCTCCCTATGTCAGGAATCTAACTACATATAATACTGCCCCCTAATGACAAAATCTAACTACTAATACTGCCCTATGTACAATAAATATAACTACTAGAACACTGCCCCATATGTACAAGAATTAACTACTATAAATAATGGCCCCCTATGTCAGCCAAATATAATTAATAAATACTAGCCCTATACAGTAACTACTATGAAGAATGCCTCAGAGTAGCTAACCGATGCAAAATATTAATACTTATGCCCCCTAGTGTACAAGAACATATAACTACTATAAATGCCCTCCTATGTACAAGAATAAGATAACTACTATAATTACTGCCCCCCTTGTACATGCAATATAACTACTATGAATACTGCCCCCTATGTACAATAAATACACTACTAAAACTGCACCCAGATGTACAAGAATAAATACATAATACTGCCCCTATGTACAGGAATTATAACTACTATAATAATTGCGCCCTAGAGGACAAGAATATAAACTACTATTATAATCACGCCCCACTATGTCCCCCAAAAAGAATAATAACATACTATAATATGACCCCTAGTACAAGAATTGGATAACTACCTATTATAGATGCCCAGATGTACAGGCAGCAATGAACTACTATAAGTACTGCCCCCTAGTGTACAAGAATATAACTACGATAATACTGCCTCTATGGTACAAGATTCAACTTTATCAACTACTGCCCATGTATCAAGATATATCGTATACGCCCATGATAACGCGATGAAACGAAGGCACAATATGCCCTTTACAAGAAAAGCACACTGCGTCTGTCTAAGAAGAGACTACTATATACATCAAGTAGCTGGGTGCGGTCTTAGGTCAGAGATGAGAGAGACTACATCATAGGCGTCGGGACCTAGGGTGACAGAAATTAAACCTACTAGAATCACTGGACAGCATGTACAGATGAATTAGTGAAAGTACTGATACACTAATATTGCCTATGCGCCTTGTACAAGAATATAACTACCCTCATAACACTGCTTCCTGTTTTTAACCGTCATCAAGATATAGAACTAGCTATAAACTGCCCCTATGTACAAGAATATAACTACTTAT
Organism: Engystomops pustulosus; assembly: GCA_019512145.1. Taxonomy (NCBI): domain Eukaryota; kingdom Metazoa; phylum Chordata; class Amphibia; order Anura; family Leptodactylidae; genus Engystomops; species Engystomops pustulosus. The sequence continues at coordinate 81,413,557 of CM033646.1, read as the reverse complement.
ATACTGCCCCTAGTGTACAAGAATATAAATACTATAAACTGCTCCCTATGTACAAGAAAAACTAATAACATGTAGACAATATTAACTCTATAATATGCCCGCTAGTTACAGAATATAAACTACTATAATACTCCCACTGATTAAGAAATACAATAAATCGCCCATGTAAATACTACTATAATATGTCTCATTGTACAAGAATAACTACTGTAACATACCGTCCCTATGTACAGAAATAGTAAACTTATATAATCATGCCCCCTATGTAGGGATTCCAAAGATACTATAAAGAATACTATAATACTGCCCCACGATACTACTAGTACACGAACTTTATTCAAGAATATAACTACTCTATATACTGCCCTATGTCACAATGAAGTCTATAACTACTCCGGTTAGATTAAACTCTAAGTAGCTGCCCCCTAGTGAAAGAATATAACTACTATAATATGCCTCTATGTACAAAGTAATATAACTATGATAATATGCCCCCATGTAAAAAATTATTAACTACTATAAACTGCCCCACATGTAAGAATATAATACTATAATAATGCGCCCTATGACAATATACAAAAGACATTACATAGACTTACTATCTATAATACTGCCCCCTATGCTACAGGAATATAACTACTATAATAGCTGTTTCCCCCTATGTACAGGAATATAATACATAATACTGTCTCCCTGCGGTACAAGAATATAACTACATAATACTGCTCCACTTGTACAAGAGTAATGTTACGCTATATATGAAGCCTACCTGATGAACAAGAAATAACTACATAATACTGGTCCCCTATGTACAAGAATATAACTATATCATACGGTCCCCTAGGTACAAGAATATAACTTACTATAATACGTCCCCATATGTACCAAAAGATAACTACTAGTAATACTGCCCCTATGTACAACAGATATAACTTACTAATACTGCCCCCTATGTTACAAGAATATAATACTATAACTGCCTAGTACCATACTATATAAATTGCACTAGTAAACGTTAAATATATATGCACCTGTGTCACAGAAATAACACTATATACTCCCCCCTATGTGGACAGGAATATAACACTATAATTAATCACACCTCCCAAGCCAAAAGAATATATAACTACATATAAATACATGACCCCTATGCAGTGGCCATAACAAACAGCCGTAGCGGTTGCTACAGGGCCCGGGCGGTGCAGGGGCCCGGATGAACAAGCAGAGACAAAATTTATAAATGGGACCGTCCTTGTACAATAATACGGGCCCCCTATCCTAGTTACGCCACTGCCCTTATGTACAAGTATATAACTACTATAATACTGCCCCTATGTACAAGATAGTAGCATGAATATGCTCGCATGTGCAAGAATATAACTATATCATACTTACCCTATGACAAGATATATAACTACTATAATACTACCCCCTATGTACAAGATAACTACTATAATCCTACCCCTATGTACAAGAATATAACTACTATAATCTGTCCCCTATGTACAAGAATTATAACTACTATAATATTTGTCCCCTATGTACAAGAATATATCTACATAATGCTGCCCCTAGGTACAAGACTATAACTACTATAATACTGCCCCACGTGTTGTACAAGAATATAAACTATAAATACTGCCCCCATATGTACAAAAAGTATAACTACTATAATACTGCCCCTATGCAGTGGCATAACAACAGCCGTAGCGGTTGCTACAGGGCCCGGATGAACAGCAGAGACAAAATTTATAAATGGGACCGTCCTTGTACAATAATACGGCCCCTCTCCTAGTTACGCCAACGCCCCTATGTACAAGTATATAACTACTATAATACTGCCCCTATGTACAAGAAGTACTGCTATAATACTGTCTCTATGTGCAAGAATATAACTACTATAATAATACCCCCTATGTACAAGATTAACTACTATAATATGCTGTCAAGATATACACTATTACTACATGTACAAGATTAAACTACTATAATACGTCCCCTATGTACAAGAAAAATACTATAATACTGCCCCTATGTACAGGAATATAACTACTATAATATGCCCCCCTATGTACAAGAATATACTACCTATATCTGTACAAGAATACTGAGTACATATACTCTAGCCCCTAGTACAAGAATATAACTACTATAATACTGTCCCCTATGTACAAGAATATAATCTATAATACTTCCCACTGTACAAGAATATAAAAACTATAATACGCCCCTAGTACAAAAGTATAACTACTATAAATGCCCCCATGTAGTACAAGCAGGATAGAATACGTATATAACTACATAAAGCTGCTCCCGTTGCATGACACAAGACTATAACTACTATAATACTATGCCCCCGTAGCTGGTATAGCAAGTAATATAACATACATTTATACTGGGTCCCCTGTAGATACAAGGGGAAGATAAACTCGATACGTTACCTGAGATATAAGATATAGGATGGACTATAAACACATTCAAACCTACCGCAACAAAGTAAGCGACAAGAATATATAAACTACTATAATACTGCCCCTATGCCAGGGATAACAACAGCCGTAGCGGTTTGTACGGCACAGGGCGGGCAGGGGCAGGCTAATGACAAGACGTCAGTGAACAACTTAATTACTGTGAAATCGGGACCGTCACGTGTACAATAATACGGGCCCCTCTCCTAGTTACGCCACTGCCCCTAGTACAAGTAATAACTACTATAATATGTGCCCTATGTGACAAGAATAGACGCTATAATACGCTTCTAGTGCAAGAATATAAACTACTATCTAATACTACCCCCTATGTACAAGAATATAAATACTATAATTACTTCAACCCCTAAGTAGTACGGAATGAATTAACTACTATAATCTACCCCCTATGTAAAGAATAACTACATAATACTGTCCCTAGTACAAGAATATAACTACTATAATACTGTCCCCTATGTACAAGAATAGATAGACTGAAAAAGCTATAATGCTGCCCCTATGATACAGGGACTATATATACTATAAATACTGCCCCCATGTACAAAAATATAACTACTATAATACTGCCCCCTATGTACAAAAATATAACTACTATAATACTGCCCACTATGTAAAAGAATATAACTAATAATACTGCCCCCTAGTACAAGAATAGTATGCTTATAACTGCACCCTAGTACAAGAATAAACTCTAAATACTGTCCCCTATGTACAAGAATAACTACTATAATACTGCCCCCTATGTACAAAAATATAACTACTATAATACTGTCCCCTATGTACAAGAATATAACTACTATAATACTGTCCCCTATGTACAAGAATATATCTACTATAATGCTGCCCCTATGTACAAGACTATAACTACTATAATACTGCCCCCTGTGTACAAGAATATAACTACTATAATTATATCACTCCTCCCAAGTACAAGAATATATAACTACTATAATACTGCCCCTATGCAGTGGCATAACAACAGCCGTAGCGGTTGCTACAGGGCCCGGATGAACAGCAGAGACAAAATTTATAAATGGGACCGTCCTTGTACAATAATACGGGCCCCCTCTCCTAGTTACGCCACTGCCTACTGACAAGGTAGTATAATATGAAAACTACTCATACGTGGACTACAAGAATAGTACTGCTATAATACTGCTCTCTATGTGCAAGAATATAACTACTATAATACTACCCCCTATGTACAAGAATTTAACTACTATAATACTGTCCCCTATGTACAAGAATATAACTACTAAATTACTACCCCCTATGACAAGAATATAACTACTAAATACTGTCCCCTATGTACAGAGATATAACTACTATAATACTGACCCCATATGTACAGAATATAACTACTATAATACTGGACCCCTAGTACAAGAATATAACTACTATATACTGCCCTAGACAGATTACTAGTAATACTGCCCCATGTACAATAATATAACTACTATAATACGCCCACTATGTAAAGAATATAACTACTATAATGCTCTAGTACAATTACTATTCACAGAGCCCTAGTAGATAAGGCTGATAATACTATGCTACCTATGTATAATCGATAATAACAAATCATGACTGTATGTGACCCTATGTACAAGAATATAACTATACCTATAATATAGCCCCGGTGTACAAGAAATATAACTACTTATATGCTGCCCCTAGTACAGAAGACTATAACTATATAATACTGCCCCCTGTGTACAAGAATATAACTACTATAATTATATCACTCCTCCCAAGTACATGTATATATAACTACTATAATACTGCCCTATGCAGTGGCATAACAACAGCCGTAGCGGTTGCTACAGGGCCCGGGCGGCGCAGGGGCCCGGATGAACAGCAGAGACAAAATTTATAAATGGGACCGTCCTTGTACAATAATACGGGCCCCCTCTCCTAGTTACACCACTGCCCCTATGTACAAGTATATAACTATAATACTGGAACACGTGTAGTAGTTGTAGTAAAATAAGTAAATTGTAAAGTCCCTTATTTTTAAGTCACCGGGGTCCTCAGGACACTTCACCGTTTCAGGTCACATGACCCAAAGCGTTTTTGGTCCTGCTGTAAGTGCCAATGGATGGGCAGCAGAAGCTATGTCAGAACTGGGCGCAGGGTAATTGCAGGTAATTTTTGGTTTCCCTATGGCCCCTAAATGGTTTTCTAGGAATTCTGGAAATCCTTTTAAGATGAGACACAAAGAACTTCATCATCTTATTCATCTTAACCAAATTCTTGAACTTTGTAACAAACTGAATCAGTGCTGTCACCAGGCGGAACATGAAGACTGACACACTGTGACCTCATCGCGTACAGATGATGAAAGACCGCGAGCACGTGCTTAGTCTCCCTATATTTAACATCTCAGAACGTTATCCTGTGTAATTAGACTTAATTAATGGCCAATTAAATGACAAATATTTTCCCATATAATTAACGGGTCAATCAAGGCGTATGCATCACCTTCTATGGCAAGAAGTTCCACGTGTCTTATAAAGGGTTTTGGTTCCTTTTAAATATCCTACCTGCAGGGAGCATGTTATAGAGCAGAAGGCCAGAGCAGATCGTACACTATGGGGTACACCCACAGAATTTTTTTTTTTTAATTAGAATTTTAAATTCAAATTGTACATTTTTTAAAATTAAAAATTTATTTAAATGCAGCTTTTAGGCAGTGGCTGAGGTGAGGGGTCATACGGGGTCCTGCATAATATTCCTTCTGCTCCCAAGGCTCTGCTTTAGAGCAGAGTGGGGGAATGCAGTGTCCGTCCCACCTGTTGAGGAGAGAATGAAGAACATTTTTGGCCACATAGTAGGAGGAAAGAATAATGGATGAAGCAGATCCCAGCATGGCGCTAAAAAGACGTGGGAAGCTCGTCTACACAAACAGCATGGGCAACCGGTGGGCCACCAAATCCTAACTGCACCCCACACTTTACATCTGGTCTATGGAGAGGATGTGCCAGCGGCAGAAGGATTACAGCTAAACAATAACAACTCTGCGGGAGAGAGAGAAAAATAGTTTGTTTTATTATATTAGAAAATACACTTCACACATGTTGAATAACAAAGCAAAAGGAGCCACACTCTTCATTTTTATACACCATCTCCTTTTTCATATTTTTTCGGTCCCTAACAAAGAATGTCTGTTTTTCAATACACCACGCAGAATAGTGAGTGCAGTCTGGGGTATAATACAGGATGTAACTCAGGATCAGTACAGGATTGAGTAAGTCATGTATGGCACAGTGAATGCACCAGTAGCAGAATAGTGAGTGCAGCTCTGGGGTATAATACAGGATGTAACTCAGGATCAGTACAGGATAAGTAATGTCATGTTTGCACAGTGACTGCACCAGCAGCAGAATAGTGAGTGCAGCTCTGGAGTATAATACGGTGTAAATCAGGATCAGTACAGGATAAGAAAGTCATGTATGTGCACAGTGACTGCACCAGCAGCAGAATAGTGAGTGCAGCTCTGGAGTATAATACAGGATGTAGCTCAGGATCAGTACAGGATAAGAAATGTCATGTATGTGCACAGTGACTGCACCAGCAGCAGAATAGTGAGTGCAGCTCTGGAGTATAATACAGGATGTAAATCAGGATCAGTACAGGATAAGTAATGTCATGTATGTGCACAGTGCTTGGGCTTGCAACAAAATTGCAACAAAAATGTGAAAGTTAAATCCCACGCTCAGTCCGCGTGCTAAAATCCCAGCACAGACACTTATTAAATACCCATCCAATCCCCCAAAAAGGTGCACAGTCTGATGAAAGTGAGCAGCGCGACCCTTAGTAAATGAGCCCAAGTGACTGCACCAGAAGATGAATAGTGAGCGCAGCTCTGGATTACAATGAAGGATGTAACTCAGGATACGGTTTCCTAAGAGAAAATATTGGGTATAACAGAATCCTGCCTGAAAAGTGACCTGGGAGAAGGTAGAAGATGGTTCATTAGACTGTAAGAAGAAGTCAGCGGCTGGGGTGGCAGTATTATTATTTATGAAGGAGCCTCTGGGGACCAACATACAGAATTGTACTGAGAATATAAAGTATTCATCCATAATTCATATAGCACCACAATATTCCTTGGCGATGTACAGAGAGTGCACACAGAGGTCCTCATCCTATGGAGCTGAGAGTCTAAATATTCATGTCCTGTACATCTTTTCCCAGGAGCCCAAAATTCAAGTTCCTAGGAGAAACACGGAATGCATTGCTGCCAGCAAACCTAATCCCAGGAGCTCAAAATTTAAATTTCCCTACCGCACACAATGTATTACTATCATTTATTACTGACCCCAGGAGCTTACAATCTAATCTCCCTATCACACACAAAACATCATTCCCATCCTCCCTGACACCAAGAGCTCACAGTATAATTTCCTTATCACATATCACACATTGGGGCCACGTATCAAACTTTTGGTTTGCCTCTTTCTTTAATTTTTGAGACTTTTCATGGTGCTTGTGTATGTTCATTTGCGACCTTTTTTGCGCCTCTCCCACTGGGGAGAGGAGGAGGGGGTGAGCGTCACTCACCCCCGTCCCTCTCCATAGAGCAACATGGGGCACGGAGCTGTATTCTGGGGAAAGATAGGACGAAGATGTCCCATCTTTCTCCCGTCTACGCACTTGTGCGGCACCCTACCGCTTCCGTATGGCACCGTGTGTCCATTGCCGTCTATGGAGACCATATATACGTGTGCCGTATATATACAAGTCCCCCATACGGCTCTGTGAATGCAGTCTTAGTCTACAAATTGTGCTGTGTGCCTCATGCATCTTTATTTTCCAGATGTTCCGTGCTACATTTCTATTATGTATAATTTTTTTTTCTTCCATTTTTGCCGACTTTTCAGGCATAAATCTGCATGTGATCCAGGGCACGTTCAGAGGAGGATTGTGTGCACCAGTGAATTACAGCTGCAGCTACTTGCCACACAGGGGCATCATACTGCATGGGGCAGGATATGGCATGTGTGTTTATTTTATGTGGACCCCGTTTTAACATGTAAATTATAATTAGTTTACACACTTGGGCTGCTCCATTTTTTTAACTTTACAAATGTTTGCATTTACAGTTTATTGAAACTTACAGGGTTACTTCTAAAGTTTGCTGCTTTCAATCATTTGTTTTGTGGCCCAGTTATGCATGTTTATGTAAGTTGTAATTTCCGGGTTTAATCAATTTCATATGTTGCCATCTCCCTAGGCTACAGAGCTTAAAAATGCAGTCCAGCGCCTCAAGTGCAAGTCCAAAACTGACACTAGTGTCCACTCCTGTACACAACCCCCTCACTCGGCGTGTGTCCATGTGAATTTGTGATATTTGCAACATAAAGTGTAAAATGTATTATTTTTTTTTAAAAAGTCGCACCTGCACCTTACCAAGGGTCGCAGATCGCACTTTCGTCTGACTGTGCTCTGTTTTCGGGATTTGCACGGCTTTGACAGGTATTAACAGGTATCTGCGCTGGGCTTGTGTCGCTGGGATTGGATTTTGGCACAGCTGCGCGGCTTTCATGCAACACAAATTAGGGGGTGCGCCCTCAGACGATCCGACTAATTTGGACTGAGCGCATGGTTTAACTTTCAAATTGTGCCGCAAAATTAAGCACTTACTTGCACCAGGAAGAAGATGGTGAACTCTGTCAGAACTGAGCGGGGAAGCGACACATCGGGCGCACGATCTTTGTGAATCACGGCAGAGTGCATTATCGTCAAACAATGCACTTTTGGTGAACTCAGCGGACCGGGTAAGTAAATGTTCCCCATTGTATCACTTCCATCATCTCTCACCCCATTACACACAATGGGGCTCATTTACTAAGGGTCCATGGGCCGCATTTTTGTCGGGTTTCCTGATGATTTCCGATTTGTGCCGCATTTAGAAGGGTTTTTTGGCGCACGCAATCGGATTTTGGCGCCGACTTTCAGGCGACACAAATCGGGGGGCAGGCCGTCGGACAACCCGACAGATTCGGACTATGCGCAGGATTTAAAATTCAAATTGTGTCACAAGACATGCACTTACAAGCACTGGGAAGAAGAAGGTGATCTCTGGCGGACTTCAGCGGGGAAGCGACAGATGCAGGAAATCGGGTGCACGAGCTACGTGAATCACGCCGGACTTCATCTTCGTCGGACCGTCCGGATCAGGGATCGCAACAGGACCCAAATTGGCCCCAATGTATCATGTATTATTCCCATTATCCCCGGCCCCAGGAGCCCACAATCTCATCTCCCCATCACACACAATAAATAACTCCAATCATCACTGACCCCAGGAGCTCACAATCCAATCTCTTAATCACACACATGTTGTATTACTACTATCAGCGCTCACCCCAGGAGCTCACAATCTAATCTTACAAACAACTTTCCATATGTCATCTTTCTTGTATGTGCGACACTAGCGCTCTCTGTAACAGTGGAATTTGCAGTTTGGTCCCCCACGGACCCTCAGTAAATGGATGACAGATCCTGCAGTCCTACCCAGCGAGGATGAAGGGCTCCGCAATGAAGGCTCCTAATCAGCTGCAGATTTCTCGCTTGCTGTCAGAGCTCATTGAAAACATCACTTCCAGCGTGTAGTGACATCGGGATCGTCGCCTTAGTGACCTGCATCTAAATGACAGAGAGAACTCCACTCATTATAATAAAGAACTCCGTCAAAGAAGTGCATCATGGGAGAATTATAATCAGCACTCCTGAGATCCAAAGCTGAATCTGTAATGGGGTCCCATCACCATGTGCTATCATTTTCTGTAGCTGAGGGACCCAAAAGTCTGGATAGGATAGTACATTTTCCAAATGTTGCAAATCCAAAAATCTAAAAATATATGAATGCTTCAGTGCCTGGTCTCATCCAGTCATCACGGGTGTCTTGGAGAGGATCATGTCACAGAGGATCCAAAATGTTTTTCAAAATTTATACAAAGGAACAAAAAGAACCTGGCAGCCAATGATGATGTGAATTTGGGGTAGAGTTGGCTTGAACTTATTTGACATGAATTTTCTCTCGAATTGACTTGAGGAAGAGCGTTCATGGTTGAGTTTTGGGTCCTTGACACCTTTATGTCTACATCTTGTCTTCTGAGCCTCAGCTTTAAGTGAGGACCATAATGCAGTCACCTCCAGCTGGAATGATGAAGTGATATGAATTTTGTCATCCTCTATAATACAAATCAAGAGAGATTCTATCTACATTCATTGTAGTAACCTTATGTCCCACAGTCTGTGACCACCAGAAAGTGGCTGATCCACCTGGAGATCTTCCATGGGAACTTCATGGTCATATCTGAATATTAGACAAAGTTTTTGATGGTTTACCCCATTGACAGTAATAAAAACTGAAGATCACAAGATCTTCACCAATCGTCACCCCAGTGCAGGGTCCTGTCCACCATCTCTCCTGATGCTAGAAGACTTTATAATGAGAGATTACAAATTGAAACATAAAAACTTTCCACTTTCTGGTCAAAGTCACTGCAACATTGTTGCGATCCATCCCTACCCCATGACACCATCAATCCTATTAAGACAGATTGGCCTTCACTGCTATCTCATTATGTGATTTTGGGTTGCATACAAAAACACAGTGTACATTACGTAGATACTAGTCATTGACTACCTTGTGTTACGTTCCAGGAGAGCACACGGTGTTCCATAATAGGACAACCCCAACATACCACGCCCCACATCTCTTGGACTTATCTTGTGATATGAATAGTATCTACGATTTTGGTTTTGGGTGGTGCCACCCTTGAACTCAATAAGAAAGCACTTGGTCTTGTATGGTAGCAGGATATATCGAAACCGGTACTTGTTTGATACTTTCAAACTTGAAACCGTCCAATACCGGGTTCCTGTCATTTTCGGTGCTGAATGACTTGTGCTGTTGTACAGACTCCCAGTAGCTGTCTGCAGGGGAATCATCAGAGGTGACATTGGGCTGGGAATCCTTTAAGTAGATGTGTTGGACCACATCATCAGGTAAATATCATCATCTGTCCACACATGGAGTTTCAACATCTCTGAAGTTTCCCCTGACACAAGGGGGGAGTTTTATCAGAATTGTCTTAGGTAAAACTGTTCTAGTTTGCTATGGAAACCAATCAGAGCTCAGCTTTATATTTTATAAACAGCTGCGAGAAAATGAAAGGTGAGCTCTGATTGGCTGCCATGGGTAACTAGAACAATTCACGGCTCAGAGGTTTTAGAGACCTTGGAGGAGATTTATCAAAATTATTTCATGTTATTCAATTAAATATTTTTTTTGACAGACGGGAATTGAACTTACAACCTCCATTCTCTACCTGCCGTAGAGATACAGACTAGACTTTGGACTTACTGGTTGTCAATGGGAGGATTTTAACTAAGAGCCTCCATAGAGTTACACAGATCCATGCACTGATATATATAGATGGATCTTCTCAGAGATCTCTGTATAAATCACTACATTATCTTTTTTTTATATACAATCAAACTAAATTAATAAAAATGTATAAGACACAAAATAAGTTATACATTTTATATAAACATTACCAGGACAACCTTCACAATAACACATGATAAACGGTCATAAAAAACTAAAGCTCTCCTTGAAAAACGCTGGTTGGTCGTTATTGATCGCATGCGTTTCATTGGAACACATAGAAACGTGATTGAGCTCAGCCCCGCCCCCAGACATTTGCATTGGGTTTCTAAATGTTTGCAATGTAAACGCCCCATTTGACCCCTAACACCAAATTCAGAGAATACTTTTTTCCTTTCTTGAAAAGTATCGAAACAATATTGTATCCAGTGTCAGACTGGCCCACCAGAGTACCAGAGGATCCTCTGGTGGGCCCTGGCTCAATCCAATACTGAACCCCAGAGGACCTTTAGAAAACACCACAATTTGGAGGCTGACAGAGTATATTTCCTGGGGGATAATGAAGAGTGGCCCCCAAATTGATTTTCTCTGGTGGGCCTAAGAAAATCCAGTCTGACACGGATTGTATCTCACTCAAAATTTTGGTATTGGTGCAACCCTACTTACAAGTAGTATGATGGCGCCTCTCCGATATAATGATCAGTGAGGCTCAATGGTTTCTTGAGATATCTGAGCCCCTCATGTCTATAGTCATAGCCCCCCCCCCAGCTGTCTGCGGTCCTGCACTTGGCAGATCTCCCTCTTTCCCCTTTGAAGAAGATGCGGCTCCATGTTTTCTATTTGTAGCTAAAAACATCTGAAATCCAGACGTGATAAAAACAGAAACTGGGCTCCTCTGGGCCGCCCTTGGCTCCAGATCTCCCGGGCGCGGGTCACAACCTGTGTCTAAGAGCAGCGGATAGACGTGACTTTTTCTAATCTCACATCTTCACACCAGCATCGCATCAGGAACTGGAATGCAAGAAAGTTTGGGGAGTTTTCATTAAACTTCTTTAGTTAAAGATATTTAAAGTTCATCTTCAGGGAAAACAAACAAAATTTTAGTTTGTGCCTAAAGTGAGCCTCCAGAAAATCTCCTCTCCAGTCGCCTGATTGGATGTGATGAGTGTGGTGCAGCCTGGGAACTGCTGAGCTCGGGTACATGGTTTTTTGAATGAGAGATCATTTTTTTACTATTACACTAATATTAACCAGGAGGAATGTTTATGGACACAATTACTGGAAATGTTGTGTTCCTTGTGTTGTGCACTTGTCCAGTAGCTGCATCTGGACAGAACAGTAAGACGTACTGGTTACAGTTGCAGTTATGGTTCCTGGCGGACACACAGATTACTGGTTACTGTGTCTATGCATCTAACTGCTTACAGTCTCTCTTAGGCCCACAACTTACTGGTAAGAGTCTATTCTGGGTATACAACTTTCTGGTTGCATTTCCTGATTGACAAATAGCTTAGCAGTTACAGGCACACAGGTTATTGGTTAAAGTCTCTACTTGGTGCAGAGCTTAGTAAATGTTCCCCAATGCTATGGGGTTTCCACCTATTTTGTGGTGATTCCGCCTTTTCTCTTTTCCGACCCATTTAAAAGTGGTCAATGCCAGAAAACTTGTGCTTCTACTGCAACTGCTGAGCCATGCACCCAGCTGATACTGCAACTGCTGAGCCATGCACCCAGCTGATACTGCAACTGCTGAGCCATGCACCCAGCTGATACTGCAACTGCTGAGTCTTGCGCCCAGCTGATACAGTAATTGGTAAGCCAAGTGCTTTGCTGATACAGTAACTGCTAAGCTATGTAACCAGCTAAGACTATAACTTCTAAGCCAAGTGCTTAGCTGATACTGTAACTGCGAAGCTATGTACCCAGCGGAGACTAACTTCTAAGCCAAGTGGCCAGCTGAGCTGACACTAACTGCTGAGCCGTGCACCCAGCTGATACAATAACTGCCAAGCCAAGTGCCTAGCTGATACTGTAACTGCAAAGCCGTGCACCCAGCTGAGAACTATCTTCTAAGCCAGGTGTCCAGCTGGTATTGTAACTGCTTAGCCAGGTGCCTAGCTGAGCTGATACTGTAACTGCTAAGCCATGTGCCCGACTAGGTCAATGCTGCAGCCCTGATGTGCTGTTGATCTGATGCGGTTACTGCACCCAGGGTACAGCTGAAGGGATCAGAGAGGTGTTTGTGGGGTCTGGGGGTCTTAACAGACATTTAGATCTTGTTGTGTTATTTACCGTATTCAGATCTTGAACAACCCTCTTAAAGCAGCCGACTCATTGACAAGTTCCCTTTAAGACAATTCTCACATTCCCCAATGCTCTGTCAATTTAATATATGGACCACCTAATGACTTCATTAGTCTCGGATCCTTCGGTCTCCGCTGATCGGCCTCCAGTCGGGATCTTTGTTGTAAATTGTCTCTCGTTTGCACAATATTAGCTCCGGAGCTCAGCACATCTGCTCCAATTACTGCTGATGAAGGACGGACAATTTTCGCTTAGCGATCAATACGGAGACGTGATCAATCTCGGTTTGTTTTAGAGACTCTCACAGGAATCCGTCAATGTCAGGGTCACTGCGCGAAGCCCCCGGAGTCATCACTTATTCGGAAAAATTTATATTTTAATTAATATTGGAGATGTTATATCAGGTGACAGAGTGCGATACATCGTTATCTCGTAATTACGCTTTTCATGGCATCGGATTTCCATCTTGTTTATAGAATGTGACGTTATATTGACAGACGCCCCTTTAATGGAGTCACCATGGAGGCTACTTAGGAAATGATGGCGGTAACCATAGAAACCGGTAGAAATCTAAAATGTCAATGTGACGTCTTGTGCAATTTATAAAAATGAATGTTAGATGCCACAGGATGTTAAAAGGTAATGGCAGGTTTCTCATACCGAGCCTCTCATGATGATTACGAGGCCTCCTAATGGAACTGCATATTATCCGAATGGTAGAATGGTGACGGACTGGGAGACCTGACCCAATCCCACCTGTGCTCCGATACCTAACTCTATAGATGGGGGACTGGTAGATAAAGAAAAATGAGCCAATGCTTCTATTAAGTTCTGTACATAATGGGGGCGGTCATCTCGATAGTGTGGTGGGCATGCCCAGTGACCCCTATAGGAGTGTGGTGGGCATGCCCTATGACCTTTATGGGAGTGTTATGATCATGCTCTGTGACCTCTATGGGAATGTGATGGACTGATGGACTGTGTGTACTGTGCCAATTCAGGGCAATTCAGGGAAAAACGGCGCAAATAGGTAATATTCGGGAAACCCGACGAAAAATAGCGATTCGGGCCCTTAGTAAATGACCCCCATTGTCTCTGTACTGTGACATCGCTGTGTAGTTTTAAACATGTCACTGCATGTCATTAGTTTTGCCATGTCATTGCTAGCAATACAATGGTGCTGTATAGATTCTTGTAAATTTTGTTTGCAAATATACATTTTTTTTGCCGTGTTTTTTTGCGCTTTGAGACACTTCCAAGTCATACCCCTTGTCTTTAGCTCATGAAATATACCCATTGTCAGACAAAACTTAGATTCTCTGTGTAAATTATTCTCATCGAGCACAAAAGCTGCCTGTGCCGAGACGCTCGCGCCATAATTGAGACAATTTCATTTTGTGGCGAAGAAATAACAATTTCCATCTTGTTTATCCGCTTTTTTTTTTCTTGCTTTATCGCTTTCGCATCTTCCCTCTAGTTGCGATCGCTCGTCGCTTTTTAGTTCCCTTTTTTGTACAGCCGGAAAGGAGGGAGATAAATGGCTTTTTTGTTAAAATTACAGAACTTCTGGCAGTAGAAAAGACTTTAAAATGCATTAAACGCTGCCAGGTATTTCCTATTGTGCACGGAGCATGAGGAGATGTGAGGATTCTATTCAGCGCTTCTTAAGGCATTCACTGCTCTATTATAATCTCTTCTACGGGACCTCCATCCATGAAATGATGGGATCTCACTTTCCCTTCAGTCCTCGTAATAAAGTAATAGGGAGATAAAGAGATTAACCCATGCTGTGCCTGTTCTAGGAAACTTTCTGGTGCCTTAAAGGGGCAGGTTCAAACCCTTTGCTTATGGAAGCCACAGTGGCAAATCAGTCGAGTGGGAAGTTTTATGAATTTTTGTCCAAGATTTTTGGAGTCACAATGTATTTTACCCCTAGTCTAGATTTCTCAGATGATGGGCTTACGATGCAAAAATGGAGCAGCGCAAGACCCAACATGAACCTCTCTCCAGTCAAGGAATCCAAGGGCCCAAGTTCTCCCACATAAATAGATTGTAACAAACTGAAATATTTTCAGAGATTACAACCTATTATAGGGAATCTTATTTTTGGTCTTGCCCCTTCCCACTTGCATGGTAGAGGGGATTCTTCATTCTAACAACTAAGGTAACAGGATCAACCAGAACTGGACGCCCTCATCCCAACCGGATAGCAAGTAGTAATGGACTCCATGAACCTTTGGGTCAATTTCCAAATCTTTGCTCCCTCTTCCCTACTTGCGAACCACAGCTATAGAATTTTGTGCCATCACTGACAGTTCGGTGATACTATTCCTCCTGTTTTAGGGTCAATGTCTACCCCTAATAATGGCGTTGAGTCAACAGTGATAGTATCACAGTGTGTAATGCATCACATTGACAAGGAGCATTGTATTGTCCGGTTATATATTAGGCTTTGGTTACGTGCAGACTTTTTGTGAAATAGGAGGATTTAACTGGAGAGGAGACAACTTCTGCTGGCTGCATAAACTGCAATAAAACTACTATTCACTGAGGAGACTGCGATCCAAAAACTCTCTTGGTCAATGTCTATATTTCTGTCCCTTTATATTGGAAGGTTTGTGTCCCTGGTTCCTCACTGGCCTATTATTTTTCCTTAATAGAAGTACCAGTGTCTCTCCTTTATCCAGTCCACATTTCCTCTCTTGCAGCCCATCAATGGCGCTTTTTTTGCTTTGTAGATTCCAGGAGAGCGTTTTACTTTGTTAGTTTTGTATCTTTCGAGTGCAGAACACCAATAATTCTCCAGGTTCTGAGAGCGTTGGCGAGCCGGAAAGCCTTTGAAATACCGTCTGGAGAATAGAAATACAAAGTACATTTGTTATGAGGCAAAATGCTTGTAGTAAAAGCTGAGAGAAATCCTACGTGGCAGCTCATCCACCGACGCAAGATTGATCTTAGGGCTTCAGGAGGGAGGAAGAAGATGTTGTACTGTATATCGACAGCCATCCGTCAGTCTTGTGATGTGAGAAATAAAGCTGTAAACACATGCACAAGCACAAATATCAAGGAAATTGCTTCAGATCCCATGGGGGGGTCAAGCCTAAGCGGACAAAAACTATCTATCTTTAAGCTAATGCAGTTGTGGATATGAATACATACATACAATTCATCTTCTGAATGGGTCACTACTGGGAGAGGCACCCGATGAGAAGAGCTGCTGATAAGAAACAAAATTATAGCACTCGGTGCCAGTCTGCGCCACCAAAAGCCAGCAAAATATCTGTTCTTTTGAAAGGCATGGTGACTAAGACCAATTATAGGCATCAGATGATAAAGATATCAGAAGAACAGAAAGTTAAATGAAAGGCTACTAGATCGATATATATGTATAGAGGAAGAAAGGAGGCTTAATATATTCAGACATTTGAAGGGTTGTATGATGTATCGTTATGCAAATACTCTATGTAAATGCTATATTATATATTCCTTTGGGTTCCACAGAGAACAGAGAGTCCTTTATGTTGGTTATTAAGGACCTTTCACAGCCTCCAACAATTTCCATCCTTTGAAGTTTGAATTTTTTCTCTAGTTTCAATAGTTCACAAATAATCTGTGCCATTAGTTTTCATACACAATTTGCCAATTAAGTTCTCTACTGTCACATGGGCGTTAACCTAAGTTGCCTGCTCTTGTCCAGGACCGCCCACCTGACAATACAGAGCCTTTGAAGGGGAGCGTGACTATGATCTATACCCTCCTAATTATATATATACCCGTGATATTTTTATCCTACAATAATACTTCTTTTTTCTTTTTCTCCTTGCCATAGTACATCTTCTAAAGGATGCAAAGATGAGGAGATGCTATAAATGAAGTGCGTTTAAACGCATTACTATAGTATCCAGCCTTGGCCATTGCCCGGGGTCCTTCTCACTCCTATATTACTAGACTGTAGCAGAAGGTGACAGCCTCTTCTCCCTCTTTCCAATATTATCCGACTGTGGAAGACCATGGACTATTCCCCTCTTGTCCCTTGATGGCCCCGTAGTGAAATATTCTAGGTCCAATACCCATAATAACAGAAATATCCTTTGAGCATCTTCATACAGACCCCACTGTCAATTGACCCGAATTCTGGATCGTCCTTATATGTCCTTTGACCTTACCAAACTACATGGCAATATTACAGACCCCAGGTCCTTTAGACATCTGCTATGATGTTTAAAAGTAGTGGGGTAATTAAGGACCCTAAAGTTGTGGGTTATTGGCATTTTTCTCAAAATCCCTAGACTTTAAAAGGAACATCTGGAAATCTATACTCCCTTATTTTTCGATATCCTATTACCTTAATAACCGTAATAATCCCAGGTTATTTGGTAACTTCTAGGACATTCCTAGACCCCAGAAGACTCTTATAACTTCTTTCAGACTGACGGTAGATCTCGGAACTTGAAACCCTTATTATTTTGCTGATATTCTAATATTGACCTTTGAGTCATTGACCTACTTTGACTGAGGATTTAAAGGTCCCAAATATTCCTGGATAATCTGGGATGACTGGTTCAGGTCACAAGCCTAGGTCGCTTTCCGAGACCAGAATAGACTATCCAGCAGGGCTCAAAGAACCCTGGTCATTCTCATACCTTCCTGATGCATGGGTCTCAGAGGTTCCTTGTCAGGGACCTCAGGTCACCTTTATGATATCTTAGTATGTACAGGAATATTCGGGACAATATGATCTTAAGTTATCTTCCTAATATTAAAAGTAGAATAGCAGGAACATAGCAAGAACCCAGGTGGTTCTCACAATAACTTTAGCCTGAAGGGGAACATCAAGGACCTGAAAGCTCTTAGTCTGCTCCTAGATGTTCTGCCTGGTGATATGAGGACTTATGTCAGGAGCCTACGTCAATGCTAAGACCGAAGCAGCAAGGAGGACGACTTGTACAGGAATGATAATGACTTCCTCTCTGATCTTCCATGTGCAGTGATGTCAGGCATAGACCTGAGAGCCATCACTCTCCCCGGTGGGACTATAGGACACTTGACACGAGCGGCTCTGATGGCATCACTGAGAGTTAGATAGATTGTATTATGTGCCCCCAGCCCGTGATGTTCAACTACAGGAGGACTACATGGAGAATTAAGAATTAACTCCAGTAATAAATGATGGAGACCGGAGACATCAGCCACCAGTCTCTATTGGACCCTACTGGATTCAGGATGAAACCGAAAACTAATTATCATGGAAATGTAAAAGGCTATTTAAACGAACAGAAAAGAAAAAGTGATTTCTTTTTGTCCTATGTTGATACATTATTGACCTACAGGGTGCGAAATGTACACATCAGAATCAAAGGATTACATTTCCTATCGAACGACAGGAAGAGATGTTGAAAACTTTAAGGAACTGACACAGAAGACTGTATAACAAAAATGTATAAAATCATCAAAGTAAATCCTTTACATTGTAATGTACTTTATAGTATACAGTATGGCGGATATTCCAATAAGTCCATCCTATAAATACTACAGTGTTGATCCATATGAAGGCAAAAAAAACTCCATAAGACTGATGGTAATTACCCCCTAGTGAAGGAAAATCACTTACGGAGTGAAACATTCCTGGATCAATATCCAACAGACCCTCCTGACCCAGTACCATGTATCATCCATAACATGTGATATTATTAGACTGCAGACATCCCGGCCCCTCCTGACCCTGTACCATGTATCATCCATAACATGTGATATTATTACACAGACATCCGGGCCCCTCCTGACCCTGTACCATGTATCATCCATAACATGTGATATTATTAGACTGCAGACATCCCGGCCCCTCCTGACCCTGTACCATGTATCATCCATAACATGTGATATTATTACACAGACTCGGGCCCCTCCTGACCCTGTACCATGATCATCCATAATATGTGATATGATTAAACTGCAGACATCCAGGCCCCTCCTGACCCTCCACCATGTATCATCCATAACATGTGATATTATACACTGCAGAAATACCGTCCCCCTCCTTACCCCGGTACCATGTATCATCCATAACATTTGATATTATTACACTGCAGACATCCCAGCCCCTCCTGACCCTGTACCATGTAGCATCCATCACATCATCCTGTGGCAGTAGGTCCATGTTGTGTCTGCTCATCTTACAATAGAGAATCCTGTCTATGATGATGGTGATATTCTCCCCTAGATGTACAGGTTTCACCTTCTCCTGGCTAAAGCCAAATTAACTGTCCAGCAATATCCCACTCGCTTTCTGTTGTAGTTTTACCATTTAATATAAAATAATTGCAATTTAAAGCAATATTTTCCCCAAGCTGCAAATTATATATTATATATATATACACTCACCGGCCACTTTATTAGGTACACAATCTAGTAACATGGTGACCTCCTTTTGCCTTCAGAACTGCCTCAATTCTTCGTGGCATAGATTCAACAAGGTGCTGGAAGCCATCAGATGTTGGTACATTGTGGTCATAAGGGATGGACATGTCAGCAACAATACTCAGGTAGGCTGTGGCGTTGCAATGATGCTCAATTGGTACCAAGGGCTCAAAGAGTGCCAAGAAAATATTCCCCACACCATGACACCACCACCACCAGCCTGAACCGTTGATACAAGGCAGGATGGATCCATGCTTTCATGTTGTTGACGCAAAATTCTGACCCTACCATCCGAATGTCGCAGCAGAAATCGAGACTCATCAGACCAGGCAACGTTTTTCCAATCTTCTACTGTCCAATTTCGATGAGCTTGTGCAAATTGTAGCCTCAGTTTCCTGTTCTTCTGAAAGGAGTGGCACCCGGTGTGGTCTTCTGCTGCTGTAGCCCATCTGCCTCAAAGTTCGACGTACTGTCGTGCTTCAGAGATGCTCTTTCGGCCTACCTTGGTTGTAACGGGTGGCGATTTGAGTCACTGTTGCCTTTCTATCAGCTCGAACCAGTCTGCCCATTCTCCCTCTGACCTGGCATCACCAAGGCATTCCGCCCACAGAACTGCCGCTCACTGGATGTTTTTTCTTTTTCGGACCATTCTCTGTAAACCCTAGAGATGGTTGTGTGTGAAAATCCCAGTAGATCAGCAGTTTCTGAAATACTCAACCAGCCCTTCTGGCACCAACAACCATGCCACGTTCAAAGGCCTCAATCACCTTTCTTCCCCATACTGATGCTCGGTTTGAACTGCAGGAGATTGTCTTGACCATGTCTACATGCCTAAATGCACTGAGTTGCCGCCATGTGATTGGCTGATTAGAAATTAAGTGTTAACGAGCCGGTGAGTGTATATACACAGTATATATATATATATATATATATATAATCTGGCCCCTCATGACCATAGGAATATCTCTATCTAATACAGGGTTAACCTTGCAGTTGCTGTGGTCCCCCACACACGGAGTATTACCGAATCTCTGTATATTTATTTGGATATTTTATGATCTTCCTCTCATTCTATCTATTTCTTCCTTCCAGAGGAGGGGGCACATACTTTTAGTGTTTTCACCCACAAGTTTACCTCCATGTGTAACATTTATTCTTATATATTTTTAGAATTTCATATTGCACCTCGTAAGCTGTGGCTTTTTTCTGTGGATTTCTTTGTGTTGGAGCTTTTCATCCTCTAAGTGCAGCGTTTTTACGAGTAAGTAGCAGCAGATTTTGAAGGATCTGACGCCGGCGCAGTAAACGTCGCGGCGCTGCCAGAGATGGATACCGCCAGGTAGCTAAATAGTGAGGGCCCCATATAAAACCGCCAAGTTGCGCTTTTATAGAGCTCGGCGTGAAGGAGTAGGGGTGTGGGTGAGAGCTTAATTTACCATATTCCTCAAAATCTGCAGAATTTGTCCACTTACAATATAAATATTGTGTTTGACTTGCCGTGGGCTGATTTTGAAATACAGGAGGATTTTTACTCTAGTTACTTCCAAAGCAGATTTCAGGATCCTAGTGATAAATAGGGCAATCCATAGAGCCGCAAGTGTAACATCCCCCATCAGGACCTGAAATTTTTGGGCTTGGGGGCGCTGGATGCCCTGGTACCTGAGTGGCGGCTTGAGCACAGCCTATGTTCCACTGGGTCACGGTCACTTGATACAAGTGGAACAGGCCTCTTCCACGCCGGGCAGGTGTCCACGAGATTCCTGCAACGGATGGAAACCGTTCTCCCTGGGGCACCCCGATGTATAGGGTATACTACCCGGATCCCCAGGTAGATGGTAGAGGGGTGGCCGTGTGTTAGCGGCTTCCATGGATCATGTTAAGACAATCGTTTTAAACATTCTCCTTTTATTCCACACCACGGCAAAGGCAACAGGCCAGATAACATTTCAACTTGTCCGTGGTTGATGGTTGGATGTATTCTGGCAAAGGGTGATCACAGCCTGCTATAGGTTGGAGAGGTTGTAGACTGTTTTGACAACAGATTAGGCAGACCCTGCTAGTCAGGGCTACTGCAAGAGACCTGGTATATCTGTAGACAACAGGTCTCGGACACATCTCCTTACCAGCCACAAGGGGTTTTATGAACTTCCCTCGGGAGGTGGCAACTTCCTTATCCAACCAGGACCTCTATTACAATATAAGATTGACCAATCAGAGAATGGTTACTTATTGTTAGAGTGCAAACATGTGCCTTCCAGGCAGATGGGACAGCTGTATACCAATTATAGACAGTAAATGGCATACAGAGGTGATCACTTGATGGGACACATAGAATATAATAGGAGTATGCTTCATAATTGCTGGGCCATTACCATGTGCATCTGAAATAGAGCAAGTAAAATACAATCCTTAGGCAAGGCATGTCTGTATTATATAGGAATAACATTATCATTTAGGCACCAATAGCAGTTAAATTTTTACCAACATGTGGTCGTCTTTTGTTCGGATTATCGGGGTATTTTACTGTTTGGTGGTATTTTTTAGGAATTAATAGGCTGTGTTGTATGGCAATATCATTTATATTATATGGATTGCTGAATCGCAGTATGGCAGTGTCGGCTACAATGTTTTATGATGGCATTACATGGGCATTATGTGTGGTTTATTTAGCGACAGCAACTGCATTATGTGGGTACTGTATGAAAAGTATTATTGTATGGGGGTATTGCGTAGGCACCGAGTAGCAGTTTTATGTGTATGGAAATACATAGTACAGTATGGGAAAGATAGGGAAGTGTCACGTGTTATTTGGCATTATTTGGTGGTATTATTTAGCCACAATACAGCTGGAAGTATTATTGAGCATTGTGTGCTGCTCATTTAGGCAGCCGATTGTGTAGAACAGTACAATATGGGAGCTATATGAAAGTTATGTGATATATGTGATATTTGGATACTGCCTCCAGGCATAAAATGGGGTTTTTTATTTAGAATCCAAATTGTGTTATGAAGCAAGCGTTTTGTGGTGGTATCGCCTAGACTGTAGATTGATGTTGGATAATTTTGGAAGCATCTTACAGTTATGTGTGCCTGGAAGTAGTATGTGGGCTCTAGGAATGAAAGTATTAATCAGCATTATATGGCGGTATTTTGGTATGAGCAGCTCTCATCCCTCTCTCTCCACCGGGCCAGTACTTAAGGTCTGATGCCATCTCATTTCCAGCAGAATTTCTTAATGACGTGTGACTTATTTATGCGTCAAACTTCTGCTGCGGTGTTCAGAGGGGCTCATGGGCTCGCCTTCTGCATATTGCAGCAAACACCCCGGCGGTAACACCTGCGATCTGTGCTACATTGCTCATGGGTATTGACCCTGCGATCGAAAGCTGGTGGCACGTGGTTGCTACCATCTTCGCTTCGATCGTTCCTCCCCGTGAGGCTGATCATTTGCTACAAAGTGCCAGTGGCAAATTGTAATGCATGATCAGTAAAATCCTCATATACTGCCATACTGTAGTAGTATGGCAGTATATGGTAGAATCAGACAACCTAGGGTTATAGTACCCTAGGGGGTCTGAAAAATGGTTAAAAACCTAAAAATTCTAAATCACCCACCTTTTACCTAGACCTAAACATGTTAGGTATCGCTGCATCTGAAAATGTGAGATCAAAATATAATAGCTGTTATTCTCAGCATTAACCACATAACGGAAATAGTCGAAAACACCCATTTTTTTCCATGCAACATAAAAACTTTATTAAAAAGTGATCAAAGGGCTGTCAGTCCTTGAAATGGTAGCATTGAAACGTCATCTCATTTTGCAAAAAATGACACCCCCACAGCTCTGTACACGAAGTATGAAAAAGTTAGTAGTGCCAGAAGATGGCAAAATTGAAGAATTCGAAACACAAATCGAAAAAGGGCCCGGTCGTTAAGGGTTAATACAGCTCTGGAAGTAAATGGAGAAATAAATGGCATAGGTTCTAGTAACTTCTATACTTCTAGTTTCCATTACATGTATGTGCCATCTATAACACTCGATACGTCTGTTCACATGCCAGGGATAGGGCAGCGGTGCCCTTTAAGCTCCACCCCCTGGACTATTGATATACTTTGTGTAGTGGTGACCAAATTTAATCATCCCAGCCGTGCACATTGTATATATAACCCCATTATCTCCGTCTCTTACGTCCTCCGCCTGCGGAGATGGTGCCTGACCTCCTGTGCAGAGATGAAGCAGCCGCCTGAATTTCATTCGCGTGATTGTAGAACACAAGTGCGGACGCGATGATGTGCGGAATAAATGGCCGACTGATGGAACATTGTGATTACGCTGCTCTCCCGTAATGTCACGTTTTTATAAACTGTCAGGCAAATTGGAGCCGACAGGTTTATTGATGGCAGCGAAGTTATACGAAAATGCATAAATCAAACCCAGCATCTGCTATGTAACAGCACGACCTGAGACATCTATGGAATAGCAGCTCTTAAAGGCACAGTGACACCATTGTATAGATTGCAAAATGTATGGATTCCGTGCTATTATCTGGAATCTTACCCCCCTTCAGTATATAGATGACGGAAAATTATACTAGGCATTGACTCAATCCGAACTTTAGAAGAAATCTCATCTTTAGGCACTTGATACAAGATTTAAAGAAACCTGTCATCAGACTGGCCTTATAAAGTGTACCAGTTTGTTAACTTTGAAGATGCAAGTTGGATGTATAAATCAGGGAGGTGGAGAGTTTAACACTGAAGTCAAGCTCTCCTTGTCGCTTACACCTCGTTCTGCACTGGACTTCAGATCTTATCCATGATTTCCATAAATGACCATTTACAGTGAATGGGGTATTCTGAGGCAGGGGAGCTTGACTTGAGTGTTAAGCTCTCCGCCTCCTTGACTTTATAAAACCAATTTGCATTTGAACTCAAGTTGATTTTCTGGATGATGACACCACACCAGGCTATGAAAAAACAGGATCTAGAAGCTGCTCACTGCTTGACAACATACTGGTAGTGGCTTATTAGGTCAATTTCTGATGACAGGTTCCCTTTAAGATATTGGAAATATTGAAATACTGTATGTAAATATGGCACCATTGCCCAAACACGTTGTCCCATTGACATACAGCAGAGAAATTTTTCATGAAAATATTGCACATTGCACATCAACATGGTAATCTAAAATATATACAGGGTGTCAAAAAAAAAAAAGGCAGGGTGGGGGGATATCTGCCAAAATACACATAAATCAAAAACTATAAAATAATGCTACAAAACTTCAAAAATCTATCCAATGATACCAACTAGGTCCCTTACCCCAAACCCCTTGAAGTGGGGCAGGGGCTACTTAAAAATCTTAATGGGCACCCCATTTTATTGCGAGATCGGTTTCCTTGGAGAATTACAGTGATTCAATCTACGATTCAAGTCATTTATATTGACAGATCGCACACATCAGGGGATGGTGTAGTGAGTTCCCCCGCCTCTCACACATCACGGGCTGGTGTAATGGGAATCCCGCCTCTCACACTTGGGGATGGGTAATGTGAGTTCCCCGCCTCTCACACATCGGGGGCTGGTGTAATGTGAGTCCCCACCTCTCACACATCGTGGGTGTGTAATGTTTGTCCCCCGCCTCTAACATATCGGGGGCTGGTGTAATGTGAGTCCCGCCTCTCACACATCGGGCGCTAGTGTAATGTGAGTCCACACCTCTCACACATTGGGGGCTGCTGTAATGTGAGTCCTCACCACTCACACATCGGGGGCTGGTGTAATGTGAGTCTCCGCCTCTCACACATCGGGGGCTGGTGTAATGTGAGTCCCCTCCTCTCACACATCAGGAGCTGGTGTAATGTGTGTCCCCACCCTCTCTCACTCACAACTCGGGGGCTGGTGTATGTGTGTCCCCACCTCTCACACATCGGGGGCTGGTGTAATGCGAGTCCCCACCTTCACACATCGGCGCTAGTGTAATGTAGTCCCCGCCTCTCACACATCAGGGGCTGGTGTATGCGAGTCTCCACCACTCACACATCAGGAGCTGGTGTAATGTGAGTCCCCGCCTCTCACACATCGGGGGCTGGTATAATGTGGTCCCCACCTCTCACACATCGGGGGCTGGTGTAATGTGTGTCCCCACCCTCTCACACATCAGGGCTGGTGTAATGTGTCCCTGCCTCTCACACATCGGGGGCTGGTTGTAATGTGTGTCCCCACCTCTCACACATCGGGGGCTGGTGTAATGTTGCCCCCCTCTCACCATCGGGGCTGGTAATCGAGTCCCCACCTCTCACACATCGGGCGCTAGTGTAATGTGAGTCCTCGCTCTCACACATCGGGGGCTGGTGTAATGTGGTCCCCACCTCTCACACATCGGGGGCTGGTGTAATGTGATTCCCTGCCTCTCACACATCGGGGGCTGTGTATGTGTGTCCCCGCATCTCAAACATCGGGGGCTGGTGTAATGTGTGTCCCAACCTCTCACACATCGGGACTAGTGTATGTGAGTCCCCACCTCTCACACATCAGGGGCTGGTGAATGCGATTCCCTGCCTCTCACACATTGGGGGCTGGTTTAATGCGAGTTCCCACCTCTCACACTCGGGGGCTGTTGTAATGCGAGTCCCCACCTCTCACACATCGGGGGCTGGTGTAATGCAGTTCCCACCTCTCACACATGGGGCTTTGTAATGGGAGTCCCCGTCTCTCACACTTCGGGGGCTGGTGTAATGTGAGTCCCCGCCTCTCACACATTAGAAAATATTGCATACAACTATTTTCAGATTTTGGATCTGTATTTATAAAAACATCCCCTTTTTCAACATTTTGCACACATTTTGATTTTTGCCAGTGACAGAGCCATCTGTCACCAAAATTGAAGAAACCAAGGTTTTTTCTAGGGAATCCAGTCTTCAATAAGAAATTGGGTTCCCATATGGTTTTGAGTTGGCCCCCTACCCCACCACCAGGGGACCAGTTTTGGTTCATTGGATAGATTTTTGAAATATATCTGACTTTATTATATTTGTTTTTCAATACAATGTGAATTTTGCAAGATATTCCACCGTCCAGAGCACTTTTCCTTTTTCACACCCTGTAAATAAAATTACAAAAATTCTAATTCTGCTGTATTTGGGCACAGATCATAAACTGGTGATGATTATGGATGAGTGCATCTGTTAAAGTTCTTCTTTGGCCAACCCCAAACCGTTACCATCGGTGATTGGGCCTGACCCATTTACGCCAGAGTATCATACTCTCCGATGATGTCAAGAAAAACAATGATCCTCAGGAAAATGGTGATGCACACACTCGTTGGCAATGGGCCAGTGACATTTATGGGTTAACACTCACAATCAGGTGCAGGAGTAGGGTTGGGTTCGAGCTGAACACCAAGTTGTAGATTAAGTCCCAGTACATATTTGAAGACCCAAACCTGCAATGCTCTGCTTATCACCAGGGGTAAGTTGCATAAATTTACTTATTTGCAACAAGTCCCAATTCACATCATATACACATCATATACAGGTTCTATGACCCGATGTCTCAGTGTGACCTTAGCCTAGTATTTTGATACTCCAGCACATGTAGGGTTAATGCTTGAGTTCGTGACAGCAGTGTCCTTGTTTCTGTTTTTTTTCATTTAATTTGTTTTACTTTTGTTATAAATTCTACAAGTACTCTGTAGTGTTTAAGAACCAAGAAACAAACTCCCTCCTACACTGTGCTCAGGGGGATACACAAGGGTCACACAAGACTCAATGACACATTAAACAAAGGAATATTCAGCCTTGAACCCAAAAGTCTGTTTTCCTGAGCTGCAGATGTAGCAGAGATGAATGTGTCACTGCCCATCCTTGCCCCTGACTATATGTACTGTACCGCAGTCCTGTGCCTTGGATACATGGTCACGGTGGTAATGATAAACCAATCAAAATTCAAGTTTTGCTTCACACCACGTGCAGATATCATATGATGATACCCTCATAATGGTAGCTTAGATACAGCAGCTCACATAAAAGGTAGGTCTACAATGGCAGCTTATATACTGCAGCTTAGCTCTATACAGTAGAGAGGGCTATAATGGCAGCTTAGATAACAGAAGCTCAGCTCCATTATGTGTAAATACATGTATGATGTGGCTTAGATCAGTGTCTCTGCTCCTCTATGATGGAAGCTTAGATACAGTGGTTCAGCTCAGTATAAGGAATACATCTGTAATATTGTTAATACCGAGCAGACATGTACTAAGAGAATATTGTAACCCCCTCCTACTGCAGTTTTCTCCCTGTTGTGGACTGTACACTGACCTACTGCTATTCGGTCAGCAAGTGTTAATATTAAGAGTGGATGGAGACATGATGGAGATAAAATCCAGTGTAAAGAGAAGTGGGGAGGATTTATGATACTTAGACTGCCAGTCACTGGAGATCAGTTCTTTTGTGCCACCTCGCTTAGGGTCCTGGTTGTTATGTGTAGTTGCGCCATTGCCTCAAAGCTTTTACTATCTCCATCCTTCAAAGGAATCATAAAATGTGACATAGCAGAGCTAGGACAGTCTCCTAGGTATCTGCACACGCGGGGTTAAACGATGGAACGATCCATGGAGTCCGGTTGACACGCTGGCCTCGCTCAATCCTTCTGCGGAAACAGTATTTATAAATCACATCCTGTTTGGATTATTCAGTCCAACAAAAAATACACATTATCCAAACAAAGCTCAAAAAAAACCCACAAATCAACATGACAATAACAGCGGCGCAGAGTATCATCGCCTGCACAGCTGATTAACCCTGGAGGGCTCTTGAGCCGGGGTCTCTCCACGCTTTAAGTACATCGACCAGCTGTAACCTGTCATATCAAAGCTGCGCGGATGGTAATATAGATCTATACCTTAATCTAGATTACACGCAGCAGCAGGTGCGACGGTGGCTGCTTTCCTCTTACATCGAGTCACTGATCCCAGCTGCTGATTGGCTCAGGCGGTCACTTGTTTTCCAGTGATGGATACTTTGTGTCTTGTTTTCTATTGCTGTATGTCTACATTAGATTGGGACACATTGTATCTATTATTTGGAAAGTGAAGAGGTGACAGCTGCAGTGAGGCATTGATATTTGTAGGGTCCTCATAGTTCCTGTACCACATTATTATTGGCACTTATTAAGTGGGTCACTTTATCATTGGGACCCTACAGTTTTATGATATCCCCTGACCTTGTATCTCAATTGCAGGGGCCAATGCTGCAAAATGCAACCATGCAACTGTGTGGGGACTCCAGAGATCAGGGGTCCCACATCCTGGAGAGAAGCCTCAGTGGTGTTGTCTGGTGATCACTTATTTCTTCCATACGATACTTTCATATATCATCTATACATTGGGCAAATGTAGATCGTCTACCCTACATAGAGCTGTGGTGGAGCACCAGACAGCTACGGCAATACAGCAGCTGTGGTGGACCCAGCAGCTGGGTGGTACAGAACCCTTGTGAAGTATTCAGCCCCCCTGAAGTTTTCTTCCTTTTGCCATATTTCAAGCTTCAAACAGTTAAAATTGTTAGTTTTTGATGAAGAATCAACATAATGGGACACATTTGTGAAGTGGAATAAAATTTATTGGATATTTCAAACTTTGTAAAAACAATAAAACGAAAATGCAGGGTGCATAATATTCACTCTCCCTTTACTTTCAGTGCAGCAAACTCCCACCAGAAGTTCAGTGAGGATCTCTGAATATCCAATGTCCTAAATGACCGATGGCGATGAATATATCCACCAGTGTGTAATAAAGTCCCCCTGCTCTGTGATAGCCTCGGGTTCTTCATCAAATCTTGTAGGTCTGCTTGATGACAAGGAGGTGCCTTACAAGTAGCTAACAGAGGCATGATTTTTCCTTATCCCATCCTGAAACAGGTCTGTGATACTGTTGTGGAGAGTTTAAACCGAATTCGGATACAAAAAGATTTCACAACTTTAAACATCCCAAGGAGCCGTGTGCAAGCGTCATATTTAAATGAAAGGAGCACAACCACTGCAAATCTACAAAGACCCCGCCGTCCCTCTAAACTCTAATCTCAAAAAGGAGAAGACTGATGAGATGAAGCCAAGAGCCCATGATCCCCTGATGAACTGCAGAGATCTACAGCTGAGTGGGGAGTCTGTCCATAGGACAACAATCTGCCCCTTATCGAAGAGGGCAAAAGAAGCCACTTCTCTAAGATATCCTAAAAAGTTGCTTTCAACGTTTGCACAAAGCTACCGGGGAGACACCAAACATGTGGAACAAGTGCTCTGTTCAGATGAAACCAAAATCAAACTTTTTGGCCACAAAGCAACACAGCTCCCCACTGTCAACATAGTTAGGCTTTTCTTCAACAGGGACAGGGAAGATGGACCAAATACAGAACTATTCTGGAAGAAAACCTGCTGGAGTCTTCAAAAACCCGAGACTGGGCGGAACTACTCTTCTAACAAGACAATGATCCCAAACATAGCAACATCTACAATGGAAGTTCACAAATAACATATCCAGGTTTTCCCAAGTTTTACAGTTTTTTGCCCTGAATTTCCCCGGGTTTTTGGCGCACGCGATCGATTGTGACGCATCGGCTTGCATGCGAACAAATCGGGGGGCGTGGACGTCGGACAACCACTGTTTCGGACAAACTGCAGAATTTAAAAACGAAATTGTGTCGCAAGATCAGCACCACATGCACCAGGAAGAAGGTGAACTGAATGCAGAATGGACGCACGAGCTATGTGAATCGCGGAAGATCCAATCCTCGATGGACAACGCACCGCAGGGATCGTGACGGGACGTAAGTAAATGTGCCCCGATGTGATAACTGATAGAGACCGGCTACCCTGAGCAACTCGCAGCTGTAATCATTGCAAAATGTGGCACAACTAAGGGGTGAATAATATTGCACACACCTCTTTTAGTTTATTATTTTTAACAAGTTTAAAATAAAAATTGTATTTGTTTGGTGAAGAAACAAAATTTATTGGATATCTTTAGTTTGAAGCATAAATGTGCAAAAGGTAAAAAGTTCAAAGGGGCCGAATACTTTTGGAAGGCTCTGTAGTATGTGCATTGTCAGTTGTACTCCAGTAGCTGTGGTGGTACTCACACTAATCGGTGCTTGTTGTGTACTTCTGATGAAAAACCAGGAGTGGTGTAACTCACAGTTTGGGAGGTATCATGGAGAGATCACTGGGCAGTTGTTGCAAATGCAGGCTGTCCGATTGGTTGGTCCTCTGGTACTTTCCAGAGGCTCAGTCCATAAGTATAGGCTCTCCCTGGGTTTTGGGTCTTCTGACTCGGGCTGTCTAGATTTCTGTGAGATGACACACCTGCTATTTTGCGCTCTGATGCAGCAGAGCAGATACAGATTCCAAAAGAGAACATTGCTGCACTGCCAGAGATAGCTTTAAACCCTACATAGAGAAAACATGACCCGCACTTAACAACATCATAGCCCCCCCCTCCCGTATCCTCAGCAAGGACCGATTATCACATATTTAGTAGTGCCCCAGGGGGAACCTGTTAACAACCGGCCCTTCTCTTTACTTCACCCCGCTGGTCCTGGTGGGATGTGCACTTGGAATAGTCATTATCCTACATAATGTAACTTAACCTGGAAGGTACCCTGGGAGTCATGCCAGTGCTGTAAGCATCTCTAGTTGTATCCAGGCAGCTGGCACCTGTTATCTTGTACTTCTTGTTGGGGTCGTCATTAGCGCAGACTATGTAACCAGAAGCGGTGAAGGTACCCTGAAGAGCTAGAACAGTACATGGGCAGTTTGTGCAGCACCATGGGCACCTGTGTGTGGGCTACGCAGCTGGCACCAGTTACCTTGGCTTCTAGTTGGGGAAATCATTGTCCCCAGCAGCTGGATTCCGGGAGTCGTTACTGACATAACACTTTGTGCTCTCACATAGACATCATGTACTGCATTGCGGACAGTGGACGTCTCCAAGGCCCGGCCTGACATATGTGAATATAATGGGCACAAGGGGCAAGTGCATTCACTGCGGACAACACGGACAGACTGGAGGTGCACCCAGCGAGTGTAATATCCTCAATCAAACACCACCGCGTGCCAGACCGCACGACACTGCAAGACTCCGGAGTTACAAATTACTGTATAGAGCCACTTACACTTAGTCAACAAGAGCTGCATCAACATGGATTTTTTTTTTTTGCAGTGCATTGCGGGAGCCGACATGTCAAATACACAGTTTACACATCTAACTGGAATAAAGACAAGCAGGAGCCTGGACAACGCTTTGGAAGCGACTGGCGTCTTAACCCCCGTAGGACGCCGACACATGTGGCGTTTTGAACCCATTTTTAGCAGTCAGTATAAAAAATGCATCCATTTTTTTTGCCACAAGCACTGCTTTGTCTGTGTTTGAAAAAGCAAACAAGCGCACCCACCGGGGCGGGCCTCGGCCCGATCACAAAAATACAGCGGCACGTTCCCGATCACGAAGGCATTTCCATAGAAACGCCGATGCGATCGGGCCGCGGCCCGTTTCGGTGGGTGCGGCTTGGTCTGCGTTTGCGAACGCAGCCAAGACGGCACATGTGCCACCACCCAAAACAGAAAAAGGGATGCGTTTTCAAAGCGTTTTAAACAGCGGCTTAAAACGGCCCAAAAAACCGGTTCAAAACGCCACATTGCCGCCGGCCTCAGTGATGCAGCTGAAAAGCCTCTAGTGACCGGCCATTGTTTAGTGAATATTCGTAAGCATCGGTTTAAGGGTCAGAACTTTTTTTTTTTTGCGTGCTACCTTAACATTTTTGCATCCATTTTTTTAGGACACTTAGAGCTAGTTAAATGGAATACAATTTAAACATTTTTTCCATTTTTATTTAGGTTAAAACTTTTTTTATAGTACTTTTATTTTTAAATTGTTCAAAATAACTAAAATAAATAAATAATAAGAATCCCCATTTTGTTTACAGTCCTTTCGATAGTTTTTTTAATGTATGAGGAATGTCAATGTATTTTTATAAATATTTATGATATTTTGTGTGTGTGTTTTACTTATATGTCCCCCATGAGGTCATAAAAGACCCCTGGGGGACAGTCACTTTTTTTTTTTTCTTTTAAATTCACATTTTTTTTCTTTACAAGGTTTCCCCTGTAACTGTGGTATCTATAGAGCCCCAATTACAGAGGGAAACCATCACCTGTGACTGGGGATTCTGATCAAAGCTGGACTGGGTCTAATTGACCCAGCAGTTCTGTTTAACCCATTAGACTGTGAAAAATGAATTATATTCGCAGGTTTGTAGCTTCCAAGGGCATTGTCCTACATTGCTGTGCTCTGTGCTATCTGTAGACAGGGTTGGGGATTATCCCTGGAGAAATGTTAATCCTTCGGTGTGTTGGAGAAGCAGGATTGTGATACATGGTTTACATTCCAGGATGTGGCTTCTCCATGTACACCGAGGTGCGTCCTCATACTGCTGTGCTCTCCGTAGACACTGAGTGTGGTCCTCACACTGCTGTGCTCTCTGTAGACAGTGTCAGGTATTATCCCTGGAGAGATGATGTAATTATTTCGAGTGTGTTGTTAGGAGCAGCAGGACTGTGATATATATGGATTTATATTTCAGGATTGGGACTACTTTAAGTGCACTGGGGGGAGGGGGTGTCCTCACACTGCTGTGCTCTGTGCACTGAACTGCTCAAGAGTCTCTCCAAGAGTTAAACAGAAGCTTTAGTTGGATAGATCTCATGGACCTGTAGCTTTGTCTATGAACTGATCATATGCGATACCCTCTAGGAGGACACATGGGCCACATTTACTTACCTGGTCCGCACGTTCCTCGATCCGTAGTGTCTGATGAGAATGCCTGTGCCCGATTCATTAGGTCGTGCGCCCGATATCCTGCATGTGTCCACCACGCCCGATCAGGTCCGCCGGAGTTCACCTCTTCTTCCCGATGCATGTAAGTGCATAACTTGATTTAGGTTAAATCCCGCACTCTGTCCAAATCAGTCGGATCGTCTGATGGCCGCCCCTGATTTCTGTCACATGAAAGCCGGCGCCGATTTCCCAAATCCCCAAAAAGTCGGTAAACCCGACGAAATGCAGGCCCGGGACCCTTAGTAAATAAGCCCAATGTATCCTAGATTACTGTGTATGATGATGGCTGACTGAACTGGTGTAGTCAAGCCTGTCACTTTATATCCTCACATGAAAACACGACCTCCATCCCCCATGATGCAGTGTAGCAGAGTGCCTATCCCCATTACACAGTGTGCCTGTTATGAGCGGGGTCGGCACGAGCCCTCACCTGTGTATCTATCAGGGGGCAGCTCTCGGCTTTCAGACTTTGATTTTTCTGAATAAAGTAACTGCGGCTGCAGTAATGAAGAAACAAAGCGACGCTCGAAGAAAAAAACCGCCTCCAGAAATAGAGCCGCTACAATGTGACCATACGGGTTACACGCTGCCACAATCACTCCAGGAAATAGAGACATAGATATCTACATACTGAGGACCTGATACATCTATTACATCTCTATCTATTAAGAAACAAATGTGACAAGTCTCTCTCTCTACACCACATCTCTCATATCTTTAGTGTACCAGTGAGATGATTTTCCCCATTGCTTTTTCCTGTGTGACATCTGTGCTCCAGTATACTCCGTCTCCGGATGGCGGTACGTGAGCCGCAAGCCGGGTTGTGTTATGTGATATTCACACATCCATTCTGCTGCTGTTCTGCACCATGCCTAATCCACGTAATGTGAGGCAGAAGCAGCCGGCTCACATAAGCGAGTCCCATGTCAATATATACAGTGCCGCTACCATATACATATCATTGACCGCCATGGGGGATGGGCACATCACACTCCGTACATTAATAGCTGGTACATTGTAGCAGTTTCGTAGCAGAAGGTTCGTCAGAACCACGTATCATTCAGAGAGGAAATCGTATTACACGTATCTGCAGCCGTATATACTACCATTTATTCCTTAGACTGCTCTCTCCTCATATACACTGGACTATCCGGTTACATTGGATAATCAGACATATTTGCCTTTTATTAAAAGAACAATAGGATTTCTACATAATTTATATACAGATTAATAAAGGGGATATAGATGATTTTTCCTTAAAAGGAAATCTACCTACATTTGATTTCATGCATTATAAACAACATGCCTTGAGAATGCTGTCACCTACACATGCAGAAACATATCTGTTTCAATCCCTTAACTGAGTGGTTTTGTTGAAAAAACTATTATAAAATTCATCACCTATGAAAAGCTGGGTTCATGCTGCTTGCCGTTCAAAACACATTACATATGGAGCTTCCTAACGCCCAGACAACACTAATCACCCCGAGCTGGATGACATACACAGCAGTTGGTAGATGGTGCAGCATTGATTACTTCTGCTTGTCCAGCACAACACAGTATTACATCATGCTCTGAAGCAGGGCAAAAGGAGAAGTGCCGAGCCAGGCACAGGAGCCTCATGATCATAATTATATAATTGTTTTTTTCAGCAAACCACTCAGCTCAGGAATTAAACAGATATGTCTTCTGCATCGGTGTAGCTACTGCATTCTCAAGTATGTTTGCTTCAAAATGCATGAAATCAAAATGGTAGATTTCCTTTAAGGATGCTAACCCACCAATCCAGTGTCTTTACATTACTTTACATAAATGCAATGTTGCATGTTTGTTACCGCAATGTAAATGTACTGTAAATGCAATTACTGGGATTCATAAACCCAGTTATCTGTGTGTAATTCAGGTGCTTGTGTGATTCTGTCACTCCACTGTGAGAGGGGCAGAGGGAGCCAAAACATCCATTCTCTGTTATAGGCTGAAAAAAAAAAACTGCACCATATAAATAAAAGGTAATAAACATTTAATGGAATTTTCCTCATTATTTCTGTTCTAGTGAACAAAACACTTTTTTTTTGCTAATCTTCCTACAGAAGTAATCCGTTATCTGATCTCACACAGAGTTTACAGTGATGATGAGACTGCAGTGTTGCTGCAAGTGTTCAGAAAGGATTTTTTCCTTAAAAGGAATTGGATTGTAACTGTGCACTGTTGGCGAGTCCTCACACTGCTGTGCGTTAGGCAGTCTAGTGTTATGTCTTTTCCTGAGAGATTTGTAAGCAAGTGCTGAGTATGTTGTTAGTAGCCGCAGGACTGTGAAATATGGATTTATATTCCAGGATTAGCCTAGAGACTTTATGTGTGGGTTTAGTAGCAGCAAGCTGTGAAAAAATAGAGTTTTATTCCAGGTTTGAATCTTTCCCATACTTTCATGCCATATTCTCACACAGCTTTGCACATTGGGCTATGCTACAGCCCATTTCCCCTGATATGTGTGCAGACTGGGACTGTTTTTAGCCGAATTCTACACAGTCACTCACAGGAGATTAAATGGGCTTGGAGAAGCATGTAGTAAGCACAGAGTGCAGCAGTGTGGGGACAATCCAGGAATGAAAATCAAATTTTCACAGTCCTGCTGTTACTATCATCATACAGAAATGTAAGATTACACCTCTATTCAGGGACAAACACCAACACTGGCTGCACAGAGCACAGGAGTGTGAGACACATCCGCAGGGCACTTGGAGAAACTAAGGCCATGGAAGTAATCCCATCTCATATCCATAACTACAACCATACACAAAGGTCTGATTACACATCACTCCAGCGTCTCAATACAAAGTACCAAATGGAATCATTGTGAGGGAACAATCCCAATTTACTTGGGGAAACTATATATGCGTAAAACATCCAATAGTCTTTCATTTGGAGAAAGATATGTAGATACTTGCATCTGATTGTGTGTAAATAAGTTCTTGATTGGGTGCTTGGACTCCCCTGTGAGAGGGGCAGAGAGAGCTGCCACTCTCCTCTTGTTATAGAGCGGAGATAAAGATCCCATAGTGTAAATTGCTGAAAAAAAAATGTGCTGAGATTTCTGATTATTTCTTACAGGAAGTTCATTTCTTCCACTTTGCATCCCATTATTACATTCTATTAAATGATATATGTCCCTGTTTTTTATCTTGTTCTGCAGAACATAAACCCATTACTCTATTCGCAGTTTACGGTACAATGAATGATGACGGCGGACCCCGGTGTCACGGGTACGTGTAACCATTACGCGTCTCCATTTTAATGGCTTTTCAAGGATGGATTAAACTACAATCTCTTGCGCTAGGAGTGCGGTAGGTGTGGCGGACAATATAATCCCGCAGCTCGGGGCATTCATTATGTAAAACTAATGTGAGTCCATCATCTCTTGGGCTTGTCTGTTTGGCAGGTGACAACCCGCTATGCTACATAATACATGCTACGGATTAAGCGCATCGCCGGTGCTTAATATCGACTGGCAACATTCTTCCTTAAGGCGACACGATACAATGATTTGTCTGTTCTCCAGACTGTAGCGCAGAGCGCCAAGTTAATTTAGCTAGTAGTAACCTCACCCGCCTCTCCATCCATACCGCGCTGCCGCCGCAACCTCTACATACTTACACTGCAAATAGATTCTTCTATTCCAACAATTTATAAGAAAGCGAGACGGCGATGAGTCTAATCAAGCCACAGCGAGAAAGAGTCTCAGAAAATATTAGAATACCCAGTTTAGCAGCCGTATATATATATAATAATACTATTACAGGAGATGCCCAGGTTCTACGCTGTACATATATCATTATATACAGGAGATCCCCAGGTTATACCGCTGTACATATATCATTATTACAGGAGATCCCCAGGTTATACCGGCTGTACTCATATCATTATATACAGGGGATCCCCATGTTATAACTGGCTGTACTATAATCATTATAGACAATGCACTTTTGGTGAACTCAGCGGACCGGGTAAGTAAATGTTCCCCATTGTATCACTTCCATCATCTCTCACCCCCATTACACACAATGGGGCTCATTTTCTAAGGGGTCCGGGGCCGCATTTTGTCGGGTTTCCTGATGATTTCTGATTTGTGCCGCATTTAGAAGGTTTTTTTGGCGCACGCGATCGGATTTTGGCGACGACTTTCAGGCGTACAAATCGGGGGGGCAGGCCGTCGGACAACCCGACAGATTGGACTATGCGCAGGATTTAAAATTCTAATTGTGTCACAAGACATGCACTTACAAGCACCGGAAAGAAGAAGGTGATCTCTGGCGGACTTCAGCGGGGAAGCGACAGATGCAGGAAATCGGGTGCACGAGCTACGTGAATCACGCCGGACTTCATCTTCGTCGGACCGTCCGGATCAGGGATCGCAACAGGACCAAATTGGCCCAATGTATCATGTATATTCCATTATCCCCGGCCCCAGGAGCCCCATCTCATCATCCCCATCACACAAATAAATAACTCCAATCATCACTGACCCCAGGAGCTCACAATCCAATCTCTTATCACACACATATTGTATCACTACTATCAGCGCTCACCCCAGGAGCTCACAATCTAATCTTACAAACAACTTTCCATATGTCATTTTCTTGTATGTGCGACACTAGCGCTCTCTGTAACAGTGGAATTTGCAGTTGGTCCCCCACGGACCCTCAGTAATGGATGACAGATCCTCCAGTCCTACCCAGCGAGGATGAAGGGCTCCGCAATGAAGGCTCCTATCAGCTGCAGATTTCTCGCTTGCTGTCAGAATCATTGAAAACATCACTTCCAGGTGTAGTGACATCGGGATCGTGCCCAGTGACCTATCTAAATGACAGAGAGACTCCTCATTATAATAAAGAACTCCGTCAAAGAAGTGCATCATGGGAGAATTATAATCAGCACTCCTGAGATCCAAAGCTGAATCTGTAATGGGGTCCCATCACCATGTGCTATCATTTTCTGTAGCTGAGGGACCCAAAAGTCTGGATAGGATAGTACATTTTCCAAATGTTGCAAATCCAAAAATCTAAAAATATATGATGCTTCAGTGCCTGGTCTCATCCAGTCATCACGGGTGTCTTGGAGAGGATCATGTCACAGAGGACCAAAATGTTTTTCAAAATTTATACAAAGGAACAAAAAGAACCTGGCAGCCAATGATGTGAATTTGGGGTAGTTTGCTTGAACTATTTGACATGAATTTTCTCTTGAATTGGACTTGAGGAAGAGCGTTCTTGGTTGAGTTTTGGGTCTTTGACACCTTTATGTCTACATCTTGTCTTCTGAGCCTCAGCTTTAAGTGAGGACATAATGCAGTCACCTCCAGCTGAATGATGAAGTGATATGAATTTGTCATCCTCTATAATACAAATCAAGAGAGATTCTATCTACATTCATTGTAGTAACCTTATGTCCCACAGTCTGTGACCACCAGAAAGTGGCTGATCCACTGGAGATCTTCCATGGGAACTTCATGGTCATATCTGAATATTAGACAAAGTTTTTGATGGTTTACCCCATTGACAGTAATAAAAACTGAAGATCACAAGATCTTCACCAATCGTCACCCCAGTGCAGGGTCCTGTCCACCATCTCTCCTGATGCTAGAAGACTTTATAATGAGAGATTACAAATGAAACATAAAAACTTTCCACTTCTGGTCAAAGTCACTGCAACTTGTTGCGATCCATCCCTACCCCATGACATCATCATCATTAAGACAGATTGGCCTTCACTGCTATCTCATTATGTGATTTTGGGTTGCATACAAAAACACAGTGTACATTACGTAGAGACTAGTCATTGACTACCTTGTGTTACGTTCCAGGAGAGCACACGGTGTTCCATATAGGACAACCCAACATACCACGCCCCACATCTCTTGGACTTATCTTGTGATATGAATAGTATCTACGATTTTGGTTTTGGGTGGTGCCACCCTTGAACTCAATAAAAAGCACTTGGTCTTGTATGGTAGCAGGATATATCGAAACCGGTACTTGTTTGATACTTTCAAACTTGAAAACCGTCCAATACCGGGTTCCTGTCATTTCGGTGCTGAATGACTGTGCTGTGTTGTACAGACTCCCAGTAGCTGTCTGCAGGGGAATCATCAGAGGTGACATTGGGCTGGGAATCCTTTAAGTAGAGTTGTTGGACCACATCATCAGGTAAATATCATCATCTGTCCACCACAGGAGTTTAACATCTCTGAAGTTTCCCTGACACAAGGGGGGAGTTTTATCAGAATTGTCTTAGGTAAAACTGTTAGTGTTTGCTATGGAAACAATCAGAGCTCAGCTTTTATTTTATAAACAGCTGCGAGAAAATGAAAGGTGAGCTCTGATTGGCTGCCATGGGTAACTAGAACAATTCACGGCTCAGAGGTTTAGAGACCTTGGAGGAGATTTATCAAAATTATTTCATGTTATTCAATTAAATATTTTTTTTGAAAGACGGGAATGAACTTACAACCTCATTCTCTAACTGCCGTAGAGATACAGACTAGACTTTGGACTTACTGGTTGTCAATGGGAGGATTTTAACTAAGAGCCTCCATAGAGTTACACAGATCCATGCCTGATATATATAGATGGATCTTCTCAGAGATCTCTGTTAATCACTACATTATCTTTTTTTATATACAATCAAACTAAATTATAAAAATGATAAGACACAAAATAAGTTATACATTTATATAAACATTACAGGACAACCTTCACAATAACACATGATAAACGGTCATAAAAAACTAAAGCTCTCCTTGAAAAACGCTGGTTGGTCGTTATGATCGCATGCGTTTCATTGGAACACATAGAAACGTGATTGAGCTCAGCCCCGCCCCAGACATTTGCATTGGGTTTCAAATGTTTGCAATGTAAACGCCCCATTTGACCCCTAACACCAAATTCAGAGAACTTTTTTCCTTTCTTGAAAGTATCGAAACAATATTGTATCCAGTGTCAGACTGGCCCACCAGAGTACCAGGATCCTCTGGTGGG
Organism: Engystomops pustulosus; assembly: GCA_019512145.1. Lineage (NCBI taxonomy): Eukaryota > Metazoa > Chordata > Amphibia > Anura > Leptodactylidae > Engystomops > Engystomops pustulosus. The sequence continues at coordinate 81,373,023 of CM033646.1, read as the reverse complement.
CCCTGGCTCAATCCAATACTGAAACCCCAGAGGACCTTTAGAAAACACCACAATTTGGGGCTGACGAAGTATATTTCCTGGGGGATAATGAAGAGTGGCCCCCAAATTGATTTCTCTGGTGGGCCTAAGAAAATCCAGTCTGACACGGATTGTATCTCACTCAAAATTTTGGTATTGGTGCAACCCTACTTACAAGTAGTATGATGGCGCCTCTCCGATATAATGATCAGTGAGGCTCAATGGTTTCTTGAGATATCTGAGCCCCTCATGTATAGCATAGCCCCCCCCCCAGCTGTCTGCGGGCTGCACTTGGCAGATCTCCCTCTTTCCCCTTTGAAGAAGATGCGGCTCCATGTTTTTATTTGTAGCTAAAAACATCTGAAATCAGACGTGATAAAAACAGAAAACTGGGCTCCTCTGGCCGCCCTTGGCTCCAGATCTCCGGGCGCGGGTCACAACCTGTGTCTAAGAGCAGCGGATAGACGTGACTTTTTCTAATCTCACATCTTCACACCAGCATCGCATCAGGAACTGGAATGCAAGAAAGTTTGGGGAGTTTTCATTAAACTTCTTAGTTAAAGATATTTAAAGGTCATCTTCAGGGAAAACAAACAAAATTTTAGTTTGTGCCTAAAGTGAGCCTCCAGAAAATCTCCTCTCCAGTCGCCTGATTGGATGATGGAGTGTGGTGCGCTGGGAACTGCTGAGCTCGGGTACATGGTTTTTGAATGAGAGATCATTTTTTACTATTACACTAATATTAACCAGGAGGAATGTTTATGGACACATTACTGAAATGTTGTGTTCCTTGTGGTTGTGACATTGTCCAGTAGCTGCATCTGGACCGAACAGTAAGAATACTGGTTACCGTTGCAGTTATGGTTCCTGGCGGACACACAGATTACTGGTTACTGTGTCTATGCATCTAACTGCTTACAGTCTCCTTAGGCCCACAACTTACTGGTAAGAGTCTATTCTGGGTATACAACTTTCTGGTTGCATTTCGATTGACAAATAGCTTAGCAGTTACAGCCTAGGAGCACACAGGTTACTGGTTAAAGTCTTTACTGGTGCAGAGCTTAGAAATGTTCCCCAATGCTATGGGGTTTCACCTATTTTGTGGTGATTCGCCTCTCTTTTCGACCCATTTAAAAGTGGTCAATGCCAGAAAACTTGTGCTTCACTGCAACTGCTGAGCCATGCACCCAGCTGATACTGCAACTGCGAGCCATGCACCCAGCTGATACTGCAACTGCTGAGCCATGCACCCAGCTGATACTGCAACTGCGAGTCTTGCGCCCAGCTGATACAGGAATGGTAAGCCAAGTGCTTTGCTGATACAGTAACTTCTAAGCTATGTAACCAGCTAAGACTATAACTTCTAAGCCAAGTGCTTAGCTGATACTGTAACTGCGAAGTATGTACCCAGCGGAGACTAATTCTAAGCCAAGTGGCCAGCTGAGGCTGCACACACTGCTGAACCTTGCACCCAGCTGATACAATAATGCCAAGCCAAGTGCCTAGCTGATACTGTAACTGCAAAGCCGTGCACCCAGCTGAGAAACTATCTTAGCCAGGTGTCCAGCTGGTATTGTAACTGCTTAGCCAGGTGCCTAGTGAGCTGATACTGTAACTGCTAAGCCATGTGCCCGACTAGGTCAATGCTGCAGCCTGATGTGCTGTTGATCTGATGCGGTTACTGCACCCAGGGTACAGCTGAAGGGATCAGAGAGGTGTTTGTGGGGTCTGGGGTCTTAACAGACATTTAGTCTTGTGTGTTATTTACCGTATTCAGATCTTGACAAAACCTCTTAAAGCAGCCGACTCATTGACAAGTTCCCTTTAAGACAATTCTCACATCCCCAATGCTCGTCAATTTAATATATGGACCATAATGACTTCATAGTCTCGGATCCTTCGGTCTCCGCTGATCGGCCTCCAGTCGGGATCTTTGTTGTAAATTGTCTCTCGTTTGCACAATATTAGCTCCGGAGCTCAGCACATCTGCTCCAATTACTGCTGATGAAGGACGGACAATTTTCGCTTAGCGATCAATACGGAGACGTGATCAATCTCGGGTTGTTTAGAGACTCTCACAGGAATCGTCAATGTCGGGTCACTGCGCGAAGCCCCGGAGTCATCACTTATTCGGAAAAATTAATATTTTAATTAATATTGGAGATGTTATATCAGGTGACAGGTGCGATACATCGTTATCTCGTAATTACGCTTTTCATGGCATCGGATTTCCATCTGTTTATAGAATGTGACGTTATATTGACAGACGCCCCTTAATGGAGTCACCATGGAGGCTACTTAGGAAATGATGGCGGTAACCATAGAAACCGTAGAAATCTAAAATGTCAATGTGACGTCTTGTGCAATTTATAAAAATGAATGTTAGATGCACAGGATGTTAAAAGGTAAGGCAGGTTTCTCATACGAGCCTCTATTGATTACGAGGCCTCCTAATGGAACTGCATATTATCCGAATGGTAGAATGGTGACGGACTGGGAGACCTGACCCAATCCCACCTGTGCTCCGATACCTAACTCTATAGATGGGGGACTGGTAGATAAGAAAAATGAGCCAATGCTTCTATTAAGTTTGTACATAATGGGGGCGGTCATCTCGATAGTGTGGTGGGCATGCCCAGTGACCCTATAGGAGTGTGGTGGGCATGCCCTATGACCTTTATGGAGTGTATGATCATGCTCTGTGACCTCTATGGGAATGTGATGGACTGATGGACTGTGTGTACGTGCAATTCAGGGCAATTAGGGAAAAACGGCGCAAATAGGTAATATCTGGAACCCGACGAAAAATAGCGATTCGGGCCCTTGTAAATGACCCCATTGTCTCGTACTGTGACATCGCTGTGTAGTTTTAAACATGTCACTGCATGTCATTAGTTTTGCCATGTCATTGCTAGCAAACAATGGTGCTGTATAGATTCTTGTAAATTTTGTTGCAAATATACATTTTTTTTGCCGTGTTTTTTTGCGCTTTGAGACACTTCCAAGTCATACCCTTGTCTTAGCTCATGAAATATACCCATTGTCAGACAAAACTAGATTCTCTGTGTAAATATTCTCATCGAGCACAAAAGCTGCCTGTGCCGAGACGCTCGCGCCATAATTGAGACATTTCATTTTGTGGCGAAGAAATAACAATTTCCATCTTGTTTATCCGCTTTTTTTTTCTTGCTTTATCGCTTTCGCATCTTCCCTCTAGTTGCGATCGTCGTCGCTTTTTTGTTCCCTTTTTTGTGCAGCCGGAAAGGGGGGAGATAAATGGCTTTTTGTTAAAATTACAGAACTTCTGGCAGTAGAAAAGACTTTAAAATGCATAAACGCTGCCAGGTATTTCCTATTGTGCACGGAGCATGAGGAGATGTTGAGGATTCTATTCAGCGCTTCTTAAGGCATTCACTGCTCTATTATAATTCTTCTACGGGACCTCCACCATGAAATGATGGGATCTCACTTTCCCTTCAGTCCTCGTAATAAAGTAATAGGGAGATAAAGAGATTAACCCATGCTGTGCTGTTCTAGGAAACTTTCTGGGTGCTTAAAGGGGCAGGTTGAAACCCTTTGCTTATGGAAGCACAGTGGCAAATCAGTCGAGTGGGAAGTTTTATGAATTTTGTCCAAGATTTTTGGAGTCACAATGTATTTACCCCTAGTCTATTCTCAGATGAGGGCTTACGATGCAAAAATGGAGCAGCGCAAGACCCAACATGAACCTCTCTCCAGTCAAGGAATCCAAGGGCCCAAGTTCTCCCACAATAATAGATTGTAACAAACTAAAATATTTCGAGATTACAACCTATTAGAGGAATCTTATTTTGGTCGTGCCCTTCCATTGCATGGTAGAGGGGATTTCATTCTAACAACTAAGGTAACAGGTCAACCAGAACTGGACGCCCTCATCCCAACCGGATAGAAGTATAATGGACTCCATGAACCTTTGGGTCAATTTCAAATCTTTGCTGCCTCTTCCCTACTTGCGAACCACAGCTATAGAATTTTGTGCCATCACTGACAGTTGGGTGATACTATTCCTCCTGTTTTAGGGTCAATGTCTACCCCTAATAATGGCGTTGAGTCAACAGTGATAGTATCACAGTGTGTAATGCATCACATTGAAAAGGAGCATTGTATTGTCGGTATATTAGGTTTTGATTACGTGTAGACTTTTTGTGGAATAGGAGGATTTAACTGGAGAGGAGACAACTTCTGCTGGCTGCATGAACTGCAATAAAACTACCATTCACTGAGGAGACTGCGATCCAAAAACTCTCTTGGTCAATGTCTATATTTCTGTCCCTTTATATGGAAGGTTTGTGTCCCTGGTTCCTCACTGGCCTATTATTTTTCCTTAATAGAAGTACCAGTGTCTCTCCTTATTCCAGTCCACATTTCCTCTCTTGCAGCCCATCAATGGCGCTTTTTTTGCTTTGTAGATTCCAGGAGAGCGTTTTACTTTGTTAGTTTTGTATCTTTCGAGTGCAGAACACCAATAATTCTCCAGGTTCTGAGAGCGTTGGCGAGACCGGAAAGCCTTTGAAATACCGTCTGGAGAATAGAAATACAAAGTACATTTGTTATGAGGCAAAATGCTTGTAGTAAAAGCTGAGAGAAATCCTACGTGGCAGCTCATCCACGACGCAAGATTGATCTTAGGGCTTCAGGAGGGAGGAAGAAGATGTTGTACTGTATATCGACAGCCATCCGCAGTCTTGTGATGTGAGAAAAAGCTGTAAACACATGCACAAGCACAAATATCAAGGAAATTGCTTCAGATCCCATGGGGGGTCAAGCCTAAGCGGACAAAAACTATCTATCTTTAAGCTAATGCAGTTGTGGATATGAATACATACATACAATTCATCTTCTGAATGGGTACTACTGGAGAGGCACCCGATGAGAAGAGCTGTGATAAGAAACAAAATTATAGCACTCGGTGCCAGTCGCGCCACCAAAAGCCAGCAAAATATCTGTTCTTTTGAAAGGCATGGTGACTAAGACCAATTATAGGCATCAGATGATAAGATATCAGAAGAACAGAAAGTTAAATGAAAGGCTACTAGATCGATATATGTATGAGGAAGAAAGGAGGCTTAATATATTCAGACATTTGAAGGGTTGTATGATGTTCGTTATGCAAATACTCTATGTAAATGCTATATTATATATTCCTTGGGTTCCACGAGAACAGAGAGTCCTTTATGTTGGTTATTAAGGACCTTTCACAGCCTCCAACAATTTCCATCCTTTGAAGTTTGAATTTTTTCTCTAGTTTCAATAGTTCACAATAATCTGTGCCATTAGTTTTCATACACAATTGCCAATTAAGTTCTCTACTGTCACATGGGCGTTAACCTAAGTTGCCTGCTCTTGTCCAGGACCGCCCACCGACAATACAGAGCCTTTGAAGGGGAGCGTGACTATGATCTATACCCTCCTAATTATAATATACCCGTGATATTTTTACTACAATAATAATACTTTTTCTCTTTCTACTGCCATAGTAAATCTTCTAAAGGATGCAAAGATGAGGAGATGCTATAAAGGAAGTGCGTTTAAACGCATTACTATAGTATCCAGCCTTGGCCATTGCCCGGGGTCCTTCTCACTCCTATATTACTAGACTGTAGCAGAAGGTGAAGCTCTTCTCCTCTTTCCAATATTATCCGACTGTGGAAGACCATGGACTATTCCCCTCTTGTCCCTGATGGCCCCGTAGTGAAATATTCTAGGTCCAATACCCATAATAACAGAAATATCCTTTGAGCATCTTCATACAGACCCCACTGTCAATTGACCCGAATTTGGATCGTCTTATATTTCCTTTGACCTTACCAAACTACATGGCAATATTAAAGACCCCAGGTCCTTTAGACATCTGCTATGATGTTTAAAGGAGTGGGGTAATTAAGGACCCTAAAGTTGTGGTTATGCATTTTTCTCAAAATCCCTAGACTTTAAAAGGAACATCTGGAAATCTATACTCCCTATTTTTCGATATCCTATTACCTTAATAACCGTAATAATCCCAGGTTATTTGGTAACTTCTAGGACATTCCTAGACCCCAGAAGACTCTTATAACTTCTTTCAGACTGACGGTAGATCTCGGAACTTGAAACCCTATTATTTTGCTGATATTCTAAATTGACCTTTGAGTCATTGACCTACTTTGACTGAGGATTTAAAGGTCCCAAATATTCCTGGATAATCTGGGATGACTGGGTAGGTCACAAGCCTAGGTCGCTTTCCGAGACCAGAATAGACTATCCAGCAGGGCTCAAAGAACCCTGGTCATTCTCATACCTTCTGAGCATGGGTCTCAGAGGTTCCTTGTCAGGGACCTCAGGTCACCTTTATGATATCTTAGTATGTACAGGAATATCGGGACAATATGATCTTAAGTTATCTTCCTAATATTAAAGTAGAATAGCAGGAACATAGCAAGAACCCAGGTGGTTCTCACAATACTTTAGCCTGAAGGGGAACATCAAGGACCTGAAAGCTCTTAGTCTGCTCCTAGATGTTCTGCCTGGTGATATGAGGACTTATGTCAGGAGCCTACGTCATGCTAAGACCGAAGCAGCAAGGAGGACGACTTGTACAAGGAATGATAATGACTTCCTCTCTGATCTTCCATGTGCAGTGATGTCAGGCATAGACCTGAGAGCCATCACTCCCCGGTGGGACTATAGGACACTTGACACGAGCGGCTCTGATGGCACACTGAGAGTTAGATAGATTGTATTATGTGCCCCAGCCCGTGATGTTCAACTACAGGAGGACTACATGGAGAATTAAGAATTAACTCCAGTAAAAATGAGGAGACCGGAGACATCAGCCACCGTATCTATGGACCCTACTGGATTCAGGATGAAACCGAAAACTAATTATCACTGGAAATGTAAAAGGCTATTTAAACGAACAGAAAAGAAAAGTGATTTCTTTTGTCCTATGTGATACATTATTGACTACAGGGTGCGAAATGTACACATCAGAATCAAAGGATTACATTTCCTATCGAACGACAGGAAGAGATGTTGAAAACTTAAGGAACTGACACAGAAGACTGTATAACAAAAATGTATAAAATCATCAAAGTAAATCCTTTACATTGTAATGTACTTTATAGTATACAGTATGGCGGATATCCAATAAGTCCATCCTATAAAACTACAGTGTTGATCCATATGAAGGCAAAAAAAACTCCATAAGACTGATGGTAATTACCCCTAGTGAAGGAAAATCACTTACGGAGTGAAACATTCCTGGATAAAATCCAAACAGTTGGGCCCTCCTGACCCTGTACCATGTATCATCCATAACATGTGATATAATTACACTGCAGACATCCCTACCCCTCCTGACCCTGTACCATGTATCATCCATAACATGTGATATTATTAGACTGCAGACATCCCGGCCCCTCCTGACCCTGTACCATGTATCATCCATAACATATGATATTATTACACTGCAGACATCCCGACCCCTCCTGACCCTGTACCATGATCTCCATAATATGTGATATGATTAAACTGCAGACATCCAGGCCCCTCCTGACCCTCCACCATGTATCATCCATAACATGTGATATTATTACACTGCAGAAATACCGTCCCCTCCTTACCCGGTACCATGTATCATCCATAACATGTGATATTATTACACTGCAGACATCCCAGCCCCTCCTGACCCTGTACCATGTAGCATCCATCACATCATCCTGTGGCATTGAGGTCCATGTTGTGTCTGCTCACTCTTACAATAGAGAATCCTGTCTATGATGATGGTGATAATTCTCTCCTCTAGATGTACAGGTTTCACCTTCTCCTGGCTAAAGCCAAATTTACTATCCAGCAATATCCCACGTCGCTTTCTGTTGTAGTTTTACCATTTAATATAAAAAAATAATTACAATTTAAAGCAAAATATTTTCCCCAAGCTGCAATATATATATATATATATATATATACACTCACCGGCCACTTTATTAGGTACACAATCTAGTAACAGGTTGGACCTCCTTTTGCCTTCAGAACTGCCTCAATTCTTCGTGGCATAGATTCAACAAGGTGCTGGAAGCCATCAGATGTTGGGTACATTGTGGTCATAAAGGGATGGACATGGTCAGCAACAATACTCAGGTAGGCTGTGGCGTTGCAATGATGCTCAATTGGTACCAAGGGGCTCAAAGAGTGCCAAGAAAATATTCCCCACACCATGACACCACCACCACCAGCCTGAACCGTTGATACAAGGCAGGATGGATCCATGCTTTCATGTTGTTGACGCCAAATTCTGACCCTACCATCCGAATGTCGCAGCAGAAATCGAGACTCATCAGACCAGGCAACGTTTTTCCAATCTTCTACTGTCCAATTTCGATGAGCTTGTGCAAATTGTAGCCTCAGTTTCCTGTTCTTAGCTGAAAGGAGTGGCACCCGGTGTGGTCTTCTGCTGCTGTAGCCCATCTGCCTCAAAGTTCGACGTACTGTGCGTTCAGAGATGCTCTTCTGCCTACCTTGGTTGTAACGGGTGGCGATTTGAGTCACTGTTGCCTTTCTATCAGCTCGAACCAGTCTGCCCATTCTCCTCTGACCTCTGGCATCAACAAGGCATTTCCGCCCACAGAACTGCCGCTCACTGGATGTTTTTTCTTTTTCGGACCATTCTCTGTAAACCCTAGAGATGGTTGTGTTCCTTATGTGTAATATTAATATTGGAATTTATAATCAGGACCCCAGAGATGTGTCTGATAAACTGACTGTCGCCCCCCGCGCCCCCCACATCCGAGCTGCAGGATGGGTGATGTGTGACCGCGCGTTCTCCGTGCAGATAGCGGCCACGTGCTGCCAATGCAGAGAAAGAGCCGGATTATTCTGCTGCGTCCTCTGGGAGGGAGGATGACTCAACATTGCTCAATCTGCAGCTCCGGGTCTCCATTGCAGCAGCTCCGGATCAGCCCACACACCGCCAGCCCACCAGGGCTATTCATCTACATGTCATCTCCATTTACCAGAGCTAATGCATTAACCCATGTGTGGCCAAGACCGCACTCATATATGATGTCACCGCATAAGTAAATGAATCTAGCAAAAAAAAAAATCCTCCATGAAGTCATCTGGACACAAAGCAGATCCATTACATTATCAGAAGAAAAAGTACAATAGATCAAAATACAAAAAAAACTGGATTAAAGGAATTTTGCCTTTCGGATTTCCCCTTATGCCCCTTATTTCCAGTGTTTGAGGGGTGTCCTGCCGGAGCCCCTGCTGTCAGTTTTAGTGAATGATCAAATTCCCTGCAGGAAAAATGAGGCATTCCATTATTCCTACTGAAATTAAAAGGGAACCTGTCACCAGATTTCACCAAGTTAAACTACTAGTCCCCTCAGGTCCAGGAATGAAATGTCCTATCTCTTTTATGTTAAAGATCACCCATTTACCTAAAAAAAGAATTTCCTCCAAAGTAATGTGAGAAGGAGCAGAAAAGAGTCATATTTCCCTGAGATGAGTCAAGTTTAGAGGCTGCAGATGGAGTGTAATTTCAAACGTCGTAGAAACCTGGTGTCATATTAAAGATATCAGGCGTGGGGTTGAGCTACAAAAACGGTGATGCAGGCAGCTTAAGACATGGGGCCACATTATTAATAAAGCAGTCTGTTCCAGAATACTGGCACAGACTGCACATGAATACATGTGTATCATGGACAGCGCATGTACCTTTAAATTTCCGTAGAAGGACAAGTGATGAGCCGGATCAAGGTGGCACCTGAAGCTCCTTCCACGACCTCGTAATAGACCATTTAGAAGAAAAATCACTAAAAAAAATACTTGGCTTCTAGTGTGTTTTATATTCAGTGACTTGTACTTCGCCTCGGGGGCTCGGAGACACCTCCGCTGTGTTTGTTTTTACAGTGTGAACACGACTTCGAAGTCTCAGCTCTACGAAAGAGGATCGTCAGCTAAAGATAAACGTGCGATGTCTCTCTGACCTGACTTCATTCTCCTATAAATAAGAAGACAACATGTATTTACAGGGGATATTACCAGGAGATTGGCACTAAGTTTTTAACAAATTTCACCTAAAAACAATGAAACAAGAATAATAACATGACAGGAGCTGAATAGCAATGACCCGGGGAGCGCCCAATATAATATACCAAAGGGTTAACGCTTGGTCTTCTATGTAACCCACACAGGGCCGGATTAAGGGTGGTGGGGGCCCCGGGGCTCGAGCCCCAGGAGCCCTTTAATCCGGCCCTGAACCCACAGCTATATAGTATATACACATCCATAGAGGAGGAGGGATCTACTTGTGCAATTGGTAAAGCCATATGTATAGTCCTTATTGGAAAGCTGTCACCAGATTTTGCCCCATTAACTACTACCTCACTATGAAATAGTATGAAATAGTATATAGGGGATGGAATGTCCTTTCTAGAGTTCCCTCTTTGACATGAAATCTCACCCATTTACCTATAAAATAAATCTCCAAAGTCAAATGAAAATGAGCAGAGAAGAGTCATATTTCATCTGAAATGAGTCAAGTTTAGAGGCTGTAGGGGGGAAGTGTCAGGTCAGACACCCCTATTGTCGTTTCTGTAGCACCTTGAAACATGATTATAGTGTCATATTAAAGATAAGAATCTCTTCTTTCAGGGCACATCAGTCTTGTAATTCTGTGAGCTACAAAACCAGAGATACAGGCAGGGAAATAGGCAGGAATTGGATCTTTAGCTGCAGTTTGCAGTTCCAACTATGGCACACATTTAGTAATAGTAATATCTATACTAATGCAGCTGTGGATCGCATTTTCTTCGAGTTTCCCGACGATTTCCACATTGCGCCGCATTTAACGGGGGTTTTTGGCGCACACGATCGGATTTTGGTGCATCGGAGCCAGCTTTCACGTGACACAAATCTGGGGCCGTGGCTGTCAGACGATCCGACGGATTTGGACAACGCGCTGGACTTAACATTGCACTTACATACGCACTTACATACACCAGGAAGAAGAAGGTGAACTCCGGCGGACCTCAGCAGGGAAGTGACACATGCAGGATCTCAGGCGCACTATGTTGGTGAATCGCGCCGGACTTCATCTTCGTTGGACAGTCCGGATTGGGGATTGCGACAGGACCCCAATCTGTCCTCACATCTCTAGGTTTTGTAGGAGTGAATGTAATGGCTTCAGTTGTCAGATTGCCAGGTAGCATTGCTCTTCCTCATCTGTCAGGATATTGCTGATTATTGGTGGACATTACGGAGATAGAGGCTCCAGAGATCTATAGATGTATCATTGTATATTGTCCCAGGGCGTATTATCTATTGAGTCTCTGCCACCAATCACCCGGAAATATTCCAGATGTGCAATCTGTTAACACCATGTCATGAATAGGACCATCACATTGTGTAGAATCATTACCTACAGAGATACACGTGGGCTTCCACCTTCTTGCTGGTCTACATGATCTTGTCTTCACATGTGTCTTGTCTTCTACTTCATCTAGTCTTCACGTGTATCTTGTCTTCTACTTCATCTTGTCTTCATGTGTGTCTTGTCTCCTACTTAATCTTGTCTTCAATTATGTCTTGTCTTCTACTTCATCTAGTCTTCATGTGTGTCTTGTCTTCAACTTGATCTTGTCTTCACATGTGTCTTGCCTTCTACTTGATCTAGTCTTCACATGTGTCTTGTCTTCTACTTCATCTTGTTTTCATGTGTGTCTTGTCTTCTACTTCATCTAGTCTTCAAGTGTGTCTTGTCTTCTACTTGATCTAGTCTTCAAGTGTTTCTTATCTTCTACTTGATCTAGTCTTCATGTGTGTCTTGTCTTCTACTTGATCTTCTCTTCTTGAGAACAGGAGTTCACAGAGACTGGTAAATGGAGAGTTTTCCGAGTATGCTCAGCCACTCTCCATTATTGTCTTTGGGAGAAACTTTCAGCACTTCCACCAATGTGAATGTAGAGTCGCCATGGGACTGGGGTCAGGGCAGATAAATGTAGGTCCCACTGGTGAGACCTGCACCAGTCATGTATTTATGACATATCTTTCGGATATGTACCTGAGTTGTGAATACCCCTTTAAGACCCAGATACTTGTGGTCTACACACACATGTTCCTTATGCAACAGCAGATATATCCATATTGGAAGACATGCAATAGATTGAGACCCTAGACATCCTGAGCTACTGTAGCTTAACCTTAAAGGTGGCCATTCCCTCCGCAACCCAAATAGCAAAACCCAAGCCCTGCCTGTATTTGTTGAATCTACCTTGTACTCAGATATGGTAAAGATGATCCCACACAATTTTTTGTAGGAAATGTAGTAGATGTTGTCAAATATTTTTAGAACTTGACTTAGAATTATTGTTATTTGAGGTATGAGGTCTTGTTTCTTGCAGGATGGGACATAGTAGATTTAGACAGTAGATTTTTTTTTTTTTTTACAAACCTGCCCCAAATCTATGCTTACAACTGGATATGCCCTTTTAAATCTGGAGGGAGATTTTCTTTTTTTTAATTAATTTCAACAACATTTACTGGTCCTGTTACATGTTAACTTTATCCTGCAAAACAACAGGATTGTGGTGATAAAACATGTGTTTAGCTTTTCAGGTGTATTATTGGTTTTGGACAATAAAAAACACAATAAAAAAAATATTGTTTTCTGTGTTGATGCATTACAACAGCCAGAACTATTTTTTTTCCATTTATTGTGCTTGTTTTTTGTGGGATGACCTGACTTTTTTACTCTATATTATGTAATAATCTATTTTTTTCAGTTTTCAGGGACCAGGCACCATTTATTGTTTAACATGGATTAATTAGATCATTTTTAACTCCACATCTTGCAACGAATATACTGAAACTATAATGGAAAAGATGTTTTGTTCTGTTTTTCAAAAATTGTGTTTTTCATGTTTTATAGACCCATTATAAAACTACACATGTTAAACCTTTAGGGCTCATCATAGATCACCCATCAGCACCCCCTGATCTTTGAGGGGGCATTAAACCCTCATTGAGTAATAGAGAGCCCCTCCCTCTGTCTAATCACATAGATGCCACAGATAGTGACTTTGGCATCTTAGGGGTTAGGGATTGAAGATGTTTTTCTAACTATCCCTTCCGGTCCATACTCCGCACAATCTTTGGTTGACTCATTTATGGTCTGATATCTGGTAAGGGTTAACCCATTAGCAGAACAGTTTTGGGCTGATTTCCATTCAAATACTTCTACTGGATGCTTCAAATTGCTGTAAACTTTCCTTCTTGGGGCCCAGTATGAAAGGATATGAATGCATTGTACTCCTACAATCTTCTTCTATCATCCCTGGCACAATACACGGGGATAATCAATGTAGATGTGAGACTGTGCCGGTGCGGGCAGGTACATCGCTATGAAGCCCCCGGTGAAGCCCCCAGCACTAGACGCAGAATAGAGAAAATCACTTTCCATGTCGCTGTCACATTTTACCCCGAAGCCAATTCTTTTAACAAGGAACAAATCCTGTCAGCGAGCGCTCGAGGTGTCACCGACTGAGCAGTTCATTATTCCGTCTTTCAGTACATCTACTTATTCTAAGAGAGAAGAGGACGTGTGCTGCCGAGTTATAATCCTCATCTGTTTTATGCAGGATTACAGAATATTATATGATCGCTGCTGCCTGGGGATAACAGCGCCACCATGGGTGAAGTCTGGTATTACAGTTCAGGACATGGGGATGCACTGCTATACCACACATGACCTGTGTACAGGGGTGGCGCTGTACAAATCCCTACGCTGTTTACCTCCCCCTACTCTTTTTCATAGGTTGGCACTGGCACGAGCGCCTTCACGCTCCTACATGCCCACTTGGTGTGGAGGAAGTGTAAAATAGTCACAAATCCTGGTGTTGCGACTACTTCAGGGCTTGTACCCCCATGTACGAGCTCTGATACATCCCATACTTTGTCTGTTTTTATCTTCCCAATAACTCTGTAAATGATGTATATGACCGCTAAATATCTGCATTAGCTGTCTCTGTGTATATAGCACATACACTCTCCGGCCACTTTATTAGGTACACCATGCTAGTAACGGGTTGGACCCCCTTTTGCCTTCAGAACTGCCTCAATTCTTCGTGGCATAGATACAACAAGGTGCTGGAAGCTCCTCAGAGATTTTGGTCCATATTGACATGATGGCATCACACAGTTGCCGCAGATTTTTCGGCTGCACATCCATGATGGGAATCTCCCGTTCTACCACATCCCAAAGATGCTCTATTGGATTGAGATCTGGTGACTGTGGAGGCCATTTGAGTCCAGTGACCTCATTGTCATGTTCAAGAAACCAGTCTGAGATGATTCCAGCTTTATGACATGGCGCATTATCCTGCTGAAAGTAGCCATCAGATGTTACAGGGTACATTGTGCTCATAAAGGGATGAACGTGGTCAGCAACAATACTCAGGTAGGCTGTGGCGTTGTACCAAGGGGCCCAAAGACACCATGACACCACCACCACCAGCCTGACCCGCTGATACAAGGCAGGATGGATCCATGCTTTCATGTTGTTGACGCCAAATTCTGACCCTACCATCCGAATGTCGCAGCAGAAATCGAGACTCATCAGACCAGGCAACGTTTTTCCAATCTTCTATTGTCCAATTTCGATGAGCTTGTGCAAATTGTAGCCTCAGTTTCCTGTTCTTAGCTGAAAGGAGTGGCACCCGGTGTGGTCTTCTGCTGCTGTAGCCCATCTGCCTCAAAGTTCGACGTACTGTGCGTTCAGAGATGCTCTTCTGCCTACCTTGGTTGTAACGGGTGGCGATTTGAGTCACTGTTGCCTTTCTATCAGCTCAAACCAGTCTGCCCATTCTCCTCTGACCTCTGGCATCAACAAGGCATTTCCGCCCACAGAACTGCCGCTCACTGGATGTTTTTTCTTTTTCGGACCATTCTCTGTAAACCCTAGAGATGGTTGTGTGTGAAAATCCCAGTAGATCAGCAGTTTCTGAAATACTCAGACCAGCCCTTCTGGCACCAACAACCATGCCACGTTCAAAGGCCTCAAATCACCTTTCTTCCCCATACTGATGCTCGGTTTGAACTGCAGGAGATTGTCTTGACCATGTCTACATGCCTAAATGCACTGAGTTGCCGCCATGTGATTGGCTGATTAGAAATTAAGTGTTAACGAGCAGTTGGACAGGTGTACCTAATAAAGTGGCCGGTGAGTGTATATGATGTGTATATAGCACATCTCCTCTATATACTCACAGATATATGGACATGACCCTGTATCACTATACACATTGCTGCCATCTCTCCGCACTGAGCGGCTGAATGATATGATTATCAATTACAGCAATTATCTGCTAAGACAGAGCGGCTGCAATGTCACTCACTGGGCCTCTCCTGGGTGACATTACTTACCTCCCAGCCATAGCCAGAGGTAGCAGTGACCCCAATATAGTATAATAGGTGGGGGGCAGATGTAGCAGTGGCCCCCAATGTAGTGTTATAGGTGCTATTATGTAATCTGCGGAGAGGGATATAATGATGCGCTGGCGCACTACAAGGGCGCGTCCATGTGTTTCTGGCCGTGATGCAGCATCTTAGATTCCAGCAGAGGTTGCATTGTTCTGGGAAGTGATGAGGTCACCTCCTCTCTGTGACATTGAGAATATTTCTGGATATATTACAGCAGATCTGCAGGGACCGCACCCTCCTGTGTACAGCCCTGGACTCACCAGCGCCCCCCCCCCCTCCCCCCGCCTAATACCAGACCCTTCTCATCAGGTTAATGTCTCCAGTCACACCACAAGCTGCGGACACCTATGAGAATTACTCCCAATGTACATGGGTGACCCTAAACCCTCTGCTGTTGGGGCGAGCTACAGAACGGTGCCCCCTCTGCCCCATCCAGTAGTAATATATCAGGTTATTTGTTTAGTCAGTGGGTCATAAAATTGCCCCATATATAGACCTTGCATGTGGGTCCTACAAGAGAGGCGCCAGGGGCTAATATACTAAAACTGGATGATATTTGAGGAAAATTTAGCTCCAATCAATTTTGACCACACCCATTTTCCAGGAAGCCACACCCATTTGTACAAGTCATAAACAATCTCTGCTGTACAGCAATGATATTTGTGGAAATAATGTTCAAATTTAAAGGAATTATCTATTATGCTTTTTTTTATAAACAGCGCCACACAGATCCACAGGTTGTGCCCGCTATTGCAGCACAGTCCTATCCTCCTTAATGTAACCGAGCTGCATTACCTGACACATCCTACAGATAGGTGTGGCGCTGTGTCCAGCCATATTTTTTAATTTTGTATAATTCTGGCAGGAGACTATTAGTCGTGTAATTATATAATGAAACCTTAAAGAAAATCTACCATCAAAATCCATCAGGGACACTTACTGATAGCTCCAGGCACCGTGACTGTGGTAAACTTCTTATATTTGTTCCTTCCTTTCTTCCTTTTAAAATCAATGTTTAAAATTATTCTAATAAGCTAAAAGTGCATTGGGGGTGTTACCATAACCTCCTCAGTGCTGCAGCTTCAAAGGCTGTTTTACTGTCTCACCCTCCCCCGTCTCCCTCAGCACTTCCCCCTGTCTTTGGCTGCTGTGATCTCAAAGCAGCAGGGAGTTTTAGAACACAGTGGGAGGGGGAAGTGTTCCTGCACAGTGTAACAGCCTGTGAAGCTACTGCACTGAGGGGCTCTGTAACATACCCAGGAGCCCTTCAAGCTCATAAGCATAAATTATAAAGTTGATTTTAGAAGGAAGGAGACCATGGATAATAAATATAAGAAGATTATTACAGTCACGGTGCCTGGATCTATGAGTCTATGAGTAAGTATCCCTGTTTTATTGGGCTTGATTTTGATGGTAGATTTCCTTTAAACGTAGCACCATTAATTAAGCTTATGTCCTTACCCCCTGTGACCTTCCTAGAGGAGAGGTCCCCTGCTCAGCACCCAGTTTTTTCACTAGACTGGAGAGCACCTACAAAAAGTGACTTGTAATACCACATTTCACCAGCGGCGGACGATCACTGATCGCCGATCATTCTGATTAGTTATTATAGGGGTTGCCCCTTGCTTGTATTAGGTAAAGCAAATCATGTGGCTCCATTTTGGTTAAGGAAGACATAAGAGTGCATTCACTGTACACTGCCATGGACTATGTCAGTGCTATTGCAATGCTGAAGAATACAGAATGTTGTGATAGAAATTCCTTTACAATGTTTCTAATTAAAGGGGCAGCTTCACAATGCATTAGGAAGTAATGGAAGTCATTAACCTTGAGATCTTATTAGTATTATCTCCCGGGAGAAACCAATATAGAGATGCAAATCTATCTATTACTATGTTATTAGGGACGTCCCTACATTTACCTCCAAAACTGTTCTAGTGGCAACCAATCAGAACTCAGCTTTCATTTCCCCACAGCTGTTTATAAATTTAAATCTGAGCTCTGATTGGTTTCCATGGGCAACTAGAATAGTTTTACTTCAGTCACTTCTGATAAATCTCCCCCAACTTGTCTCAATAACATCCATAACAATAAAGGGTCCTCATTGCTGACATTGATTCATTGAACACAGTGGTGTTCCTGGCCTTATGCCGAAACACTATAAAAAGGGGAGCAGCACCAAATCAGAGCTCAGGACCCTTCATCGTCATGGTCAGACTTCAGAGATTAGGCATCACGTGACATACAGGAATGCCCCTTTAAGCGCCTCATAGGGACAATATTGTGTCTTTAAGGAACAACAAACAGTTATTAGTAATTCCCTTCCTCTCCTACTGGGAGTTGTAGTTGTTCTAAAGAGCTGCAGATCCTCAATGAGATCATATTCACATCCGTGGAATTTAAAGGGGATGTATTATGAAAGGGAATCTGACCGTAGTCCTTGATAGAGTTGTAAAGCGCTACGGAATCTGATATATATATATATAGTTATTATTATTATAGAGTATATAGACCATATGGGGTCACCATATGGGTCTGTAAGAATTCGCTCCATTGTGTATATAATCGCGTCCATGTAATATTACATTTCAGCTGATGGTTCCGTATCCCTCTCCCCGCACCCCCTTTAGGACATAGGGGGGGTCAGCTGTATCTGATTTGGACGCCCACATCACGTAAATTTTACAAACATTTATATGGATTTTTTTTTAACAATTCCTAAGAAAAAGACTCCACATTGGGGTGTCGTCTGCTATATATCTGAGGACCCACCGGAGGATCCTCTGCTTCTCCGGTGGGCCAGTCCGACACTGGTATAGTAGCATGCTACAGAGCTAAAGGAACTTCATGTGCTGCCATATGGTGCTCATCGGAGGATATATCACCAAAGTATTCCCCCCTTAGAGCATAGACAACAGAGAGGGTACTGTATCCTAAAACATGTCTGCCCCTTTACCCCACCGAGGGTAGTGTGTGGTATTGCAAGTAAACGTGCAATTTTTGGAAGTAAGAAGCCTCAGAAGACCTGTGAAAACTTCTATAGTCTTCAGTAAAATTGGAGGGGTGATATGGAGGTACAAGGCGATGAATGAGAGAGAAGATTTTACCTTCATATATTACATTATAGACATTTTTTTTATTACGGTGTAAACTTTTTAAATGCAAAAAGAAGTTTGATTGGTTGGGGTCCTGGTGCCGAGCCCCCAAAATGATTGAAACCAAGGGGTTCGTGTTGTGCCTCTTTTATCTAGTATTATATACATTGTACGATTCCCCCTAAGCACCCAGTGATTGGTGGGGGGTCAATGACGGGTACAATAAGACACAAGTCACCGAATTCCAATATGACCTTTTTTATTGAGCAAAGTTTTGCTTTGACATAAACTGACAGCAAGTTGTGTCCGATCTCCTCCAGGTTCTCCCATGACCTGCAGTCTATTAATTGCACCAGTGAGGTAAACATAAGGATAGGTTCATTTTTTTAAGGCGAGAAAACATCCGTTTCCTGGTCCCCTCCCCCGTCTTTTTATTTTTTGGCTCAGTTGGTTCTTTTGCATATTTCAGGACTCTCGAGGGTCTTGACCCCTTACCCTGACCCACAACAACTTAGGAAACCCTCAACTCTGTTCTTTCTTTAACAAATCATGCAGTGGGTTGTACTTAAATTTTTTTTTAGGGGGGGGGGGTGGATTTTTTTTAGTTTTGTGAATTCCCCAAGTTGTGTGGGAGGGGCACGTCTGTAGCTTGCATGCATTTCCCCGCCCCCGAGTATTGCACAGGTAATAATACAGTGTCTGGAGCCCCCACCCCACGAGAGAACCCCTTCTGCTAGAAGCCCATTAGAAGCTGTCACTTTACATGCAGTTTATCTTATGGCTTTTCAGTCCTGCTGCTTGCTGGAAGTGCTTGGTCTACGCTCTCACTTATCTTCTGCTACTTCCTTTACTGCATGTGAAGTGACTTTTTCCACCTTCTTTGTGGTCACAGACTTCTCCTGGACGGTGTCCTCTTGTTTCTCCACCTTCTGGGTGACCGTCACAGACTTGGTGATGTATTTGGTTCCATCGTCTCCTTCGCTGGTAGTGGTCTCAATCTTTTTGGTGATGACAACAGTTTGCTGGCTTTTGGCTTTATCGTCTGAGGGGCTGTCATCGAGACCATTGGTGACTACACCTTTGTCTTCACTCTCTTCCTTCTCTTCATGTACATCTCCATTTACTGCTGTGTCTTCCTTCCCATCCTCCCTGGGGCTGTTGGCCTCTGCTTCTTCTTCCTCTTTCACTTCTTCTCTCTCGGTTCCTACAGAAGCTGCCTTAGATGCCGGGATGATCTCCTCCACACTTTTCTCTTCAGGAGACTCTGCCTTTTCCTCTTCTGTTTCAGCTTCCTTCTCCTCCCCAGCACCTTCCTCTTCTTTGGCCTCTCCTTCCTCTCCCTCACCCTCTTCCTTCTCCTCATCTGTTCCTGCTTTCTCTTCTTGCTGTTCTGAGCTTTCATCTGCTGCTCCCTCTTCTGCCTCCTCTTCCTCTCCAGCCTTTTCCTCTGTTTCTTCCTCTTCTTTCTCACCCTCCTCCTCCTCACCACCCTCCTTCTCCTCCTCTGCTTCCTTCTGTATCTTCTTTTCTACCTTTATCTCCTGTACTGTTGTTTTTACTCTTACAATCTTAGTTTCTACAAAAGGCTCTTCTACTACTTCATCCTCTTGTGTATCCTCAGCAGCCTGCTCCTCTGCCTCCTGTTCTCCTTCTGCTTCCTGCTCACCCTCGGCCTCCTTCTCCCCTTCTTCTTCCTGCTCACCCTCGGCCTCCTTCTCCCCTTCTTCTTCCTGTTCTCCTTCTGCCTCCTGCTTTCCTTCATCCTCCTTTTCCCCTTCTGCCTCCTGTTCTGTTTCTTCTTCCTTCTCTGTTTCTCCTTCAGCTCCTTCTTCCCCTTCTCCCTCCCCACCTTCTACCTCAGCTTCAGCTTCTTCTGCTCCTTCTTCCTCTCCCTCATCTTCTCCCTTTTCACCTTCTTCTTCCTCCGCCTTTCCTTCCTCCTCTTCTCCTTCACCCTCTTCTTCTCCTTCCTCAGCTTTAACTTCTTCTTCCTGTTCTGTTTCTCCTTCTGCTTTCTCTTCTTCTTCACCTTCCTCTTTTTCCCCCTCTTCTTCTACCTCTTCCTCTGCTTTATCTCCTTCCTCCTCTTCCTCACCCTTTTCTTCCTCTTCTTCAGCTTCCTCTTCCCCCTTTTCCTCTTCTCCTTCCTCTCCCTCTTCCTCCTTTTCCTCTCCCTCTTCTTCCTCCTCCCCAGGAGCTGCTGCCTGTACAGAAGATTCTACTGCTGCTACAATCTCCTCTTCAACCTGATCCTCTACCTCTTCCTCTTCCTTGTCCTCCTCCCCTTCCTCTGCCTGTTCCTCTTCTTCCTCCATAAGCCCTGATGCAAACTCCTCTGCCATAGCTGCCAATGCTGCCTCCATATCTAACCTGTCATCTTCAACTTTGGTTTCCTCAATGATCTCCTCAACAAACTTGTGCTGCACTTTGACTCTAGGGGGCTCTGCTCGTGACTGCTGTACTCTGGTGGAGGTTATGGTAATGGGGGCTTGCCTGTGCGGAGCTGGGGGTCCTGAAGGTAGGCTAGAGAAGGAGCTGAAGCGAGTTTCTTCTCCTTCAAGGAGTTTCCTGTTGAGATAAGAAATGAAATATAATAAAATGATATACATAAACACTTCTGATAAAACAATGTACTTTACTCTTCTATATTATATGAATACTTGTAGGAACTGAAAAATGAGACTTTAAACCTTGCACAAACAAAACCACTGGGAGGTCAATAACATTGTAAAAATTATCATATAATAACTTTTTACTGCAACTATCCTGACAGATGTAGAAGAGCTGACTTCACTTTTTTGGACACTGTAAAATCTGACATCTTTAGGAGTTGTGCCAATGACAAACTCAGCTCCTCTCCAGTTTGGTTATTCAATGTCAAATTCATCCTTACTCTCTCCCCCCAATAGGTTGGGGGTCATCTTCATGCTATTTCTATGAAACTTTTTTACCTCCATACTTTTATTAAGGGACACTAATGTTATACAGGGATAGTATTCCAGGACTGTTATTCTCTCTTGTAATTCCTCTCCCACAATCTGGGATGTGGAGGTTTCCTCCTGCCTCTGCAGAGCTATTAATATTCTGCTGGCTCTGTCCTTGTACCTGTATGCAGCAATTTCTATATCCAGAGCCATCTTGACATTGAGCAGGTCCTGGTATTCTCTCAGGTGACGGGACATTTCCCATTTTGTTCCTCTCAGCTCATTGTCCAGCTGTTGGATGGTGTCCTACAGGAAGAAGAGATTTTGGAGAGAGTTATTGTACATTGCTGACCCTCAGTGACATCTATCTCATCCTGCAGCAGCTCTGTACACTTGCACTGTCATACTGCAGCACATCCAGCCCCACCTCCTGCAGCAAAACCTAAACAGGGCACTTATTTATTCTGTCCCACTGAGATCCATTACATCTCACCGACCCCCACCCCACACAATATACTTGCAGACTTGCATTGTCACTGCGCCACACCCAGCCACACTGCGTCACTTTCCACCTTGTACTGCGCCACTCCCCCATAGAAGGAACCACACTGCGTCACTAAGGCAAAACCGCACCACACCCCCTACACGTGTGAATGCAGAACTTGCAGACCCTGCACCCTAAGACCACCGCATGTCACCCATAACACACCCACCCACCCTGGAGGAATCAATGCATCTCATGGGTAGAAGGTAAGTGATTGTCGAGTGTGTCAATGTGACAGTGTTATAAAATGTTGCACCATTAACTACTTCTTATCCTGGACACCTTGCAGCCCTCTCCTGGATTGCATCCAACCCCGACAATTGCTCCATGAACTGCTTCTTTCTATATTGCACTATGGGGGTCCCCTTCCTATATTACAATTACATTCAACACCCTGGATAACTCCTCGCTATAATATTACTTCCTAATCGGAAAATTTTATGTGGTCAGCAGGAAATCTCCTTCCTATCCCCAAAAACTACCCCATGGACTCCCTCTTTGCAGTTCCGACAATTGCTGCTTGTACAACTTCACCTAATTCTTCATAATTCCCGACAATTACATCCAGCTCCCGGCATAACAACCCCGACAATACAATGTAGTCGCATGGACAGTTCCTAGAACCATGGACAGTTCCTTACCATATCCAATTTAGCCCTTCAAGCCTATAAGCAGCTTCTTCTTATATTAACCCTATCCCCAACAATTACACCCAGCACCCTGGATAGTTCCTTGCTTTATTACTTCTAACCCAGGTAGTGTCATGTAGTCGGCAGGACAGCTCCTTCCTGTCATAGCATCATGGACAGCTCCTTACCATATTCCAGACATTTCAGATTAACCCTGTCAGCAGTTTTTTCTTATATTTCTACAATTCCCCAAAATTGCTCCTAGCACTAGCGGACAACTTCTTATAGCATTGCTCCAAACCCCCGACAATTGCTCCTAGCACCCTGGACAGCTCCTTACTATATTACATCTATATTATCTATATTTTTTTTCCAACCCCCACAATTGCTCCCATCCCCATGCACACAGTATGTATTATGTGCACTTACCTGGTAACTGGCCAAGTCATGGTTGTGTCTCTCCTCGATGTCATTGAGTTGTCTCTCCAGTGACTCTTTGGTTCCTTTGACAGACTCCAGCTCTACAGTTTTGCTGTGCAGCTGCCTCCTGTACTCTGCTAGCTCCTCTTTGGCAGACCTGATGGCTTCTTTATTCTGTTCTGCAGCTTCGGTCAGCTTGACATACCTATTTTTAAAGATCTCCTCTGTCTGGACCATGTTGTTGTTGGAGTGACCTTCTAGCTGGGAGCGGATTTCCCTCAGGGCTGAGGCCAGGTCGGTCTTCTGGAAGTCTTTCCTCTCTACTGTGATATGGGAGGCCTGGATCTGGGCCAGTAGTTCTCCAACTTCTTCTTCATGGTTGTTCTTGAGGAAGGCAATCTCTTCTTGCAAGGACTGGACCTTCTTGTCCAACTCCACCTTTATCAAGGAGGTGTCGTCAATGTCCTTCTTCATGGCCCTGATGGTGACCTCTGTTTCATCCCTTATCCTGACCTCATCTTCATACCTGTCTTTCAGCCTCTGGAGATCTTCTTCAAGGTGTTCAGAGTCTAAAAGGATCTGAGCTTTGTCATGGTTGACATGTTCCAAGTTAGATCTCAACTCTCTCAGCTCTTGTTCGTAGATCTCACCCAGCTGACTGTAGCCACTCTGCTTTTGTCGGAGGGCCTGAATTTCTGCTTCAATCTCCTTGTTCTGCTGCTCCAGGTAATGGACCTTCTCGATGTAACCAGCAAAGCGGTCGTTGAGTCCTTGCAATTGCTCCTTCTCGCTGGATCTGACTTGCTTGAAGTCACCATTGTAGGCAGTGGACTGACTAACATCCAAGCTGTCACCAGAGCTGAACCCTCTGGGTGCTGCCAGGGTGCTCCTCTTATAGGAGGAGGAGATGGTGCTAGGGGAGTTTCTGGACCAGCTCTGAGACCTGAAGCCACTGGATGGAGAACTGCTTGTCCTTGAGTAGCTGGTCCTGATCTCAGCCATCCTCCTATAAGAGGGGTTACCTAATGTATCCAGAGAGTAGCTCATGCTGGAAGACTTTCTAGTGTGTGTGTGGCTCACAGCAGAGGATATGCTCTCTCCTGTCCTTTATATACCCAGGGAAGAGAAGCTAACACGGCAGGAACCAGCTCCCTGCTCCCTGATTGATCTGCTTGAGGATGGGAGTGGTTGTCCTGGCCCTCCACGTGGGGTGAGCTTTCCCTGGTTTAATGTGCAGCCTACCCCTCCCCCCTTTCAGTGTGCAGCAGAGAGCTGTTCTGGATGGAGCTTGGAGGAACAAATCTCTCCAGCCCTTCCCTAAAACAAGATGTGCACACTATACGCGTATACCCTTCACAGTGCTTATACCTTTACATATACATACATTGCATGTTGTACTTTATATATTGTATATATATCTGCATGAACTTTCTATAATATCCATTTCTCTAGCACAGTTTGCATATAGTGTATGATGTGATGTAGAAGGGACGTCTCCATCCTGTCCTTGTCCTACTCAATGACATCCTTCAGCACCATGGACAGGGACACTGTCTTCCCAGCATCGCCCATACATTGCAGGGCTCCTGTCTTATCATTTGTAACACATGGCAGCTATTGATCCGCAGACTGCTGCAGCATGTTTCCTCCAAAGCAGATGTGGGTGTTCTGGACAGAGAAGTCATCAGTCCTAACCCACCCATGTGCAGTCACCCAGTGCCATAAGTCACCCATGTCCTGGTATCACCTGTCCTCCAGATCAATGACTTTCCACCTAACACAAGTATCAGTGTGTGAGGTATAGACAGATGGGACTTGTCCTTGTAAGGACCACTCCAGATAAGTCCTCACTGGCCGCACTACATGACAGACAGATACATTGTTGCAGTAATTTAGTGTCTAATGTTCCTTTGCTTAATATAGAACACAATATGATATTGTATTGCATTTAGATCCCATCTACTTATACATTCTACTGTTCTATATTAGGTTCTGTTCAGCACGAAAAGCAAATACTTAACCCAACAAAAATATAATCCCAAATCTCAAAAGGTGATTTTAGGTGATTTTTGGGCTGCATTGACATGCCATAGATTTGTTAATGTGTAATGGGATGTGCAGATATGACATGTGCTTGCTGCCTAACCCCATTCACATGACTGGAACTGACTTTTATTGTCTCCAACATATCTTCCATGTGTGAACATGACACTTTAATGCTTCACTTTTACAGAATCTCTATAGAAACTTAAAGGGGATGACAAATACTGGGGAGTTGATACAGGAAGGTGTCCAGTTCAGGATCCTCATCCAGGAACATAGACACAGATATCTTTATATGAAGGACATGTGTGTATGGAAGGGATTGCTCATTGGTTTCTTGGACAGCAGTGTAATGCTTCCTATTTCCTGAAGTGGCGCTGCAGGACAATGGAGAGTTTGCTGCTGGTTTCCCCCATAGATTGTAGCTGAGTTCTGGGGGTCCCTGTAATGTGTACAATGTATATATCAGTGGTATACTTACTGTAGACTTAAGGTTCTCACCCAAGGAAGTGATAGGGTAAGTCTGTTCATCTCTGTACTGTACAGTGTTATGTATTATCCTTGGAAATCTGTGTTATAATAGCTTGTGTGATATTAGTAGCTGCAGGACTGTGATCTATGGATTTATATTGCAAGACAGTACTTGGGGCTGTGTGTCCTCAAATAACTGTGTTATGTGCTCTCTGCAGGCAGTGTCAGATATCAGCCCTGGATATATGTGTAATCATGCCTTTGTATATGGTGTTAGTAGCAGCAGGACTGTGAAATATGCATTGATATTCTAAGATTACGGCTTCTTCAAGTGAGTTGGGGATGTATCATCACACTGCTGTGTTCTGTGCTCTCTGCAAGCAGTGTTCCTGGAGAGACATGTAATCATACTTGTGTGTGTTGTTAATAGCAGCAGAACTGTAAAATATGCATTCATATTCTAAGATAGCAGCTTCTCCAAGTGCAATGGGGGTGTGTCCTCACACTGCTGTGCTCTGTGCTCTCTGCAGGCACTGTTAGGTATTTTCCCTTAAGATTTGTACATTTATGAAAAATGGATTTGTATTGCAGGACAGTACTGGGGTGTGTCCTCACACTGCTGTGCTCTGTTTTCTCTGCCTATAGTGTCAGGTAGCAGTCCTGGAGAGATGTGTCATTATGCCATGTACTGTATATGTTGTTAGTAGCAACATTTCTATTCTAAATTTGCAGCATCTCCAAGTGCAGTGGGATTGTTTCCTCACACTGCTGTACTCTGTGCTATCTGCAGGCACTGTTAGGTATTGTTTCTGGAGAGATGTGGAATCATACATGTTGTGTTTCACAGGACTGTGGATTTATATTTCAGGACAGTACTGGGGAATTATCCTTACACTGCTGTGTTCTGTGCTCTGTGCAGATAGGTAGCAGTACTGGAGAATTGTGTAATCGTGACATGTATATGTTGTTAGTAGTGATAGGACTTTGAAAAATAGATTTCTATTCCAGGCTTATACTAAGGGCATGTCCTAACACTGCTGTGCTCTGAGTTCTATACAATAAACTAGTGCACAGCCCTGTCCCTCTGCTGTCAGTGGCACAGAATGGCCTCATGTGCCATCATGTGCAATCTGTCATTAGACATAGTTTATGCCTGAGCTCTATGATATCTGTCCATCCCATATTCCTAAAGCAGCGCCACTTCTGACTGCAGGTGGTGTGTGGTATTGCAGCCCAGTCTTATTCAATGGAACTCTGTTGATATAACAGCCATAACCCACATCATGATCTGCTTTCTGACACTTGGGACCCCCCACGGTTCTGTTCATATGGCATAATCTGATTGGTTGGACAAATTTGTGGCAACCCCTTAAAGTTGCAGCATGTGGGTTAGCAGTCGGCGAGCTTCCCCTGCCTGTGCCCGCTGTGTGCTGCCAGCCTTGGTAAGACAATTACCTGTAATTACCCTGGCAGATGTGTGGACAGGTCTCTTACAAGACGCATCAGTCTCAAGCAAGTTCCTGAGCGCGGCTTCTCCCTGCATCTCCCTCATTATGTGGCAGACCATCCTTATACAGTATATACAGTATATATATATACACCGCATCACTCCTGCAGTGTGACATCAGGTCTGCAATGTTGCTGTGTGTTACTTTATATTTTTCTTGTGTTGTGAGATCACAGGGTTTCCCCTTTATTATAATACAATTACTAATACTACTACTACTAATAATAATAATAATAATAATAATACATCTTTATTTACACATATTCTGCAGTTCTGCAAGTAAGTAATGTCATGGTCAAAAGATACAATAGAAGTCAGGGCCCTGCTCACAAGAGCTTACAATCTATGCATTATCTCTGAATAATCTCTAAACTGGGACATAACTGTGTGTATTATCCCTGTACTGTGACATCACTGTGTGTATTATCCCTGTACTGTAACATCACTGTGTGTATTATCCCTGTACTGTGACATCACTGTGTGTATTATCCCAGTACTGTGACATCACTGTGTGTATTATCTCTGTACTGTGACATCTCTGTGTGTATTATCCCTGTACTGTGACATCACTGTGTGTATTATCCCTGTACTGTGACATCACTGTGTGTATTATCTATGTACTGTAACATCACTGTGTGTATTATCCCTGTACTGTGACATCACTGTGTGTATTATCTCTCTACTGTGACATTACTGTGTGTATTATCCCTGTACTGTGACATCACTGTGTGAGCAGTTGGACAGGTGTACCTAATAAAGTGGCCGGTGAGTGTATGTACACAGTATATATATATATATATATAAGGCTGGGCCCCTCATGACCATAGGAATATCTGTATCTAATACAGCGTTAACCTTGCAGTTGCTGTGGTCCCCCACACACGGAGTATTACCGAATCTCTGTATATTTATTTGGATATTTTATGATCTTCCTCTCATTCTATTTCTTCCTTCCAGAGGAGGGGGCACATACTTTTATGTGTTTCACCCACAGAGTTTACCTCCATGTGTAACATTTATTCTTAATATATTTTTAGAATTTCATATTGCACCTCGTAAGCGGTGGCGTTTTTCTGCGGATTTCTTTGTGTTGGAGCTTTTCATCCTCTAAGTGCAGCGTTTTTACGAGTAAGTAGCAGCAGAGTTTGAAGGATCTGGACGCCGGCGGCAGGCAGTAAACGTCAGCGGCGCTGCCAGGAGATGGATACCGCCAGGTAGCTAAATAGGTGGATGGCCCCATATAAAACCGCCAAGTTGTGCTTTTATAGAGCGCGGCGTGAAGGAGTAGGGGTGTGGGGTGAGAGCTTAATTTACCATATTCCTCAAAATCTGCAGAATTTGTCCACTTACAATACAAATATTTTGTTTGACTTGCCGTGGGCTGATTTTGAAATACAGGAGGATTTTTACTCTAGTTACTTCCAAAGCAGATTTCAGGATCCTAGTGATGGGCAATCCATAGAGCCGCAAGCGTAACATCCCCCATCAGGACCTGAAATTTTTGGGCTTGGGGGCAGCTGGATGCCCCTGGTACCTGAGTGGCGGCTTGAGCACAGCCTAGTGTCCGACTGGGTCACGGTCACTTGATACAAGTGGAACAGGCCTCTTCCACACCGGGCAGGTGTCCAGCGAGATTCCTGCAGACGGATGGAAACCGTTCTCCCTGGGGCAACCCCGATGTATAGAGGTATACATACCCGGATCCCCAGGTAGATGGTTGAGGGGTGACCGTGATGTTAGCGGCTTCCATGGATCATGTTAAGACAATCGTTTTAAACATTAACTCCTTTATTCCACAACACGGCAAAGGCAACAGGCCAAGATAACATTTCAACTTGTCCGTGGTTGATGGTTGGATGTATCTGGCAAAGGGTGATCACAGCCTGCTATAGGTTGGAGAGGTTGTAGACTGTTTTGACAACAGGATTAGGCAGACCCTGCTAGGAGTCAGGGCTACTGCAAGAGACCTGGTATATCTGTAGACAACAGGTCTCGGACACATCTCCAAAGACCTCTTCTCTACACTGGCCTCTCCTAGAACTTACCAGCCGCAAGGGGTTTTATGAACTTCCCTCGGGAGGTGGCAACTTCCTCATCCAACCAGGACCTCTATTACAATATAAGATTGACCAATCAGAGAATGGTTACTTATTGTTAGAGTGCAAACATGTGCCTTCCAGGCAGATATGGGACAGCTGTAATACCAATTATAGACAGTAGATGGCACACAGAGGTGATCAGGCTTGATGGGACACATAGAATAGAGTAATGCTTCATAATTGCTGGGCCATTACACATGTGCAGTCTGAAAGTAGAGCAAGTAAAACATACAATCCTTAGGCAAGGCATGTCTGTATTATATAGGAATAACATTATCATTTAGGCACCTAATAGCAGTTAAATTTTTACCAATATGTGGTCGTCTTTTGTTCGGAGTTATCGGGTATTTTACTGTTTGGAGGTATTTTTTAGGAATTAATAGGCTGTGTTGTATGGCAATATCATTTAGTATTATATGGATTGCTGAATCGCAGTATGGCAGTGTCAGGCTACAATGTGTTATGATGGCATTACATGGGCATTATGTGTGGTTTATTTAGCGACTAAGCCACTGCATTATGTGGGTACTGTATGAAAAGTATAATATTGTATGGGGGTATTGCGTAGGCACCGAGTAGCAGTTTTATGTGTATGGAAATACATAGTACAGTATGGGGAAGATATAGGGAAGTGTCACGTGTTATTTGGCATTATTTGGTGGTATTATTTAGCCACAATACAGCTGGAAGTATTATTAAGCATTGTGTGCTGCTCATTTATGCATCCGATTGTGTAGAACAGTATAATATGGGAGCTATATGAAAGTTATGTGATATATGTGATATTTGGATACTGCCTCCAGGCATAACATGGGGTTTTTTATTTAGAATCCAAATTGTGTTATGAAGCAAGCGCTTTGTGGTGGTATCGCCTAGACCAGTGATGGCGAACCTTTTGGAGACAGAGTGCCCAAGCTACAACCAAAATCTACTTGCATGTCGCAAAGTGCCAACATGACAATGTAAGCAGTAACTTATTGATCCCTGCTGCATCGCAGGTTTTAATCGTATTGGTGTCCTGCGTTCACCAATACAATAGAAAGATGGAGAAATTTGGATTGTAGCTTCCCTCCAGGGTCCCCAGAAGAGGAAGAATCAGGGTTCCCAGAGCAGGAGCTCCAATGACAATCCATCTCTATCCAGCCCTTCCCGCTCCTCCTGTAGTCCTGGCAGCCAAGGATGTTGCTTTAAAATAGTGCTGAGTATGATGCGTCCTGGGCTGTATTGGATCACAGGAGAAAGCCTTGAGTCCTAGCTGGCAAACTCTGTGTTGGGGTGAAGGCCTGGGTGCCCACAGAAAGGGCTCAGAGTGCCACAGGTTCGCCACCACTGGCCTAGACAGTAGATTGATGTTGGATCATTTTGGAAGCATCCTACAGTTATGTGTGCCTGGAAGTAGTATGTGGGCTCTAGGAATGAAAGTATTATTCAGCATTATATGGCGGTATTTTGGTATGAGCAGCTCTCATCCCTCCTCCTCTCCGGCCGGGCCAGTATATTTAAGGTCTGATGCCATCTCTATTTCCAGCAGAATTTCTTTAATGACGTGTGACGTATTTATGCGTCAAACTTCTGCTGCGGGTGTTCAGAGGGGGCTCATGGGCTTCAGCCTTCTGCATATTGCAGCAAACACCCGGCGGTAACACCTGCGATCTGTGCTAGCATTGCTCATGGGTATTGACCCTGCGATCGAAAGCTGGTGGCACGTGGTTGCTACCATCTTCGCTTCGATCGTTCCTCCCCGTGAGGCTGTATAGCATCTGATCATTTGCTACAAAGTGCCAGTGGCAAATTGTAATGCATGATCAGTAAAATCCTCATATACTGCCATACTGTAGTAGTACCCTAGGGGGTCTGAAAAATGGTTAAAAACCTAAAAATTCTAAATCATCCACCTTTTACCTAGACCTAAACATGTTAGGTATCGCTGCATCTGAAAATGTGAGATCAAAATATAATAGCTGTTATTCTCAGCATTTAACCACATAACGGAAAATAGTCGAAAACGCCCCTTTTTTGTACCATTGCAACATATAAAAACTTTATTAAAAAGTGATCAAAAGGGCTGTACAGTCCTTGAAATGGTAGCATTGAAAACGTCATCTCATTTTGCAAAAAATGACACCCCCACAGCTCTGTACACAGAAGTATGAAAAAGTTAGTAGTGCCAGAAGATGGCAAAATTGAAGAATTCGAAACACAAAATCGAAAAAGGGCTCGGTCGTTAAGGGGTTAATACAGCTCTGGAAGTAAATGGAGAAATAAATGGCAAAGGCTTCTAGTAACTTCTAGTTTCCATTACAGTATGTGCCATCTATAACACTGTGATACGTCTAGTTCACATGCCAGGGATAGGGCAGCGGTGCCCTTTATAGCTCCACCCCCTGGACTATTGATATACTTTGTGTAGTGGTGACCCATAATGTAATCATCCAGCCGTGCACATTGTATATATAACCCCATTATCTCCGTCTCTTACGTCCTCGCCTGCGGAGATGTGGCCTGACCTCCCTGTGCAGAGATGATAGCAGCCGCCAGAATTTCATTCGCGTGATTGTAGAACACAAGTGCGGACGCGATGATGTGCGGAATAAATGGCCGACTGATGGAACATTGTGATTACGCTGCTCCCGTAATGTCAGGCGTTTTATTAACTGTCAGGCAAATTGGGAGCCGACAGGGTTATTGATTAGGCAGCGAAGTTATACGAAAATGCATAAATCAAACCCAGCGTCTGCTATGTAAACAGCACGACCTGAGACATCTATGGAATAGCAGCTCTTAAAAGACACAGTGACACATTGTATAGATTGCAAAATGTATGGATTCCGTGCTATTTATCTGGAATCTTACCCACTCTTCAGTATATAGATGACGGAAAATTATACTAGGCATTAACTCAATCCGAACTTTACAAGAAATCTCATCTTTAGGCACTTGATACAAGATTTAAAGGGAACCTGTCATCAGAAGCTGGCCTTATAAAGTGTACCAGTGTGTTAACTTTGAAGATGCAAGTTGGATGTATAAAGTCAGGGAGGTGGAGAGTTTAACACTGAAGTCAAGCTCTCCTTGTCGCTTAACACCTCGTTCTGCACTGGACTTCAGATCTTATCCATGATTTCCATAAATGACCATTTACAGTGAATGGGGTATTCTGAGGCAGGGAGAGCTTGACTTGAGTGTTAAGCTCTCCGCCTCCTTGACTTTATAAAACCAATTTGCATTTGACATCAAAGTTGATTTTCTGGATGATGACACCACACCAGGCTATGAAAGAAAACAGGATCTAGAAGCTGCTCAGCTGCTTGACAACATACTGGTAGTGGCTTATTAGGTCAATTTCTGATGACAGGTTCCCTTTAAGATAATTGGAAATATTGAAATACTGTATGTAAATATGGCACCATTGCACAAACACGTTGTCCCATTGCACATACATTGCAGAGAAATTTTTCATGAAAATATTAGCACATTGCACATCAACATGGTAATACTAAAATATATACAGGGTGTCAAAAAAAAAAAAGGCAGGGTGGGGGGATATCTGCCAAAATACACATAAAATCAAAAACTATAAAATAATGCTACAAAACTTCAAAAATCTATCCAATGATACCAAACTAGGTCCCTTACCCCAAACCCCTTGGAGTGGGGCAGGGGCTACTTTAAAATCTTAAATGGGAACCCCCATTTTTATTGCAGATTCTGATTTCCTTGGAAGAATTACAGTGATTCAATCTACGATTCAAGTCATTTATATTGACAGATCGCACACATCAGGGGATGGTGTAATGTGAGTTCCCGCCTCTCACACATCACGGGCTGGTGTAATGGGAATCCCCGCCTCTCACACATTGGGGGATGGTGTAATGTGAGTTCCCGCCTCTCACACATCGGGGGGTGGTGTAAGTGAGTCCCCACTCTAACATCGTGGGTGGTTTTAATGTTGTCCCCGCCTCTAACATTCGGGGGCTGGTGTAATGTGAGTCCCGCCTCTCACAATCGGGCGCTAGGGTAATGTGAGTCCACACTCTAACACATCGGGGGCTGCTGTAATGTTAGCCCTCACAACTCCAACCGACACCAACCCACCCTGACCCCAAAAACACCACCCCCAACCCCCTACAACAAATAAAACCACCCACAATAAAATAACAAAACAATATCAAAAAAAAAAAATACAAACTAATAAAATTAACCAATCAACACTTTACACCACCACAACCAAAACCAAAAATCAACATCACACAAAACAAAACACACAACAATAACTAATACTCGTATCCAACCACAAAAAAACCCTCAACAACCACAAAGCGATGTACTATCACCACTAAAAAAACAAACTAATAACTAAAAAAAATAAACTCCCAAAAAAAAACTAAATGCCCCCAAAACCGACACATCAAAACAATATAACATAATCCCAACAACCCCCACCACACACCAAAACAACCCTAACCAACACTCAAAAATACCATCTCAACCATTCACCCAAACCCCACCCACAAACACCCACCTCTACCACCTCACGTCCAACCATACACACCCACACGACCCAATATCCTAGAACCGGTACTAAAATCTAAATATCAAGCTTTTATAGAACCTTCCCAAACCACCCAACTCCAACCTCAGCCACTAAAACTGATTCCATCTCTATACACTTTTTATCTAAAACTCTCTAACTATCTTTTATTTCTAACTTCGCTTGACAAAAAAATAAGTTAAAATATCCACTAAATTCCCTACCGAATCATCTCAAACATAAAAATGATTGCCTCAATCATTCCCAACTAAAAAAATTAACATATCCACAAAACGAAACCAACACCTATTCTCCACCTAATTAACCACTTTACCCCAACACACCACACTCTCTTCGCCCCACTCCATCCATTTCTCCATCACGTCCACAATCCCTTTTCCGCTGTCTTCTATCCAAATCCCCCCCAACCCCACAACCGCCCTACAACACAAAAACCTCACCAAAATTCTCACCCCCCCACCCTTCCACGAAAAAAAGCCCAAACTCAACCCAAACTCGGGCGGCTGGTGTAATGTGTACGTTCCAGCCTCACAACATTCGGGGGCTGGTTGTTGTAATGTGAGTCCCACCTCCCTCACACACATCAGGGAGTGGGTGTGTATGTGGTCCCCAACTCTCCCATACGGGGCGCTGCGTCGTCCCGTGTAAGTGTGTCCCACCTCCAATCCACATCGGGGGCTGGGTGTATGCGAGTCCCCACCCTCACACATGGGCGCTGTGTAATGTGAGTCCCGCCTCTCACAAATCAGGGGGCTGGTGTTGTAATGCGCGTCTCACCACTACACCCTCCGGAGCTTGGTGTAATGTGAGTCCCCGCTTCTCACACATCAGGGGCTGGTGTAATGTGAGTCCTCACACCTCACACATCGGGGGCTGGTGTAATGTGAGTCCCTCCTCTCACACATCGGGGGCTGGTGTAATGTGAGTCCCTCCTCTCACACATCAGGGGCTGGTGTAATGTGTGTCCCTACCTCTCACACATCAGGGGCTGGTGTAATGTGTGTCCCCACCTCTCACACATCGGGGGCTGGTGTAATGTGTGTCCCCACCTCTCACACATCGGAGGGCCCTGGTGTAATGCGAGTCACCACCTCTCAACATCGGGCGCTAGTGTAATGTGAGTCCCCGCTCTCACACATCAGGGGCTGGTGTAATGCGAGTCTCCACCACTACAACATCAGGAGCTGGTGTAATGTGAGTCCCGCCTCTCACACATCGGGGGTGGTATATGTGAGTCCCCACCTCTCAACATCGGGGGCTGGTGTAATGTGTGTCCACCTCTCACACATCGGGGGCTGGTGTAATGTGTGTCCCCACCTCTCACACATCGGGGGCTGGTGTAATGTGTGTCCCCACCTCTCACACATCGGGGGCTGGTGTAATGTGAATACCCACCTCTCACACATCGGGGGCTGGTGTAATGTGAATACCCACCTCTCACACATCGGGGGCTGGTGTAATGTGTGTCCCCACCTCTCACACATCAGGGGCTGGTGTAATGTGTGTCCCCACCTCTCACACATCGGGGGCTGGTGTAATGCGAGTCCCCACCTCTCACACATCGGGCGCTAGTGTAATGTGAGTCCTCGCCTCTCACACATCGGGGGCTGGTGTAATGTGTGTCCCCACCTCTCACACATCGGGGGCTGGTGTAATGTGAGTCCCTGCCTCTCACACATCGGGGGCTGGTGTAATGGGAGTCCCCGCATCTCAAACATCGGGGGCTGGTGTAATGTGTGTCCCAACCTCTCACACATCGGGACTAGTGTAATGTGAGTCCCCACCTCTCACACATCGGGGGCTGGTGTAATGCGATTCCCTGCCTCTCACACATTGGGGGCTGGTGTAATGCGAGTTCCCACCTCTCACACATCGGGGGGGCTGTGTAATGCGAGTCCCCACCTCTCACACATCGGGGGCTGGTGTAATGCGAGTTCCCACCTCTCACACATCGGGGGCTGGTGTAATGGGAGTCCCCGTCTCTCACACTTCGGGGGCTGGTGTAATGTGAGTCCCCGCCTCTCACACATTAGAAAATATTGCATACAACTATTTTCAGATTTTGGATCTGATATGTATTTATAAAAACATCCCCTTTTTCAACATTTTGCACACATTTTGATTTTTGCCAGTGACAGAGCCATCTGTCACCAAAATTGAAGAAGACCAAGGTTTTTTCTAGGGAATCCGAGTCTTCAATAAAGAAAAATTGGGGTTCCCATATAAAGGTTTTTGAGTTGGCCCCCTACCCCACCACCAGGGGACCAAGTTTGGTTTCATTGGATAGATTTTTGAAATATATCTGACTTTATTATATTTGTTTTTCAATACAATGTGAATTTTGCAAGATATTCCACCGTCCAGAGCACTTTTCCTTTTTCACACCCTGTAAATAAAATTAGCAAAAATTCTAATTCTGCTGTATTTTTGGGCACAGATCATAAACTGGTGATGACTATGGATGAGTGCATCTGTTAAAGTTCTTCTTTGGCCAAACCCAAACCGTTACCATCGGTGATTGGCGCTGACCCATGTACGCCAGAGTATCATAGCTCTCCGATGATGTCAAAAGAAAACAATGATCCTCAGGAAAATGGTGATGCACACACTCGTTGGCAATGGGCCAGTGACATTTATAGGGTTAACACTCACAATCAGTGCAGGGAGTAGGGTTGGGGTTCGAGCTGAACACCAAAGTTGTAGATTAAGTCCCAGTACATATTTGAAGACCCAAACCTGCAATGCTCTGCTTATCACCAGGGAGGTAAGTTGCATAAAATTTACTATATTTGCAACAAGTCCCAATTCACATCATATACACATCATATACAGGTTCTATGACCCGATGTCTCAGTGTGACCTTAGCCTGAGTAGTATTGATACTCCAGCACATGTAGGGTTAATGCTTGTGTCCATGACAGCAGTGTCCTTGTTTCTGTTTATTTTTTCATTTAATTTGTTTTACTTTTGTTATAAATTCTACAAGTATCTCTGTAGTGTTTAAGAACCAGAAGGAAACAAACTCCCTCCTACACTGTGCTCAGGGGGATACACAAGGGTCACACAAGACTCAATGACACATTAAACAAAGGAATATTCAGCCTTGAAACCAAAATAGTCTGTTTTCCTGAGCTGCAGATGTAGCAGAGATGAATGTGTCACTGGCCCATCCTTGCCCCTGACTATATGTACTGTACCGCAGTCCTGTGCCTTGGATACATGGTCACGGTGGTAAATGATAAACCAATCAAAATTCAAGTTTTGCTTCACCACCAAGTGCAGATATCATATGATAGATACCCTCATAATGGTAGTCAAGATATAGCAGCTCTACATAAAGTAGGGAGGTCTATAATGGCAGCTTATATACTGCAGCTTAGCTCTAAATACAGTAGAGAGGGCTATAATGGCAGCTTAGATACAGAAGCTCAGCTCCAATTATGTAAATACATGTATGATAGTGGCTTAGATTCAGTGTCTCTGCTCCTCTATGATGGAAGCTTAGATACAGTGGTTCAGCTCAGTATAAGGAATACATCTGTAATATTGATTAGATACCAGCAGACATGTACTAAGAGAATATTGTAACCCCCTCACTACTGCAGTTTTCTTCTCTGTTAGTGGACTGTACACTGACCTACTGCTACTTCTGTCAGCAAAATGTTAATGTTAAGAGTGGATGGAGACATGATGGAGTATAAATCTCAGTGTAAAGAGAAGTGGGGAGGATTTATGATACTTAGACTGCCAGTCACTGGAGATCAGTCATGTGTGCCACCTCGCTTAGGGTCCTGGTTGTTAATGTGTAGTTGCGCCATTGCCTCAAAGCTTTTATCTATCTCCATCCTTCAAAGGAATCATAAAATGTGACATAGCAGAGCTAGGACAGGTCTCTAGGTATCTGCACAGCGGGGGTTAAACGATGGAACGATCCATGGAGTCCGGTTGACACGCTGGCCTCGCTCAATCCTTCTGCGGAAACAGTATTTATAAATCACATCCTGTTTGGATTATTCAGTCCCAACAAAAAATACACATTATCCAAACAAAAGCTCAAAAAAACCCACAGAAAATCAACATGACAATAAACAGCGGCGCAGAGTATCATCGCCTGCAGCTAGATTAACCCTGGAGGGCTCTTGAGCCGGGGTCTCTCCACGCTTTTAAGTACATCGACCAGCTGTGAACCTGGTCATATCAAAGCTGCGCGGATGGTAATTATAGATTCTATACCTTAAGTGCTGAGATTACACGCAGCAGCAGGTGCGACGGTGGCTGCGTTCCCTCTTACATCGAGGTCACTGATCCCAGCTGCTGATTGGCTCAGGCGGTCACATTGTGTTCCAGTGATGGATACTTTGTGTCTTGTTTCTATTGCTGTATTGTCTACATTAGATTGGGACACATTGTATCTATTATTTGGAGAAGTGAAGAGGTGACAGCTGCAGTGAGGCATTGATATTTGTAGGGTCCTCATAGTTCCTGTACCCACATTATTATTGGCACTTATTAAGTGGGTCACATTTATCATTGGGACCCTACAGTTTTATGATATCCCCTGACCTTGTATCTCAATTGCAGGGGCCAATGCTGCCTAAAATGCAACCCATGCAACTGTGTGAGGGACTCCAGAGATCAGGGGTTCCCCACATCTCTGGAGAGAAGCCTCAGTGGTGTTGTCTGGTGATCACTTATTTCTTCCATACGGGATACTTTCATATATCATCTATACCATTGGGCAAAGGTAGAGTCAGTCTACCCTACATAGAGCTGTGGTGGAGCACCAGACAGCTACGGCAATACCAGCAGCTGTGGTGGACTCCAGCAGCTGCGGTGGTACAGAACCTTGTGAAAGTATTCAGCCCCCCTGAAGTTTTCTTCCTTTTGCCATATCTCAAGCTTCAAACAGTTATAAAATTGTTAGTTTTTGATGAAGAATCAACAATAAGTGGGACACATTTGTGAAGTGGAACAAAATTTATTGGATATTTCAAACTTTTGTAAAAAAAATAATAAACTGAAAAGTGCAGGGTGCAATAATATTCACTCCCTTTACTTTCAGTGCAGCAAACTCCCACCAGAAGTTCAGTGAAGATCTCTGAATGATCCAATGTCCTAAATGACCGATGGCGATGAATATAATCCACCAGTGTGTAATAAAGTCCCCCTACTCTGTGATAGCCTCAGGGTTCTGCATCAAATCTTGTAGGTCATGCTTGATGACAAGGGAGGTGCCTTACAAAGTAGCTAAAAGAGGCATGATTTTCCTTATCCCATCCTGAAAGACAGGTCTGTGATACTGTTGTGGAGAAGTTTAAAGCCGAATTCGGATACAAAAAGATTTCACAAACTTTAAACATCCCAAGGAGCCGTGTGCAAGCGTCATATTTAAATGAAAGGAGCATCAGACCACTGCAAATCTACAAAGACCCGGCCGTCCCTCTAAACTCTAATCTCAAACAAGGAGAAGACTGATGAGAGATGAAGCCAAGAGGCCCATGATCCCTCTGGATGAACTGCAGAGATCTACAGCTGAGGTGGGAGAGTCTGTCCATAGGACAACAATCTGCCCCTTATCGAAGAGGGGCAAAAAGAAGCCACTTCTCTAAGATATCCATAAAAAGTTGCGTTCAACGTTTGCCACAAGCTACCGGGGAGACACCAAACATGTGGAACAAAGTGCTCTGGTCAGATGAAACCAAAATCAAACTTTTTGGCCACAAAGCAACACAGCTCCCCACTGTCAAACATAGTTTAGGCTTTTCTTCAACAGGGACAGGGAAGATGGAGCCAAATACAGAACTATTCTGGAAGAAAACCTGCTGGAGTCTTCAAAAGACCCGAGACTGGGGCGGAAACTTATCTTCTAACAAGACAATGATCCCAAACATAAAGCAACATCTACAATGGAAGGTTCACAAATAAACATATCCAGGGTTTCCCAAGTTTTTACAGTTTTTTGCCCTGAATTTCCCCGGGTTTTTGGCGCACGCGATCGGATTGTGACGCATCGGCTTGCATGCGACACAAATCGGGGGGCGTGGACGTCGGACAACCAGACTGTTTCGGACAAACTGCAGAATTTAAAAACGAAATTGTGTCGCAAGATCAGCACTCACATGCACCAGGAAGAAGGTGAACTGAATGCAGGAAATTGGACGCACGAGCTATGTGAATCGCGGAAGATCCAAATCCTCGATGGACAACGCACAGCAGGGATCGTGACGGGACGGGTAAGTAAATGTGCCCCGATGTGTATAACTGATAGAGACCTGCTACCCTGAGCAACTCGCAGCTGTAATCATTGCAAAATGTGGCACAACTTAAGGGGCTTAATAATATTGCACACACTCTTTTAAGTTTATTATTTTTAACAAAGGTTTAAAATATAAAATTGTAATTTGTTTGGGTGAAGAAACAAAATTTATTGGATATCTTTATGTTTGAAGCATGAAATGTGGCAAAAAGGTAGAAAAGTTCAAAGGGGCCGAATACTTTTGGAAGGCTCTGTAGTATGTGCATTGTCAGTTGTACTCCAGTAGCTGTGGTGGTACTCACACTAATCGGTGCTTGTTGTGTACTTCTTGATGAAAAACCCAGGAGTGGTGTAACTCAGCAGTTATGGGAGGTATCATGGAGAGATCACTGGGCTGTTGGTGCAAATGCAGGCTGTCCGATTGGTTGGTCCTCTGGTACTTTCCAGAGGCTCAGTCCATAAGTAGGCTCTCCCCTGGGTTTTGGGTCGTCTGACTCGGGCTGTCTAGATTTCTGTGAGATGACACAACTGCTAGTTTGCGCTCCTGATGCAGCAGAGCAGATACAGATTCCAAAAGAGAACATTGCTGCACTGCCAGAGATAGCTTTAACCCCTACATAGAGAAAACATGACCCGCACTTAAACCAATCATAGCCCCCCCCTCCCGTATCCTCAGCAAGGACCGATTATCACATATATTAGTAGTGCCCCAGGGGGAACCTTGTTAACAACCGGCCCTTCTCTTTTACTTCACCCCGCTGGTCCTGGTGGGGATGTTGCACTTGGAATAGTCATTATCCTACATAATGTAACTTAACAGCTGTGAAGGTACCCTGGAGAGTCATGCCAGTGCTGTAAGCATCTCTAGTTGTATCCAGGCAGCTGGCACCTGTTATCTTGTACTTCTTTGTTGGGGTCGTCATTAGCGCAGACTATGTAACCAGAAGCGGTGAAGGTACCCTGAAGAGCTAGAACAGTACATGGGCAGTTGTGGCAGCACCATGGGCACCTGTGTGGTAGTGCACCGGCAGCTGGCACCAGTTACCTTGTGCTTCTAGTTGGGGAAATCATTGTCCCCAGCAGCTGGATTCCGGGAGTCGTTACTGTAACATAACACTTTGTGCTCTCACATAGAACATCATGTACTGCATGCGGACAGGTGGACGTCTCCAAGGCCCCGGCCTGACATATGTGAATATAATGGGCACAAGGGGCAAAGTGCATTCACTGCGGACAACACGGACAGGACTGGAGGTGCACCCAGCGAGTGTAATATCCTCAATGCAAACACCACCGCGTGCCAGACCGCACGACACTGCAAGACTCCGGAGTTACAAATTACTGTATAAGAGCCACTTACACTTTAGTCACAACCAGAGCTGCATCAACATGATTTTTTTTTTCTTGCAGTGCATTGCGGGAGCCGACATGTCAAATACACAGTTTACACATCTAACTGGAATAAAGACAAGCAGGAGCCTGGACAACAGCTTTGGAAGCGACTGGGGCAGAGGTCTTAACCCCGTAGGACGCCGACACATGTGGCGTTTTGAACCCATTTTTAAGCAGTCAGTTAAAAAATGCATCCATTTTTTTTGCCACAAGCACTGCTTTGTCTGTGTTTGAAAAAGCAAACAAAGCCGCACCCACCGGGGCGGGCCTCGGCCCGATCACAAAACTACAGCGGCACGTTCCCGATCACAGGCATTTCCATAGAAACGCCGATGCGATCGGGCCGCGGCCCGTTTCGGTGGGTGCGGCTTGGTCTGCGTTTGCGAACGCAGCCAAGACGGCACATGTGCCACCACCCAAAAACAGAAAAAGGGATGCGTTTTCAAATGCGTTTTTAACAGGCGGCTTAAAAACGGCCCAAAAACGGGTTCAAAACGCCACATGTGCCGCCGGCCTCAGTGATGCAGCCTGAAAAGCCCCTAGTGACCGGCCATTTTTAGTGAATTTTCGTAAGCATCGGTTTAAGGGTCAGAACTTTTTTTTTTTTTGCGTGCTACCTTAACATTTTTTGCAGTGCATTTTTTTAAGACACATAGAGCTAGTTAAAATGGAATACAAGTTTAAACATTTTTTTCCATTTTTATTTTAGGTTAAAACTTTTTTTTATAGTACTTTTATTTTTAAATTTTCAAATTAACTAAAAATAAATAAATAATAAATGAATTCCCCATTTTGTTACAGTCCTTTCGATAGTTTTTTTTAATGTATGAGGAAATGTCAATGTATTTTTATAAATATTTATGAATATTTTGTGTGTGTGTTTTTACTTTATATGTCCCCCATGAGGTCATAAAAGACCCCTGGGGGACAGTCACTTTTTTTTCTTTTTCTTTTTAAATTTCACATTTTTTTTCTTTTACAAGGTTTCCCCT
This sequence comes from Engystomops pustulosus, assembly GCA_019512145.1. Classification (NCBI taxonomy): domain Eukaryota; kingdom Metazoa; phylum Chordata; class Amphibia; order Anura; family Leptodactylidae; genus Engystomops; species Engystomops pustulosus. The sequence continues at coordinate 81,330,583 of CM033646.1, read as the reverse complement.
GTAACTGTGGTATCTATAAGAGCCCCAATTACAGAGGGAAACCATCACCTGTGACTGGGGATTCTGATCAGAGCTGGACTGGGTCTAATTAGACCCAGCAGCTCTGTTTAACCCATTTAGACTGTGAAAAATGAATTATATTCCAGGTTTTTAGTTTCCAAGGGCATTGTCCTTACATTGCTGTGCTCTGTGCTCTCTGTAGACAGGGTTGGGAATTATCCCTGGAGAAATGTTTAATCCTTCCGTTGTGTTGGAGAAGCAGGATTGTGATACATGGGTTTACATTCCAGGATTGTGGCTTCTCCATGTACACCGAGTGTGCGTCCTCATACTGCTGTGCTCTCCGTAGACACTGAGTGTGTGTCCTCACACTGCTGTGCTCTCTGTAGACAGTGTCAGGTATTATCCCTGGAGAGATGTGTAATTATTTCTGAGTGTGTTGTTAGGAGCAGCAGGACTGTGATATATGGATTTATATTTCAGGATTGGGACTACTTTAAGTGCACTGGGGGGAGGGGGTGTCCTCACACTGCTGTGCTCTGTGCACTGAACTGCTCAAGAGTCTCTCCAAGAGTTAAAGCAAAGCTTTTAGTTGGATAGATCTCATGGACCTGTAGCTTTGTCTATGAACTGATATCATATGCGATACCCTCTAGGGAGACAATGGGGCACATTTACTTACCTGGTCCTGCACATTCCTCGATCCGTAGTGTCTGATGAGAATGCACTGTGCCGCGATTCACTTAGGTCGTGCGCCCGATATCCTGCATGTGTCACTCCCCGATCAGGTCCGCCGGAGTTCACCTTCTTCTTCCCGATGCATGTAAGTGCATAACTTGATTTAAGGTTAAATCCCGCACTCTGTCCAAATCAGTCGGATCGTCTGATGGCCCGCCCCCTGATTTCTGTCACATGAAAGCCGGCGCCGATTTCCCAAAATCCCCAAAAACGTCGGTAAACCCGACAGAAATGCAGCCGCGGGACCCTTAGTAAATAAGCCCCAATGTATCCTAGATTACTGTGTATGATGATGGCTGCTGAACTGGTGTAGTCAAGCCTGTCACTTTATATCCTCACATGAAAACACGACTCTCCATCCCCCATGATGCAGTGTAGCAGAGTGCCTATCCCCATTACACAGTGTGCCTGTTATGTAGCGGGGTCGGCACGAGCCCCTCACCTGTGTTATCTATCAGGGGGCAGCTCTCGGCTTTCAGACTTTGATTTTTCTCGGAATAAAGTAACTGCGGCTGCAAGTAATGGAAGAGAACAAAGCGACGCTCGAAAGAGAAAAAAACCGCCTCCAGAAATAGAGCCGCTACAATGTGACCATACGGGTTACACGCTGCCAGCAATCACTCCAGGAAATAGAGACATAGATATTTCTACATACTGAGGACCTGATACATCTATTACATCTCATATCTATTAAGAAACAATGTGACAATGTCTCTCTCTATACACACACATCTCTCATATCTTTAGTGTATCCAGTGAGATGACTTTTTCCCCCATTGCTTTTCCTGTGTGACATCATGTGGCATCAGTATACTCCGTCTCCGGATGGCGGTACGTGAGCCGCACCGGGTTGTGTTATAGTGATATTCACACATCCATTTCTGCTGCTGTTCTGCACCAATGCCCTAATCCACGTTATGTGAGGCAGAAGCAGCCAGGCTCATCATAAGCGAGTCCCATGTCAATATATACAGTGCCGCTACCATATACATATACATTGACCAGCCATGGGGGATGGGCACATCACACTCCGTACATTAATAGCTGGTACATTGTAGCAGTTTCGTAGCAGAAGGTTCGTCCAGAACCAACGTATCATTCAGAGAGGAAATAGTTAATTACACGTATCTGCAGCCGTATATTACTACCATTTATTCCTTAGACTGCTCTCTCCTCATTATACACTGGACTATCCGGTTACCATTGGATAATCAGACATATTTTGCCTTTTATTAAAAATCTATTCAATTTTTCTGGAGGACCACCTACCTGCTCCTCTGGTTTGAAAACTTTTTTGGACTGCCACATACAGACACTATCCAAATTTAAATGTCTCCAGAGTAGCCTCCACACGTCGTCTTTATAGCTGCCTCCACACGTTGTCTCCATTGCTACCTCCACACATTATCTCCATAGCTGCCTCCCAAAGTCGTCCATATAGCTGCCTCCATACATCGTCCCCTTAGCAAACAATGGCAGAATTTTGGGTTGTTTTCATGGCTTCCACATCAAACTTGTTAACTTTGTCGCCACCCTGCTGTGTTATTCACAAAATATACCGGCAAACTTTAATCATTTACCGATATTATTTCAGCGCTTCTTGCGCATCTGTTTACATCCCACTCACCTGCCATAACCAAAACCTATAAGAACAGTACTACACTTGATCTTATACAAAAGGTTCTTAGAAGTGCTGTTTGTAGCTCCCGCCTGCTTTGAAAATTATAATTTTTTCAAAGTAAACGCTTCTGGCCCCCAGGCTCATTTTGGGTGGGGAGGAGCCGAGAGACAGGGTCTTGGACAGGTGAAAGCTTGCCTGGCAGCGGACCGCCAGCTCCATCCCAAGATCCAACCAACATAGTTTTAACTGTAGCACCTTTAATCTACTACTACTTTACTGCCTCCATACATCGTCCCCTTATCAAACGAGCTGTGTGAGGCAGAATTTTCGGGTGTTTCACCAGATACATAATGGAACTCGGCCCATCTGTCGCCGCCATGCTGGAGACCTGAAGTCTGAATCATAGCAGCGCAATATGGATGCCCCATACTGTCGTTCTTAATCATGGAGGCCGTGTTTCAGGCTCATTTTTCGGGTGTTTCACCAGATACGTTATGGAACTTAGTCACTATTTCACCACCATGCTGTGTTATCGACTAAATATACCTTCAACCTTTTGTTCACATAGGAAATCATTTCGAGCATTTTAGTGCTCGCTCATCTCTAGTGGCGACCCATAGAATAAAAATAATATACTATTTTTATGGTATTGTAAACAGCCCAAAAAAAACCCATAAAAATCTAAAAAGTGAAGATTTTCATTTCCTCCACCAACAAAGAGTCACCAATTAGCCTATAGATTCCCCAAAATTACCGTTACTAGCATGGCGTACCTAATAAAGTGGCCGGTGAGTGTAGGTCCACATTAAAAAAAGGAAAAAAAGTATAGCCTGTACAATGTGACATAGCAAATCTGATCTGGATGGCGCCTCCTTCCCTCCTATGCCCGGCCGTGCGCCAATACAGCAGGTTACCCCCACATATGGGGTATCCGTGTACTCGGGAAAGATTGGGTAACAAACTTTGTGAAGCCTTTATTCATTTAATCCATTGTAAATGTTTAATTTTCCACCCAAAATGAGTGTATTGTGAAAAAATATTACAATCTGCAGACTGCACCTCCATTTTGTTTAAACCCTTATAAAACACCTAAAGGGTTAACAAACTTCTTTGTGTTTTTTCATACGTTGAGTGGTGTAGTTTCCATAATGGGGTAATTTAGAATGTTGAAAATAAAGAATTTTTCCAAATTTTTGCCAAAGTTTGTTAGAGATGCTATCCTGGAGTATCTCACTGTGCACAACCTTATAACCCAGCGTCAGCATGGGTTTATGAGAGATCGATCCTGTCAGACTAATCTGATTGGTTTCTACGAGGAGGTAAGTTCAAGACTGGATCTGGGGGACGCTGTGGATGTTGTATATCTGGACTTCTCAAAGGCATTTGACACCGTGCCACATAAAAGGTTGGTATATAAAATGAGACTGCTGGGAATAGGAGAAAATCTGTGTATCTGGGTAAGTAATTGGCTTAGTGATAGAAAACAGAGGGTGGTCATTAATGGCACATTCTCAGATTGGGTTGATGTTACCAGTGGAGTGCCACAGGGGTCAGTATTGGGGCCACTTCTTTTTAATATTTTTATTAATGACCTTGTAGTGGGTTTACACAGTCAAGTTTCAATATTTGCAGATGATACTAAGCTGTGTAAAGTAATAAATACTGAGGTCGATAGTTTAGCATTACAGAGGGATTTGTGGAAGCTTGAGGGATGGGCAGAGAAATGGTTGATGAGGTTTAATGTAGATAAATGTAAAGTTATGCACTTGGGCCATGGAAACAAAAAGTATAATTATGTTCTAAACGGTCAATTACTTAGTAAAACTGAAGCTGAAAAGGACTTGGGCGTATTGGTGGATGGTAAACTTAATTTTAGTGACCAGAGCCAGGCGGCTGCTGCTAAAGCAAATAAAATAATGGGATGTATCAAGAGAGGAATAGATTCTCATGATAAAGACATAGTTTTGCCCTTATACAAATCCCTGGTCAGACCACACATGGAATATTGTGTACAGTTTTGGGCACCAGTGTATAAAAAGGATATAATAGAGCTGGAACGGGTGCAGAGGAGAGCAACCAGGATTATTAGGGGAATGGGGGGATTAGAATACACTGACAGATTACAAAATTTGGGATTATTCAGTTTAGAAAAAAGACGACTGAGGGGAGACCTCATTACAATGTACAAATACCTGAACGGACAGTACAAGGATCTCTCCAAAGATCTTTTTATACCTAGGCCTGTGACCAGGACAAGGGGGCATCCTCTACGCCTAGAGGAGAGGCGATTTTACCATCACCATAGACAAAGGTTCTTTACTGTAAGAGCAGTGAGACTATGGAACTCTCTGCCGCAGGAGGTTGTTATGGCCGACTCTATGTACATGTTCAAGAGAGGCCTGGATGACTTTCTGGAGAGAAAAAAGATCACGGGTTATGGGGATAAAACATTTATTTAATTCTTGAAGGTTGGACTTGATGGACTTGCGTCTCCTTCCAGCCTTATATACTATGATAATATGATACTAGCATGGTGTACCTAATAAAGTGGCCGGTGAGTGTAGGTCCACATTAAAAAAAAGAAAAAAAGTATAGCCTGTACAATGTGACATAGCAAATCTGATCTGGATGGCGCCTCCTTCCCTCCTATGCCCGGCCGTGCGCCAATACAGCAGGTTACCCCCACATATGGGGTATCCGTGTACTCGGGAGAGATTGGGTAACAAACTTTGTGAAGCCTTTATTCATTTAATCCATTGTAAATGTTTAATTTTCCACCCAAAATGAGTGTAATGTGAAAAAATATTACAATCTGCAGACTGCACCTCCATTTTGTTTAAACCCCTATAAAACACCTAAAGGGTTAACAAACTTCTTTGTGTTTTTTCATACGTTGAGTGGTGTAGTTTCCATAATGGGGTAATTTATGAGTCTAGAATGTTGAAAATAAAGAATTTTTCCAAATTTTTGCCAAAGTTTGTTTTTTTTCATAACTAAACGCAAAAGATTTCATCCAAATTTTTAAACTAATTTGAAGTACAATGTGTCACGAGAAAACAATCTCAAAATCCTCTGGATATCTCATAGCTTTCCAAACCTATAACCACTTATAGTGACACAGGTCAGATTTGAAAAATAGGTTTGAACCACAAAAAAACATTTAACAACAGTAACTGGTGGTCAAGCATGTTAACAAAGTGTTATTGCTTCCAATCTGACAGGTTTGACATCATTTTTTTCTCCCCAGCACCCATGTCAAATGGAAGAAAGTCAATAAACCAGTGAATTGAAGAATTTAGCTCCAGGCATAGCTTGAGAGACCCAAAAGATAATTTTTTTTAAATTCATGACAAAGCAATGCTGTGAGACTTGTTATTTTGTACATGTTTGGCATTATAAAGCTTTAGTAGTAACAGAAGAACATATATTTGCATTATGATTATGTAAGCAATGTGACTGTATGCACATTGTAGTACAAACGCTTATGTAAGAAACACAGATTTATATGAAAAATCCAGAAACAAAAAAGTGAAAAGGCTGTAAATTAACTGAGAAGATATCAATACTGACTATTGCGGAATGTCCACAATTCTATCCTGCGATGTAAACCCACTCAGTGCTGCCAATTATAGCTGCCTACCAGTGAACTCCAAGCAGAAACCCAAGGATACTGGATACAACACAAATGAACACAACATGCATCCTTACAGAAAAAGATATAACATAATGCAGGCCAAGAAATTTCAATATGTCTCTCACACAAAAGTGATAACACTACAGTACATATGAAATGTGCTCAAGATGGACAAAATTATTAAACAGCATTGGTTTTGCTAGCTATGCTTATTGCACTGTGTCCCCAGGCTCACAAAAACCTAGATAACATAAAAAAACCTAGGTAACATATATCCTGATATGAAATCTGCATACAGAATTAAATGGGTTTTCCCACGAACAGAAGTTAGGCCCTATTCATAGGATAGGGCCTAACTTGCTGATCAGTGGGGGTCTCAGTGATGAGACCTCCACAGATCATGAAAACAAGGGGTCCGATGGGGTCCCACGTACCACCGTCGGACCCCTTGTCGCTCCATCAGCCTAATGAGGCAGCTCAGTGATCTCCGTCAGAGATCTCTGTCAGAGATTAGACCTCGTGGATAGGGCCTAACTTTTGTTCATGCGAAATCCCTTTAATTCTGTCTGCTTTGTAATATGAGCTATGGAAATCTTGTCAGGATCAAGAAAGGAAAGATCAAATCAGTTAACAGTTTTTAATAATGCTCAACTGTGAGTTATTAGATAAATTCAGAAACCTATTTTAACACAGTCTGTACAGTAAAGTACTACTTATCACCCTGCTATGTTCCTGTTTCTTTATCTTGCAAATGAGTAAACTGATCTGCACAAGGTGAAAATACTTCCTGGTTGACACAGGTAGGCTGCATGACCTGCTGGTGTGTCTCCTGTGTTTGGCGTTATGACAGGAAGAACAAAGGCAAGCAGAGCAGGTGGAGAGCGACAAGGTAAAGAAAGCAAGCTGCCTTGAGCTATGCTGACACCTTTCCCACAGTCACTCGTAGATAAACCCATAGATCCAAGAGCTGGAAACTTACTGCTTTTAGGTTTTCCGAAAATCTGACTTCATGTGATTTTTTTGTTTCTATATTATTTTAATTATAACACGACTGTCTACATAAAGCAAGAGGGAAAAGATGGAATAAGGACACAAAAACTAAAATATCCTCAAGGATTTTGACCTGACAATGTGAAAGAGCTTTAAGAAGACCATAATGAAGAGATCTTGTTTCCAGGTACAATTTTTTTTTTTATGATTGTAATTTTATAATACAGGATTGATGTCACTTTTTCTCAAATATTTAGTGAAATAAAGTATATTATTAACAACAGCATTTCTATTAGTAGGTAGATTGCTCTACATTGGAGGACAGATTAGGCATTTTCTGATTTGCAATTGACTATACAGGCAGTCCCCGGGTTAGGGTCTGTAGGTTTGTTCTTAAGTTGAATTTGTATGTAAGTCGGAACTGTATATTTTATAATTGTAACCCCAACCAAATTTTTTTCAGTCTCTGTGATAATTGGATTTTAAAAATGTTGGGTTGTCATAAGAACCAGGATTAACAATAAATCTTAACTACAGACATATTTAGTTACAGTTATAGCTGTTTATTGTAGCCTGGGACTAAAGTACAGTAAATTACCAACTTCCAGAGGTCCGTTTGTAACTAGGGGTCGTCTGTAAGTCGGGTGTTCTTAAGTAGGGGACCGTCTGTATAGTCTTGGTGCCTATGCCTAAAACAGTTTTACTGATTAAACCTGATTACTAGCCATTGGTGGCTACCATTGTTCCTGGGATTTTGAAAGATTGTGTCCTCCAACCCTCTCAGTTTCAAGTTTTAAAATTATCTGACAATTACTCCATAAATGCAATACCAGAACCTGGTGTGGGTATTAGAATTATGAAAACTGTACTCCATAAATTTACTACCAGGATGAAGCTTAATTTATAGATAAGGTACCAGAACCAAGAATACAACGCAGTTACAGAAACAGAAGGGGCTTCTCTGAACAGTCTAGGATAGGACAGCATCATTATTTATTTAACAACAAAAAAAAATGCCAAAATGGAAAAGTCATGTGTGAAAACAAAGTATACCCAATGAATAAAAGCTTGTAGGGCCAACAGCAATAACTTGAACTAAGTCTTTTTTGTATAACTGTCTCACATTGTACCCAATCTTCTTTAACACCTTAAAGACACCCCCTAAAATGCCTTTAAGACAAAGTGGCCCAGATCTGTTAAAGCCCCTGTGCCAGTTTTCTGTTGGCACATTGTTTTTGGTGCAAACTGCTTGCACATGTATTTAAGAAGTGTCACATATGTATTGAGTCTGCAATATTCCCGGGGTGACACAAATTTCTGCACAGAAAGGGGTGTCCCGCTGCACAGTCGGACCATGCACCACATTTGTCCTGCAGTGTCTGAAAGAATTGTATCAGCATATTTTACTGTTTTTCCCTGCTCAAATTCCAAAAGACATTTTCAGATTATTTTTTATCTGACATGGGCATATAAGGGCTTGTTTTTTGTGGTCAAATTTGTATTTTCCAATAGGTGAATTTTTATGGTAAAAATAGCATATTGATTCACATAACTCTTTCCTGCAGCGGAACAGAATATAACAGCTGTTTTGACTTTTTTTTAAATAAAAACTTCTACAGTTCACCGACCCGATTTGAAAAAAAAAACTTGATAAAATTATTCTGTATGTATATAACCTGTGCCAAGATCCTCCCTGTCTATTCATGTTTCACACACTGTGTGTGATTTGTGGCTTAGGGTTCAGCTATGTTTGGATTGATTGAGCCACACACAGCTCCCTGCAGCTCAGCCCTGTCCCGCAAGAGTTACTGGTGTGATGGACAGCTGATCCAGTCTGCTGCTGGAGGCGCGTCCAGGAATTGTTTGATATACCTGCCCAGTTTCATTACACACTGCTGGTTTTACTATATCTCAATTTTGTGATTCTATTGTTTATTCTGGTTTATTGATCTTGGCTATTCGACTATCCCTCTTGGACTCTGATTCTGTACTGTATGCACTATCTTTGTTGTGACCAGGACCCCCAACCTTGTTTTTTGTACTATTCGTTTGTAAGTCTGGTTTTGTGTCTACACTGTGATTGTCCTATATCAACCTAGGATACGTGAGGAAAGCAGGCAGGGGACAGCTTTGGGGGGCTCAGTTTAGGGTTCACTGTATCCTTTGGCTTCCCTTTGCCCTTAGCCCCCTCCTTACTGTAAGTTAGTACAATTAAGGAGACAACATGCACATATTTTCTTTTTTTACCACATTAGCAAATAAAACCACAGCTTCAAGGAAACCACATTTGCCTGTGTCGCCATGTGTTGCGATTTCTGAGAGATATACCTTTGTGCAATTTATGGCAAATCTTGGTTAAGATCGTGTTTGTTGTGCCAGGGAAGACTTTGCTCCTTCTATTAAGCCCTGCCCCCTTTTCTGGGCAGTGGAAAAAACTGCATAAGTTGGTTGGCTCTTTTTCAGAACACAGCTCAGCACATGATTTATGCCAAGAAGGTGTCTTCCACTAACTTCGATCACTTGCTTAAGTGGGCAACGCTGCTTCTCTCTATGCAGTGCCTCAAAGACTTAGTATGCAGTGCCCAATTAAATTCAATAACTCTCTAGTTAGTCTACACCAGTGATGGGCAACCTTTTGAGCTTGGTGTGTCAAATTCGCCAAAAAACCGAGCATAACTCGGGTGGTGTGTCACCTTGAAAAAAAACACATAATTTTTTGATATTTATAGTTTAAATAACAAATATGTAGAATTATTTAACTTCTAGGGTACTTTAACCCTAGGTTGTCTAAATGATCCTACCATGTACTGCCATACTACAGTATACTACAGTCCAGCAATATATGGGGATTTTCCACATCATCTATTTATTACAATGTGCAAATCGCACATTGTAATAGATCGGCTACAATCAGACACCTGTGGAATTGCTTAGTAACCTGCAAACTTTGTCATGAAAGTTCACAGGTTATAGTGAGTCGCAGGTGCCGCTGTCCGCATCTCCTTCATGAGGAGCAAAATAATCGCAATGTCTGGTGATTTGCAAGGCGTTGTGATTATTTCAGGGCTTGTACGTCACAAAACTGACACACCAGCCCTGATGACTGTCTTCTATCATACAGTTACTGACATTTCTCACTGTATGATGTCTTGTATGTATGATGAGAGTGGTTGTCCTCCCTCATCCCTGCTGTGGAGATGGTCAGTGTAGAGGTGACCTACCACAACAACTCCCCCCAGCACAACTATCAGGAGCTGCAGAGGAGTTTCTGGAGTTGATGGTCGTGTCCCCTCTCCTGGTGCTGAGCCCTGGGATGATACCTGTGCCTGTGACTGGAGACACGAGGCACAGCTCACACAGGGGGAGAGGCCGGCCCGGTGGAGGAAGAGGAGGAGGAAGTGCTGTGAGCTCAGTGCATGACAATCTCTCAGCCTCCCGGCTACTGCACCTGGCCGTGTAGGAGCCGAGGATGAAACTTAGCTCTCCAGTGGCCGCGTGTCACTGAAAATGGCTGAGCGTGTCAGCACTGACACGCGTGTCATAGGTTAGCCATCACTGCTCTATATCATTAATAAATATATTAAATAGTAGTGGGCCAGAACCCTGAGGTACACCACTCATAACTGGTGACCATTCCGAGTAGGAATCATTGACCGCCAGCCAGGAAGACATCAGGGCAAGCCAAAACTCACATCTTGGAATCCTCCAGTTTCTGTGGTTTCATAGAAAGTTCATTCTTTATTCCACTGCTAGGAACATTGCAATGTTTTCTCCATAAAATAAACATGCAGTTGTGATATTTATTTTCAATTATTATGAGCTGTATTTCTGTCAACCACATAAACATATTCTTACAGTGAGTTAAAATGGCAGTGCAAAATTCCAAGATAATGTTATATACAGCAGACCCCAGGTTACAAAACAATATAGGTTTCCATAGATTTGTCTTAACTCGAATCTGTATGTAAGTCAAAACTGCATATTTTTATTGTAGATTCAGACAAACTTTTTGACCAAGGGAATCACTTGCTGATAAATGTAGAATGTTTTTGGACTACTTTATGAGGTCCGTTTGATAAGTTATGCATGTCTATATAAATCTTTACTAGAGATGAGCGAGCACTAAAATGCTCAAGTGCTCGTTACTCGAGTCAAACTTTTTCCGATGCTCGAGTGCTCGTTTCGAATAACGAACCCCATTGAAGTCAATGGGAGACTGGAGCATTTTTCAAGGGGACCAAGGCTCTGCACAGGGAAGCTTGGCCAAACACCTGGGAACCTCAGAAAAGGATGGAAACACCACGGAAATGGACAGGAAACAGCAGGGGAAGCATGCATGGATGCCTCTGAGGCTGCTTAAAGGGGTTATGCCACGAAACTATTTACTACAAAAATCTGTCAAAGAGGTTAAAATATTTCAAAAATCTATTTGTAATGGTTACCTGGAAGTAAAGATACCTTTCTATTTGTTATTATGATGCTTGTTCAGCCTCTATTCTGCTCCACACAGAAGCAGATGTGGGAGGGGCCTAGCAATCAGCCTTCAGAGTCTCCTTCCACCTGCTGTGCTCAAATAGTCCCTGCATTTACTGATCCACAGCAGAGCAGGAATCTGCTATTGGTGCTGTGTGTCACCTACCAAAGCCCTGACACTGCTTCCTCTCCTTTTAATCATTGTCAATGTATACTTGAATAAGAAAATAAATGACAAATTAGAAGCATTCCGCTGCTCAGTCGGACCGTGCGCCAGATTTAACATGCAAAGTCCAATAGAAATGTGTCACACGCCTCATGTTAAAAGTGCAAAAAAAGTTGGTGCACTCTGTCGGGGCAGTGCAGGGGGCACCAGATTCATGAAGAACGTGCGCCAAAAATCCTGAATCTGGCACCCCCTGCACACTACACAGGTCACTGCACATAGTACACACAGCACATAGTACACACTGCACTGTTTTTAGTAAATGTGCACCTATGTATTCTCACAGCATTATGGTCGGTCAGGCTGACATGCATGGCGGAAGTCTAGGTGGGTGCAGGGGAGGTAAACCCCACGTGTATCATCACTCCAAAGTGACACTTACCCCTGAGGAAGTCACTTCAAAGTGAGGATACTCATGGAGTTGCTGTCCCTGCATTTTTCTAGACCTCCGACATATTTACACTTTACTGTCCGCCTGACCAACCATGATGCTGTGAGAATACATTGTTTTGCTCTACTTGTATGCATTGATTGTACAAAATTAGGTGCATTAACATGGACCTTTTTAGTTGTTTTTATGACTTTTACTAAAAAACTTTTGTATTTTTGTTTTGTACTTTGGGGCCGTTAATTGCATCTCTTTCTGTGAAAGAGTTAGATAGAGATAGATGGATGGATAGACATGAGATAGATAGATAGATAGATAGATAGATAGATATGAGAAGGATGGATGGATAGATAGATGACAGGTGATAGACAGATATAAGATAGATAATAGATAGATATGAGATAGATAGATAGATGACAGGTGATGGATAGATAGATAGATAGATAGATAGATAGATAGATAGATAGAAGATAGATGATAGATAATAGATAGATGACAGGTGATGGATAGATAGATAGATAGATAGATAGATAGATATGAGATAGATAGATATAAGATAGATGATAGATAATAGAAAGATAGATGACAGGTGATAGATAATAGGACTTGTATAGATAAATAGGTGACATCTTCTCACATGTTACTGATCTTTAGCTACTTCCCTGCTAGTCAGGCACAGGGGCCCCTTTGCAGGACAGCAGTGTAGCATGGAGGGACAGTGAATGGTGGAGAGTACAGGAGGAGGACTGCAGGACAGCAATGTAACATGGAGGGACAGTGCATGGAGGAGAGTACAGGAGGAGGACTGCATCAGGAGAGGTCAGAGCTCAGCCTGTTACTTGTATTATCTCTGCAGCCTCCTGTGTGACCTGACTAATGGTGGAGGGAGGAAAGGGCTGCTACATTACTATGATCCATGTTAGGGGAGGACTCCTCTGTGCAGCAGATAGTCATGTCTGGCTGCAGTTACCTTGTATCTGCTGCTGTAGGCTCCTGTGGAGCTGGTAAGCAGCGGACATCACAGCACAATCCCTGCCCCTCCTCCTCTCTCACTTCCTATTGGCTGCAGTGTGTCAGATGATCTCTCAGTGTGGAGAGGAGCTGTGTGGAGTGATCTGTAGTGCAGAGCAGCTGCCAACTCCTTGTGCGCAGACTAGGCCAGATCAGCTGTTGCTCAGGACGGGACACAGCTACCACTAGAGGGCGCCAGCAACCAGGACAAAAGGAGTTATCTCAGTTAGGCTGCATATTTTGTAATAAGTGTAAATGGTGAAAGTACTTGTCACAATGTATTGGACCCAATTACAGCCATTTGCTATGGTGACACAACCCCTTTAATCGCACCATTATGCCAAAATTATGGGCAATAGCATGGCGATAACAGAGTGACCGAATGAGGCTAGATAGCATCTAAAACATCCAATAATTGACCCTGACACTATAGGGGATGGCATGCAGAGGCAGCAGCGGCAGGCTAGAGAGTGGCATGGCGACATACCCCAAATGGACTCAGGCTTCAAACCAATTTAAAAAATTCCTTTTGGCGAGGATAACGTGTAGCACTGTATGTATCAGTATTTTGCCTGGTTAAGGCGGCAGAGAGGAATCAAAGGAAGTGAGCAAGAAGCGCTGAAATGATTTCCTATGTGGACAAAAGGTTGACGGTATATTTAGTCGATAACACAGCATGGTGGCGACATAGTGACCAAGTTCCATAACGTATCTGGTGAAACACCCAAAAAATTAGCCTGACACAGCTCGTCTGCTAAGGGGACGACATTTGGAGGCAGCCATGGAGACAACTTCCATGATTAAGAGCGACAGTATCGGGCATCCATATTGCGCTGCTATGATTGCAACTTCAGGTCTCCAGCATGGCGGCAACAGATGGGCCGAGTTCCATTATGTATCTGGTGAAACACCCGAAAATTCTGCCTGACACAGCTCGTTTGATAAGGGGAAGATGTGCTGTATTTCCTCTTGCGCTCCAGCGTCTGGGGTATAGACAGTTGAAAGTTGCACATGGAAACATTGGTGAACGCTGTGGGGGATCGTGGAGGCGAGGGACATTGTGTCCACATTGCACCGAGAAGGGGTGGCACATGCGCCCTGCATGGCGCACGTGTTTAATCTGGTTGTCAACACATTCTTCAAGTCTTCCACCTATCTGCAAGACATTCTAACGATGGCCAGGAAACTGTGCACGCACTTCAGCCATTCTTACAAAGCCAAGCACACCCTCCTCGAGTTGCAGCGTCAGAACGGCCTACCCCAACATAGTCTGATATGCGATGTTTCCATCCCTTGGAATTCCAACCTCCATACGTTAGACCGCCTGTATGAACAGAAAAAAGCCATTAATGATTAGATGATGCAAGCGGAACGGAGTACCCCCCAGTGTAACTTTCATGTCAGCCATTGGCAGCTCATGTGTGACACCTGCTGTTTGCTAAGGCTCTTTGAAGAGGACATGTTATTTGTCAGTCGCCAGAACTGCGGGATGAATAACGTCATTCCACTGCTTCATGTCCTGGACCTTATGCTGCAAAATCTGTCTGGTCAGGGCACTGGAGAAGTGGAGACTACATCTCATGGCCACATGAGTCCGGTGGGGGCTGAACTGGAGCAGGAGGAGGAGGACATTGGAGCACAAGCAGAGTCTGGTGAAATAAGTGGTTTACAAGAGAGGAGGAGCAGGAGCATCTGGAGGAGGTAGAAGACAAGACAGATGACCCAAAAGCACCGTGTCAGTATACATTGGAGATGGAGGCCAGGAGTCCCTCAGTATCACTTGCGCAGATGGTCCACAGCATACTGCTTTGCCTAACTAGTGACAGCCGAATAGTCAACATTAGCATAGGGATGGACCTTTGCTACCGGTCAAAAATGGGTGACTTTTTTCCAGCTGCTGAGCGGGAGGAGCAACTGGCATACTATAGAGAAATACTGTGCACACAGTTGGCTGTTCCCTATGTACGCCATTGTCCATCCTCTGTGGTCTGACCGGGGGATTCCTGGCAGTCATCGCTCATGTACTACTGCCACGGCTGCTGTGGGGAGCTAGGGGGGTAGGAGCAGTAGCAGTTCCATCAGCAGCAGCTTAAGTCTGGATTCTTTATTGAGCAACTTCCTTCACCTGCCTAGTGAGGAGGGTAGCCGCTACTTAGACAGCACTTTAGTAGAGGATCCCATGGACTACTGGGCAGCCAAACTTGATGCGTGGCCGCAACTTGCAGAATTTGCAGTAGAGAAGCTGTCCTTCCCCGCCAGTAGTGTGGCATCAGAGCGGGTGTTCAGTGCAGCGAGGGCCATCGTTACCCCATGGAGAACCCGCTTGTCCACCCGTAATGTGGAGAGACTGACCTTTTTCAAGAGGAATGAGGCTTGGATCGGCCAGGATTTCAACTCACCAATGCCTTATGCATCACATTAGCATTGTCCGCCACCTCTGCACTAAATCATTGTGCCACTCTGTGGGCTCCAGCTGCTGCTGACACCAAATCCACACTATATTATTGTGCCACTCTGTGGGCTCCTGCTGCTGCCGACACCACCTCCTCACTATATAATTGTGTCACTCTGTGGGCTGCAGCAGGCGTCCGGCGGCGGTACAGTGCCACACACGTGTGTCACTGTACCGTACCATAAAGGGGAAGAAGATAGAAGATGTACAAAAAGAACAATAGAGATTTCTACAGAATTTTACTACAGATTAATAAGAGGGGATATAGATGATTTTTTCCTTAAAAGGAAATCTACCATTTGATTTCATGCATTATAAACCAAACATGCCTTGAGAATGCTGTCACTACACTAATGCAGAAACATATCTTGTTCAATCCCTTAACTGAGTGGTTTTGTTGAAAAAACTATTATAAAATTCATCACCTATGAAAAGCTGGGTTGCATGCTGCTTGCCGTTCATAAACACATTACATATGGAGCTTCCTGAACTGCCCAGACAAGACTAATCACCCCGAGCTGGATGACATACACAGCAGTTGGTAGATGGTGCAGCAATTGATTACTTCTGCTTGTCAGGCACAACACAGTGATTACATCATGCTCTGAAGCAGTGCAAAAGGAGAAGTGCCGAGCCAGGCACAGGAGCCTCATGATCATAATTATATAATTGTTTTTTTCAGCAAAGCCACTCAGCTCAGGAATTAAACAAGATATGCTTCTGCATCGGTGTAGCTACTGCATTCTCAAAGTATGTTTGCTTCAAAATGCATGAAATCAAAATGGTAGATTTCCTTTAAGGATGCTAACCCACCCAATCCAGTTGTCTTTACATTACGTTTACATAAATGCAATGTTGGCATGTTTGTTAACGCAATGTAAATGTACTGTAAATGCAATTACTGGGATTCATAAACCCAGTTATCTGTGTGTAATTCAGGTGCTTTGACTTCCCACTGTGAGAGGGGCAGAGGGAGCCAAAACATCCATTCTCTGTTTATAGGGCTGAAAAAAAAAAGACTGCACCATATAAATAAAAGGTAAAATAAACATTTAATGGAATTTTCCTCATTATTTCTGTTCTAGTGAACAAAACACTTTTTTTTGCTAATCTTCCTACAGAAAGTAAATCCGTTAATCTGATCTTCACACAGAGTTTACAGTGATGATGAGGCACTGCAGTGTTGCTGCAGAAGTGTTCAGAAAAGGCATTTTTCCTTAAAAGGAATATGGATTGTAACTGTGCACTGTTGGCGAGTCCTCACACTGCTGTGCGTTAGGCAGCTAGTGTTATGTCTTGTTCCTGGAGAGATGTGTAAGCAGAGTGCTGAGTATGTTGTTAGTAGCCGCAGGACTGTGAAATATGGATTTATATTCCAGGATTAGCCTAGAGACCTTTATGTGTGGGTTTAGTAGCAGCAGGACTGTGAAAAAATAGAGTTTTATTCCAGGTTTGAATCTTTCCCAAATACTTTCATGCCATATTCTCACACAGCTGTGCACATTGGGCTATGCTACAGCCCATTTCCCCTGATCTGTGTGCAGACTGGGACTGTTTTTTAGCCGAATTCTACAGCAGTCACTCACAGGAGATTAAATGGGCTGTGGAGAAGCTCAATGTAGTAAGCACAGAGTGCAGCAGTGTGGGGACAATCCAGGAATAGAACATCAAATTTTCACAGTCCTGCTGTTACTATCATCATACAGAAATGTAAGATTACACCTCTATTCAGGGACAAAACCCAACACTGGCTGCACAGAGCACAGGAGTGTGAGGACACATCCGCAGGGCACTTGGAGAAACTACAGGCCATGGAAGTAAATCCCCATCTCATAATCCTAACTAACAACATACACAAAGGTCTGATTACACATCACTCCAGGCGTCTCAATACAAAGTACCAAATGGACATCATTGTGAGGGAACAATCCCAATTTACTTGGGGAAACTATAATTATGCGTAAAACATCCAATAGTCTTTCATTTGGAGAAAGATATGTAGATACTTGCATCTGATTGTGTGTAAATAAGGTTCTTGATTGGGTGCTTGGACTTCCCACTGTGAGAGGGGCAGAGAGAGCTGCATCACTCTCCATCTTGTTATAGAGCGGAGATAAAGATCCCATAGTGTAAATTGCTGAAAAAAAATGTGCTGAGATTTCTGATTATTCTTTACAGGAAGTTCATTTCTTCCACTTTGCATCCCATTATGTACATTCTATTAAATGATATATGTCCCATGTTTTTTTATCTTGTTCTGCAGAACATAAACCCATTAATCTTTATTCGCAGTTTACGGTACAATGAATGATGCAGCAGACCCCGGTGTCACGGGTACGGTACATGCGCGTCTCCATTTTAATGGCTTTTCAAGGATGGATTAAACCTACAATCTCTTGCGCTAGGAGTGCGGTAGTGTGGCGGCACAATATAATCCCGCAGCGCGGGGACATTCATTATGTAAATCTAATGTTGTAGTCCATCATCTCTTGGGCTTGTCTGTTGGCAGGTGACAACCCGGCTCTGCTACATAATACATGCTACGGATTAAGCGCTCGCCGGCTGCTTAAATATCGACTGGCACATTCTTAACCTTAAGGCGACACGATAACAATGATTTGTCTGTTCTGCAGAAATGTAGCGCAGAGCGCAAGTTAATTTAGCTAGTATTAACCTCACCCGCCGCTCCATCCATACCGCGCTGCCGCAACCTCTACATACATTACACTGCAAATAGATTCTTCTATTCATAACAATTTATAAAGAAAGCGAGACGGCGATGAGTCTAAGCCAACAGCGAGAAAGAGTCTTCAGGAAAAATGAATTAGAATACCCAAGTTATAGCAGCCGTATATATATATATATATAACTATATACAGGAGATGCCCAGGTTATACCGCTGTACATATATATCATTATATACAGGAGATCCCCAGGTTATACCAGCTGTACATATATCATTATATACAGGAGATCCCCAGGTTATACCTGGCGTAATATATCATTATATACTACACCAGGAATTGCCCCAATTCCGGGGCTTTTACCCCAGAATTCTAGCACGGAAGCCCTGATAAATGTGCCCCATAAGTATACAGTCAGGGAGGCTGCAATGTCATCCTCTACATTATAACCTGTACAAGTAATATCTATCTCATATCTATCTTTGTAATGACATTTAATTCATATCATGGGCCAGATGTATCACTTGTTTTTTCTGTTAGTTTTGCGCCTTTTCATACTAGCGCACTGTTTACGTAAACTAGCCGCGCTGCAAAAATAACCATGTTTTCCTCATTTATCCGACCAATCCACATGTTTTACTGCGCCTAATAATCATTGGGAACTTTTAGCCGCAATTTAACCCTCAAACCCTAAGGTGGCATAGACTGAGAAGCCAGGAGTCAGTTCTTGAGCAGAGCAGCTTATCCCCAGAAACAGATCTCAGCAGACACTACATACACTACAGATACTACATGCAGCCTCTGTTTACAGTTCATGACCTTCTATTTACAAACAATCTGCAAAAGCCTCAGCTCAGAGAAGGAGAGAAGAGAAGTGAGTGGGAGCTGCAGACAGGACAGAGATGTGTCCCCTGTGTAGCAGGATAGAAGAGAAGTGATATGTATCTATCTATCTCATATCTATCTATCTATATCATATCTATCTATCTATCTATCTATCTATCTCATATCTATCTATCTCATATCTATCTATCTATCTATCTATCTCATATCTATCTCATATCTATCTCATATCTATCTATCTATCTCATATCTATCTATCTCATATCTATCTATATCATATCTATCTATCTATCTATCTATCTATCTATCTATCTATCTATCTATATATACAAGAAACTGGGCAGCACTCCAAATAGGTGATAAAAGGGTGTAAGTTCTTTATTCCATGTTCAGCAACAAAAACAGCGACGTTTCGCTCCGAGGAGCCTTTCTCAAGCCCTTGAGAAAGGCTCCTCGGAGCCGAAACGTCGCTGTTTTGTTGCTGAACATGAATAAAGAACTTACACCCTTTCATCACTATTTGGAGTGCTGCCATTTCTTGTATATATTATGTGAGGGACCTCAGGCCGAGTCCCAGACGCCTCACCCACCATTTCCGCTGGTCTGTGCCGCTTGGACTTTCTCTTTCTATCTATCTATCTATCTATCTATCTATCTCATATCTATCTATCTCATATCTATCTATCTATCTATCTCCTATCTATCTATCTATCTCATATCTATCTATCTATCTATCTCATATCTATCTCATATCTATCTCATCTCATATCTATCTCATATATATCTCATATCTATCTATCTATCTCCTATCTATCTATCTATCTATCTATCTATCTATCTATCTATCTCCTATCTATCTATCTATCTCATATCTATCTATCTATCTCATATCTATCTCATATCTATCTCATCTCATATCTATCTCATCTCATATCTATCTCCTATCTATCTATCTATCTATCTATCTATCTATCTATCTCATATCTATCTATCTATCTATCTATCTATCTATCTCATATCCATCTGTCAATAAATTATTTGAGATTCTCATAAAACCTCAAGAGAAACCTAAAGCCATGATAAAATCTCCTTATGTTAGTGAGGACCCTGTAATCTCTCCGCTCTGTGCTCCCTCTGATGGATGTAAGATCAGGGAATGGGCTGTGTAGATGTGGACCCCCATGATGGGACATGTGAGGAGACCTCTTCCTGAAGCGTCCTCTCCCTGACCCTCAATGAGGGATCTGCACTTAACTGATGTTCTGCAAAACAAAATCTACTGTTTATACCCAAGAAATGGTTTCCAGAGAAACCGGCGCACCAATACAAACCGCGCCGCGCTCCATTCATTGTAAAGGGGGGCGGGGTGCAGACAGAGGGATGTGATGTCAAGGTGCGGGAGACGAGAAGCCACTCAGACTAATGGAGATAGAACTATAATAGAGGACAGGAAAAATGTACTAATAGATAAATATGAAAAACAAAGATTTAGATAGATAGATAGATATGAGATAGATAGATAGATAGATATGAGATAGATAGATAGATAATTGATAAGATATGAGATAGAGTAGGCAGATAGGATATCGGATATAGTATCGCTCCGAACGATGATAGTATGATCTAATTATAGTCGAGTGATCGATAACGATAGATAGATAGAGATATATAGATTAAGATAGTAGATATATGGTATATATATATATATATAATGATATAGATAGATAGCTATATGATATATAGATAATATGATATCGATATATAAGATAGCTATAGATAGATATTAGATCGATAGATCTTATATATTTCGAATAGATCTATATATAGATCGCTAGATATATATGTATATATATCGATAGCTCCTATTTTATATATATAGATCTTATCTCTATCGCTCTCCATGTATCGCTCTACTCTATATCTATCTCTTCTCTCTCTCTCTCATCTCTAATTATAGCTGTATCTCTCTTAGCTCTCTCTATCGATATTCTCTCTCCTATCCTAGCCTATCTCTCTCGCTCTTCTCTTCGTCTCTCTGCTCTCTCTACTACGATCGCTCGCTGCTAGATAGCTACTCTCTCTCGATGCGTCTCTCTTCTAGCTATCTACTCTATCTCTTCTCTCTTCTCTATCTCTCTCTCTCTCTCCTCTGCTCTCTCGCTCGCTCTTTGCTCTCTCTCTCTTCCTACCTCTCTTCTCTACTCTCTCTCTTCTCTCGCTCGTCTCTCACTCTATCCTCGCTCCCCTCTCTCTCTCTCTCTATCTCCTTGCTCTCTCTCTCTCTCGCTCTTCCTCTATCTCTCTATCTCTATCTCTCTCTCCTTCTCCTCTACTCTCTCGCTCTCTCTCTTCTCTATTCTCGCTGCCTATGCTCTGCCTCCCTCTCTCTCTCTCTTCTCTCTCTCTCTCTCTCTGCTCTGCTCTCATCTGCATATCTCTCTCTCTCTTATCTCTCTCTCTCTCTCGGGTCTCATCTTCTCTCTCCGCTCTCTCTCTCTGTCTCTCTCTCATCTCTCGCCTCTCTCTCTCTACTCGCTCTTGCCCTCTCTCGTCTCTTCGCTGCTGCATCCTCGTCTCTCTCTTCGCTCCTCTCTCTCTTCTCTCTCTTCTCTTCTCTCTCTCTCTCTCTCTCTCGTCTGCTCATCTCCCTCTCTCTCCGAGCTGGTGCTCTCTCTTCTCTCTCTCTCTTCTCTCTCTCTGCTTCTCTATCTCCTCTCTCGCTCTATCACTCTCTCTTCTTCTCATCTCTCTCTTCAGTCGTCTCTCTCTCTCTCTCTCTCTCTCTCTCTCTTCTCTTCTCTCTCTTTTATCTCTCTCTCTTCTCTCGCTCTTCTCTCTCTCTTCTCTCTGCTCTCTTCTCTTCTCTCTCTCTCTCGTCTCTGTCCTGCTCTCTCTCTTGTCTCTCTCTCTCTCTTTCTCTCTCGAAAAGGTAGAGAGCTCTCTGTCTACTCTCTCTCTCTCTCTCCTCTTCTCTCTCTCTCTCTCTCTTCCCTCTCTCTCCTCTCTTCGTGCTGCGTCATGCTCAGTCTCTCTCTTCTTCTCTCTCTCCTCTCTCTCTCTCCTTCTCTCTCTCTCTCTCTCTCTCTCTCTCTCTCTCTATGCTTCACTCCCTCTCCTCTCTCTCTTCTCTTCTCTCTTCTCTCTCTCTCTCGCTCACATTCCTCTACTCTCTCTCTTCTTCGCCTCTGCGTCTGTCTTGCATTCTCTGCTTTCTCTCTCTCTCTCTCTCTCTCTCCTCTTCTCTCTCTTCTCTCTCTCTCTCTCTCTCTCTCTCATCCGGCTCTCTCTCTCTCTCTCTCTTCTCCTCTCTGTCTCTCTCTTCTCATTCGTCTCTCGCTCTCTCTCTCTCTCTCCTCTCTCTCATCTTCTCTCTCTCTCTTCTCTCTCTCTCTGATCTGTCTCTCCATCTCTCTCTCTCTCTCTCTCATCTCTCTGTCTCTCTCATCCCATCTCTGTCTCTCTCTTCCCATCTCTTTCTCTCTCTCTTCCTCTCTCAGGAAGAATTGATAAGATAGATAGATAGGAGATAGATAAATTGCAGATAGTATAGATAGAGAGAATAGATAGATAGATAGATAGATAGATAGCTAATAAGATAGTATAGATAATATTGTATTCATAAATATGAAACATAAACAATCATTTACTGTAATCCTAAGATAGGAGGTAGAGATAAATGTGTAGACATGAAGATAATAGAATGCTGATGATGAAATATAATTTGATAAGAAAAACATAGATAAATAGATATAAAAGATTATGACATATGGAGGAGGTACGCACGTCCCCATGTAATAGTCTCATAGATTCACATGTGATTGATAGATATGAAATGGATGTAGAAATAATTTACAGATAATCATTAGACATACGGTAGATTTATAGATGATATTTTACATATACAGGTAAAGAATGATTAGGAGATATTACATCACTAATAGATCAATCAATTTGTAATTAATTTCTTATTCCTTTTCTCATCTTCCTCTTTCTTTATTTTCCATTTGCTTATAGAAGAACATTTCTAATAGTCTGTGTAGCTGCCCACACACTTCATCTTCCCCAGGACCCCTCCCAGCCCATCATACCCCTGCCTCAATGCACAGGCACTCACCAGCATCAAAGTACGACAAAAAACGCTAATACCACACAGACAAACCTGCCATCCCAAATACCCAGAACTGCCTACCCCAGTCCCCAGCCCATCATACCCCTGCCATCAATCCACAATGCGGACCCCTCCCAAGCTCGCCATCATACCCCCACCACATTCCCCAGGACCCCCTCCCAGCCCATCATACCCCTGCCTCAATCCCCAGCCCCAGCCACAACCCTGCCCAACCCAGCCACCTACATCATAACCCCTGCCCTCAATCCCAGCACCCCTCCCAGCCCATCATACCCCTGCCTCAATCCCCAGCACCCCTCCCAGCCCATCATACCCCTGCCTCAATCCCCAGCACCCCTCCCAGCCCATCATACCCCTGCCTCAATCCCCAGCACCCCCCTCCCAGCCCATCATACCCCTGCCTCAATCCCCAGCACCCTCCGCAGCCCTCATCACCCCTGCCTCAATCCCCAGCACAACCCCCCTCCCAGCCCATCATACCCCTGCCTCAATCCCCAGCACCCCTCCAGCCCATCATACCCCCACCACATCCCAGCCCCCCTCCCAGCCCATCATACCCCTGCCTCAATCCCCAGCACCCCTCCCAGCCCATCATACCCCTGCCTCAGCCTTCAACCCCCCCCCGCCATCAACTGCCCGCACCCCCTCACCCATCCTACCCCTGCCTCTCCCCACTACTCCCCTCCAGCCCATCATACCCCTGCTCAATCGCCCAGCACCCCTCTCCAGCCCATCATACCCCCTGCCCATCCCCAGGACCCCCTCCCAGCCCATCATACCCTTGCCACAGTTCCCCAGGCACCCCCTCCCAGCCCATCATACCCCTGCATCAATCCCCAGCACCCCTCCCAGCCCATCATACCCCTGCCTCATCCCCAGCACCCCTCCCAGCCCATCATACCCCTGCCTCCATCCCCAGGACCCCCTCCCAGCCCATCAACCCCCACCACATTCCCCAGCACCCTCCCGCCCTCCTACCCCTGCTCACTCCCAGCAAACCCCTCCCTCCCATCATCCCCCTGCCTCAATCCCCAGCACCCTCCCATCCATCATAAACCCTGCCTCAATCCCGCATCCCCTCCCATCCCCTCACATATAACCCCGTCCTCACTCCCTCAGTTACCCCCTCCCCCGCCCATCATACCCCTGCTCAATCGCCAGCAACCACCCCCCTCCCCGCCCTCATACCCCCTGCCTCATCCCAGACCCCCTGTCCCAGCCATCGATAACCCCCTTGCTGCCGTGGGAAAGGAATCTCGCCATACTTAACCAGGCGCCGCCGGGGAGGCAACGTCGGGAATCCGGGCAGCAGAGGGATTACCAAATAGCGATCAACCTAGGAGAGACATCGAGTTCAGGGCGGGGAGAGATGGGGGCGAGTGCGCGACTGTCGAGGGCTTAGTCAGAATGGGATAAAAGAAGAGAGAATAAGTAAGGAAGCCAGGAGAGAATGGAGGGGTAGGGGCAGTGAGAAGCATGAGGCGGAAGCACTAGTGGCTGCATAAATGAACTAAGGAAGGGTTGCAGATGAGCGGCGCGTGAGACTCCTAGACCGGGAAGGCAAAAGAGAAATTGAAAGAGAAAGAGGAAGATTTATTGAGAGGAGTAAAAGGCGGCATCACCATAAAAGATAGGAAGCAGCAGAGGGTGGACGGGGGCAGAAATGTGGAAGGGCAAAGAAAGCAGGAAATGCGGCAGTGAGTAGGGCACGGTGCTAGGCACAAGGGGGGAAAAAAAAGAAAGGGAGCGGGAGGAGTGGGTGTGGGAGATAATGTATACCCAGATGGAGGCCAATAATGGTTGATGAGGTATAACTAGCTAGGCGGGGCGGCAAAGCCATGGGATAGTCCCAGAGATGGAGCGTCGGAGAAAGAAAAAGCGGGTGGAAAGATAGGAACGTAGTAATACAAGGTTAAAGTGGCGTGGGTTCGCAGAACACACAAAGAGGTATTACTAGCAGGAAACAAAGCAATAAGATAATGAAAGGACCTGGAATGAGGAATGGGGATAAGATAAGGGAAAAAACAGGAAAGGAAACAGAAGAGAGGACGGTCGGGCAGAGTGGTAACACACGGATATAGGGAGGGAAGAGAGGAAATCAGCAACAGACATGGATTAAGGGGGGCGAAGGGATGTTAAGGTGAAAAGCATATAAAGATTAGACGGAATAGAGCGTAGTGGAGACGTAGGGGAGAGAGAAGCATACAAGAGAATAAGAAAAGTGAGCCAAGTACAATAAGACGTGGTTAGGGGGAGAGGGGACTAAGATGTAGGGGAGAGGCAAGGTTCGGAAAATAAGAATGGAGACCAGCAAAGGGGTAGGATGGGTATGGGGAACGGACGACGAAGAGGAAGGGTGAGGAAGAACTAAAGAAGAAAGAGGCACAGGAGTCGGAGAGAGTTGAAGAACGAAGATACGGTAAATGTAAAGACGTAGGGGGAAAAGGAACACGCGGAAGGGTCTACAAGCATGGGTGGGTAAGGTACGGAGGGGGAAAGTGGGGAGTCAGAGAGGGGAAAGTCAGGTAATTGTGCATGACTAGACGATAAGGAAGGAGACAGGTATGGCTGTGAATAGTAGGCGTGGAGAACGAGCGAATAAAAGGAGACAAACTTATAGTAGTTCGGGCTAAAGAGAAGAGAAGTTGGTATGGCGGTGGATAGGGAGCGGCATAATGGAAAAACTACTTGGAGCGAAGGTTAGGAACACTGACTGTAAGTGAGAAGAATGAGGGGTTGAGGGTAAAAAGGTAGGTAAGCGGATGGGGAAGGGTGGACAGGTCGCGACTTCATCAGAATCTGACATAGTATATTATGCAATATTTTAAACGGAAATGGTGGCATTAGAAAGAGCTGGGCAAAAAGCAAAGTAATAGGCGCAGTCGGTGAGGGATAGGAAGAGGAGTTAGGAGACCAGCTACCAGGAGGAAAATTTGAGTTGATTAATGGCGCCCGCGTGGTAGACGAAAAATAAAAAAAACGGTACCCGCGAAAGAGGTGAAAAAAAGACGAAGGGGAAGAAGAAGAGAGGTGAAAAGCGGGAGGTAGAATTCTATCTAAGGCAGAGCAGTTAAGAGGGACGAGGACAACGCGAAGTCGAAGGTGGAAAAAAAAAGAAAAACGAAGTCCGGGAGGGAAGGAGAGATGAGGAGCACTATAAGTAGAGATAAGGGTAACAAAGACAAGAAGAATTAAGGAGGCACGAGGGGGGCAAAGTGGCGGGCATGCTGGGTCATTAGCAGGGGTCTTAGATTTAAAAAATAATAACTAAGGGAATTTGCAGAGAGAAAAAATAGCGTGGAGAACGAATAGCTAATAAAGCAATAAGTCGAAGAGAAGGAGCCGACGGAGGAGGGAAGAACAAGAATATCAAAGGAGAAAAAGAGCGCCAAGGAGGAGAGAAGCCAGCAAGACAGGCGCGAAAAGGAAGTTACCAAGGGAGAGAAGAGTGAGGAGTGTCGGATAGAGGAACGTGAGGCGGAAAGGAAGACGGGTGAACGGGAGAGGACCGTCCTGAGAAGTAAAGAATGGGGAACGAGGGAAAGAACCAGACGAGACGAGAGAGACGAACCAGTGGGGGAATGAGTAGGGAGAAAGAAGCAAGGATAACAACAGATGTAAGAAGATGGGCGGAAGGAGGGGGAGAAGGGACATCCAAGTGCAGATCGCAGAGAGGGCCGGCGAGGGGGAAGTGATCAGGGGACGATCAAAGGGCACAAGGACATGGACAAACCGATAGGGGAATAGGCAAACTGGTGTCAAAAGGAAAGCAAACTAGAGAACGATTAGTTAAGTGCGGTTAAGAAGGGGAAAAGAGAGAGAGGGTTTGACAAAAGGCGAGATCGGAAAAAAATGAAGGATGGCTCGACGAAGAGAAGAGGACGGGATAGGAGGAGGGAAGATGACTGGAACAAAGAGATATAAGGCTTGGATGGGGCGGAGTATTTCGCGAGATTAGATGGGGTTTAAAGAACATCAAGTGGGAAGTTAGGAAGAGGCGGGAATTAAAACTAAAGTAGCAGTAGGGCTAGGTCTAAGGTAAACTAAAAGGGTGAGCGAGAGAAAGACACGAAGGAAAAAGAGCGATAGCGAGGAGGAACGTAAAGAGGTGGTGGGTCTGTATTAGGCGGATAATAACACAGGGTGAAGGTGGATCGGAGACTGAATATGGAGAGTCAGGAGTGGAGGAAAGACCGGGCGAAGCGAGGAGGAATGGGAGTTCACAAGAACTAAATCGAAGTCGGGGAGAACGAATCACGGGTGGTTCAGGAGCGTGGGGGATGAGTGCAATGGGTGAATAAGGACGTACGCGGGGACAAAAGACACCAGGCTACAAGAGGAGAAGACTAACGCGGGAGCGGAATTTCAAGACAGGGACAGCGCAAAGAGAACCGGGTGTGAAGCAGGAAGATTAAAACAGGTGAGATAGGGAAGACGGAGAAGAAGGAGGGGGCATGAAGCATACCGGGGTAAAAAAGAGTGGTAAATAGTCCATACGTAATGGAAGATGAGGCGCAAAAAAAAAAAAGGGATTGGCAAAGCGGAGGGTGACCGAAGGAGGCGCAATAAATAGTGGGCATGATACGAGGAAACATGAGTAACAACGTACATCCAGATGACAAAGAGTACAGGCGTGCAGTAAAAGGAACGAGGGGTAGTGCAAAGAGTTGACGGAAAAAAAGGGGAGGGCATGGAAAAACCCACGAATTGTGCGGACAAAGACAAGGAGGGAACTACGAGAAGAGCACTTAAGATGAACAGAAAGAGAACAGGAAGATCGTAAAACTATGTGGAGAATTACAAATAACGAGGACCCGTGGTAAGAGGGGGGGAGGCTCGACGAGTGACTAAAATAAGCCTTGTGAGTTGAAACAGGGGCCAAGGCATAGAGAATGTAGGTAAGAGTACACGAAGACGTAAACTAACATTCGGGACAGGAGGTAAGGGACGAAAAACTGAGCAGAGAAAACCCTAGAGTAGAGGGTTAAATGAGGAGCAAAGACAGCCAGGGTTACTGGAAGGAAACGCTGGTTGCAAAAAAGAACTAGCGGGCCAAAAAAACGGTATGAGGCGGCTGTGGAATGTGGGAGGAACAACGGGTCGGAATCAAAAAATGAACATACATTTAGTCAGCCAAGGGAACACTGCAGTGATGGAAGAAGTATGAATGAAGAAAGAGGGACGAAAGCAAAAGGACGACGCGGAAGAGAGCGCCGAAGAATGAAACGAAGTCAGAAGGTATGAAGTGACGTAACGAGGGCAAAAAGGGGTGAGGAAGAATCGGAGCGCAATAAACAGAGGCAGATTTGATATGTAAAAAAGAAAAAGCTTCGAGGTGAGCAGAAGGATAAGCGGGGGTTTAACTGTAAGGAGGAAAAAAACCACCCATGAGAGTGAACAGCATAAAGGGATGGAGGAACATGAGCGGTTAGTAGAAGCGGGGGATGAGACAGGGATCGGGAAACAGCTAGGAGAGAGTGTTAAGCCAAAGAATGTCAAGGGAGATAAGAGCCAAATACGCCAGGAAGGGGGGGAAGGAGACAATTTAAGATGGAGATAGGAGTGTAGGATGACAGTCAAAAGGAAACGAGGGAGGAATGGCCGGAATAGGAGTAGCGTCGAAGGAACGGGTAGTGGGGCGGGAGAGGAATAAACAACGGGCGAAGATAAGAGACAGAGGGGAGGACGGAAGAGAGAGGGGGAGGCACGGGAAAAAGAGATTGGAGCTCCCAGGGTGAGGGGAAGACCATGATCGAAGAATAGTTATAATAGAGTCCCACCCCATTCACCCATCGCTCCCGCTCCCCCCGCCCAGCCCATCATACCCTGCCTCAATCCCCAGCACCCCCTCCCAGCCCATCATACCCCTGCCTCTGCCCAGCACCCTCGCCCATCACACATACCCTGGCCTCAATCCCAGCACCCCCTTCCCAGCCCATCATACCCCTACCTCAATCCCCAGCACCCCTCCCAGCCCCTCAGACCCCCACCACATTCCCCAGGACCCACTCTAGCCCATCATACCCCTGCCTCAATCCCCAGCACCCCTCCCAGCCCATCATACCCCCTGCCTCAATCCCCAGCACCCAGCCCAGCCCATCATACCCCTGCCACAGTCCCCAGGACCCCCTCCCAGCCCATCATACCCCTGCCTCAATCCCCAGCACCCCTCCCAGCCCATGGACCCCGGCTCCATCCCGCACCCCCTTCCGCCCTCATCAATACCTCACCCTACCACATCCCCAGACCCCCTCCCAGCCCTCATACCCCCACCCGTACCCCCAGCACTCCCGGACGCCCCTCCCAGCCCATCATAATCCCCCTACACCCATGTCCCACGACCCACTCCCCCTCCCACGCCCCTCACTACCCCTGCTCATCCCCACGAACCATCCCCTCCACGCCCTCCCACCCCTCCCCCTTCAACCCGACCCTCCCAGCCCATCCTACCCCTGCCACAATCACCAGGAATGCGGTCCACCTTATTAACCCATTCCGCCGCTACCTGCCTCCAGCAGTCCAGGTGAACCCACCATATACAGTTGGGCGTACACCGCACTCCTCAGGATCCCCCCTCAGGAAATCCTCAGGACCCGCCCCCCCCCCCCTCATACCAATGCCGCACTCCCCAGGACCTTGTCCAAGCCACTCATACCCTCTATGTCCCTCCCCATCCCCCTCCAACTCCTTGTCCCCCCCCTTGATCCCCCTGCACTCCCAAACCCCTCCCAGCCCCTTTCGCCTGCCACACCCCAGGACCCCCTAATAGTCCCTATTATGTCCGCCACACTTGTCAGATCTTCCCCAGGCTTCTGTACACCTTCCGTACTCCCCTGGACCCCACAGTAGCCCCTCTTATGCCCGCCACACTCCACAGGACCCCCTCCCAGCCCCTTGTTCCTCCACCACAATCCCTTTACACCCCCTACTAGCCCCTTGTAACCATTCCCAGCCACTTTTATAACGCCGCACTCCCCAGGACCCCCTACTAGCCACTCTTATGCCCGCCACACTCCCCAGGACCCCTCCCAGCCCCTTGTAACCATTCCCAGCCACTCTTATAATGCCGCACTCCCAGGACCCCCTACTAGCCACTCTTATGCCCGCCACACTCCCCAGGACCCCTCCCAGCCCCTTGTAACCATTCCCAGCCACTCTTATAACGCCGCACTCCCCAGGACCCCCTACTAGCCACTCTTATGCCTGCCACACTCCCCAGGACCCCTCCCAGCCCCTTGCAACCCTTCCCAGCCCCTCTTATCACGCCGCACTTCCTAGGACCCTCTTTCAGCCCCCCCATTCTCCCGCTGCACTGCTTGTGAATCACTTCACTTAATCTCGGAGTCATATCTTCGATATTTGCTGGTAACTGCTGTTGTATTTGGAGTCAGTGAGGAGGATAATGGGGCGAGGGCTCATTCAGGGTAATTTTCTACCATTAACTCAATTTGTGTTGTAGCGGAGGCGACGCAGCGCTCAGTCAGAGCCTCCATCAAAATATATTACCCTGACAAAGGCGCTGCCATTAGCCAGTTATGCCACTTAGCTAACCAATTGTCCTGTCTATTGCACCGCGCGGGTCCCCGCTCATCTCTGACCTCGTGTCACGTCCGTCTCGTTGTCATCTCCTGCTTATAGTAGTCATTGTAGATATTTAGATAAAAATCTGCGGACTGCGGACTCACCCAATTATCAATGACTACAAAGAGCGTCTCTTCCACTGGAGGACCCCAGTTATCTACAAGTTACATCAAATTCAATGGAAAGTATGTAATGCTCCATTTCACCAGTGGTGGCGCTAAAGAGAAAAGGAACACTGGCAGCCTTGAGTAATCATAGATGACAAGTTGTGCTGAATATTGCAACTCAATTCAGCTCAAACGCTCTTTGTTGAAGAAATTTGGACAACCCCTTTAAGAATTTCACGATAGAAATGGCAAAATAAACAGACCCAGTTGTTGGTCCATGGAATTTTTATTTTTAGCTGGTCCTCGGCTCAGAAAAAAATTGGGGAGAAATACCTGGGACAGTTAATGGGCCTGCTCCATCTACTTCTCCATTCATTTTGAGCATATAGTATAGTACCCAATTCTTGCAATCTTGAGGTTCCTACCAGTCCATGACCAACCAGCATCATTAAATTTTTAGTCAACCCCTTGAAGTTCCATCAGAGGACCCAGGGTGTACCTGGATAATCCTTCTCCAAACCTCGAGCTCCATTGATTGGAACTGATGAAGGATTCTTTGACACTGGTTGGTGCCAAATCATCCCCCCCCCCCCCAGCATGGGGCAGCAGAAATGTGGTTTTACGTGACCAGGTTCCTACTGCCTAATTATACAGTAACCCAAGGCAATGGTTTGAGAAATCCCCAAAAGTTGGCAATTTTTTTGACCCAATAATCTCAGGAGGTTCACACAGTGCCACATGGTGCCTGGTCCCCATGTAAGGAGACCAGTGCTAAAGCACTATATTATGGAAGGAGGTTCTACTACAAATTTTGCATAAAGGCCCAACAGCTTCTAGTTGTACCCTCTGAATACCCAAATTTATCATTGGTGGGGAAATCCAAAAAATTGACACCTCCACCACCACCACAAATTGAAATCCCATGGTTTATAAATATCGACTCCCCTAATAGATATTATAAAATTCCCTATATGGTAATATCTGATATTTGAGAAAATGATGTAGGTGGAAATATAGGTCCTTACTCTACAGCTAAAAAAATTCAAAAATTTGCCCCAGGACCTCATCGAGGGCGTATTTATGTCTCGTTACAATTGCTGTACATGTCTCTTTAATGACAGAGAAGAGCTTGGGTCGTCCATGTAGAACAAACAAGGCCATTTATTAATTAGTGATGACTGTGACCGCGTATTGGTAGGGGCTACCATGTCCCGGATGCCGCCCCCTCCCCCACACACCGGGAGAAATCAATAGAGAACAAAAACAGACGAATAGGCTCTTCACGGCAGGGCCTTGATCTGAAGTGCGGGGAGAGTTCTTCCCTCCATCCAGGGACCTTTATGTTGTCATTCAGCCTTGACATTTTTTTGTTCCTCACAATAATTCTATTAGCGCTTCCATTCTCTCCGCAGATGATGCACCTGTGCCGAAAGCGGAGGCTACAGAATAAAAACATCAAATATGAGACATGCGACGAGGAATGTCTACGACTAATAGAAAAGATGAGATTGAAGAGCTTATGGTAATGAACTTACAGCTGTAGGATACAGTAGGTCTCAGAGTCCATGAGAAGTAGATGGAATATCTTCCTAATAATAATACAGACCAGTTTTCCTTGGTTCAGGGGTTGAAGGGTCTAAAAAAGTTCCTCAGCTGCGTATGAACTCAACTAAATTCTAACATCACGTCGTTGGGGTCGTTGATGTAATTTGCAGAGGAAGCTTCAAGTTTGTCAAGTTCTCGGAGATGGACCACCATTATTTTACCTAAATTTACAGAGAAACTAATGACATATGGTAATGGTCAACATGGGTGGGGGTTGTCTGCATGAGAAATTGTAGGTACCATGGATGGTGAACTCTGTTGGTGACCAGTGGTGTGATGTCCCCCTCTACCTCTCTTCCTTTCAGTCTAGTTTCTATGCCCCCAGGTAAATCGTAGAGGAAAAAAACTATACAGCTACATGAGATGAAGAGGATAGCATTGCCGAGTAGCTTCTCGTCAGGCCAAGGGTTGAACCGTGAGGTTGGGGATCTTCATCCTGCTCCTCTTTGGTTCCTGAACAAGCTGTCATTTTAACAACCAGCCAAATGAACTTGCATCCCACCATGTGCCTCCCGCTCTCGAGGGTCCGCATAATTGCCTGGTAATGCGTTATAGCTAAATGCTGCTCTAGTGTTCTAGATGGTCATCTTTTGTTCTGCTGTTTGGTTCTTGATGTGTTCAAGATGGTCTTGATTAATATCAACACATTTTGTATGGTTGGATGGTTCTTGGTGTGTTCGAGATGGTCATGATATACATAAACATCTATAGTATGGTTGGATGGTGGTTGATGCATTATAGATATCCATGATGTATATAAATATCTTTTGTATGGTCCGGTGGTTCTTGGTGTACGCTAGATGTTCATGATATAGCAACATCTGTCACAGATGCTCCTACCACCCATGTCTCGGGTCACAGGCACACCCGTGTGGCGCTCCATGCCCAAGCAGCCCGGCACACTCACCTCTCCCGGCGTCAGTGGCGTCTCCTGTGGTCCGGGGCGCACGTCCCTGCCTCCTAGTGCACCCGTGCGCCGGCTCGGTGAAATCTAAAGGGTCAGTGCACCGCTAATTGTTGCTGCTGGACACCTGTCCTAATAAATGGACTGCCTCTTTCTCTGCCTCTTGCTGGATCTTTGAGCTTCGTGTCTTAGAAAAAGCTTGTCTACCTGCGCATTTATAGTGATTTCCCATTGTGACTTTGATTCCGTTCCAGACTTCATTCCTCTGAAGCCTGTCCTGACCATCTGTTATTCCCAAACTCTGACCCCGTGCTGCCTGTGCTGATCTCCTGTGCATGACTCCTCATGATTGTGAACCTCTCCTTGGCCACCACCGCGAGCAAAGTTGCACCTGTTGTGGTACTACGCCAAAGCAAGTCCAACCCACTTTGCGGCGGGCTCTGGTGAAAACTGGGCGCCACTTAGACTCCACTCCCAGGTGTCGGCTTACGTCATCGCTCGCGGCGGTTCAGTGGGTCCAATACCCCTGAATCCTGACAACATCTTTTGTATGTTTGGATGGTTCTTGATGTGTTCTAGATGTTCATGATATACATCACCATCTTTTGTACGCTTGGATTGGTCATCATCTTTATGGTGGAAAAAGTTGGGAGTCCTTCTTGAAAGCCTTGAAGGTCTTTGGGTATGCCAAGGCCATACAGAAAAAAAGTCAGTAGAGGAAATAGGGAAAGCTCCACAAGCTTGAATACCTAGCAGGGCCCATGGAGCTTGAAACGACTATGTCCGGGATGAGCACAATTTGGATTTTGTTATCATCCTTTCTATGAGAACATCTGAAAATGGTGGAAGGAAGCGTCAACATAAACTTATTGGGGCAGATTTACTTACGTTCCATTCGCGATCCAGCGGCGCGTTCTCTGCGGTGGATTCGGGTCCGGCCAGGATTTATTAAGGCAGTTCCTCCACCGTCCACCAGGTGTCACTGCTGCGCTGAAGTTCCCCGGAATGCACTGATCTTCACCAAGCTGGACCGAGTGAAGGTAAGCACAAGTCCCAGGACACTTTTTTTTTTTAAATGCGACGGTTTTTCCGAATCCATCGGGTTTTCTTTCGGCCACGCCTTTTGATTTCCATTGCGTGCATGCTAGCGCCGATCGCGTGTGCCAAAATCCTGGGGCAATACGGAGAAAATCGGTCGCAAATCGGAAATATTCGGGTAACACGTCGGGAAAACGCAAATCGGGCCCTTAGTAAATGACCCCCATTCTCTTGCGGTTCCCAGGCCTCATCTGGTCAAGTCTATCTCAGGGCCTAGTCACGCCATCTTCAGGCATGCAGTTATACGTCCTATGTAGGTTACGTTCCTTAGACTTCATCTCAGGAAAGTAAGAAAACCTTGAGAAAGTTTTCTAAGCCTAAGATCTCGTAATCCACCACCTATCAAGTCTTATTGGTGCAATATAAAGTAAAATTTCCATATATACACAACATAAATCCCCCACCACAAAAAAACAAAAGACAACCAACAATAGAATTTTTTTTTTTTACAAAAAGATAAATATAGCATTTTATTAACACTTTTTGCACCAACAAAAGTGACACTGTCCACCTTTTCATTAACACAGCGAAAGCCATGGTCACATTTCACAGCACTTTTAGGCACAAAGCAAAAATAAACGAAATAATAAAATAAATGGTTTTATTTTATTTTTTTTTACCGATATCTTCAAGGCCTTGAATATTTTTGCATTTTTTTTTTAACTTTTGCCCTTGGAATAGTTCAAGGTCCATATTGCAGTAGCAAGGGGGAGAGGGGGGGAGGCCTCCAATCACAAACACGGTACAACAGACGGAATAAAGGGCTCACTAACACACACAGCGTCGCCAATCGGTGACGGAAAAAGCGGCATGATGGGGCGGCTCACGTGGCGGGAATGGGTTGCATTACCGTTTGGTCTCGAGCACCAGCTCTAGGCTATTAACTCAATGTTATCCTGCAGTTCTTACGGAAGTTATTGCTTGGTGTCAATTAAAAATGATGCAAATAAATTGCTATGAAACTCTATGGTTAAGATTTTGTTAATTAAATTTAATATATTTTTTTTATTATACATATCGAGGCCCCTGACAAATATATATTGGGGGTGACAATCGTCAACTTTTAACAAACTTTTTTATAAACTTTGTACTAAGACTTTTCCTTATAAATGAGATGATCTTCAGTTAGCAGCGATCAGTTGTGATCTGTAGGGGAATCTGGGAACAAGTGTAACCTGCAGCGCCACCACTGGAGAAATGAAGCATTACATGGTGTCCATTGTCCTGGATATACCAAGTCCTCCTCCTTTATAGCTGCTTTCTGCTTTGGCTAATTTATGGAGGGTCAAATGGAAGACCCCCATGCCGTGTTTACTTGGCTGTTATAGTAATGATTGGTAGCACTTCATCCATAGCAGCCATGGCACCAGGGTTGATAGTGGCCCTGGGGCCCCCCTTCTAAAGATAGATACAAATCCCAGATCTGACATTTATGGTCTGTCCCTTTGGATGGGAGAACCCCTTTCAGCCCATAATGCATCATAAAAGGGTGAAAAACACTCATCAAGAGAAACTTTTATATAATAAAAAAAAAAAAAAAAGAATAAATAATTATAATAAAATATAATAAATACATAAATATAATTTTTTTAAAAAAATGAATAAATCAATACAATGCCCATTCCATTGATTCTTGGCAAAGATCTCAAGAGATGTGGGACTGAATTATTGCCGAATTTTGGTGGTCGGGTAAATGGGTTGGAACATAAATGATATTTGTTAATTTCCATTATAAAAAATGCCTAAAAATAAAAAAAAATATTCTGTATGTTGAATTTTGATGGCCGTAGGTTGATATGTTCATATCTGCCCCCAGTTCTACATCCATTGATTCCAATGGACCGGAGAGACTCTTAATGTGACCCTTCGGTCTAAAGTATAAAAAAAGACCATAAGTAGTTCATCTATAACTAACAGTCCAACCACTAAAACCCTAATTATTGGATGATGAGTGAAGGGGTGGAGAGATATATTGGTCATGCAGACTTGATGGATCCTACTGATGATCGATAACTAGTAGATACCTACGGGTTATTGTCTTCCCACCTATTATAAATGGTTCCTCAGAGAAAATTCATCCCAACCCTCGGATATTGGAGAGACCTTCCAAATAAATTATCTCCATGGGGCCTTCAAACTTTCCTTGACACAAAATGGAAGAATCGGGCTTGTTGACCTTCAACACTCAACCTTGTTCTCGAGGGAGACACTTGTTCTTCCCATCTCTCTCCACTGGTCTCCTAAATTTAGTTTTGTTGGCCAGAGGAGCATTGGGCCAAAAGCTATTTATGCTAAATTTTTGGCATTGCTTGGATGGGTTGTGAGTGTTCATTTCTATCTGTAACAGTTACCTATATGGTTTACTAAGTGTCAAACATAGCCCAATGGTAAGCAAGCACTGAAATCAATAATTAAGGTCAGTGTAGCAGCTATGCTGGTCTATCGATAGACAATGCTCAACTTTTGGTCAACTTTTTGAAATATTTTATACACCCCCCACCAGGAAACCCAACTGTACCCTATAATCCAACTCTATATAATATCTAGATATGTATTTATAGAGGTAAAACTCTCAATATTTATTCCCAGATTTAATATATCTTGACAAGGACCCACCATAAAGTAGATGACTAACTAATCACCGATATTGTATCTACTCAGGAAGGAAGGTGCCGATATGTTTCATATAGTTTATAAGCCAAAAATACCTATTATATATATATATATATATCTATAGGAGGAAAATATTCACATTTGTGTTAGATATACAGTACATCTCACCCCGATATATTGTATTATCTTCTATATCAATCATTTGATCGTCATGACGTAAATAAAGGAGAAATTATACAAAATGTTGCAATCTTTTTGGTCCCGAATAGCTGGTAACCCATAGACATTGTCTTGTCCTGGTCTGGTTGTCTTCTGATGGTCAAAAACTTTTCAAGTCCATTCCGAAAACTTTTCCTGAGTCATTTAACTTTGCCAATACAAGATGAACTTGGGTGGATTTCATCTTTGTCGTCAATGTACCCGTTGAATCGAAGCTTGAAAGTTTTTTTGTAGGGAGGAATATCTATAAATTTACAGGTTCCTATTGATCTTCTTGAGGCTCAAAGCCTAGTAGACGTGGCGTGGTTTTGGCATCTTCCATGGATCGACTCAACGTGTGTTTATGGCTGGTTGTTGGTACTTGAAACGCAATGGACTTGGTCAAAGTTTCCGATGTGCTATGTCTAACTGTGCTTTGTACGACTAGCGGAGATACTACATCTATAGGATTAGTGGTAACGTTGGTAGCAACGGTCCAGCAAACTCAAATCCAGATGGTTTCATGGATGGATGGTTTGAAGCTTGGCAAATAATCAGTCAACTATCACGGCATGATCTGCTCCTGACGTATGTGTGTGTGCTATACATGATCCAGACCAACACTTTGTGCAAACACCACAATGAATTTTTTATCACGGACACTATGAAAAATAACTATCTACGGCTGGAATTGTTAAGAGGTGTAACTCGCGTCATGATATGACTCTTGTCCTTCTTCTTGTACAAATTCTTCTCTCTTTTCCCAACCGCTGGGCCAGCCGCTGTTCACCTGCGTGGTGGCACCGTAGGACTTTGTGTTGCTGTAATTGATGTAATTCTGGCTAATGTCCCCGGTTTCTTCAGCTAGTTCATCTTCATTGATGAAGCCACACTTCTCATCGCTGGTCTGCTCGGGGTCTGCCCATGGTTGTTTCTCACCAGAGGCGAAAATACCGTAGAATATAACTCCACCGTAATGAACGAGAGCTGCTATCAGGAAGACGTACTGCCATTCTTCACGGGTCTGGGGGGGAAGAAAGAAGAATGGTCAAAAGTTATTGAGTAGTTATTTTTATCAGTATTATCACTCAATATATTTGGGCTTTGAGACCTCAGAAGCTTAAAGGGGTCGACTGCTTTTGATAATCGATTTAGATGTGCCCAATTAGAAGCTATCCAATATCCATTAGCTTAAGAGCAGAGCTCCTACAAAGTGCTACTCAAGTGTAATCCTGCATAATACTATCTATCCTGCCATTGTTTAGAGCTGCCCAAGTGCTCAACTATGGTGGAGGCTACATCTCCAAACATGAATTGAGCCACATCTCTGAAAGTGGTGGAGGCAACATCTCCAATAAAGCCACGATTCCAAAACAGTACAATGCCAAATCTTGACTAGTGGAAGATGCTTTGTGTCCAGTAATGAGTGGGGTATCTCATATAACCATAAATAAGGTATGCCACATATCTAATATAAGAGTCTCCAACAGTGAAGGATACATCTTCTCCAACACTTGTGGATTCCAAATCTCCAAAAGCTGAGGTTGGATGCCTTGTGTCCAATAGTGACTGGGATGTTATATATCCAGAGGGTTGAAGGTGCTGCAGGTCCAATACTTGAGAATGCCTTGTCTCCAATAGTGGAGGATGCCTTGTGTCTGGTAGTGGAGGATGTTTCATCTCCAACACTCGTGGATTCCATGTCTCTAATACTGAAGAATGCAACGTCTCCAATAGTGATACCATTCCTCCAATACTGGATGTGCCTCAAGTAGATGACACAATGGGGCTCATTTACTAAGGGTCCGAACGCCGCACTTTTGTCAGGTTTCCCGACGACAGGTTGCCGGCTTTCACGTGACAGAAACGGGGGGCCGTTCGGCAACCTGATGGATTGGGAAAAACCGCAAAATTTAAAAAAGAATTTGTGTCGCAAGATCAGCGTTTACATGCACCGGGAAGAAGCAGGTGAACTCCGGCGGACCTTGGCACAGCAGCGATACATGCAGGATATCGGGTGCATGGACCTTAGTGAATCCCGGGAGACCCGAATCCTCGTCGGAGAACGCACCACTGGATGGCAACTGGACCGGGCAAGTAAATGTGCCCCAATGGGGCTCGATTGCGCCAAATTCCGATCGCGTGTGCAAAAATCCTGGCGGAATTCGGCGCATAACAGAAAAATTCAGGAAACCTGACGAAAGTGCGGCCGCAGAGCCCTTAGTAAATGAGCCCCATTGTCTCATGTAGTGGAGGAGGCCACATATTAAATAATGGAGGTTGAAAAGTCTCCAACAGTAGAGGATACATCTTCTATAATTGTGGTCGATGCCACATTTCTTATGGTTGAGGCTGGGGACCCTGTTGAGGAAGATTGTCCACTATTGATATAAAGATTATAATATTGAGATGTACACTGTCTAACGATAGACAAATTACAGTATTATAAGAAATAAAAAATTTTCATTTTTACCCAAGAATTTTAAAAAATAATCCACCTCTGACCTCAAAAATTGCACTACGATCAACCCTATGTTATAGATAAGAAGATGTGGTTGGATTCTTGGAGTATTGGATAATCTTTCCATGAGTCCTCATATAATTCTAGAAAACTATGACCTTGGTTGTCAAGGACAAATCCATCATAACAATCCAAAAACACTCAAAAACATCCATCACATCCAAATTTATATTTTACCAATATCAACTCTATGGAGATTCATGGTCTTCTGGGATGAAGGTTGAGTCATCTAACCTAGTCCTGTCTCTAAATGCCTTGGTCGGGGTAGTGTGGCTTCTTGTACCCACTTAGTACCAAGTGTCAGGCACAGGACCGGCAAAGTAATTATAGACCTGCAGATTGCTGGGCAGTCCAGAGGAAATCAGAAGAATTGGGTGACGGTGACCTGACTCTACCGGTCTGGAAGTCGAGAGAAAATCATGCCAATTAATGGGAGATCTCCGACTCTACGAGCGTCTCGCCTCCGACCTCCCTCTCTCATTCATGGTTCTGCAGATGACAGTTACGTAACTTCTAATAAGCCTTGGCTGCTGATCCGTGTTTCTCCACGCTCAGCATGATTCCTTCTCAGTTAATTAAAACCTTATGACTCCCTGGTCA
Organism: Engystomops pustulosus; assembly: GCA_019512145.1. Classification (NCBI taxonomy): domain Eukaryota; kingdom Metazoa; phylum Chordata; class Amphibia; order Anura; family Leptodactylidae; genus Engystomops; species Engystomops pustulosus. The sequence goes on along the minus strand of CM033646.1, from coordinate 81,290,167 downwards.
CACAAGGATCGGGGGCTCGGATTCAGGCTGCTATTTATAACCGACGAGCCTGAAGGCTTTTCTAAGGTCTCGTTCTGATTCTTTCCAAAGAACACAAGAACGGCAATAAAAAAACTCAAGAAATCTTTCATCGGAACGTACTTTGTTCTTAGTCATAGCTCCGACAATCAGTGGGCACACCATGCCAGACAGGGTACCAACGCCGTTAGAAATCCCCATCAGAATACTGGCGTAACGAGGAGCGATATCTAGGTGGTTGACGTTGAAACCTGTCAATGACACATAAGGAAAACAAATTACGTAAGGAAAAACATGAGAAGTCGTCCAAGAAGGCAAGAGAAGATGTTCAAGGGACCAACTATTGGATAAAAACCATCAAAGACGCAATAATCACCTTAAAAATTCAAATCCGAAACTACTGTGGCCTTGTTGGCTTCTACTTCCTGTTCCCGTTTCTACTTCCTGTTCCCGTTTCAGCACACAGGAAATGCCTGCTCAGCCAATCAGTGGATTCGAGAGGTCATCACTGAAACCAATGATTGGTTGAGGGCTTATATTGAGACAAAGGTGACAAAAAACTTTTTATTTTCACTTTTTAGAGAAGAACCCACAAAAAGATTGTTCTCCTTTAAAAAGAATTCTAAAAAATCCAGGAAGAAAAAGAACCAATTTACATTTATTCAGTTAAAATCCACCTGCACCTGCCTGGAATATCAACCCAATGCAAATGAGACACATTTATTCGGCGATTACTCATGGAGGGAGGTAGGAAAGGCGTTCACCATAGAGGTAAACAAGCATTACACGGCCTCAAGGTCACAAATCTCATCAGAATTCCATCGAAAATTACAATGTGAATATTAATAAATGGGGTGTATACATCTCCGACCTCTTTATAAAGGGGCCATGACACTCAGTTCACCCATTTGTATGTTTGTTGACCAATTTAATGAGGGATGTCCATATTTAGTTGCTATACCAGATGCAGCCATGCACAAGAGAGGCGCTGTTCTGCATAATAGATAAACTGAATAAATGGATCATATAGCATTCTCACCAGAAATGGCAAATCCACTGAAACCTACAGCAAGTACAAGGAATGAGATGGCGACCCCTTTACTGTGGGAGTAGCCGACCACAAGGAGGAGGGTTGCTTCCATTCCAAAACCTAAAGTACAAAAGGAGATATTCATTCAGTTAAACCGAGGTTATCACTTGCATCTTCTATGTAACTCAAGATCAGTACAAGATAAGTAATGTCATGTATGTACATAGTGACAGTGACTCCTCTAGCAGAATAGTGAGTGCAGCTCTGGGGTATAATACAGGATGTAACTCAGGATCAGTACAGGATAAGTAATGTCATGTATGTACACAGTGACTGCACCAGCAGCAGATAGTGAGTGCAGCTCTGGGGTATAATACAGGATGTAACCTCAGGATCAGTACAGATAAGTAATGTCATGTATGTACACAGTGACTGCACCAGCAGCAGAATAGTGAGTGCAGCTCTGGAGTATAATACAGTAATTAACTCAGGATCAGTACAGGGTAAGTAATGTCATGTATGTACACAGTGACTGCACCAGCAGCAGAATAGTGAGTGCAGCTCTGGGGTATAATACAAGATGTAACTCAGGATCAGTACAGATAAGTAATGTCATATGTACACACGTGACTGCACAGCAGCAGAATAGTGAGTGCAGCTCTGGGGTATAATACAGGATGTAACTCAGGATCAGTACAGGATAGTAATTTCATGTATGTACACAGTGACTGCACCAGCAGCAGAATAGTGAGTGCAGCTCTGGATATAATACAGGATGTAAACTCAGGATCAGTACAGGATAAGTAATGTCATGTATGTACACAGTGACTGCACCAGCAGCAGAATAGTGAGTGCAGCTCTGGAGTATAATACAGAATGTAACTCAGGATCAGTACAGGATAGTAATGTCATGTATGTACACAGGACTGCACCACCAGCAAATAGTGATTGCACTCTGGAGTATAATACAGGATGTAACTCAGAATCAGTACAGGATAAGTAATGTCATGTATGTACACAGTGACTGCACCAGCAGCAGAATAGTGAGTACAGTTCTGGAGTAAATAGCGTATGTAACTCAGGATCAGTACAGGATAATTAGTCATTATGTACACAGTGACTGCACCAGCAGAATAGTGAGTGCAGCTCTGGGTATAATACAGGATGTAACTCAGGATCAGTACAGGATAAGTATGTCATGTATGTACACATTGACTGCACCAGCAGCAGAATAGTGATGCAGCTCTGGGGTATAATCAGGATGTAACTCAGGATCAGTACAGGATAAGTAATGTCATGTATGTACACAGTGACTGCACCACAGCAGAATAGTTTGTGCTGGCTCATTCCGCTGTGAAGCTGACGGGTGTGGTTCTCTGTGACTGAGCTCCTGCACCACCTGGAGGAAGATCAATCCACCCAGGCCTGCTCTCTCTCCCCAGGGAGGGAGTGGGTTCTGTGGATAGTGAGCCAGGAAAATCCCAGCTTCTGCCTCCCGGACCAGGCCGCGGGGGGCAGGAGAAGCCAGTTGGCCGCCAAAGCGGAGGGTAAGAAATCTGCCCGGAGCCAAGACGCAGCGATGTGACCTCGGCTGCCACCCCCAAGACCCCGGGAAGCTGCAAGGTCTCCAGATCACAGAAGATCAAGGCAGTAACATCAGCCTGAGTGCTCCTCCTGGAAAGCTGAGTGACTGTGCGGGAAAGCTGGTGTTCAGCTGAAAAAGCTGGGTGCTCACGGAGGTGTGCAAAGGCATGGGGTGATCTTAAGCCGGGAGTCGCTACCATCTATGGCTCCCGATTGCTGAGCACCTCCGTGGTACGAGGAAGCCGAAAAGCGCTGAGGAGGCTCCAGGAGGGAGATAAGGGAGACCTTGGCCCTAGCGGGGGGTGGCTACGCAGAGAAAGAAAAGTCTGATCTACTTACCACCATAGACAACTAAAAGCGAGGTCACGCTCTGCGGAGAAGCGACATCTAATCCCGAGCACAGCGGTCCGTTCCGCGAAAAGTTGGAAAACGACGCCCGGTTTGAGGAAATGCGCCGGAGCAGTTAGAAAGCAAAAGGGGCTTGAGATCCAGGGCGATGATGGCGATGATGAGGAGGATGAGGAAGACCTGCCATGTCCGTCTGGTGGCCTGCACAACACCACAGGCCTCGCACGACAGGCTGCCTGCGGAGCAAGCGCCATTACCTCAGGCTGGCGGCTCTGCCAACCTAGGAGAAAGTGATGACAGCGGCCAGGGGGGGCGCTAATGGCTCAGATCCGTCACTTGAGTCCCCAGTTCACCTCCAGAACTTTCCTTCGCGGCGATGATATGCCAGATGCCGACCTAAGAGAAAGAGAGAGCCAGGAAGACCAAGGCGTCTCAGGAGTGAATCTGGTGTTTCGTCCCCTCCCTTTTCCCTCCGGGCGGGCGCAGTTGCCAGCCTTCGTGTAGGCCCCGTTACCCAGCCCAGCACGAATCCTGCAGTGGACTCGGTGCCAGGGTGCGGGGAGAGTTGCAAAGCCACGTTCCATCATGGCGCAGAGCACCAGCCTTGTTTGCAGTAGCAAGGATGGTGCAGGAAGGCATCGGCCGAAGGGCGGACAGTGAGGGCGATCCAGCAAGTCCGGTACTGTGCGCTGCCCCCTAGTGGGGGGGGGGGGTGGCCCTGTGCCAGGGCAGTGGCGGTGGCTCTGTGGCCCTTAGCGCTGTTGCTTGCTCTGGTGAGCAGCGGCAGCGTGATGGGGCTGCTGGGGCTTGTAGTGCGGCGCCTCCCAAACATCCGTGCAGCCTGCAGAGAAAAGCGCAGGAAAAGTATTATTCTGTATTGGTGCATCAAACTCTGAAGACATAAAAGGGGCAAAAAAACTGTCTGGAGTCTGTAAGGACAAGGCCTCTACCACCAATCGAGCAGCATGCTCAAACATCATAAAAACTGCTGGACAACAAGGGGTTAATGCCAAATGAGGCAAGGCACAAATAAGATCGGGGTTGGAGCTGCCTCTTCTCAGGCTGTATCAGCTATGGAGGTGGCTCTACCCCCAGTGCCCAGTGACGCCGAGGCAACCCCAGGTCCTCCTGGCCCATCTGTGGGAGTGATGCAAGGAAGCGAGGCAGTAATGCACATAGTGTGGTGAATGTTGGGGTGGTGAATGGCGCTGAGGGGGATCCTGGTGTGAGTGCTGGACCATCTGCACCCCCAGTGGTGGCCGCCTCCATAAGGAGCTATGCGAGTGTCACCGCTGGGGGCAAGTGGGGTTAACTCCTTGTCTCCTGGCTCTGGGAAGCGTTTTGCAAAGGCGTCTTCTGGAGGCTCTCAGGAGAGGGGAAAAGTCAATCACTGTAGAGGGGAGAGAGGTTGATCTGTCCTTCTGGACAGACAGGCATGGCCTGGCAGCCTTCCAGAGAAAAGGGGGGGAGAGACTGTATGGTCTTTACCCACAACTGGGCCCGGAGCTGCCCGTAGGATGTGGTTCGTTCTTCGCTGGAGGGGCAGTGACGCATGCCCACCCAGGTCAGGGTGGTGGAGCTCCTCCTGAAGATGAACTTCAGGGCTAGTGACATCTTTGGCCTGATACACCTTATGGTACTCCGGAGTTCGATGTCAGCTTTGTTCGGCCGGAGGGCTTAGAGCTCTTCTGGTCGAATTATGAGCTGGCAAAGAACGAGCCCCATGGCGAGACTTTGCTGTGCAAGCAGTGTCTCGCCAAAACGCAGTCAAGAAGGTGACCGTTTTGACCCTAAAACGAGTCACTTTCTTGCTGGAACTCATGTATGGCTAAGTCGTTATGGTGAGGTTGTACAGGTACCTCAGAAAAACCGCGATGATTTTGGCATTTGGTCTGGACCTGGACCTTCATGATGAAGTTGAAGTGTTCAGGCGGCACAGTCGCCCACATTCCCTCTTCAGCCTTTCTTGGGCGAGACAGAATCCTGATTTTCTACCAGGGGACCGAAGGTCTGTCACAGGTGCGGTGACCCCCACACACTTTAGCGCCATGCGGCAAGTGCAGAAGTGCGCTTTGTGTGGTGGCTAGGTCATCTCGCTGCATCCTGTAAGGACATTAGGTGTAACCTGTGTGGTGAGCTCGGTCACCTTTCAGCCGTTGTCCTCGCTCCTTTGCCAATGCGGTTGTGACCCCAGTGGAGGAGAGCCATGAGGTTGCTTCTGCTGGGGAAGGTACCAGCAGAGTGGAGAGCTCAGGGGCCTTTGAAGAAAGCAGAATAAGTCACCTTCTCAGTTGAGGCGGCTTGAGGCCAACAAAAAGGGAGAGACCTGGGAACCTCAGGTTGCTGGGGTGACCTTGGGTCCTTCCTCAGAGGCTGGTCATGCTACTGAGCCCTGAGGGATTATGAGTTGGATGGGAGGTCAGGAGGATGGAGCGCGAGAAAGGTGCCATGTCCTCCCGTCCTCCCATTATGAGAGTATGATGAGGATAACAGATTTGGCTAGAAAAAAGGCAAGCAAAAAAGAAAAAACGCGCGTATCTAAGGTACCTAAGGAAGGGAAAACTTCCTCCCCTCTGGTTGAGCTTTCCACCGGTTCCTCACCCTCGATGAGATCGCCTCCTCGGGAAGAGAGGCTGAGGGTGGGGTCTGGAGGTGGCGGCGGAGCAGCCTGCAGGGCGCCGAGTCTCTATCCTCTGGGGAAGCTGGGTCCTCAGAGTGGGAGACTGACTCAGAGTCAGAGACAAGGACGAACGGAGAGGGTGGTCCGGGTGGGTCCTTGGGGGCCAGTATAAATGGACACCACAATCTCATTAAAGAGAAGCTGCCCCAATTCTGAAGGTAAAAGGGAAAAGGGATCATCCTCAGAGGACAGTAGAGGGAAGGGAGGCAGTAAAAAAGCCGTCTAACTCATCACTCATGATGGCGGCACCCACTCCGTTGACCTGGCGTCCATTAATGTCGCCAGCATTAATCTGATGGCGGCTAGATTTGCGGCCTTTGATTTTCTCGGCCGTGTTGAAGCCGACATTTTATTTTTGCAGGAACCAGGCTGCCAGATTTGGCGGCCGGTGTTAAAGCTAGGGGAATGGAGACACGGGCCTTCCTATTGGTCTCTTGCGGCTGAGCCGTATAGCGGGGTGGCGGTCCTTTTACCGCGCGGTAGAATGCCGACGAGTTATTAGTTAGAAATGGGGAGGTGCCTGATCCTGGATGTCCTATGAAGGGACAAGAACTGCGCCTAATTAACATCTATGGTCCCCAGTCCAAGTGGGACAGGAGTGTCTCTTTATAGGATCAAGCCTCCACCTTTTTACAAGTCGGCAGGTTGGTCTTTGAGGGGACTTCAATGCGTCACGAGGTCCCAGGATAGGGGAGGTTCCAGAGACAAGCTGACTTTGATAGCGTCGCTCTTATAGCATAGCCAGTGAGGCTCGCCTGGTGGATGTCCACATCCGGCACAACCCCAGGCCACGCGGGGTTCACCTATTATAGGGTAGCTGCAGGTCTAGAATAGACAGGTTTAATTTAAAGGAGAAGCCATTTCTTCAGCAGTGTCCGTTGTTGAGGTGGAGTTCTCCGACCACTGTCTAATTTTGTTTTCTCTGAATGTTACAGAGACCCCCCGGATGGGAAGAGGCTACTGGAAGCTCAATTCGCTCCTCCTGGAGAAGCGGAGATCAGACAATCCTTGAGGACTTTCTTCAGAGCCAGGTACCATTGTGGGGCCTTTGTACAGTAAGTCAGAGTGGTGGGAGTGCTCAAGAAAGGTGGCGGATTCTTCCGCCACTCCTCGAGCCTCAGGAGCCTGGACAGTAGCCGCCTGTATCAGGCCTGAGGAGGAAACTCGAGCATCTCGTCTCGACTGGAGGTAGTCGTGAGGACATCTCCAGAGTGAAATCCTGCTGAAGAGGTGTCAGTACGATAGACACGCATCTTTGGTTTTTGAGAGGGATTACGGGAAATACCGCTCGCCCGACCCTTACAGAAACTGCAAGATGTCAGTGAATGGTAAAGTGTCACGGGAGCTGTTGACAGTACGGGATCCCTGAAAAGTCTCAGATCAGGATTCTGGGGTCGTCGATCCTTCTACTCGCACCTCTTGGCAGAAGATCTAGATCGGGATGTGATGTCGGCTTTCCTCTGGCTGAAACTGTCCCTGAGCCAGGAGTAGACCCCTCTCTTGATGTTTTGACAGAGATGATCAGGAAGAGGAGTCAGCCGGCCGATTGAAGGCTCGCCCTCAGAATCGCCGGTTCCGGATGGCTTAACATCTGAGTTTTTATAAGACCTTTAGACGCCTTGGTTTCCCTCTTGACTGAGGTATTCAATGAGTGTCTTTCCTCGGCCTCTGCCGAAGTCAATGAGGAGGTCTGCCCTGATCATTCTGTCAAAGGTAAGGACCGATCTCGTATTGAGAACTGGCGTCCCATAGCGCTTCTCAATGCGGACAGAAAGGTTTTGGCAAAGGTGCGTTTATCGGCTGGTGCAGTTTGCGCCCCGGCTCCTTTCGGGGACCCGCACTGCTCTGTTCAGGCCGCAGTACATTTATGCTGCTTTGTGTCCGGGAGGCGAGTGGAGCAGGGCAGGGCTGGTAACTGGAGGGGTACTGCTGTGCCTTGGATCAGGCAAAAGCGTTTGATCGGGTTAACCACGAGTACCTCTGGTCTGTCCTTCTGAGGTATGGCCGCCGGGGGATTTGTCAATTGCTAAAGGTTTTGTACGCAGGGCAGAGAGTTTTCCCGCTTGTGAATCGTTGGATTGGCCGCTCTTTGAGTTTGGGTCTGGTGTTCGCCAGGGTTTGTCCTCTGACCCACTTCTATACGTGTCTGCAATTGACCCATTCCTTAGGAGGGTTGATCGTGGGCCGTTGGTGGGAGTCGGGATGGATCGGCAGCACCGGAAGCCACTCTAAGGGTGGTAGCGTATGCTTATGATGCCACCGTTTGGTGTCCTCGGAGGGGATGGGCGCAATGGTGAGGTCAGAGGTTGACCGTCTACTCAGAGCTTCTGGGTCAAGATCAACCGGATAAGTGTGAGAGTCCGCTGCTGGGAGAGGGGGATCCAGGCTTTGATCTCCCGGACACTCTTCCAGCCCCAGGACTCTGCCAAAGTTCTCGGCATCGAATTTGGCCAGGGGGATTACCCCATGCAAAACTGGGACGCAGGCTTAGATCGCCGCCCAGAAGTTGGACCAGTGGAAGGGTTTGGTCTTTTGACCCTCAGGGAAAGGGTGAACTTGATTAAAACTTACCTGCTCCCATTGCTGAGTATCTGGGCAGTGTGTGCATGTTGCCAGAACCCCTCTGGACTCGGGTCTACAGTCTGTTCTTCTCCGTGTTATGGGGAATAGGCTGAACCTATCAAGAGGGAGGTTACTTACCTGCCAACCTGCTCCCATAAGGAGCTATGCGAGTGTCACTGCTGGGGCAAGTGGGGTTAACTCCTTGTCTCCTGGCTCTGGGAATAGCGTTTTGCAAAGGCGTCTTCTGGAGGCTCTCAGGAGAGGGGAAAAGTCAATCACTGTAGAGGGGAGAGAGGTTGATCTGTTCTTCTGGACAGACAGGCATGGCCTGGCAGCCTTCCAAGAGAAAAGGGGGGGAGAGACTGTATGGTCTTTACCCACAACCGGGCCGGAGCTGCCCGTAGGAATGTGGTTCGTCTTCGCTGGAGGGGCTGTGACGCATGCCCACCCAGGTCAAGGGTGGTGTCTTCCTCCTGAAGATGAACTTCAGGGCTAGTGACATCTTTGCCCTAATACATCCTTATGGTACTTCGGAGTTCGACGTCAGCTTTGTTCGGCCGGAGGGCTTAGAGCTCTTCTGGTCGAATTATGAGCTGGCAAAGAACGAGCCCACATGGCGAGACTTTGCTGTGCAAGCAGTGTCTCGCCAAAACACAGTCAAGAAGGTGACCGTTTTGACCCGTAACGAGTCACTTTCTTGCATGGACATCATGACTTGGCTCAGTCGTTATGGTGAGGTTGTACAGGTACCGCAGAAAAACCGTGATGAATTTGGCATTTGGTCTGGGGCCTGGACCTTCATGATGAAGTTGAAGTGTTCAGGCGGCACAGTCGCCCACATTCCTTCTTCAGCCTTTCTTGGGCGAGACAGAATCCTGATTTTCTACCAGGGGCAGCCGAAGGTCTGTCACAGGTGCGGTGACCCCACACACTTTAGCGCCAGCTGCCAAGTGCAGAGGTGCGCTTTGTGTGGTGGGCTAGGTCATCTCGCTGCATCCTGTAAGGACATTAGGTGTAACCTGTGTGGTGAGCTCGGTCACCCTTTCAGTCGTTGTCCTCGCACCTTTGCCAATGCGGTTGTGACCCCAGTGGAGGAGAGCCATGAGGTTGCTTCTGCTGGGGAAGGTACCATCAGAGGTGGAGGAGCTGAGGGGCCTGTGAAGAAAAGTAAGAATAAGTCACCTTCTCAGTTGAGGCGGCTTGAAGCCAGACAAAAAGGGAGAGAGCTGGGGAAGCCTCAGGTTGCTGGGGTGACCCTTGGTCCTTCCTCAGAGGCTGGTCATGCTACTGAGGCCCTGAGGGATGATGAGTTGGATGAGGAGGTCAGGAGGATGGAGCGTGAGAAAGGTGCCATGTCCTCCACGTCCTCCCATTATGAGAGTATGGATGAGGATAACAGGATTTGGCTAGAAAATAAGCGCAAGCAGAAAAAGAAAAAACGCAGCCTATCTAAGGTACCTAAGGAAGGGAAAACTTCCTCCCCTCTGGTTGATCTTTCCAACCAGTTCCTCACCCTCGATGAGATCGCCTCCTCGGGAAGAGAGGCTGAGGGTGGGGTTCTGGAGGTGGCGGCGGAGCAGCCTGCAGGGGGCGCTGAGTCTCTATCCTCTGGGGAAGCCGGGTCCTCAGAGTGGGAGACTGACTCAGAGTCAGGAGACAAGGACGAAGGAGAGGGTGGTCCGGGTGGGTCCTTGGGGGCCAATAACAATATGGACACCACAATTTCATTAAAGAGAAGTTGCCCCAATTCTGATGGTAAAAAAGAAAGGGGATCATCTTCAGAGGACAGTAGAGGGAAGGGGATTAGTAAGAAAAAAGCCGTCTAACTCAATCACTCATGATGGCGGCACCCACTCCGTTGACGCTGGCGTCCATTAATGTCGCCAGCATTAAGTCTGATGCGGCCAGATTTGCGGCCTTTGATTTTCTCGGCCGCATTGAAGCCGACATTTTATTTTTGCAGGAGACCAGGCTGCCAGATTTGGCGGCCGTGTTTAAAGGTACGAGGGAATGGAGACACGGGCCTTCCTATTGGTCTCTTGCGGCCGAGCCATATAGCGAAGTGGCGGTCCTTTTTACCGCATCGGTAGAATGCCGACGAGTTATTGAGTTAGAAATGGGGAGGTGCCTGATCCTGGATGTCCTCATGAAGGGACAAGAACTTCGCCTAATTAACATCTATGGTCCCCAGTCCAAGTGGGACAGGAAGTGTCTCTTTATGAGGATCAAGCCCTACCTTTTTAAAAGTCGGCAGGTGGTCTTTGGAGGGGACTTCAATGCTGTCACGAGGTCCCAGGATAGGGGAGGTTCCAGAGACAAGCTGACTTATGATAGCATCGCTCTTAATAGCATAGCCAGTGAGGCTCGCCTGGTGAATGTCCACATCCGGCACACCCCAGGCCACGCGGGGTTCACCTATTATAGGGGTAGCTGCAGGTCTAGAATAGACAGGTTTTATTTAAAGGAGGAAGCCATTTCTTCAGCAGTGTCCTTTGTTGAGGTGGACTTCTCCGACCACTGTCTAATTTTGTTTTCTCTGAATGTTACAGAGACCCCCCGGATGGGAAGAGGCTACTGGAAGCTCAATTCGTCTCTCCTGGAAGAAGCGGAGATCAGACAATCCTTTGAGGACTTTCTTCATAGCCAGGTACCATTGCTGGGCCTTTGTAGCAGTAAGTCAGAGTGGTGGGAGATGCTCAAGAAAAGGGTGGCGAGATTCTTCCGCCAGCTCTCGAGCCTCAGGAGCCTGGACAGGTACCGCCTGTATCAGGGCCTGAGGAGGAAACTCGAGCATCTCGTCTCGACTGGAGGTAGTCGTGAGGACATCTCCAGAGTGAAATCCTTGCTGAAGAGGTGTCAGTACAATAGACACGCATCTTTGGTTTTTGAGAGGGATTACGGGAAATACCGCTCGCCCGACCCTTACAGAAACTGCAAGATGTCAGTGAATGGTAAAGTTGTCACGGGACTGGTTGACAGTACGGGATCCCTGAAAAGGTCCAGATCAGGGATCCTGGAGGTCGTCAGATCCTTCTACTCACACCTCTTGGGCAGGAATGATCTAGATCGGGATGTGATGTCGGCTTTCCTGGCTGAAACTGTCCCTGAGTCAGGAGTAGACCCCTCTCTTGATGTTTTGACAGAGATGATCAGTGAAGAGGAAGTCAGCCTGGCGATTGAAGGGCTCGCCCTCAAGAAATCGCCAGGTCCGGATGGCTTAACATCCGAGTTTTATAAGACCTTTAAGGACGCCTTGGTTCCCCTCTTGACTGAGGTATTCAATGAGTGTCTTTCCTCGGGCGCTCTGCCGAAGTCAATGAGGAGGTCTGCCCTGATCATCCTGTCAAAGGGTAAGGACCGATCTCGTATTGAGAACTGGCGTCCCATAGTGCTTCTCAATACGGACAGAAAGGTTTTGGCAAAGGTGCTGTTTAATCGGCTGGTGCAGTTTGCGCCCCGGCTCCTTTCGGAGACCCAGCACTGCTCTGTTCCAGGCCGCAGTACATTTAGTGCTGTGCTTTGTGTCTGGGAGGCAGTGGAACAGGGCAGGGCTGGTAACTGGAAGGGGTACTTGCTGTCCTTGGATCAGGCAAAAGCGTTTGATCGGGTTGACCACGAGTACCTCTGGTCTGTCCTTCTGAGGTATGGCCTGCCGGGGGAGTTTGTCAATTGGCTAAAGGTTTTGTACGCAGGGGCAGAGAGTTTCCCGCTTGTGAACGGTTGGATTGGCCGCTCTTTTGAGGTCGGGTCTGGTGTTCGCCAGGGTTGTCCTCTGAGCCCACTTTTATACGTGTTCGCGATTGACCCATTCCTTAGGAGGGTTGATCGTGGGCCGTTGGTGGGAGTCGGGATGGACCAGGCGGCACCGGAAGCCACTCTAAGGGTGGTAGCGTATGCCGATGATGTCACCGTTTTTGTGTCCTCGAGAGGGGAGGCGCAATGGGTGATGTCAGAGGTTGACCGCTACTCAGAGGCTTCTGGGTCCAAGATCAACCGGGATAAGTGTGAGAGTCTCTGGCTGGGAGAGGGGGATCCAGGGTTTGATCTCCCGGACACTCTTCCAGGGCCCCAAGACTCTGCCAAAGTTCTCGGCATCGAATTTGGCCAGGGGGATTACCCCATGCAAAACTGGGATGGCAGGCTTAAGATCGCCGCCCAGAAGGTGGACCAGTGGAAGGGTTGGTCTTTGACCCTCAGGGAAAGGGTGAACTTGATTAAAACTTACCTGCTCCCATTGCTGATATATCTGGGCAGTGTGTGCATGTTGCCAGAACCCCTCTGGACTCGAGTGTACAGTCTGTTCTTCCAGCTGTTATGGGGGAATAGGCTGGACCTAATCAAGAGGGAGGAAACTTACCGCACGAGGAGACAAGGAGGGTTGTGTATGGTCAACCCTGTGGTGTTCCTAGTGAATACCTTTCTTAAGATCAATGTAGCAAACCTCTGGAAAGAGAGGGCTCCTCCGTGGGTATACTCCTGCAGGGGATGGTTTCGGCCTTTCTTCCAGGAATGGGAGACAGGAGGGCGAGTGAAGGATCTTCGTACACCGCATGGGCATCTTCCGGCTTACGCTACCCCGGTTCTGAAGGTGATTCGCCGGTGGGGTCTGGGAATGTGGGAGATCAGGACCATGTCGAGGAAACTCCTTGACAAAAGGGTTCTGTTGACCCATTTCCAGAAGCCTCTGGCCCTCAGGGATTGCCCAAGTCGGGATCTTGGGGTGGGTTTGAGTTTATTGAATTCCATCAGGATCCCCTTGAAGTTTTGGGACTTGACTTGGCGCTGCTTCCATGGAAAGCTGTGTGTGAGGGACAATCTGAAGTGTAGGAGCTCTGAGGAAAGGGGTTGTCCCCGGGAGGAGTGTGGTGGTCTGCTGGAGAGCATGGACCACTTCCTGCTTCAGTGCCCCTTTAACACAGAGGTGTACAACCGGGTGGGCGCTTCCATCCATTGGCCCGGGTTGGCCGGTCTCTCCTATGCGGAGTGGGCCTAGGGAGCATTCAGAGGCCTGGGTGGCCGGGACCGCTGCACGTTATTCCTAGTCAGTCTAGTGGTCAGGTACCACACGTGGAACGCACGGTGTTTAGTGTCGACGCAGCGTAAAATCCTCCCGGTGGATGAGGTGGTTAGGAACATTCTGGGTGACCTGGTGAAGGTGCGCTCTCTGGAGTATGAGAGGCTGGGCACGGGGAGGGCCTCTCTCCTTTGGAGGGGGTTCTCCTTTAGTGTCCCTTAGTCTGTCATCTCCTCTCCTGGTGTTGGGCTGAAGCTGACACTGTAGATTTTTGTTTTGTGTCCTGAGGTTATAGTGATGTTGGGCTTGCAGGCGCCGAACCTGGGCTTTATGTGGTTGGTTTGTTATATGTTGATATGTTTAATGTGTTTGTATTTTGTGTACAGTGTGTATTTATGTAGTTATAGTTAATGTGTATATAGCTTGGTTGGTTGGTGTTAGGTTGGGAGGGGGGTGGACGGGATTTGGACAATATGATCCTGGGCACTGGTCTGGACTATATAGCGCGAACTTTGGACGTTAGACGAGTGTCTGGGTGGGAGGGTGATGGGCGTGGGATTTAGTTAGTTATATTTAATGTTTTTATTTCCTGTTTTCTATAGTTCTGTATTCTATAGTTATTTATGGAAAAAAAAAAAGAAAAAAAAATAATTATTATAAAAAATTCTATAAAAAAAAAAAAAAAAAAATTAGGTGGTGGGATTGGGTGAAGGTTTTGTTTTATAATGCTGATTGTGTGGTGTGTGTGTGGCTGGGCCAGGAGATTTTCGTAAGTCTTTTAGTTTGTATTATTGTTTTGTTATTATTATTATTGTTTTGTTTTGCCAGAAGTTATGGCTTGATTTATGTTTATTGTTGTAATGTTTTTCATTTTTATATATAAAATAAAAGATTTACAGGATCAGTACAGGATAAGTAATGTCATGTATGTACATAGTGACTGCCCACCTCAATTATTTTAAATTCACTTCTTACTCTTTTTTTTTGAACTCTTCCCCGTGTGGCTGCTCCCCCCACCTTTTTCTCTGAAGCTACCATGGATCTGGAAGGTGCAGTGAGGAGAAAACTATATGTATTAAATTTGAACTTGTTTCACCGGGTTTTCGTACACTGAAGACGATGTAGTGCATCGTTATACTTGGAGGCGCTCTGGGAGATACCTCCTTCTTGAGTTTCCATCTAAAAATTGACGTCAAGGACTTCTTGAAACGCATCTAGGAGATGGAGTACGTTGAAACTAATCTCTCTCTCTTGGGTGAATATTAACAGAACAAGAGATACCCAAGTGGGCCTCAGACCACAATTGAGACCCAACTTATTCTCAAGATTAACGCTGGAATTCTGTCGTTAGTTTTGAAGGACTTACTCATAATATGCATTTGATGTTATTTTCTCCTAACATCGATTTTTTACAGAGAAGGAGATGAAACCACAGAAACAAATACCATTATGAGACTAATTACACAGATTGATGGCATGCATACCGAATTTACAATATATAAAGAAAGTCATCAGGAGTCTTTCTTAAATTAAACATGATCAAGAGGAGGGGGGAAAACAAAACGACACAAATGGCACGAGACTCAGTAGGACTATAAAGTGGGTAAAGGTAAAATTATTATAATTGGCAACGCGAGGGAGAGAATGAACCACGGGCGCAGACGACGCAGAAGAAGAAGAAACAAACAGTACTCCAAGAAAGCACCTAAACCTACATGAGAACAAACTAAATATAAATCGGAAATGCCTCATTCTATCAGGGATAGGGATGCCTTTTTTTAGAGGTCGGTGTGATGCTTGTCCGAAGGGAGGAAGCAGGAGAAAGAGATCCGGCGCGTGTGGAAGGCGGCACACAGAAGGCAGCCCCATGACACGAAGTTCCAAATTGTTGAAAACAAACAGCAAGAAGAAATGAAATCTCACAAACGATTGGTGGTAAAAGTTAGTCCTACACATTGTGAGTTGCAAGTGAACTTTAAGTAAGGAGGCTAATCTTTTGCCATACTGGCGGAATGATGGTGAAACTTGAGGCTGAGCGTAGCCCGGTTCTTTAGATCTATTAAACTCAAGATTTGGTTTGCCCAATTATCAGACCCATGGCCAACCAACCTAACCCCCCCCAAAACTCCGCGATGTGTTCCTGATATATGTCTTAAAACCTTGGTTGTTTAACAAAAGTGATTTATTCCATTATTAACTCCTGTGCTGTTGAAACTCATTACACATCGTTAAGAATGATATTGAATCATTGAAATGTAAATATCGTTCTGATCGCAGCTACCATCGCAGCATCTGTCTAGAGCCAAAACCAGATGGCGATCTCTTAGCGATCATGACGACCAATTTGGTTATTAAACCAGCCGATTAAGGGTGTGGTGCAATTCGTCCCCCGTACCCACTGCCCCCCGCCCACCAGATCAATATTCTGGCCGAAACAACCAACGCCAACTATCCGATGCTGTTTATACAAGTGGTCCGACATCCCTACCCTGGATTCTAAGAGGAGAGGTTTGGGGGGTTGGTTCGATACTTCGATAATGCATACGCATCAGGATACCATGATAAAGCCACACATTGTTCTTTACTCTGACAAGACTGTCACTCCGAATACTGTGGTAGTGTTGCATAAAAATCCAATAAGAGGCTCATTGACCCTACAGGCCAGAACCTATAGTGTCAGAAAGTGAAGTGACTCAACTCAAACTCTCATCAGCAGCTAGATTTGTGGATAAATTCCTCTGCGGTTTGCCAATGATGCTAATCAGACATTAGGGACACCTCCGATTTTTCTCTTGAAAATCAGGATGTGTAGTGATTCAACCTAACACCATTCTGGCCTCTTTTGCCGTCACCAGCTGTATCAACTATCACCACGAGAGGGGGCGTCGTTAGTGTAAAAAAAGCTTTATCGACCATGATCTTTCTATGAATGGTCAGACATTCATATTGGTTTGACGATATATTAGAAATTATCTTGACTTCAATTATCGTGTTTGAAATGACTTACTTCTTACAGACTACGCGGGACACAATGGGGGCCAATATGGCACCCCACATATGCTAATATGTTATGGCAGACCTTGAGGAAACGTCGCGTGTATACGTCCCCACTATTTGAAAGTCGATGTGCTGGGGGTGGGTGGCGTTTCACGACGATCTTCCTGATCTGACAGGGAATCTTGACATGTTCTCACCTTTTTGATTATTAAATCAGATGGATAGGATATTAAATTACTAAACTTTCTCTTATACCAAATTGTACAGTTACGGGATACTCATGTGTATGTGGAAGTTGATAGACTGGAAAACTGATTTATTTGTCAAAAAAACACTGACCGTAATAACCCCTTCAAGTACGACAGTTGCACATCCCACAAATGTCCGTAAAGTCCCTCCCCTTTAGCCCAAATGGTCAGCGTACGGAGATTGTGTGATGATCCCAAACGAGTGGACCATTCTTCTTTTTTGTGGCCTAGACGAGACGGGTGCAAAATTTGTAGCCAGAGGGTACCCAAAAGACGGTACATAGACATTGTGTGAAAAGGCTAAACTTCTAGACAAGTCCTCATGAATGACACTCGCACTAGGAACCAAACATCTACTGATAGGATTCCATTTGTATCTCCTTTTTGTCCTCAGGGCCAATCTACTCTAAACCTGATTTCCAAACACTGGTCAAATACTTTCTAGATACCATCATGATATCAGGCCTTTAAGGCCCCCCCCCCGTTCCCCCCTTTCCCCCCCCTCCCCCCCCCCCTTTATTCCCTACGGAGACCGAGGAAAGGATTTGAAAGATCACTTAGTAAATTAAAAAGTGATCTTGGCCCGTCAAGAAAGAAACAGAATTTGGCATCACTTTGAACTTTTTTGAAACCGGGCTGTTACCCAGCATGAGCTGGTGAAAAATTGTAATTACATGCTTAATTAAAGGCCTTTTATGTCTTGTCTCTGGAAGAAATGTACATTTAGACACCATCTGACATGCAGAAAAGACCATGTTTAGATATGCTTTACTATGCCCATGCCCCGAAGATGTATATAGGAGAAACCAACAATGAGTGCAGACTCAGGATTACACATCAAAGGTCGTACCATAAATACATTAACTGACCTACCTGTCACCTCGCCAGTTGTCGATGTGGGCACTCCATACAACAATTGAAATTCTGTTTATAGACCATATCCCACCCCTGCGCAGAGGGGGGTGACCGACAGAAGATCCTTCAAAAGCGTGAAAATTCCAGCCTGCCTTCCACCCTCCTCCAACCTGCTCTTCACTCTCCCTCCCTCATCCTATCGCATACCCCTCTCTGAATGGTCTATAGAATCAACACCTACAAGCCAATGGTATCAAACATTGAATTTAATATTGTGCAATACCTTGCATATTAAGTTTTGCCCCTATGATTCCCCTTTGTTTTAATACACATAAGACAACGTTATGTAACGAAGTAAATGTTCTTTTTTGCTTATGTACAATCTTATTTATGTACAATTTTATTCATCATTCTTCTCGTCTTTTCTTTCTCCCTATAGGATCACCATGCTATATGGAATTATTGACACCCAAACCCTGTGGGTTCAGTCAGCCCATTATTTTATACTTAATATTATACTAAACATGCCTTATTCTTATATGTTGTGACACTCGAGCAATGACCCAATTTGCTACAGCTCAAAAGTGTACCGAACAGGAGGACAACGGATATTACTTGGAGCACTTCTAGGATCTAGCGATCTGCAAATACTGACCCTTTACTACGTTATGGCATCCCGTTGTTCTTCCTAGTGCTATTCTTTTCCGTTACTTTACCTCAATATATGGCACTCGCTATGTATGCCCTCTTCCAGCTGGCCGCTTCCCAGTCTGGACCACTCTCGCGAGAGTAGAGTGAGGTATCCATGGGTGAGTGACGTCGATGTGTGACAAGATTGATCGCGGCGGTTGCCTCGGGCATTCCGCAACGCGATTCTCGATGTCCACAGCAGTCCCCTGGGAGCCGCCATGTGGATGGTGCCTAACTGAGAGTGAGCGCCCCGAACCGTGATTGTGTGGGTTTAGGAGCTATGTGCTGCAATTGCTCCTACAAAAACTTTTCCTGAGCTGTTCCCTTCCCTTTGGGTTGGTTGCCCAGGCAAAGTGATGGTCATGCGCTATTGGTCTATTTACTTCAGGATGACGGAGCCGTGGGCGACTGTCTAATGGCATTTAATGTAAATATTGTACTGGTTATTTACACTTTGACACATTGTAACACGGCCTCGCCTCCACTTACATTACCACTACCAAATATGAATTTATATTGTATTCTTATTTACCTATGTAATTGATTAATGATTGTCACATCCTTGATGGGGGTCAAATAAAACCGCCCTTGTACTACCACTAATTATGCTTGAAAGGCTGATAGAGACAGACTGAAATGTTTGCAATGCCCACTGGCAAATAAAAACACTAGAATTTTCAAAGGGGATGCTGCTCCTTGTCGTTTCCGATGTTTGAAGGCTTGTGCCAGTTTTTGATATTAGTAAAAGGAATCTGCAAATTGCAGCACATTGAGATAGGTTATCCCCTATGTTAGTCCTTGGATGTTTGGATGTCTTTCTAAGGGCCGCACAGACTTTCCATAGTGAGGATTAAAGAGAGCAGGGAAGGTGGACATCCTTGTCGAGTGCTATTTTTGATTGGAACGCCTCTCGGATAAGGTTCGATTATCCTGATTCTGGGCACTTGATTTTGCGGTTTAGAGTCATTAGCGCATGAATGAATGCTAAGGGGAATCATATGTGCTAATGAGCTTCCATATATTTCCATTTATTCTATGGAAAACCTTCTCGGGCCTCAATGCAGAGAAAGGACTAGCGGAATATTGTGATGCTCTTGTGATACATATGCCTGCAGAATGACTTCTAGGGATTGTGATTCCCTTCCTCCCCGGCACAAACCCCTGTTTGTTCTTTGTCTATTAATTGGGTAGGTATGTATTAATCTCTAGCAAAGAAGTTTTGCCAAATCTTTATAGGCTACATTACGTAGAGCAATCGGCGGGAATTTACAAACGTCAGGGTTCTTACCACGGACTTAGGGTAAAACACTATGGTAAGTGAGAGAGCGTGCTGGGGTGGTTTTTCTACTGACTATAAGGGCAGTTAAACCATGTCCATATTGGGCAATAGGTGTTTAGCAAATTTTTATAATAGCTGGCTGTTAGCCCGTCTGGAGCCAGGGCTCTGGCCGAAGGGGAGATGTGGCAAGAAAGAATGTTCAGCCACCTCCTGTCTTTAAACAGCATTTTAAGCGTCCAGCCCTTCTCTTCAGATAGTATGGTAGATCTAGTTAGATAGGAAAATCTTTATGTCTTTATTTGTGGTTTGTGTCACCACCTGTTGTTAGTCAAGTTGTACAGTGGGCTGTAAAAATGAAGGAGGCCTCTCTATTTTGACGTCGTGTGGTGCTCGTATCTGACCTCTGGGTCTTGATATTAGTTATAAAATTGCTCTCTTTCCCCCTTAATAGATGTTCCATTAATGTTTCCTATCCCCGTGGCCGTAAAAGTTATATTGAAGTTTGGTAGTTTTGGGCATGTGTGAATACTCAGGGTGTCTAGGAGTTTTTTACTTAAGTTGCAATTCTCCTGGCGTTAATGCGGTTAGTTGAGTGTTATGATGGCCTATAATTTTGCATTTTCTCTAGCAGTTCATTTAGGATATTGTTTTCTTTTTATAGTTACTCACCCCAGCGATATGAACTCCCCCTCTGATTGCCATTTTTATGGGATTCCCAGTTAACGTCTCCAATGTGTCCCTGGGACACATTCCTCGGAAAAGAAATTGTTCCATCTGTTTTCTATCCAGATACATCTTATCTCCTATCTAGAAGTGTTTCATTACCGACTCCAAATCCATTCTTTAAGCGGTAGGTTTGTTAGGCAAATTTCCCTGAGGACTGGGTTGTGGTCGGATATGGTGTGGCCTATGGGACCTTTGTGAGTATATTGATATGAGAGTCTGTATGAAAAAAATAATTAACCTCTAGTACCTGCGGTGCATAGCTGAATAAGTGTGTGAAGCCTTCACTGCAGGAGTAATGTCTCATGAGCTATCAGGCCAGACTTCTAAGGGTTCGTTGATGGTACCCAAGCTCCTGGAGCTGAGAGGATTTCCTATAGACAGTCTAAGATAGGGTTCAGTGCAAATTAATGTCTCTCCTACAATTTTCACCCAATTTGATAAGTAGTGTTTATTGTAGCAAGCTCTTTAACCATTCACTTGTCCTCTATTTGGGCTACAATGAGATAGTGTGTGACTGTAGTAGTAACTATTTTAGTTGGCTTTACTACAAAGGCAATGTTGCTGCGGAGGGCAGCAGATGGAATGTCTGCCCAATACAGTGCAAGACCACCCCAATTCACATAGGGTAAACAATCTCCCTTTTCCATCAAATACTTACCGGTAACTGTGAATCCACATTTGTCATTTACCTCACACCTGTACAATGTGCAACATACAGTATGTCGGTTGCACCACCTAAACTTAAAAACTCGCATTTCTGAACATATCAGTGGGCAAACATCAACCACTAACGTATACGCAGTGTCTCTGGCATTTCTAAACCTTTCGAGGACGAAACACAGGGGTCAGTACGCCACATGAGTGTCTCAGCCATTGAACACATCTCTCAAAATAAAAAGAGGTGGCATCGTGAAAAACGTTTGCACTACGCGAGGCCTATTGGTCTGCGCATGGCTGGTACCAGATTCCGAAGGGTATGAACCTTAAAAATGACTCATGTATATATTTTAAGCGTTTATCCACACTATTAGTTATTTATTTACAGTCAGTTACATGTCCATTTTAGCCTTCGGCATTCATGTTTCAGCACATCTTTCCTACACAGTAGATCCATTGTACTACATTGGAAATTTCCCATCCATGGTCATGCAGGCTGCCTTGGTGCTGCAGCTTTTTACCCATGACAGACATTCACGTCCATGGTTACCAGGTTTACACAATGCTACGCTTGTAAGAGGCGTTTTCGTTTACACGTGATTAAATACATGAATTCTTGTCGGCTACGTCAGACATTCCGACTCCCTTTCTTCCCCAACACACAGCTGTTTAATTTATTGAATTGTTCCTTTTCCGGTTTCCTCCCCTTTTCTTTCCTTAAAACCCGTTAACGTCAGCGTCCGAGATATCGGACGATGGGCTCAATGGACTTAGCGATCAGCGTCCGATATATCGGACGCGGAGCCCATGCCGGATTCAGCTCAAGATCTGAGCCGAAACAGGGCACGGGAAACAGGGGTGCGAGTGTGATGATAGCCGGCACCCCAGGTAACACCCGCGATCGGAGTTGACTCGATAGCGGGTGCTCTAACCCGTTAAATGCCGCGGTCAGCGCTACCGCGGCAGCTAAAATGCTCTGGGGGGTCTTTC
Organism: Engystomops pustulosus; assembly: GCA_019512145.1. Classification (NCBI taxonomy): domain Eukaryota; kingdom Metazoa; phylum Chordata; class Amphibia; order Anura; family Leptodactylidae; genus Engystomops; species Engystomops pustulosus. The sequence goes on along the minus strand of CM033646.1, from coordinate 81,268,489 downwards.
CCCACGATCGGCCCCCGAACCGTTTTCGGGAGGCGCCGATACGTTGCCTATAAAGCAGAATTGGCCGGTAAATTGCGTCTGCGTGAAGTCATTACTGCACAAGTGGCCAGGCCTATGGCAAGTGTAGTAGGCTGACACTGATAATGATCTGCGCATGCATGAGTATGCAGAATATTATAGAACACGCAATCAGTAGTATTTCTTGTTCATGTCCATGGTAAAAAGTGAAAAAGTAAAAACAAAAAAAAATAGATATATTCAATAAAAAAATACAGTAATTAATCATAAAAATGCCCAAAACCCCAAATACATATAAAAGCACATAATAACTTAAAAAAAAAAGTCAAATCATAAACAAGAACCCCACATTATAGTATTCACACGGTCCGTAACACCCGTACGAATAAAAGTAGATCATGTATTGATGCCCACGATAAGGACCCATAACACAAAACAAAAACAGGCCTTATAAACCTTCAAAGAATGGGGGCCAATATGAACTTATTTTGTATTCAATCCCCAAAACAATGCATTTTAAATGCGATCAAAAACCGATGTGTACTCGTGCCCATGATACTGTGGCAAGATACAGGGGTGGACGATTGTCCCCACAAAAATAAACCATCAACCAGCTCCGTCACCAAAAACGTAGACAATGTTATGGCAACTGGAAGACGGCAATACATAAATGTATAGTATTTTTCCCCCCATTAGGTGTTGTTTGACAATGTCGGAAAACTACGAACAGATATATTTCAAGTCTGGTATCATTCTCCCGACCAGCTTAGAATAGAGATACATGATTATTAGTCTAATACGGGGAACACCAAAAAAAAAAAAGTAAGAAAAAATCCGAGTAGAGAATTGATGCTGTTTTCTTTAACTCCTGTCTCCTTCAATCCTAAAAAGTTCATAAATTTTCAACAATATGCTCCCAACCCCAAAAATGGTAACAATTGGAAACAAGCGCTCTCAATGCGCGCAAAAAAAACATGCATACATGGCCCCATAACGCAAAAGCGAAATTTTATAGCCTTTCAAAAGGGCCAATGAGGGTAAAAACTAGAAATCCTGGCGAGGCTGCAGGGGGGGGCGCTGCCTTCTCCGTTCTGCGTCTCGCTGGTGCAAGCATAAAAAAGTACGGTCCACATGTGGGGGGTCTTTGTACTGCAGGAGAACATTGCATAACAAACTTGTAGGTGTGGTTTTCTTCTTTTTATATTTTGGAAAATGTGTAAATTTAAGTGTAACTAGAATGACGATAAGGCACACTTTGACCATTCTAACTTTCATCCTCCATTTTATCAATTCACTATGACGACTCAAGGGTTAACAATCTTCTAAAACGCGTTTCTGATAGCTTGAGGTGTGCAGACTTTGAAATGGGTTTGGTTATAAAGGGGGTTTGATGTATATATTGTAAATTTTCATTCCAACGGTATTATATCCCACAAAATAGAAGTTCCTGGAAAATCCGGGGAAAGCGGGTAGTGGCTTTGGTTTAAGCCGCGTGACATCAAAATAAATTATCCATGGGGACATGGAACTCGAGCAATATGAAAATGTAAAGTAGACCAATGGGAAATTTATCAGAAACTTATTTAGGTGGTAACTCTATCTGCCTGGAAACGCAATGATTTTGAATTTCGAAAAGGTGCAAATTTTTTCAAAAAATGTATCATATTTTCTTTTTTTGTTGTAAATAAAAACGCAAAACTATCAGCCAACATTTACACTAAAATGAAAAGTACAACATGTGGGGATAGGAGGAAGAACAATCTCGAATCGTTTTGCATAAGTAACATGTTCAAGTATAACCATATCAACAGCGACGCACAGGTCAGAATCCAAAAAAACGGGCTGAAGCCTTAACCTGGCAAAATGAACTTGCGTCCTTAAGGGGTTAATACTCATTGCACATCATGCTTTGTCAGATAGATTAAGGAATAATTACGTGTTTTGTCAAGACACGCGTCAGCTCACTGCTTTTCTTTTGTTTGATTGTCTTTTTTAACTTTTTTGATGATTGAATAACCCGAAGTGAATACTTTTTAAACCTACTACCGATGCGGATGAGTGGATTTCTTTCCCCCTCATTCCTCCTGTTATTACCTGGACCTAGACAAGGCATTCCCGCTTCCATCCAGCACGAATAAAGCGTCTACATGCTGTTCAGTGGGTGAGCATTAGCATCCTCATTTTTTCTCTATTTTTTGTATTGTTCTTTGCTCTCGTTTTATGACTTTTTGCTCCCCACATCCTAACCGTTTTAATGTCAAGGAACGGTTTTTTACTATTTTTGCATGTTAAAAATCAACTAATTGTTTTTACTTCAACCCCATTGAACAGAAGTTCCTTCGGATTTTTTCACATGGAGAGAACCCGAAAACTCCAATCACCTTATTCTCAAGAGGAAGTCTTTTTAAATCCACAAGCCTCAAATAAAGCGCAAAGTTTTTCGCTAAAAACACCAATGATGTCATCCCAAAGTCTCTGTCCACAGTCACTAAAGAACCTAGGCAAAGCTTTAACCTATCGCCTCAAATTATGGGGGATTCCCAACTTTAAAAAACACATAGATCGCAATATGATCCCAAGGGACCTGCGATCAAAAAGTACACCGACGGAATATGAGCCCACATTTATGAGGCTTGGAAAACCATTCTTTTCAGAGTGTTCTTTAAAACTGATTGACACTCACATTTCACAGAAAAAGCACTATGAAAAAAACTCAGGAAACATTCAAACCACTATCAAACACAATTGTCAAGTGTCACTAACCTCGTTGAACGGTTAAAGAATTGTTCATTAAAATTGACTAAACTTGGAAAAAATTGGAGGCTGAAATCATTCAAACAAAAAGCAACAAATTCAGCCGAGACTCCCAGGACTATGCCACTAATACCGTATATGTCAGGGAAGAGAGGAGATTCCACAGATTCAGATCTCGTAGTAGAAGACGCAGAAACACAGACGATAATCACGTCACCTTCTCCTCTTCTGAATACGAATCAGACAATGGTGAAACACCTAACAATTCCATGGCCAATTCGGGAGATACCAATATCATTCCAAAAAACTATCTGGTCCCCCCCTCCATCCTAAAAAACACAGGAGGAAAACGAGGAGGGCGGGGAAAAAACAAAGAAAACGTGAGTCAAGAATATCAGTATTCAACGAGACAGACACAAAGGAAATAGATCTTGAACATCAAAACATGCTTAGTGTCATCAATTTATCTGCCACGATTTTGGACTCTCATCAACTTAAAGTTCTATCAAAAGGCTTGGGCTTTGCCCCGACAAGACGTTTCAACCTCTTTGACACTTTATGTGATGTTAACAAATTTGTCAGATTGCTTACCATCAAGCACCATTTTTCCCAAATGGACAATGTCGCCAATTTAGAAACAGATCCGGACATAACATTGGTCAACGATCTTGGGAATAATTCCTTTCAAGCTTCTATGGACTTTCAAACACAATATACTTTGTGCCAACTAATACACTTACAGGAGCAAAGCAGTGATGCCCCCAATCCACAGAAAACAATTCTAGACACCTCCAAAACTATACAAATTAAAAATCCATCGTTTTATCCAGTCAACTCCAGGACTCCTGAAATGGACATTTTCCAACAGTTGGTGGAGAAAGACCTAAGAAATCTACACGACGAACCAACAAATATCAATACACCCACTTTTAACCTATCCATCCATGAAAAGAAAGCCATTTCCAGCCTAAAGAATAACGACCGTATTGTTATACGTCCCTCTGATAAAGGGGGCTCTGTTGTCATTCTGGACAAAGAACTGTATCATTTGGAAGCTTTGAAAATGCTACAGGATGACACTACATATACACAACTCCAAAGTGATCCTACCCTCTCAATTATCAGAGAACTCACCAAACTCACTCAGGAAGGAGTCCATCTGGGAATCTTCAATGAAGCCCATGCTGAATCTCTTGTTCCCCTCGATCCCATTTCCCCTCATTTTTACTTAATGCCTAAAACGCACAAGAATATATTTCCACCCAAATTTCGTCCCATTGTTTCAGGCATTGGATCACCTCTAGAACGTCTGGGTTCTTGGCTAGACACTTTGTTGCAACCTTTTGTTATGAGATTGCCTGGTTTTTTACAAGACAGCAAAACTGTGTTATCTGCCATGAATCAACTCACTTGGACTGAGAGGTACAGCTGGCTCACGTGCGATGTCGCGGCCCTGTACACATCCATTCCCCATGGAGGGGCGTGCAGGGCCGTGGCATCTCACTTGGCCAGATTCAGTAACTTTTCTACGGTCTTACAGAGCTTCATTTTAGATGTACTTATTTTTCTCTTGAACAATAATTTTTTTATGTTCGATAACCATTTCTTTTTACAGAAGGTTGGATGCCCCATGGGTGCCCGCTTCTCACCCACTCTGGCCAATATTTACATGGCCATGTGGGAGGAAGAACACCTCTTCTCTGTCAACAACCCCTTCTTGTCTTCCATACAATGGTATGGCAGATATATCGACGACTGCCTCCTCATCTGGAGCGGAGGTGGGGAGGCGGTCGCCGATTTTCTGTCATACCTCATGCCATATCTTAACCAGTTCAATTTATCCTTCACTCATGAACACAATCTCACCACCATACCTTTTCTTGACATTCTGTTACAGGGAGACATCACTTCAGGCTCTATTCACACCCAACTTTACAGAAAACCCACTTCAGGCAACACCACCCTACGAGCAGATAGTTGCCATCCGAATCACACCACAAAAAACTTACCAATAGGAGAATACATACGGGCTAGGAGAGCCTCATCAAGTGAAGCTGCATACAACGCAGAATGTAATAACATCACTAAACGATTATTAAAAAGAGGCTACAACATGAGATTATGCCATAGAGCCCGAAACATAGCCCAATCGCAAGAAAGATCACATTACCTTTCTTATACACGTCACAAAGAATCCAGAGTCAATTACAACAGGCTCACTTTTACTACACAATACAGTACAGACTTTGTGAAGATTTCCCACATTGTCAAAAAATATTTACCTATTCTCAATCGCGACACCGCACTAGCCACCATCCTACAAAACGGTATACAATGTGTGTCCACCAAGGCACCTACTTTAGGTAGTATTCTCTCTCCTAATCTCTTCCACAGAACGAACATTGATTCTAGTTGGCTTTCCTACAAAGGCAATGTCTGCTGTGGAGGCAGCAGATGTAAAGTATTTTTGTTTCTTATACGTAAAACGCTTGTCGGTCGGCATGCGAAGTGCCGAGAAGGAACTGTCGGAATAGTGTGCTCATCAATTGTGGTAAAAGCGGAAGTGCCTGAATACTCTTATGGAAGGTTGTGATTCCCTCTTCTCCCCGGCACGGACCCTGTTTGTGGGATCTTTGTCTATTAATGGGGTGGTTGACGGGTGTGTAAAATTATATGTATGAAATCGGGCGTCGTAGGGGGTCAAGGGGACAAAGAAAGGGGTTTTGCGGCCCAAATCTTCAATATAGCAATGGCTTTTAGGCTGACTGTCGTTGCGGTGGGAAGGGGGACAGCGGAGACGGACATTGACCGGGAAAACAGGAACAGTCAGAGTTTCTGTTAGAGGTTTACGACGAACTGGCTAGGTACAAAGATGAAAAACGCACTATGGGCTAGTGCGTGGAGTAAACGAACGAGTCTATGCGGGGAGATGATAAAACGTTGGGTGGTGTGGTTGGTATGCAAAGTGAGGAAGAAAGGCAAGAGGGAGAGGGAAGAATCTCGACAAAAGGGAGGGCAGAGAGGGGGGGGGAGAAAAAATGCGTGCGGAGGGACCTGGGGACTGAGAGGAGAGGGCTTGGTAAAGCGGGAAAGAGAAAAGAAAAAACAGAGTGAAGGGGAGAAACCAATAAATATTTCGTCCCAATATAGTGTGCGAGATAAAGTGTGGTGGGTCGGACAAGCTACGAAAGAAGGGAAAAACAAATTTACTGATTAAATAAGGATGGATAAATGGAAAAAATAGATAGGGCAAGAAGGGGCAAGAGGCTGACTGTACTGGGTGTGCATACGGTCGAAGAAGGAAAAAACCGTCAAAGTTAGAGGAAATCGGAACGCGGAGGGAAAATATTGGGCATAGTGAGCGTTGATGGAGAAGACAAGATGTGCTGAAATATAAAAAAGGTGGCTTGGGCTCGGAGAGGTGGGGTGACATGTGTGTAGCATATAGGAAAAAGTAACAATGGTAGGCACAGGAAAAAGGAACACAAGAGCAAACGAAAGGGATGCCATAGGGAAAATGGATTACAGTGAAGACTGTGGAATACTGTAGTCTATCGAATTGTGGTGCTGACATCATAAATGATGGGAAAATGAAAGAATAAAAATAAAGTGATCACCAACCTTTCCTCCTCTTCCGATCGAATATTGGTAGATCTAGTTAATAGAAAATCTTTATGTCTTTTTATTGTGGTTTTGTGTCCCACCACCTGTTTTAGTCAAGTTTGTACAGTGGTGCTGTACAAATGTGAAGGTACAAGCCCTCTCTATTGAATCGTCGTGTGGTGCTCGCTATCTGACCCTCTGGGTCTTGATATTGTTACTAAAGATTGCTCTCTTCTCTTTCCCCTTAATAAGATGTTCCATTATTGTTTCCCTATTCCCCCGTGGCCCGTAAAAGTTTATATTGAAGTTTGGTATTTTTTGTGGCATGTGTGAATACTCAGTGGTGTCTAGAGTTTTTTTCTTAAGATTAGCTAATTCTTCCTGGCGTTAATGCGGTTAGTTGAGTTATGATGGCCTATCTTTTGGCATTTTTTCTCTAGCAGTTCATTTAGGATAGTTGTTTTTCTTTTTATAGTTACTCTCTACCCCCAGCGATATGAACTCCAACTCCCTCTGATTGCCATTTTTTTGGGATTTCCCGTTATACGTCTCCAATGTGTCCCTCCGGGAACATCCGAAAGATTTCCATCGGTTTCCCAACAGCAGACAATTGTCCTAAAATCATTCTTTCTATCCAATACAGCTTATCTCCTATCTAGAAGTGTTTCCTCATTACCGCCTCGCAAATCCACTTCTTTAAGTCGGTAGGTTTTGTTAAAGGCAAATTTCCCATGAGTGACTGGGTTTGGTCGATATGGTGTGTGCCTATGGGCACCATTTTGAGTATATTTATATGAGAGTCTGTAATGAAAAAATAATCTAACCTCTAGTACCTGCGTGCAATAGCTGAATAATGTGTGTAAGTCCTTCCACTTGCAGGAGTAAGTCTCCTGTCGAGTACTCAGGTCCATGACTTCTACAGGTTCGTTGATGTACCGCAATTGCTTTCGCTGGATGAGAGGATTTCCTATAGAACAGACCGGTCTAATAGGGTTCATGGCCAAATTAAATGCTCTTCACACAGGGGGAGAGGCCGGCCCGGTGGAGGAAGAGGAGGAGGAAGTGCTGTGAGCTCAGTGCATGACAATCTCTCAGCCTCCCGGCTACTGCACCTTGCCGTGTAGGAGCCGAGGATGAAACTTAGCTCTCCAGTGGCCGCGTGTCACTGAAAATGGCTGAGCGTGTCAGCACTGACACGCGTGTCATAGGTTAGCCATCACTGGTCTACACAATCAACAGCACTATAGGACAAGCCAGGAAGACATCAGGGCAAGCCAAAACTCACATCATTGGAATCCTCCAGTTTCTGTGGTTTCATAGAAAGTTCATTCTTTATTCCACTGCTAGGAACATTGCAATGTTTTCTCCATAAAATAAACATTGCAGTTGTGATATTTATTTTCAATTATTATGAGCTGTATTTTCATTGTCAAACACATTAAACATAATTTCTTTACAGTGAGTAAAATGGCAGTGCAACATTCCAAGATAATGTTTATATACAGGCAGACCCCAGGTTACAAACAATATAGGTTCCATAGATTTGTTCTTAACTCGAATCTGTATGTAAGTCAAAACTGCATATTTTTCATTGTAGATTCAGACAAAACTTTTTTTGACCCAGTGACAATTGGTGTTTCAAATCTTTTTCTGTAATTGGATGAAGGTTTATCAACAGACACCTTACAGCTGACCATTTCAGCCCGGGACTAAAGAAAAGCTTCCAGAGAGCTTCACCAAAGGTCACAGTGGGCAAAGGGGTCCGTCTTTAACTAGGGATCGTCTGTAAGTTGGTTGTCCTTAAGTAGGGGACCGTCGGTAGTAATAAAAGATATTTGTTCAGTTGTATCTTATACACAGAGTAGAAGGTACTGTAACCATTAATTATCATTTCATATTTTCTCCCCACCCACCACCAAGTTGGCGTCCCATGTATGCTGTTGGAAAAACAACCAGCTTAACAGTAATCAGCAACTGCTCAGCTATTAAAACAAACCAAATGTATAGTATAAAATAAGTACATTCATATGAACACACCTTTAAAAGGAACCTGTCACCAGGGGCCTCATTTTCACTAAAGACAGGTTGCAGAAACCGATTACATCTGCATTGAAAATATGCCTTTCTGTCTTCTCTAAGCATTTGCATTACATTTTAATTGTGGGTTATAACATACCTGGCATCTTGACAGAGTCATCTGTGTGGTCTTAGGGGTTGGTCTTTGCTCTGGATGCATTGCAAAAAACATATGACTAGTCTGTGCTGCAGACTGCTCAGCTCTTGCCCCCCACCTTTGTTCTCCTGTAAAGCTTCTTCCTCACCCACTGATGTCAGCTCACCAGGCTGTGAGCTCTGTGAAGGAGCATGATGGTGGAGCTGTACAGGAGCACAAAGGTGGGGGCTGAGATTTGAGCAGTCTGCAGCACAGAAAAGTCACATGTTGTTTTTTGAAATGCATCCAAACCAAAGCCAAACCCTGGTACTACACAGAGGATTCTGTCTGGGTGGCAGGTAAGTTATAGCACACAATTATATTGTAATGCAAATGCTTGGAGAAAGCAGAAAGGCATATTGATACAGCAGCTGTAATGGGCTTTTGTAACCTGTCTTTAGTGAAAATGAGGTCCCTGGTGACAGGTTCCCTTTAATTGCCAAAATAAAGGCTCAATGGCACTTGTAGTACAGTTCCGCTTATGCTCCCTCAGGCAACAACCTGTAAGTTGTAGACAATGCATTCAGAAGTGATCTCTTAAATGTCTCTTCCAAAGGAAATAAGACACAGCACATGTGATGTACATTGTAAGGTAAATGTCACTACTACCCTTTTTATATACAGGCAGTACAGATATACAGATGACCACTAGTTATATACGAACATCTCTATCAATGGTGAAGTTCTCTGGGCGCTTTAGTCCCAGGCTACAATGATCAGCTGTAAAGTGTCTGTAATGATGTTTTTTGATAATCCTTGCTCCCATTAAAGCAGAAAAATTTTGAAAATCCAATTGTCACTGTGGCATTTTTTTCTGGAGTTACAATTATAAAATATACAGTTCTGACTTACATACAAATTCTACCCATGTTCTTGTGAGTACACAGGGGACTGTTTGCATTCAAAACAAACATGTAACAAATGGTGTAGTAGGATCTGAGATATGGGGGCAGATTTACTTACCCGGTCCATTCGCGATCCAGCGGCGCGTTCTCTGCGCTGGATTCGGGTGCGGCCGGGATTTATTAAGGCAGTTCCTCCGACGTCCACCAGGTGGCGCTGCTGCGCTGAAGTTCCCCGAAACACACTGGAATACACCGAGCCGGGCTGAGTGAAGGTAAGTGCAAGCTCCGCGACACATTTTTTTTTCTAAATGCGGCGGTTTTTCCGAATTCGTCGGGTTTTCGTTCAGCCAAGCCCCCCGATTTCTGTCGCGTGCATGCCAGCGCCGATGCGCCACAATCCGATCGCGTGCGCCAAAATCCCGGGGCAATTCAGGGGAAATCGGCGCAAATTGGAAATATTTGGGTAACACGTCGGGAAAACGCGAATCGGGCCCTTAGTAGAGGCAAACCAATCAATTGTAGAAATTCTGGGAAAGCTGGATGCTTACATTGGCAGTGCCTTGGACCATCACAACACAATTAGGTGACCAGCCATTGAGTATGGATAGTTGTTCTTGAAATACACACCAAACTGATGTCAAAATGTTCTATAGATGACTTATTAAGGCATAGCAATTACCTACAGTATGTCAGGTAGAAAAAAACTATTGAAAACTTACATCCTCCTGAAGTTATTATATCTTTATCAAACGGTCCCTATTTGAATTCCTAAGTTTTTATTTAAGAGTATCTCTTGTCCTAAATTCCTATGGCACAGCAGGAGAACCCGGAGGAGGCATTGGCCTTCCCAATATATATGCCTATTACTTTTACTAGTCAAATACCTCAAAGGCAATCCTCTATAGCAGCCTTGAGTACTCCACCATGACAGAACTGGCTTTGTGGACTGACACACCTCCCCAAACATTTGCACTTTACTAGTGTTTTTTTCAAACACTACATGCTCTATCAGAATATTCCCACTCCTTTTCGGATCCACATCCATTACTACCAATGGACTTAATACCATATTTAGTCTTTCCTAATAGAGATTATGCAAACTCATTCTGGAAGCACCATTATAGTGCTACTGCTTCCTTTTTTTACAGATCAGAATCAGATAGATTAACACACACAATTTAAAGAAAGTATTTAAAGGATTTTTAGACAGAACCCATTCATAAACTAAAGTCATTTGGCTTCAGTCACTCACAGCTTGAAAGCCACTTCTTAAAAACTATCTGCCTCATACAATGCTACACTCAAACTGTTTAAGACCTCAAAACAATATTACCTCCTTTAATGGGAAAAAGTATGCCTTACAGATATGTAAAGCAGGGGCGTAACAACAAGGGTAGCAGCCATAGCACCTACAGTGGGTCTGCAGTGACAGTGGGCCCAGGCACCAGAGCTGCAACCAGGGTTGGATTGAGGTACCTAGGGCCCAAAGGAGCCCATAAGACCTATATCACGGGAGGCCGGAATCATCGAATTTGTAGGCTGTAGAGGTCTGAAGGGGAAGACAGCGGAATATAAAATAAAGCCCTGCTATTTCCTTTCCCCTCTTTTATGCTTGGCTATTGTTTGTAAACTGAGGCTGGAGGTATCATATTATTTTAGGGCATTATTGTTTAGACAAAGTGGGGCCCTGGGCAAAATTAAAAGTGAAGCCCCAAAATAAAACTATTTTATGAACAGTCACATTCAGTAAGATTTCTCTATTAACCCCTTAATGACCACCCTATCAGAAATCTACGTCGGTCATTAAGGGTACTTCTTCTGACGCAACGCGTTTTCTTCTACGGTGGCCGTCAGAAGAAAATTTCGGGAGATCTGGTACCGAAAGTGCTGGTGTCTGGCTTTGACAACACAGCCCAGACCCGGCACTAATACTCAGGATCGGCAAATCTCCAATCCTGGGTGTTTAACCCCTTACAACCATGACCGCGGTGTGTAAGTGTGTCCCTTGTGGATCGGACACCCTCGGTGACTGCCCCGAGGCTGCCGGGCTCCTCTCTGCGCCGGGTTCCGCCTCCTGGCAGGACCCGGCTGTATGTAATTTACACTCTACACTGTAATACATGTGTATTGCAGTTCAAGCCAAGAAGTAGAAAATGTAAAAAAAAGGGAAAATAAAAGTAAAAATCATTTTATAATAATTAAAAGTCCCCTAATCAGTCCAATTACTTATAAAAACCTAATGAAGTATATAAAACACAAAAAAACACACAAAAAGTACATATTTGGTATCACCACGTCCGTATCAATCTGTACAATAAATCTAAAACAATATTGAACCCACTCGGTGAACGACATAAAAAAAAAACACGAAAAACTTCCTGTAATATACCATTTTTTATCAAATACCCTCACAAAAAATGTTCTAAAAAGTGATCAAAGAAAGTTACGTGCCCTTGTATGATACGACTGAAAAGAACAACTCTTTTCGCAAAAAATAAGCCCTCAACTAGACCTGTCAACAGAAAAATACTAAAGTTATGCCCATAAAAATTTGGCGATAGTAAAAACAATGATAAAATATTATTTTTATATTATGGCGAGCAGGGGAAAAAAAGTGCTAAAAATCCAAAATAAAAATGGATACGTTTGTTTGTATCCTCCTTGAAATAGTTAATAAAATCTCATGAATAAGCTATAGACCCCCAAAATTAATCATCTATACATCGTATTTCATCCCGCAAATAATAAGCCTTATATGTTCATATTACCCCCCAAAAATTTATATTTTATAGGCTGTACATTGTGACAATACAAATCTGCACTTAATAGCGCTGCTTTGATCCTATCCTCGGCTGGGCGCCCATACAGCAGTTACCTCCACATATGGGGCGTCGATACACTCGGGAGACATTGGGCATCAAACTTTGCAGAGCATTTCATCATTTAAGTCATTATGAAAGTGTCATTTTTGGTCTAAATGAATGTATTTTCCAAAAAAGTCAAATGTTTTTACTTTTACTACCTTGTCTGGAATGCAGAACATTTCAAACTTTGAAAATGAAGTTTATTTTCTGAAATTTTGCCAATTTATAATTTTTTTTCCAGAATGAACTGCAAAACTTATAACTTAACCCCTTCCCAACATTTTACGTAATAGGACTACATCGCGGGAGGTGCGTTCCCGCAATTTGCAGTACTATTAAGTCAAGCTGCGGGTGTCGGCTATATATTACAGCCAACACTTGCCTCTAACACCGGCGATCAGAGATTTCTCCAATCGCGGGTGTTAACCCCTTACACGCGGTCAGCAAGGAGCATTTAACAAGAATCGGACAACCCCCGGGGTGTCCGCTGCTCCGATCACAGACTCCGGGGACTGCCAATGCCCTCGGGCTGTGCAATGTTCTTCCGGAGCCGGGTTCTGCCTTCTAGTAGGACCCAACTATAACACATGGCATGCTCAGTGTCTTACATTACACTGAGCAATACATCTGTATTGCACTGTGTAAGCTGTGTAAGAGCTTGAACAAGTGATAAAAGATCACTTGTTCAAGCTTGCATGTCAATAACAGTAAAAAAAAAAGTTTAAACAATAAATAAAGGTTTTTTAAAATAAAAATAAATAATAAAAGAAAGTGAAAGTCCCCCCTAAACACCACATTTCCCTGTACACAAGTAATAAAGTACAAAAAACACTAAATCACAAAAAAAACCACTTATACAGACTATACACAGACTCCCACACAGTGACTATATATAGCCCCGTACACAATGACTATATACAGCCTCCCAGAAACAGACTATATACAGCCCCCAACAGAGTGACTATTTACAGCCCCCCGCACACAGACTATATACAGCCCCCCACACAGTGATTATATACAGCCCCACACACAGTAACTATACACAGCCCCCACACAGTTACTATATACAGCCCCCTACAGAGTCACTAAATACAGCCCGGAACAAAGTGACTATATAAAGCCCCCTACACAATAACTATATTCATCCTCCCAGAGACAGACTATATACAAGCACCCACACAGTGACTATATATAGGCCTGTCTACACAGTGAATATATGAAGCCCACCCACACAATGACTATATACAGCCCCACACAGACAGACTATATGCAACGCCCTTCCACACACAGACTATATACACCCCCTTCACTATATACAGCCCCCAAACAGTCACTATCTACAGCCCCCCACCTACAGATTATATACAGCCCCCATAGAGAGACTTTATACAGCCCTCCTCACACAGACTATATGCAGACTGCCACACAGTGACTTTATACAGACTTCTACACAGTGACTTTATACAGACCCCCTACACAGCGACTATATACAGCCCCACACACACAGACTATATACAGCCCCCCCACAGCATGACTATATACAGCCCCCCACACAGTAACTATACACAGCCCCCACACAGTCACTATATACAGCCCCCTTACACAGTCACTATATACAGCCATCCACAGAGTCACTAAAAACAGCTCACTACACAGTGACTATATAAAGCCTCCCACACAGTGACTATATACAGCCACCTACACAGTAACAATATATAGCCCCCCACACACAGACTATATACAGCTCCCAACACAGTAAGTATATACAGCCTCTAGACACAGTCATTATATACAGCCCCCCACACAGTCACAAAATACAGCCCTCCACAGTCTCTATATACAGCCCCCCATACACAGACTATATACAGCCCCCACAGAGTGACTTTATACAGACTTATACACAGTGACTATACAGTCATGGCCAAAAGTTTTGAGAATGACACAAATATTATATTTTCACATGATGTGTTGCCCTCTGGTTTTTATGTGTGCTTGTCACATACAGAAATACAAGTGCAATCATATTATGAGTAACAATATTAGTTAATGCAGCAAGTCAATATTTGCAGTGTTGACCCTTCTTCTTCAGGACCTCTGCAATTCTCTCTGGCAGCTCTCAATCAACTTATGGACCAAATCCTAACTGATAGCAGTCCATTCTTGCACAATCAATGCTTGCATTTTGTCACAATTTGTTTGTTTTTGTTAGTCCATCCGTCTCCTGAAGATTGACCACAAGTTCTCAATGTTATTAAGATCTGGGGAGTTTCCAGGCCATGGACCCAAAATCTCTATGTTTTGTTCCCTGAGCCATTTAGTTATCACCTTTGCTTTATGGCAAGGTGCTCCATCATGCTGGAAAAGGCATTGTTGATCATCAAACTGCTCTTGGATGGTTGGGAGAAGTTGCTCTTGGAGGACATCCTGCTACCATTCTTTATTCATGGATGTGTTTTTTGGAAAGACTGAGAGAGAGACAATTCCCTTGGCTGAGAAGCAACCCCACACATGAATGGTTGCAGTATGCTATACAATTGGCATGAGACAAGACTGGTGGTATTGCTCACCTTGTCTTCTCCGAACAAGCTGTTTTCCAGACGTTCCAAACAATCGGAAAGGGGATTCATTAGAGAAAATGACTTAACCCTAGTCCTCAGCAGTCCACTCCCTGTACCTTTTGCAGAATATCATTCTGTCCCTGATATTTTTTTCTGGAGAGAAGTGGCTTCTTTGCTGCCCTCCTTGACACCAGGCCTTGCTCCAAGAGTCTCCGCCTCACTCCCGCTTCACACCTGCCTGTATCCATTCCTGAGCAAGCTTTGCACTGCTCCCAAAGCTGAAACACTTTTAAGAGACGGTCCTGGCGCTTGCTGGTTCTTCTTCGGCACCCTGGAGCCTTTTTGGCAACAATGGAACCTCTCTCCTTGAATTTCTTGATGATGCGATAGATTATTGACTGAGGTGCAACTTTCTAGCTGCGATACTCTTCCCTGTTAGGCCAGTTTTGTGCAGTGCAATGATGACTGCACATGTTTCTTTAGAGATAACCATGGTTAACAGAAGAGAAACAATGATGCCAAGCACCAGCCTCCTTTTAAAGTGTCCAGTGGTGTGATTCTTACTTAATCATGACAGATTAATCTCCAGCCCTGTCCTCATCAACACCCACACCTGTGTTAATGGAGCAATCACTGAAACAATGTTAGCTGCTCCTTTTAAGGCAGGCCTACAATGAAGTAGAAATGTGTTTTGGGGGAAAAAGTTCATTTTTTTTTAACTTTGCAATTAATTGCTGTTAAGCTGATAACATTCTGGAGTATATACAAATGGCCATTATAAAACCTGATGCAGTAGACTTTGAAAAAATTAACATTTGTATAATTCTCAAAACTTTTGGCCATGACAGTACATTGTTCTCTAATTTTGATCTCCAGTGTATATATACCAAGTAGGAAAGGAGCAGCACTAGTGCCAAAAGCAATGAACCCCTCTGTGCTATGGCTTTATAGGTTGTCACATTGTGCATGTTTCACTTTCCTCTCTGCTTCCTCTGCTATTTCTCCTCCCCTTGCCTGTTGTAGTCTCATTGCAACAATGAGTTTTAGAACACAGTGGGAAGGGGGGACATGCTCTTGCAAAGTGTAGCAGCCTGTGTAGCTTGAGCATCCTTTTGATTATAGATGCCAAATGCTGTCTTGGAACATTATAAAGTGTACTTGCTTCTTTTACCATCAGAACTTTATGTTCCATGCAGCTCCTGGTTGCTGATCAGCATCAGGATATGTTCACACACCATTTTCATGTGGGTATCGTAGAGTAGTCCATGGAAAGATCTGTAAGAAATCATTGAGAAATCCACATTATAATGTTTTTTTTTTTTTTTATTTATTTATTTATTTATAGTTTTCCAGACAGTTACATACAAATGGGTAACAATTCCTTTCAGATAATCTTAACATAGGTGTACAATCGCGTCATCATAGTAAGTTACTATTACAGCAGTTAAATTGTACCCTACTCCTCCTTGCTATTTTATTAGTTTGGGGAGGGTATTGGAAAATGGGCGATGGGGGGGGGGGTTAGCGACTTATTTCTTTGTTGCTTCTGAATATTATATATGTGTAGGGGAGGGGGGGAGACATAAGGTTGTGGAGTTTGGAAAAATGGGTAAAGGGGGTAGGGGGGGGATTTGTAAAATAGTTATATATCTATCTTTGGTCATGAAATAACATTTCTGTTCCAAACAACAGTAACGCAAACAAGAAAACAGTAAATACTAAACAACATAGCACTGATCGATTATGACACTTTACATTTTCATCGTTTCTTTCTATTTAGGTGGTGTTTCACATGTATATGTTAAAGCTTAGGCTTCAATATTGAATCAGGTGAGGGTTGTCATTTGTGCCATTTTTTAAGTTGATGGTATGGTCGCTTTATGGATCAATATTGATTTAGCTCTTTCCTCTGAATTTTGACCAAGGTTCCCAAATCTTGGAAAATTTATTGTGGGTTCTTAGTTCCCAGTGCGCTAATTCTTCTAGTCTGAATAGACTATCTACTCTGGTCAGCCACTCTTTTATGTTAGGTGGGTCAGCTTGAAGCCATTTGGGTGGAATTGTCAGTTTGGCGGCTTGAACTAGTAAAGTTGCCAGGTGATTTTTATGCGGTCGCCATGTAGCATTTGGCAGCCATAATAAAACTGATTCTGGGGTCAGTAGTATCTTAGAGTTAGTTATTTTATTGATAGTTGCCTCTACCTCTGACCAAT
The DNA here is from genome assembly GCA_019512145.1 of Engystomops pustulosus. NCBI lineage: Eukaryota > Metazoa > Chordata > Amphibia > Anura > Leptodactylidae > Engystomops > Engystomops pustulosus. The sequence continues at coordinate 81,251,422 of CM033646.1, read as the reverse complement.
AAGGCCTCAACAAAGGGCAGTACCAGTAAATGTGAGCTAATGTAGCTTTAGGGGTTTTGCATCTCCAACATATGTCAGTTTGTGTTAAGCCTTTTTCCCTCAGTGCAGCTGGGGTGTTATACCATCTAGTCATTATTTTAAAAGAATTTTCTTGAATTTTCACACATCTGGAGAAACCATGCGAGTTGTTATGTATCATTCTAATTTGCTTATCTGTTATTATTGTCCCTAAGTCTTTTTCCCATTGGCCTATATAGGAGGGTTTAATTTCCTTCCCTTTGGACACTAGTGTGTTATAGAGAATCGAAATTATTTTGGTTTGTGTGCCCGGCTGTAACAACCAATTCTCCAGCCAAGTGGGGTCCTTTAACAGTGTGTGTCTTTTATGCAATTCTTTTTTAATAGCTATGATATCCGCTTCATGTAGGAAGTTGTGTGGTTTCCCTGGTAGTTTGTATGTTTTTAATAGATCTTCTATTTTTAGTTTGAAAAAAGTGCGTAGAGGTGTCTTCTCAAACTGGTCCCATAATTTAGGAGTGGGTCTAGCTGTAGGTTTGAGGAGGTACGGTAATAGGTTACATGGTAGTAGGGCAGGTGTTTTGTGTAGACCTGCTACGTGTTCACTCACCCATTTAATTACTTTAATAGTTCCCTTGGTCAATATATTGGTGCATTGGCCTGGGGTATTTATGTTCCATAGTTGGGCCATAGTTATATTATCAAGTGATGCTATTTCAATTTCTGTCCCCAAAGTTGCATATGCCGGATTGAGGAGCTGAATCCATCTTTTTAGCTGAATTGCTCTGTAGTAAGAAATCGGGTCTGGTAATCCAAAACCTCCTAAGTTTCTCTTCTTTATTAACCTATCGTATTTAATTCTTGATTTTTTTTTCCTCCACAGGAAGCTAATGAATAGAGTTTTCAATGAGCTGAAAAAAGAGCTAGGTAGGTCAATGGGAACCATCTGTAACGTATATAGGATAACTGGCATAATAAATGATTTTAGTACATTTTTACGGCCCATCCAGGAAACATATGGTATGTCCAGCGTCTGCAGTTGAGTATTAATCTGTTGCAGGATTTTAGCATGGTTTGCTTTAAAAAGACCCTTCCCTGTTCTAGTTATTTGTATTCCTAGGTAGGTAAGCTGGTCTTCCCTCCACTGAAATTGTGTCGTCTTTTTAAGGTTTTGTACTACCGATGAGGGAGCTGATATGTTCATAGCCTCCGATTTTGTATAGTTTATTTTAAAATTGGAGACCTTGCCGAAGTCCTCAAACACTTCTATTACATGTTTAAAGGAGACCATAGGCTCTGTTAACATAAGCAGAAGATCATCTGCAAAAGCCGCGTTAAGGTGGGTTTTACCTCCTACCTCAAGGCCCTTATTTTTTGGATGTTGTCTGAGTGCTTGTAGCAATGTCTCCATTATCAAAACGAATAGTGTAGGGGAAAGGGGGCAGCCTTGGCGTGTGCCATTTTTAATTCTAAAGGTGTTTGACATGGTGTCGTTTAGTCGAATTCTGGCACTTGGGGTGCTGTATAGGGACATTATTGCCTTTATAAATTTATTTGGAAAGCCAAACTTCTCAAGGGTTTGCGTCATATAGCTCCAACTAACCCTGTCAAACGCCTTCTCGGCATCAGTGCCGAGAAGGACTAGGGGAGTGTTTGTCTCAAGGGCATAGTGGATGGCATTTATGACTCTGACTGAGTTGTGATTCCCTTCTCTTCCTGGTACGAAACCGGTTTGTTCTTTTTGTATTAGATCTGGGAGTAGTTTACCCATTCTAGTTGCCATAATTTTGGCCCAAATTTTTAAGTCTACGTTGAGTAGAGATATGGGTCTATAACTACCACACAGTTCTGGGTTTTTCCCCGCCTTGGGTATCACTGTGATTATAGCTTCTAAAGCTTGTTGGGGTAGCTGTTGGCCCTCTAATAAGGAGTTACACCATTGTGTGATTTGTGGTATAAGGATATCTTTCATCTTTTTATAGTAACCCGCAGGGAAGCCATCAGGTCCTGGGCTTTTCCCTTGTGGCATGGATGTGATAATGTCGCTAACTTCCTTTTGTGTGACCGGTTCTGTTAAGGAGTTGCTCTGGTCTAGCGTCAAGGATGGTAAATTTAGAGATTTCAGAAAGTCAGATTTTTTGTTAGTTTGGTCTGGTGTGTTTACTGAATTTTGGTTGGGTAGATTATAAAGCTGTTCGTAAAATTGTCTCATTTCCTCCGCTATTTTTGTTGTATCAGTCTCTCTATCCCCTCCTGATGTAATGATAGCTTTAATGAAATTCTTTTCTTTTTCTTTATGTAGCAGCTGTGTCATTAATTTGTTAGCTTTATCTCCATGGGCATAGTATTTGAATTTAGCCCTTTGATAATTCTTTGCAGCTTTTATATTTAGGAGATCCACTACTTTCTTTCTCAGAAGCTCTAATTCCTCCTCCTCTTTGGCTGTATTAGTATGTTTGTTTTTTGCTTCGAGCCTAGCAATGTCTCCTAATAGTGCATTTAGGTCTTTTGTTCTTTTCTTTTTGACCCAGGCTCCTAGTGCCATTAATTCCCCTCTTATATATACCTTGTGTGCTTCCCATGCAAATGGCAGGGGTAATTCTGCTAGCTTGGGGTCACTGAAATAGTTTCTAAGTTTTTCCTTAATGTCTAGAGCATCCTTTTCTGAGTCTAATAATGTTTTGTTTAGTCTCCACACATTTGTTCTTTCCGGCAGGGTTTGAAAACTCAATGTTGTAGTGACTGGTGAGTGGTCTGAGATTGTTATCTGACCCATTGATGAGCTCCTTATCATATTGGCCATTGAACTGTCTATTAGTATGTAGTCAATCCTTTGATAAGACGAATGTGTATTTGAGTAGTGAGAATAATCTTTCTTAGATGCATTGCATATTCGCCATGTATCTATTAGATTGAATTGTGTTAGTGATTTGCGCAAAGCGTTTAGGGCTTTTCTTGAGTGGGTAGATTTCCCGTTAGAAGAGTCTATCAAAGGATTGAAGACTATGTTGAGGTCTCCTCCTATTATCTTTAGACCATCTGTTAATGTACTTATTTTTGCTATGGTATCTTTTAGCCAGGTTATCTGACCTGTATTTGTAGAGTAAAGTGCTATCAAGGAGACTGCTACATTCCCAATTTTCCCGTTCACCAGTAGGAATCTGCCTTCTGGGTCACTCCATGTCAGTGTGTGTGTAAAGGGAACCCGTTTGTTTATTAGAATGCTTACTCCTCTAGCTGCTTTTTTACAGGTGCTATGATAGGTATGTGAGAATAGATTAGTCGGTAGTCTCGGTATCTTGTCTTTCTTCCAGTGTGTCTCTTGTAGTATACAAATGTCTGCATTTTCCCTTTTGAGCAGTGTAAAAACTTGAGACCTCTTTTGAGGTGTATTCATCCCTCGTACATTAAAGGTGGTAACTCGTATATCAGCCATTTAACACTATTTTTGTGTCTACCTAAGTTTCTCTATATAAAACCTGTGTCACATAGATCAGTGCATCACATTTCAAAGAAACTTTAAGGTTAACTTTAGAGGCCTTAGCCTCATAATTCCTGTAGGTAGCCCAGGTTTCCGCCTTCATGGAGTTAAAACTTTCCGCGAAGGCGGGAGTCCCGGGGGGGGTTTGAACATGTTGGTATAAACCTGATCGGGAATTACAACTCTGTCAACTCAAACAATGTACATTTTCTCTGTTGGAGGCCCTTTCCTCACTTCATCCTGGGCAAAACATTTGTGTCCACTTACATTTCCAACTGGTATATAATAACAATTAAAATGTACCATATAAACCTATGAGTTCTTGGTTGGTGGTCATTTCCTTGACCTCTTCAAGGCAACTTGTGCTTGCATAGGAAGTCAGTCAGTCGTTACTTATCTTTTTTCTTCATTTTCGGTGACTTTGTTCTCCCTGCCGGGGTCCACTTTTCCACTCGTGGTAGCAGGGGTAGTTCTGTGTGGTGCTGTTCCATAAGCGGTAGCCAGGATTGTATAGCTAGCAGTTCTATCTCCAGGATATCCCATGCCTTACGTAGATCATCAGGGATCTTGATAGTGCATCTTCTGCCTGCTGACTGAAAGGTAAGGCCGAAGGGGAAAAGCCACATAAACAATATGTTATTGTGCCTTAGGTGATCTGTGAGAGGCTTAAGTAGCCTGCGTTTATACAAGGTGGAAGGAGCAATGTCCTGGAATATAAAAATCTGCTGATCATCAATTGTGATATCTTTTTTCTCTCTTGCTGCTTTTAATATGTCTGCAGCATCTCTGTAGCTTAGCAATCCGCAGACAACGTCTCTCGGTGGGTCAGAGCCTTTAGGTGGTGGTCGCAGGGAGCGGTGTATACGCTCAATTATAATGGAGTTAGCCCTTGCTGCAGTCAGCAGATCTCCGAAGAGCTCTTTCGCGGTATCGGGCAGGCGTTCGTGTGTGATGTTTTCGGATAAGCCTCTTATCCTGATATTTTTACGTCTGCTGCGGTTTTCTTGATCCTCTATGAGGAGTAATGCAGTATTCAGTGCATCTGACTGTTGCTTAAAGTTGCTTGCCATCGCAGCACTATGATCAATTATGGCTGCTTGTGTGTCCTCAAGAGCTTCTACCCTCTGCCCTATTGCCCGTACCTCTTTATGAATGGCTCCTAGCTCTTCCATCACCGGTGAAAGTGCTTGTGCCAAAAGCTTTTTCAGCATGGGTCCGGACAGCGGTGCCAGTTCCGATGTCGAGGTCTCCTCTGTACCGCTCTCTGCCTCTGAATCATCCTGCTGTTCCTCGCTTGCTTCTATTGCGGCGGCCATTTTGCGAAGTTTCGCGGGTGGCGTGGTCAGCTTTTTGCGGAGAAATTTCTCCATATCTCCTTGGCCTTTCCTGCTTCTGGGTGTTTCCGGCCGTTCCTACGCCTTATCTTTTAATATTTTGCCCATTTTGGGGTGAATCCGGGTCGCTAATTAGTGAGTTGTAGAGTTGTGATGCGGGAGCTCTCAGTTACACGTCCGCCATTAAGCTCAGTCAGGCTCCGCCCCCCCATTATAATGTTTTCAATAGGAATCTTACTTGCTTTTCATAACAGCAGATATATTCCAGACAGTTTTGAAATCCACAATGACAGGTTGACACTGGTGTTGAGAGGACGCAATGTCAGCAGCATTTAAATGACAGTGGCAATTTGTGCTGGCAGTGTAGAGTGCTGTAATTTTCAAGATGATTGTTGCTAGGTATGTATGTGCTAGCTTATGCGCTAGCTGACAAATCCTGCCTCGCCTCCTCCGTCACTCCCGGGGCCACATCCACCCGTCCCTAATTCCAGTGTTGTATCATGCGCTTAGATATGGGGACAGGTGGGCATGACAGGCCACCTTGGCGGCCAGCTTCTGAGCCCCTGTAAACAAACAGGGGCACGGACTGGGAGGACAGTGGCGTGGGACACTGGGAATGACAGAGGAGGTGACTACTGCTTTGTTTTTTTAAAAATCCCTCCCCAGCCTGCCCCCACAATTTTAAAAACTGTCAGACAACCCCTTGCCAGAACAATTTGGGGGTGTTACTGCTGGAGGATATAGTCCAGGTTCAGAAACAAGACCCTACATTTTAACGGGTCTGCTCATAACTAGTTGCCACATGCCTCCATTGTAAGCATTGTGATAATACTAATTATCTAGCATGTCTACAAATGTTACATAAATAAATTAATAATCATGGTCATTTTTGTTTCTAGTATTTCCCCTTTAATCAGTGCCAGAATCCGGCCACTTCAAGACTTTCAAAGGATTTCCAGATTGATTTGTGGGTAAATTATTAATTAGTTATTGAAAGACATTCCTATTTCTAAAAATGGCCAACTCTCAAGTAAAATGTTTGGAAGATGAGCTGGAATTTGTAGACATTTCAGAAGCAAGTGCTAATTTTTATTACTCGGAAAAACAAAGGACTGCTTTGGAAAAGCTTTTATCTTCTGGGGAAGCTGATTTCAACAATTTCCTTAAAAATGAAGGTGCTAGACAGTTTTTGTCACGGGAAGAAGTTATTTCTCTACAAAGCTCTGCAGTGGATTCTCAACTTGGTCAAATAGAAAATGAGGAAGATTCAGAGCTGGATGAAGATTTAAGTGTAAGTTATTGGCCGGTAAAATCAGATGTACCAGCACCTATTCTAGAACTTGGATGGCCTGAAGGTGATACATGGAAAGGAATTACACGAGCAGAGGTTTACACACACCCCCCTGCAAATAATGCTCCTCACATTAAAGTGGTGATTCGGAAAGCAATACAAAATGCAACAAAGGTATGTGAAAATAATTTTATGATTCTGTAAATTTGTGGTTTCTGTATCAAGTCTTTCTGTTGACAAGTGTCCTATTCTACTGTGTTTCCCCGGAAATAAGGCAATGTTTTATATTGATTTTTGTTCCTAAAGAGGTCTTATTTTCAGGGGATATCTTATTTTCCCATGAGCAAGCATTCACAATTATTGTTGAACAAAAAAATCAGCATTTATTAATATCCTGTAATGCTGCCATTGCATACATCAGCATATACTTCTGAATTCCATCAAGAAAGTCTTGTTACTCTCTGTCCGTGTACAACAATCTCTAGTACATTTTCAATCCTGGTATTGATGCACAAAAAAGCAAGATTTTGTATTTAAGGACTATTATGTAAAAAACTTCTATAACATCCTTATAACTCTCCAAATCCTCAATGTTATGTTGAATTTCTGGAGGCTCCATTTCTATTTGAATCACTGGCCCCAATCTCTCATTAGCACTTTTCTTCAATGACCCCTTCCTGTTCGAGCAGATGCTTGTAGCATTTGCAACACAACAGCCATGTCGCAACCACTTGTAGTATTTGAATGATCTACTAATACTACTGCACTGCACTGCACTGCATGGGGGAGATGTAGCAATAGGTCTTATTTTCAGGGAAGGCCTTATATTTCTAAGCTTGAAAAAATTGCACTGGGTCTTATTTTTGGGGGTTGTCTTATTTTCAGAGATGTCACACATCAATGGTAGGTAAAAAACCGGGTTGTTGTAAGACGCGCTGTCCGCGGTAAATAGTTGATACGGCACAGATTTTCTTTAGATGAGAACACTCTTTTATTTGGAAGGTATTGACTACGCGTTTCGGGGTCCCACCCCCTCAGCAGGTCCGTAAACAAATGCTATATAAAATTAGTACAATAAATTACATGAATTAGTGCATAAATAAATAAATGTATAAAAAAAAATATAGAATATATATACAACAAATAGTAAAAAAATGGTTAATGTTGTGCAGGTGTGTGGAGGGGTTATACACTACACAAACATTAACAGTGTTTATACCCACACACAGCTAGCATGATTAGTTACAATTGATAAATATTTTGGATTAGCATAAAAATTAAAAATAATAACAACATAATTAGTTTTAATAAAAATGGTAGAAGATAATAGATAAATGATTGTAATGAATTGTAAATTAGTTTTAATATAAATAGAGATGTCTAGCTGTACATGACGGTCTAAATCTTGGTGTGAGGGTGTCACGAGTGTGAAAGAAATGCATCTGTGATTGGCTGAGGATTGGTGGAGATATGTTGAGGAATGTAAGGGGGTAAATAGATGTTGGATTACTTTAAGGCTTGTACGGTAAGCGGAGTGGGCCGGCCAAGTGGCTACTTAGAGTTTTTTGGAAGCTGAGGAATGAATGGAAAATAAGGATACATAAGAACGGGAAGGAAATGGGGACATTTACGGATGGCAGAAAAGTACTTACTGTGTTGAGAGTAGCTTGCCTGACGCGCCACGCTTGTAGTATGCGTGACGTGTTGTTTGGGGGAGCTTATATGCGCGCGGGGAGAGAAGTGAAACCAGGCGCATGCGCAGTAGGCGGAAGTGTCGCACGGGACTCGAGGGGAAGATGGACATATGTTATTGTTCATGTTATTGTTGTATGCGCACGGGGAGAGAAGTGGAACCAGGCGCATGCGCAGTAGGTGAGAGTGTCGCACGGGACTCGGGGGAAAGATGAACATATGTTATTGTTGGATGGGATTGAAGGTAAGTCTATATGAACGTATGTTGTTGGATGGAGATGAAGAAAGGTATAATCGGGGATGAGAGTGTTAATCTGAGTTTTGTGGGGCGTGAGGGATGAGTACTGGCTGCGATAAATGTATTGTAATAATTGCATATGAATGTGATGGGGTGAAGAAACATAATGCCAAGGAGGAATTAATGATGGGAGGGTTGAGGTGGTGTAGGGTTGGGACTGTAGCACGTATATATATAGATTGGGTGTAATACTTATATATACACATATGATGGATAGAATGGTCTTTTGTGTCCAGGGATGCATAGTTTGGAAGAAAGTTATATATGTTAGTTGGTATGGGGCTGTGGCGTTAGGTTGTGTGTGTTGATTGGTATTAATTGATATGGGGGCTGTGATGTTAGGGGATTAGTATTAGTGTAATGTGGGAACAATTTATTTCTTTTTACTGTCTTAGGTTCGTTCGATGAGTTCGTTTAGGCCGTTGGGGGTAAGGGTATTGAGTTTGAAAATCCAAAAATTATCTCTGCGGATCAATTGATTGAGTCTATCGGGGTGTGAGGCTGGAATTTGCTCTATCGGAATTAGTTTGAGTAGAGATGGGTCTTTATTGTGATAAGAAGCGAAGTGGCGGGATACACTATGGAGAGGAAATCCAGACTTGATTTTGCTTCGATGGGTGTTCATGCGTTCTCTTATGCTCTGAGTGGTGCGTCCTACATATTGTAAAGTGCATGGACACTCCAGGACGTAGATGATATAGTCCGAACTGCAATTTATAAAGGAATGAATTTTGAACACTTCGCCTGTAGATTTTGCCCTAAGTTCTTTCGTTTTGTTACACATGATTTCGCAGGTCTTGCATCTGTCTTTGCTGCATTTGTAGCAGCCTTTGATTTCTGGAAAAAGGGAGAGTTGTGGTTTCTTCTTTTCTGTACGTATTTTAGTTGGGGCTAAGATATTCTTGAGTGTAGGGGCCCTGCGGAAGGTGAGATGTGGTTTGGATGGAAGTAATTGTGCGATGTGGTGGTCTCTCTTAAGGATGTCCCAATGGTTGTTCAGGGTCTGTCTGATAAGGTTGTGGTCCGTGGTATATGTGGTGATGAAGTTGAGTTTGTAGGAAGCTGCATTGGCTGTTTTCTGGGGTGGGGCAAGACAATCTTTTTGTGTTAATCGGTTGACCTTCTGGTAGGCATTCTTGAGTAGTTGTGGTGGGTAGCCTTTTTGTGTAAACCTATCTTTGAGGATTTTGGATTGTTCTTGGAATGTGTTATGATTAGTACAGTTTCGGCGGATCCTTTTGTATTGTCCGTATGGGACGTTGCATAGCCATTTTTTGTAGTGTAAACTTGAGAAATCCAGGAAACTGTTCACATCTACGCTTTTGAAGAAAGTCTTGGTGGTAAGTTTCATGCCCTGTTGGTCTACCTGTATTAGCAGATCCAAAAATTCAATTTCTTTTGGGGATGTATTTACCGTGAGTTCAATTCCCCAGGTGTTTTGGTTGATTTCATTCACAAAATCTTTGGCTTCAGTTTCTGTTCCCTTCCAAATTACAAAAAGATCATCAATATATCTTTTAAAGAAATGGACTTGATGGTTGTAATTGGCATTCTCTATAATGTGGGTCTGTTCGAAACACCCCATAAAGATATTTGCATAACTAGGGGCAAATCTGGTTCCCATGGCTGTTCCCCTGATTTGTGAATATATGTTTTTCTGAAATGCGAAAGTGTTGTGCTCCAGTATGAATTGGATGCTGTTTATTATGAAGTTTATCTGTCTTTGGGGTATTGATGGGTCTGTTTGGAGGGTCTGTTTTATTGCCTGAATGCCGAGGGTATGTGAAATGTTGGTGTATAGGGACGATACGTCCATCGTAATGAGAATAAAGTCAGATTGCCATTGTATGTGTTCCAGTTCGGTGATGAGTTGCGCTGAGTCTCTAAGGTAGGTGGGGAGTGTTTGGACAAATTTCTGTAAGAGGATATCAATATATTCGGAAAGGTTGGATGTGACTGAGTTAATGCCTGATATGATTGGGCGGCCAGGGGGTTTCGTTGGATTTTTGTGTATTTTGGGCAGATGGTAGAAGAGGGCTGTGCGGGGATTTTTTGGAATAATGTAATTTCTTTCTTTCTTTGTTAAAATGCCTTGTTCGAAGGCGTCGTTGACCAGCGTAGACAAGAGGTTATGGTGTTCCAGTTTTGGGTCATAGGTTAGTTTCTTGTAGTATTGTGTGTCTGACAGTATGTGGAGGCTTTCTGAGATGTAGTTGGTTCGGTCTAGGATTACCGTACCTCCCCCCTTATCTGCTGGTTTTATTATTATGGTAGAGTTTTTCATAAGATCTCTCATGGCTTTTCTTTCATCGGGTTTTAGATTGGGGTGTGGGGTTTTTTGCTTGGACCTGTCTAGTGATCTGAGCTTGGTGGAGACCGTGGTATAGAATGTTTCAATATGCGGGCCTCGATTGTGTACAGGGTTAAAGTTGGATTGTGGTTTGAGTTTGGTATGGATATAGGGGTCTGGGGTGATGGTGTTTGTAATATCGGTGTTTTGAGGGTTTTTGTCTTTGGTGATGGCGAAATGTCGTGTCAAAGTGAGTTTTCTGATAAACTGGTTCAAATCAAGGAAAAGGTTGAATTCGTCTGACTTTGATGATGGGCAGAACGAAAGGCCTTTGCTGAGTAAGTTTGTTTCTTGTGTGGTTAATGTGTGTGAGGATAGGTTAAAGATTTTTATTTTCTGTTCGTCTTTGGATCCGGTTAGTGATTTGTTTTTTTGGTTTTGTTTTTGGCGATTCTGTTTTCCTCCTCTTTTCCCTCTGGTCTTTCTTTTCTTTTTGTTCGGGTTGTCATTGGGGTAAAAATTGCAAAGGCGGCTTTCGGGCTCTGTAAGGGTATGACGAGTGTATCGGTCCCTGTTGTTATTCGGGGTGACTCTCTCAGAGTCTGAGGAAGCTCTAAAAAAGAAAACGAGCTGATGGAATCAGTGGAAATGGGGGCATTGCTATCTCTTCTTTTTTCTTTATCTGAGTTGTTGGGTGTCGTCACCGTAGTTTGTGTGTCCTTGGGTGATGGATTTTGTTCATCATGGGCTGAGGGAGGGGTTCTTTCTCTATAGTACTGGGAGGAAATTTGTTCGGAGAGCTGGGTCTCTGGTTCTTCATGTAGAGAAAGTTGTGATAAATTGATTGGTGTGTGTTGTGTTGTATTGGTGTCATCCTGAGGTGACATTTGTGTTGTGATTTGTCTTTCTATGTTGTTTCCGGGGTTTTTGGGACTGGCTAATTCGGGGTTGGCTGCGGACGCATTTTTCTGGGTGTTTCTTGTTGTTGTATTTTTTCTATAGTTTTTGTTAGTGTATACTCGTTCCTTGTTCATAGGGTATGAGGGGTTAGTGAACTTGTGTGTTTCCCTTGGGGGAAGGAGAGGGGGAATGGATTTTAGAGATTGTTTTTGTTGGTTGTGGTGTGTGTTTTGTGTCACCAATGTTCTGTTTTGGTTGGTGGATATAGGGTTTTGGGTAGTGGTTGTTGGATTAATTTGGTCGTGTTCTGGTTCCCAGAATCTATGTGAGTTACTGAGATATTCTAGTCTGTCTCGTTTGAGTTTTTTGGATTTTTTTGAAATGAGGGAATATTCCAGTGATCTTAGTCTGTTGGATATGGAGGTGTTTAGTTCGGAAAATTTTGGGTGAGTGGAGTGGCTGTCTAGGCTTTGTTTTATTGTTTCAATGGCTTTGTCTGCTTTTTTTGTGATGGTTGTTCTTTTCTCGATGATTTTTTTGAGCATACCTACTGAACAGGACTCCATATAGGATTCCCAGTTACAGTTTTCAGAGAAACAGGGTAGCACTTTTTACATTTCTAATTTAGCAGGGCCATCCTAATCAATGGTTGGCCCTTTAATCTTTTAACTCTACTTATGCTGCATGAAACAGTAAAAATCATAAACATGTAAGGTATCGCCACATTACAAAATGCCCAATCTATAAAAATTTTAAACGGTTATTCCCGGTGGTGAAGCCCATAATGGAAAATAACGCCCAAATATCCAAAATGCCACTTTTATGCCATTGTACATCACATACAATTTTTTTACAAAAAGTGCAATATATACACGAGTATAAGCAGGGAAAACCCCTAACGCGGCTTATGCTCGAGTCAATGAAAAAAAACTCTGTACTCACCTTTCCGACACCCCCCGCAGGTCCTTTTCTGTCTTTGCACTCACCAAGATGTCAGCTGCTTGACAATATCACAGTGTGTGTGCTGCCAACAACACACACTATGATGTCAGCAAGCGACTGACTCCATGGTGTATGTGACGGGACCGCATTGGGACCCGAAGACTGAGTCAGAGTTAAAGACAGAAGAGAACCACCAGAAAGGGGGTGTCGGAAAGGTGAGTACAACTTTTTTGTGTTTTTTAGGCTAGGGTGCTGTTGGCTTTATATGCGGGGGGCAGGCTATATACGGGGGTACATGCACTGGCTGTATACGAGGGCAGGCAGGGGCTATATACAGGGGGTGCAGGCACTGGCTATATACTGGGGGGCAGGCACTGGCTATATACAGGGGACTGGCTGGCTATATAATTACCAAAAAAGAAGATAAAATGAGCATGTGTTACTAAAAAATATATGAAGTTTATTGGTATACATTAAAAATAGAACATCACATAAATCTGGGTAGTTGCATGGCAAAAGCCAACAAGGTGCTGGGCAGCAACATTATACAATGGACATTAGGCATAGTGTTATATAACATCATAAAGTACATAGTGCAAGGTCCAAGGGGTGGTGCTGTAGAGAATGCATGGGGATTAAATCATAGGAGCCGACCAATAGGACAAACAGTACACACCTGCGCCAGCTGATGTCGACATGAGGTGGAGAAGTCAGGCGCATAGTCCGTGGCTTGTGCGGCCGGGCGGGGGGGGCGGACGGGGGGGGGGGGGGGCGGACATACGCGTCAGCCGGAGCAAGTCACATGATCCGGATGATGCAATGAACCGCCGCCCAGGCATGCAGGCGCACAGCGGCCACCGGGCATGCGCACCTCACACCAAAGATGTCCAGGCACCATATTGGATAAGGGCAGCAAAGGGGAACCAGCTGATAACTTTAAATGCCATAGAACAGTGATGTTTCGATGCGTAATAATGCAGTAAAGCATGGTGAAGGCAGGTAAGTGAAGATGATACACTAAATCTGCGTCGATAATGAATAGTGACTACACAAGTGGAGGATGATCATGATGGTGGAAAGGAATGATAAATATTGCAATGTGAGCAGCATGTGGGCAAAATGAGCGAGACTCTGAATCAAGGGAGTGACGAGAAATGGAGAAAGGAAAAAATGAAAATGAATAAAAAAGATTGGTGATGAAGTGAGCATGGGAAAAATGCCCTGATGGGGAGTCGATGTTGGGATTGAGTGAATCCACAAGGGAATGGAAACACAATCTGAAAAAATAATAAAAAATAGTATAAAGTTGCAACATGCGCATAATGAAGTGCAGAAGAGCAAAGAGTTTGTAAAAATTGCAAAAAGTGCAAAAGTACAAAAAATGCAAAAGAGTGCAAAAAAAGTGAAAGGCACAACTAAAAAATGATAAACCATGTGTATGGTGGGAATGTGTGTGAAAAATAGAAGGACAAGAAAAAATCTTGGTTGGCAAAGTGACAAAAAATTATTATGGCAGGGAAATCACGGTCCTGATAGCTGACGGGTTAAGAACAAAGTAATTAAATCTGCAGTCCAATATAACTGGAGGGCTGTGCAGATTGGCTGCTTCCGATTCATCCGACCAGTATTGACCTTCTGACGGCTATATACTAGGGGGCACTGTCTGGCTATACACAAGGGGGATGCTGGCCATGTACAAGGGGGCTGCTGGCTATACACAAGGGGGCAGGCACTGGTTATTTACAAGGGGGCTTCTGGCTATATACAAGGGGCCGGTCCTGGCTATATACAAGGGGAGTGCTGGCTATATACTAGGGGACGTTTGGCTATATACTATGGGGCTATAGGCTATATACGACAAGGCAATAGGATTCTGGCTATATACTAGGGGCAGGGGGCTACTGGCTTTATACTAGGGGAAGGCACTGGCTATATACTCGGGGCCTGCTGGCTATATACTGGGGAGGCTGTGACCAATGCATTTCCCTCCCTCAGTTTATACTCAAGTCAATAGTTTTTCCCAGTTTTTGTGTTAAAATTAACTGCCTCGGCTTATACTCAGGTTGGCTTATACACAAGTATATATGGTGAAAGCCGTGAAAACTGAGCCTACAAGAATGAAAATGCATTTTTTTGCCAGTTTTGCCACATTTGGAATTTTGTTCCAGTTTCCTAATACACGACATAGAATAAAAATAACATCACTGAGAATTGCAATTTTGTTAGGCAGAAAGCCCTCACACAACTCTACACTGAAATGTTTTCAAGTTATAGATTTTTAAAGGTGTGGAGGGAAAAATTAACAGAAAAAGCCTGCTATGTGAAGGGGTTAACAAAAGCGTTGGCCCCTATTTTACCTGAGGGAAAACCATATAGATAACATAAGAGTAGGAGTACTGCACTGTGTCCATATATAGTGCATAAGAGTACTAGTATTGTGTATTCGCAACCTATACAGGATGCAATGATGTTTCCTTATATACAAAATATGAGTATGAGTTGCTTGCTATGTAGTACTGTAGTACTCTAGTACTAGGAAGTATTGTGCTGGTTGCTATGTTGACGTCTTTGGTGTTAAACTTTCTCTTTTACCGTTCCACATTTTTAAATTTCTATGTCATATGGTTCAGTGATACCTCAATTTACAACATTATCTGGAGTTGGGTAACTTGAATATAATGTAAATTAAGATCAAATTTCTATGGCAATAAACTCATGTAACTATCAACTTCAGTTTATAAAGAATCACTACTTTCATATTTCTTTTTATTCAATGGTAAGTTCAAGACTTGATCAATAAATAATGGTCCCTTGAATGAGGTCTTAATAGACACTGGAGTACCCCACAAGTTGGGTGGTCAGCTGGTAGGTGGCAAACAGACTAGAATGACAATTCTAAGTACAATTGACATCACTGTTTCTTTATTGACATTATTCTCTTCTGTTAAAAAAGAGAATAACAAACAAGTAAAGAATTTGTGAAAATTTTTATTTACAGCAATGGATTTTTTAAAATTGTTTCTGATAGCTTCTGGTAAAGCAGGCTGCTGCACTGTTATTAACATTTATTATTATTAACAGAAGCATAAGAGAACAGAATTTCTAGGTCTTCTTAAAACCTTTGTGTAATGGAAGGATGCAGATGCTTTTTAAATGGTTTCTGTCATTACCTTCAATATGGTAGGAGAATGTTATATTAGATAGACAGATAATCAGGAGATTAATGATAGAAGATAAATATGAAAGATGATATAGATTTTTAGATGCAGAAATATAAAGTAGAATATATATACAGTAGATAGATGATATAGATAGATATGAGAGATAATTACAGTAGAGGAGAGATAGATAAATAATAGATAGGAGATATATAGATAAATAGACAGATTATAGGTGATAGATACATAGACAAATAGAAAATAGAAAGTGGATGAAGCTCATATTCTGTCAAAATCAATTTTTTTTCCAGAAATCACCATGTAAACAAGAATAACTTTTTAATTTATACTCACTACCATTAAATTCAAAATTTCCTCTAAATAGGCAGAAATCCATAATACTTATATAAAACAGTAAGATGTGAGGAGTTCATACATACCACACATACATGCATACCATACACATGTGTATATTCACCAAAATATATGGTGGAAAAGGGAACGTTAAATTTACAGGCAGCGACAAACATTTTTTGCTGAAAATTGCACAGCGCTTCACACAGATATATTATTGTATACTCCATTACACAATGGTAACCCAAATAAATAACTATATATCCATAAACTAAGCTAATTAGATGATAAAAGTCACTTTTAGATGTGCGCCAATGTATTAGCTGAGCGATAACAGAACCTTCCACGCTTCATAAGAATGAGAATGCTATAACATAGGTGTAAATAATGGAGTATGGTGTGAAATAAAAACTTTACTCCAGAACGTGTGTGTTTTTTTCGTGTTACATACATCTTTATGGACATATTCTGGGTTGCGGTGTTAATATGTAGCCACATTAGGCGAAAACAATTGAATGTTCATTGTATCACTCAATTTTAGCAAGAAAAAATTTCACAAAATAAAAGGCCATCAGAGAACAAGTATGTTCATAGATTGTTCTGGATAGGAGAGGGTTAAAAACATGAACATTAGTTGATATCAAAATTAAGTAACATATAAAGTGAATATTTCCATTATCTGTGAGGTGCAGCAGCTCCTGTGTGCAGCAAATTCTCCCTGCCGCTTGCTGTTTAAGAATCTGAAAGTAGGGCCAAAAATCAAAGGGCTATAGCTCTGGTTCTGTGCCACCTAGAAACTAACTTCTTTTTTTCCCTATGAAAGAGGAGAGTCTCTTCTGTATCTAAACTGAGATATTAACTGTTAAAGTGCCATCAGGTATGCTTTTTATATATAAAAATCACACCCAAAATTCTCACATTAAACGTGGGTATCTCCCATTCCCTGACACCTAGAAACACAATTTTAGATTCATTTGAAAGAAGAGATTCTCCTCTTTCAGAAGGCCTTGAGTAAATGTCCAGTTTGCCACCCCCTAAAGCCATCCCTAATTGTACCTTAAGTTTGGAAAATACGTTAAGGTTGAAGCAGCGCTCCAATCGATTGGAGTTCTGCTTCAACCTGAATGTATTTTGGATATTGAGGTCGATGTCGTACCTCCTTTAGAAGACCTGCACCCTATTAATTTTGTATATACGGTGCTACTCCATACCCCTTTTTCTTGGATTTGGTTTGGAAAATATACTGTTATTTTAACACATGGTGCCTTGCGAAAGTATTAGGCCCCCTAGAATTGTCTACCTTTTACCACTTTTCAGGCTTCAAACATAAAGATATAAAATTGTAATTTTTTGGAGAAGAATCAACATTAAGTGGGACACAAATGTGAAGTGGAACAAAATTTATTGGCCATTTTAAACTTTAGTAATAAATAATAAACTGAAAAGTGGCCCCCTTAAGTTAATACTTTCTAGCGCCGCCTTTTGCTGTGATTACAGCTGCAAGTTGATTTGGGTATGTCTCCATCATTGGGAGACTAAAATTATTGCCCATTCTTCCTTGGAAAACAGCTTGAGCTTAGTGAGGTTAGATGAAGAGCATTTGTGAACAGCAATTTTCAGCCCTTTCCACAGATTCCTGATTGGATTCAGGTCTGGACTTTGACTTGGCCATTCTAAATCCTGGATATGTTTATTTGTGAACCATTCCATTGTAGATTTTGCTTGATGATTGGGATTATTTTGGAGACTACAACAGTTTTTCTTCCAGAATGGTCCTTTATGTGGCTCCATCCATCTTCCCATCAATTTTAACCATCTTCCCTGTCCCTGCTGAAGAAAAGCAGGACCAAACCATGATGCTGCCACCACATGTTTGGTGTGGTTCATGGATGGTGTGTTCAGGGTGATGAGCTGTATTGCTTTTATGCCAAACATAGCTTTTGACATTGTGGCCAAAAACTGATTAGGTTTCATATGACCAAATCAGCTTCTTTCATATGTTTGCTGTGTCTCCCTGGTGGCTTGTGGCAAGATTTTTTTATGGATATCTTTGAGAAATGGCATTTTTCTTGTTACTCTTCCATAAAGGCCAGTTTTGTACAATGTACGACTGATTGTTGTCCTATGGACAGACGCTCCCACCTCAGCTGTAGATCTCTCTGGTACATCCCAAGTGATTATGGATGTGTATGAATGACACAGAATAAACTTTTTGATATCCAGCATTAAATAATGGTCTAGCTAGTACATATACACACTGGGACAAAGAGTCAAAAATCCTGTAAGCAATATTGCATAACATCAAACAGTAAAGTCCACTGAAGACAGGGTACAATCAAATAAGGTGCAGATCTACATTACCATATAAATTACCATATAAATAGGTCTTGTCTGGGGAGAGAAAGATGCCTCACGCGTATCGCCCGGCTCACGGCCTTCGTCAGGGGATACCGGCACACAGGGAGTGATACATTTAAATACCCCAGGCGCTCCGATGTGGCCCAGCCCACCCACTTCAGCCCCACCAAAGATGTAATATCTGGGCATGCGCTATGACTGGTAAAAATGGAAGCACATATTGAAAAAATGGCCATGCATTCCACCAGACCGGAATTGTATTGGCCCGTGTGTAAATCATGTGTTCCACCATCCCGGAAGTTGGTGTGATGATGTGGAAGCTGCACGGAACCCAGAACATATTCTCACAAATACCTGTATTAATCAGTATAGATTACAGAAAATAAAAAAAGTAAGAAGTTTATCATAAAGGTATTTCAGACTGTTGCCCGAAGTACAACGATAAGTACTAGAAATTAAACTTCTCATAGTAGCCTAGTAATATGGGATACACGGTATACATGTACCAGTATTGGTCCAAAAAAGAAAAATAAGTACATGATTAT
The DNA here is from genome assembly GCA_019512145.1 of Engystomops pustulosus. Lineage (NCBI taxonomy): Eukaryota > Metazoa > Chordata > Amphibia > Anura > Leptodactylidae > Engystomops > Engystomops pustulosus. Next base: position 81,232,761 of record CM033646.1, on the reverse strand, counting down.
CGACGATGGCATTATATAAAAAGGAGGCGAAAGTAAGAAACGTATACTAGAAATTTCGGCGGAGCATAAAACTTAGGAGCACTGGACAGAAAAATATAAGGTACCGTATATACTCGTGTATAAGCCGAGTTTTTCAGTACAAAAAATGTGCGCTGAAAACGTCTCTTCTTCGGCTATACACGAGTCCTATTATAAATAAATACAACGTCACAAAAAAAATAAACTTAAATACTCACCCTCCGACATCCAGCGCGGCTCCCTGATGTCGGCGCGGCTTACCGATGTCCCGATGTCAGCGCGTCCATCTTCTTTCTTCTCCGCGGTTCCTCTTCTCTCTTCTTTCTGCGGCATTGACGCGCATGTTTCTTCATGGGCCGGCATACTATGCAGTCAGCAGCGGCGCGCCGAGCATAGTTGCGCCTGCTAGAAGAAAGATGGTTTCGCATCCTGTCGGAAAGAGAATGAAGAGGAGCGCGGACGAAGAAAAAAGACGGATCGCTGACATCGGCGACATCGGTGAGCCGCTGACATCGGAGGGTGAGTATTTAAGTTTATTTTTTTAAGGTCCATGGCGGGCAGGCGCTGCGTATACCACTAGGGTTTGTTGTATACGATAGGGGCTTGCCTGTATAATACTAGGGTTGTGTATACTATTTAAAGGGGCTTGCTGTATACTAACGGGCTTGATGAATACCACTAGGGGCTTGCTGTATACTACTAGGGGCTGTGCTTATACCTAGGTGCTGTGGGTACTACTAGGGGCTGCTGTGTACTATAGGGGCTGCTGTATATACTAGGGCTAGGGCTGCTGTATACTACTAGGGGCTGCGTATACAATAGGTGCAGCTGATACTATACGGGGGCCTGCCATATACTACTAGTGGCTGATGTATGTACTAGGGCTGTATACTACTAGGGCCTGCTGTATACTACTAGGGGCTGCTGTTACTACTATGGGCTGCCGAAATACTACATGGTGGCTGGCAGGCTTGTATACTACTGGGGGCTGCAGGCTGTTATACTACTGGGGGCTGGCAGGCTGTATACTGGGGCTGGCAGGGCTGTATAAATTGGGGGGGGGGGAGGGTTGACCAATTCATTTCCCACCTCGTTATACTCGAGTACATAGTTTTTCCCAGTTTTTGTTGGTAAAATTAGGGGTCTCGGCTTATACTCGGGTCTGCTTATACTCGAGTATATACGGTAAGTTAAAATAGATAGTCTGTTTGCGTGATGTCGCCGAAGCCGTGGTATGTGCAAAATGCCACAGTATAGATAAAGCGGCAAAGATAAAAAGAGATTGATGATAGATATGTTGTAAGGAATTCCCGTATGCCGGAAGGACTTCAGCGAGTCAAACTAAATAATTGCATCATATTTTGGTATTGTGCATGGACTCCCCTACTGTACCAGGTGTGCTGTCCATTAGACCGTGCTGACTCATGTACAGGTGACCTAGGTTAGGTGTTAAGTGCTTGTATACAGGATAAAAAGTGCACTGATCATTGAACATATAGAATGATATAAAAAATTGGTAGTTTCCAGTATTCATACATGTAGGATGAAATATGGAAATATGTAGTATAAAAATTAGAGTAGTGGTATAATGCATATATACCAGATAAAAAAAGTCCATCTGCCCTGAGCTTCAATGCCCTCTGCTGAGCATACAGGTCACTCAGCAGGAGCTAGCTGGATTGAAAGTCACAGATAGCTTCTATGCCTCTATCTGCCAGTATATGTCAATGGGTACACTCAGCTTCTACGTTGGGAGCTTTTCCAGTATGATATGCGAGAGTATAGCCCCCCCACCCCCCCAGACTATACCCAGGGTTAAATTGGCCTGGGATTGATTATACCCTGGATATATTTTGACCTAGGGCAGATTTTACCCCGGGGTATATAATATTATACATAAGGATATACACAATAGTTGTTTAATTTTTCAACAGATTATTGGGGATTCAGCTCTGGTAAGATGAGAGACAAACCTAACTGATTTAAATCTTAAAATTCTAAACACATAACTAACACTGTTAGGCTGAGTTACCATGTTAAGGATTTCTGATGCAGTTTTGTAAGCAAATGTGGATGTTAATGTACATATGAACATTATAATGGAGATGCTACTTCTCTTATTTCAACTCCACTCCTGGTTAGGACATAAAAAAACTGCATATAAAAACCTGAACTTGGAAAACGCAGCCTCAAAAGTGTACTGCTGTGGATAAAAAATAAAATGGTATTCTGATCTGTGTGAAAATATTTTCCCATAAATATTGCTATGTTGTCCTATTAAAAGAAGATAGCTTACAACAGGTAGTGTAAATGTGATGTAAACACTGCATCAACATTGAGATTACATTAAAACGCTTGCAATCAATGCATTTTGTGAACACAGTTTAACATTGTTTTCACTCTGTGTTTATGTAAATGCGGTTTAAATCAACAAAACTCAATATTCACACAGCGTTTGTAACAACGTGGTGTAACAACGTGTTCACATTACATTTACTTAACCCATTGTTTTAATCAATGCAATGTTAACTTAATCCCATCAGGGCCACATCAAATTTTATAGTTTTGCATATGAGAGCCATAACTTTTTATTTTAAAGTAAACATAGCTGTATGTATTTTTTTGCTAACACCATTTGTATTGTGTTACTTTACCATTTATGGGTACATATCATTTATTCATTTGCTTTTATAAAATTTTTCTGAGCAACATTGAAAAAAATTCACTCCACTCTTTTAGTTAATTCTTTCTCTCCATTAGCATCAGTAATATGTTATCTTTATTTGTACAGATCAGTACAATTATGGCCTACCAAATATGTTCTTTTTATGTTCTTGGTTCTAATTCTTCCCACAAATAAACACATTTAAGTATATATTTGGTGTTTTTGTGTCACTGCATTCAGTGGCATAATCTTTTATTTTGTGTGCTGTCCTCTGATTTATTGTTTTCCCACAGAAATATTTAAAGAGGACTTGTCACCCCCAAAAAGACCCCAACCAAATATGCCCCCATAATCCTCTCCCTTTCTATATATGCCAATTATTTTTATTTATGTTGGGAAAGTTGGTTGTACCAAATAAGTGAAGAGGTTGGTAAAAGGGTTTGTTTTTATACAAACAGGCTTTAATAGCCACTTACAGTGATTTTTGTGTGCATACATAACATTTCTATGCAGAAGATTGTGATCCCGATGTTCTGGCAGAAATAGCAGTTAACCCCTTAACACATCTGGAAGTACTGGATGTACTTTAGGAAATCTGGTATGTTACCATATACTTGCGCATCTTAGCAATCCCACAGGACCAGAAGCAGAGCCTGTGAAATTGCTGCGGGAGCCTGGATGTATACCCGGTTCTCGCACTAACAGCAATACATGTGATCTTGGCTGTTTAACTCTATAAACGCCACGGTCATGTTGACCGCGGCATCAATAGGACAGTACCAGGTCTTAGTCGGCGATTGGCATCCACTTCCATGGGAACCACTTCCATGGTAGCACTAGGGTCCTATGAAGGATCCCAGGTCTGCCTTTCAGAAGATGCCTGTTGCTTTCAGCACAATCTAACAGTGCGCCTGTTAGCCTACATTAGTAATGAAGTATATTACACTGAATCACTTGTTCAATCCCATGCTTGGACAAAATAAAACATTTTTCAAAAAGTGTTGTTTTTTTAAAAAAAGGATAAATATCCCCTAATGCCCCTTTCAATATACAAATCACATTTCACATACAAAAGTGAAAATCACCATGAAAACACTACATATTGGGTATTACATGTCCTTAACAATCTGTATAATAAAGTAAAACTGTTATTTAACCTGTATAGTGTACACCATAAAAAAGATTTAAAAAACAAACATTGTGATATTTTCACATCCAATCTCATAAAATAAGGATAAAATGTGATCAAAAAGTAACATTTACCCTGACATGAAACCAATACATCATGAAATCCTAAAAAGTTGTGTAAAGAACATATCATTTTTATGGTACAGTGAAAAGCCAACAAAAAAAACCCCTTAAAAATCTCATCAACTAGCTATTGAATAAATGATGTAACTGGAAAGTGGATCTCATCGCAGAAAAAATAAGCCGTTATAAGTCCACATAAAAAATACATGCAGACAAACAAACAAACACATGCTGACAGACACCGATACATGCAGACTGACACACATGCAAGCAAACACATAATCACCCCTACAATACAGCTGTCCCTGTCCAGCTTAACAGGTTTCCAAAAATAGTTATTATCTATATTTGTTACTATATTTGTGTGACTGACACACATGCAAGCAAACACATAATCATCCCTACAATACAGCTGTCCCTGTCCAGCTTAACAGGTTTCCAAAAATAGTTATTATATATATTTGTTAAGTTTGATACATAAGTTGGCTCCATTTGAATTGCAAGACTCTTGTGACACCTCATTTCTTGTGACACCTCCTTCCTGCAGAAATGAAATATTGGGGCAGATTTACTTATCCAGTCCATTCGCGATCCAGCGGCGCGTTCTCTGCGCTGGATTCGGGTCCGGCCGGGATTTATTAAGGTAGTTCCTCCGATGTCCACCAGGTGGCGCTGCTGCGCTGAAAAGCATCGGAACGCACTGGAGTTCACCGGCTCAGGCTGAGTGAAGGTAAGTGCGAGCTCCGCGACAGATTTTTTTGTTTTAAATGCAGCGGTTTTTCCAAATCCGTCGGGTTTTCGTTCGGCCACGCCCCCCCCCGATTTCCGTCGCGTGCATGCCAGTGCCGATGCGCCACAATCCGGGGCAATTAAGGGAGAATCACCGCAAATCAGAAATATTCAGGTAACACGTCGGGAAAACGTGAATCGGGCCCTTAGTAAATGACCCCCATTGTCTCTCTAGTCTCCCGCTCTATGTCTCCCAAAGTATGGAAGCGCATTATACCCTTAGGGAAATAGAGGCTGCCATTAAATCCCTCCCAAATTCTAAAGCCCTGGCTCAGACAGCTACACAACTTACTTTTATAAAGCCCTTTGTACTGCCCCCCTTCCACTCCTGAATGCCTTCAATGTTAAAGCCCTATTCTCAATTCCTCTCTTTCTTGGATGCCTATTATACACAAGGAACAGCCCTCAATCTCTCTCCTGAATATGTACGCTAAACTTTATGCCAAACTACAGGCAAACAAATAAAGCCCTCACCTTGGAGCCCTAGTCAACTAGGACCAAGTGGGATTTATCCTTTTGGAGGAAGGTAGAGAAAATATTCTCAAAAACTCCTCAATTCTTTACACAAGCATCTGTCTAATAAGTCAATAATCCTACTTACCTTGATGCCAAAGAGGCATTCGGCCGTGTGGACTGAGGCTTTCTGGGATATGCTGATATGTGGACAAGTAAGCATTGGGACGTTACATCTTTGACTGCTCACTGTGTTATGCTAGTGACAGTTGGGCCCAAGACAGGAATCGCTACGATGCATATACTTCCTCCAACCAGGACTGCCTGACATCAATCCTTGCCTACTATTGCCTCCTCCACCAACACCGGTCTCTGGTGTCTCATCTAGTCAGCACCATGCTGTCATCACCAGTTTTTTCACAGCTATGGGGAAATGCAGCAGGTCATGCTGTCAGGGCAAAAGAACATCCCCCCAAAGTATGGAAAAAGTCCCTCCCAAACCCTAACTCCATGGATCGACTGAAACTACTTAAAAAGCAGAAACTCTTTTGAAAAACAGAAACTTTTTACAAAAAGTTTTATTCCTATGCAAGGGAGTAAAATGTCACACCAGTCTACAAATGGTTTAAAGGGTGGGATGCTGGCCCGACAGTGGCTAGGTAGTCCACTGCACAGCTAGGGGACAGTTTTGTAGGAGGAAGAGGTGATTGCTTCACAGCAGAAAACCCAGCATACGGACGTCCCTGGAGCATGCCTGGGAAAATGCTTGACCTTCCTTCTGGGCAGCCTGGCTCGCATCAGCCACAACAAGCTCCAGTGCCTGTGCAATGAACGATGAGTTGCCTGCATAGTCAAAAATGCCCTTCTGGAGACCTGCTATAAGGATAACATAGCATCCTTGATTCCTCCACCAAATAATAAGCTTTCCCCAGGTGATGCACTACTGGGGAAGTTCTCATTCGCCATTGTGAGCTCAGTGGCAACACAAGTACAAAGAGGAGGAGGTGGAAGTCTGCAATGTAGCATGGGCATCAGTACCCTTTCAGAAGGGAGGATTATCATTGCCACACTGTGGAAGACTATGTTCTATTTTTCACAACATCCACCATCATATATGGCATGTAGAAACAGGAGATAGAGAGTCACCTGTTAATAGCCATTCTAAGGTAAATGTGACTCACATGGGGGATGACATGTCTCCTAGGAATAAACAAACAAATCCCCATTTAATTCTTGGTTGGCAAACTGGACATATTGCCAGAGCTTTCCTTCTATGCCTTTCGGAGAATGTGTTCAGCAGTGCAAGGGCTTTCATCACCAACAGCATCCACCTGTACAAAGCCAATGTGGCTATTGTTACATTCATTAAGATGAATCAGGTGTGGGTCCCATGGGACTTCGCTGTGCCAAATCAGTGGTTAGCCCCTTAAGGACACAGTCATTTAGACATATAGGGTTATTTTCAAGTAGCCAAAATTCTTAAATATAATCAGAACAAAAAAATAAAACTTTCTCTAATTTAATTTTATTAACAAAAACACAGCACCTTATGTATGATTTGTCTTCTTTCTTGAGATCGATGCTTAGTTTTTCTTGTCCTAGGACAGTGATGGGCAACCTTTTGAGCTTGGTGTGTCAAAATTTGTCAAAAAACCGAGCATAACTCGGGTGGTGTGTCACCTTGAGAAAAAAAAACTAATTTTGTGATATTTAGAGTTTAAATAACAAATACGTATAGTTATTTAACTTACCTGCTTAGTGACTTCTTTGTTAATCTGTCAGTTGGTTTCTTTTGTTGGTCTTGCTGTTATTTAACTTGTGTGGGGTGCCATGAACTAAGATGGGAGTGGGAGTGGGAATTCTTCCAGTGATGGCGAACCTGTGGCAGTCCAGCAACAGCTAGTTTTAAGGACATTTGTGTCCTGAGAAGTGCCCCCCAAAGAGTGTACATCACAGCCCAGCCCGGCAGAGCTCAACTCAATAAATGAACTTACCTAACTGGCACTGGCTCCAACGACACCACGAGCCTCCGTTACTCCTCTTCAGGCCGCTTCAGCTCCTGTGTAGATGTTCCCGCGCAGGCACAGCATAGGTTGCGTCTTTGCGAGCTGGAGCTGCTCTGTCTCCACGCTCCACTCTGGCGTCATTGGGCGGCCTCCGCAGAGCAGGACAGGAGGACAGGAGCAGCAGCTGCGATCTCTCTGACTGAGATGCAGCCGCTCGCTGCAGACCACATCGCCAACCGACCACCCGACCGGCCTCAGACAACAGACAACAGCACTACAGCAATTTTTCCCCAGCAGCCGTGTGTCACTGAAAATGGCTACGTGTGTCAGTGCTGACACACGTGTCATAGGTTGGCCATCACTGTCCTAGGAGGTGCACATTTTTGGTTCAAATCTCTCAAATCCACTTGGACACAAGCCATGTGAAGGGCGTTATATACATGAATGAACCTTTATATACATTTTGTACCTTCCTTTTTTTTTAAATCTGACATGTGTCACTTTAAGTGGTCAAAACTTTGGAAAGCTTTAACATATCCAGTTGATTTTGAGATGGGGGTTTTTTTCGTGACACATTGTACTTCATGTTGTTTGATAAATTTAAGCAATATGTTTAGTATTTGTTTTTGAAATAAACAGAAATTTGGTGAACATTTTGGAAAAAAACGATGTTTTCCACATTCAAAATTTTCTCATTTTTGACTAACTTGATGACTAACATTTTCCATGTCTGCTTTAACTTGGCATCATTTTTCAAACATCCTTTCCTTTTTTTAGGATGTTAGGAGGCTTTTAAGATTAGGTGAAATTTTTCAGATTTTCACAAAAATCATCAAAACCTATTTTTGGAGGGCCAATTTAGTTAGAAGTGACTATATAAGGCCTATATGACAGAAACCCAATAAATGACACCATTTTACAAACTGAATCCCTCATTCTTTGAACTCTAAAATTTGCACCTTCACAATGGGTTAAAAAAGAAAATGTATTTTACAATGTTTAGCACAATTCCTCCTGAGTATGCCAATACTCATTTTGTCACTGTACCCTCCTGAAAAGGGGGGCACTTAGAAGGGAAAGCATGTTGTTTAGTTTTAGTAGGACAAATATGGCTGAAAACGTTTTCATGTGTCAGGATGCTATTAGAGACCCCTAATGGCACCAAAACAATGGAGAACCCCAACAAGTGTCACCATTTTGGAATGTTCACCCCTTGGAAAATTTAGCAAGGTGTAATTTGTGTATTTGTGTATTTGAAACAGGTGTTTCAATTAGGCCCCTAAAAGTAAAAGTATGATAATTTTCCCCCCAATAAAATCTTTTACCCCTAATTTTTGTAAGCCATAAGGGATTAAAGCAGAAACAACCCCCAAAAATGTGTACTACTATTTCTCCCAAATATATAATTGCCCCACATGTGCAAACAAAATGTTGTATGGTTACGCAGTAGGGCTCAGAAGGGAAAGACAGACATTAGCCTTTTAGAAGCCAGATTTGACAGAAATCCTTTACATGTGTCAGGATGCATTTGGAGAGCCCTAGTGGTATCAAAACAGAAGGGAAACACAACAAATGACACTATTTGGGAAAGTACACCCTTTAGAGAATTTAGCAAGATGTAATATGTGTATTTGCTGGTAAAGGTGTTTGATTTAATTAGGACCTAAAAGGAGAAAAAGGTGAAAATTTTCTTATAAAGGTCATTGTTGTCCCTATTTTTTTTTATAGCCACAAGGGATAAAACATGTAATAACCCCAAAAAAGGTGTAAAAGTATTTCTCACGAGTGTAGAAGTATCCCACATGTGCATATAAAATGTTGTATGGGAGCACACTAGGAGGAAAGAGGGATGTTTGTCTTTTAGAAGCCAAATTTGACAGAATTCCTTCACATGTAATAGGATGCATTTGGAGAACCCTATTAGTATAAAACAAAGAAAAACCCCAAAAAGTGACCCTAATTGTCGAATGCACATAGTTTATACAGTGATTTTCGCTGAAATTACACTGTCAGTTGTGGGGTATCTGTATAACGGACATTGCAATACCTTTTGGGGGCTCTAGTTTACAGCCAGATTTACGTGTGAAATCCACATAGTTTATACAGTGATTTTCGGTGAAAATACACTGTCAGTTGTGGGGCATCTGTATAACGGACATTGCAAGTAACCATTTTGGGGGCTCTAGTTTATAGCCAGATTTACGTGTCAAATCCACATAGTTTATACAGTGATTTTCACTGAAATGACACTGTCAGTTGTGGGGCATCTGTATAACGCACATTGTAATAGCTTTTGGGGGCTCTAGTTTACAGCCAGATTTACGTGTGAAATCCACATAGTTTATACCGTGATTTTCGGTGAAAATACACTGTCAGTTGTGGGGCATCTGTATAACGGACATTGCAGTACCTTTTGGGGGCTCTAGTTTATAGCCAGATTTACGTGTCAAATCCACATAGTTTATACAGTGATTTTCGCTGAAATTACACTGTCAGTTGTGGGGCATCTGTATAACGCACATTGTAATAGCTTTTGGGGGCTCTAGTTTACAGCAAGATTTACGTGTGAAATCCACGTAGTTTATAACCACGATGTCAGACAAAAGTGCAGTGGAGGCAGGCAGAGTGGTCAGCCACATTAGGATTTCGCAGCGCGAGGGTGACTCATGTGAGGCCAAATTGCCGTGTCATCCAGTGGCAGTGTGTTGATCAACAACCCAAGTTTGGCTAGGTCCATCCAATTCCTCAATTATACATCTGACAAACCCAGCCAAGAGTCCATAGGTTCCGTCTGTACAACAATTAGTTGGCATGCCCAGGACAGGTCAGTGACCCTCACCTGTCCTCAACCAACAGGCTCTGTCCTGTTCCTTTCCCACCCAGAGAGCTACTAGTGGTCCTGGGCTCCGCGCCACTATTCAGCGAGAGCGAAGTATTTTGAGGACAGTCAGCGCTGCTTTGCATGTGAAGAGGAGGGGCAGACTTCTGCTGCTCCTGCATTAGGCAGCTGTTCACTACTGACATCGTTGAGGAAGTGCAAGTGACCGGGCAACGCAAATCGGACGATGATGTGCCGTCGCACAAAACTTGGCGAGCCGGTGGTAGTCATGGGATTCATCATCGTGAGGCAAAGATGTGTCAGCTTGTCGGAGCAGCATGCAGCTGGATCGCTACTCGTGGCTGTGAGCAAGGGTGGCAGCAGTGCGAGGACGGGAGACAATACGTCCACAGGGTGCAAATCAATTCCTAGGCCCAATCAAGCAGTGGGCTCATGAGGCTGAGTAGTGGTGTCGCTCACGTAGGCAGAGATGTTGTGGTACAATGTACCAACCCATCAGCGGTGTTGGGTACAGTTTTCTTGCTAAAGACAACCAAGAGTAGCCCGAGCGTTGGGTTATGTCGTATCTGCGAGCGAAAGTAGAAGCGTCGCGCCAGCGGAGCTCACCTGTGGACACCTACTACCGAACGCTCCTGCTCAACACAATGCAGCGTCACCATCCAATGGCGCTGGGATAAACGGTGTCAGATGCGGTTCATCCTACAGCGCGCAGCAACAGCAGCAGCACCTAGTGGCACACACATGCTGTTTCTCAGCAAGTCAAGGCTCCGCACTCTGCCGAAGGAGCTGTTTGTCTTTGTGACATCATCTCCCGTCCAGACGCTCCTGCTCCTCGCTACGCCATGGGCCCACAGTCCGTTTGGTAGCGAGGCTCACAAAACGACAACTCTATGCGTCCAGCCACCTAAGTGCAAAGCTGACCATGCTCTTGTCGAAGTGTTGGTAAACTGCAGTCTCTCTTCCACTCCCCTTTCCAGTCTGGACTCTGGCAACCCTTAGAACAATGGCTAGATGTGCCGACTGAGGGTGGAAGTTCCAAGCCGCAATTTTTTTTCCAAAGGGCTTGCAGCCTTCCCACCAACCACATATGTACAACAGAGATGGTGGCCAGTTCTTGAGCTTATAGTTCTTCCAAAGTGCATGGGCACAGACGATGATGGAGATGGGATGGTGGCCCACTGGTGAATGTGCTTCCCTGCCCACACACCACAACTTCAACAGAGAGCGTAGTTTCTCCTCACGTTGTCAAAACTGTGCTTCGGGCCAGTTGTCGCCTCCTCCTCCTCCGTCTCTCACCACCTCAGCTCCACAGGTGCTCCATCATTTGCCCACAGGTGCCAGGCACAGTCGGTGTACCGCAGTTTCTACACCTGGTTTGCCTGGCCGAACGAGTCACCAGCTGTAGAAAACCTGCTCCGGTCATGCAAGAAGAACATCACTGTGTGGCTTCTCCGCGCAACTAACAAATCGAACCATGGTGGACAGCAAGATGTGTGAAGGACAGCGTGTCTGTGGCTGCGCATCCGGGGATGGACTGGTCATGCGCCCTGTATGGCGCATGTGTCAATCTGGTAGTCACAAAGTTCGAAGTCCTTACACCCATCTGCAAGACATTCTACAAAATGGCGCAGGACACTGCTGCACGCACTTCAGCCATTTACAAGCCAAGCACACCCTTCCTTCGGAGGTTGAACGCCGCAAACCGGCGCTACCCCAAACAACATAGTCTGAATATGCGATGTTTCCAACCGTTGAAATTCCAGCTCCATAGTTAGCCGCCATTAATGATCTTTTTGATGATACAAGCGGACCGTAGTAATCCCCTGGTAAGTTGATGTCAGCCACTGGCAGCTCATGCGTAACACCTGCTGTTTGCTCAGGCCTTTTGGAAGAGGCCCACGTTATTGTCAGGTGCCAGGATGCGGGATGAATAAGTCATTCCACTGCTCATGTCCTGGAATCATGCTGCAAATTCTGTCGGGTCGGGCACTGGAGAAGTGGAGACTAATTCCTCATGGCCCAAGGATGTCGGTGGGGGTGAACGGAGGAGGGGAGGAGGAGGACATTTGGAGGCACAAGCAGAGTCTGGTGCAATTTGTGGTTTCTTATGACCCAGGAAGAACGTGGCAGATTACTGTGGATTGGAGGCCGGGAGTCCCTCAGAGTCCAATCTGTGAAGAGGCCCGCAGCATTGCTTTGACCTAACTAGTGACAGCCGAATGTAACATCTGCATAGTGATGACTTGGGCTCTCCACCTCTTAACCTAGAAACGGTCCAAAATGGGTGACTTTTTTCATGCTGCTGAGAGGAAAGAAACAACTGGCATACTATAGAGGAATACTGAACACCAGTTGGCGCTATTGCCATCATCTGTCAGATCTGACCGGGGGGATTCATGGTACATTGCTCCGAAACTAACTACTACGCTGCTGTGGCGAGCTTGCGGGGGGTAGGAGCAGTAGCAGTTCCATCAACAGTCGACTCAGTCTGGATTCTTTAATGAGCAATTTCTTCAACGCCTAGTGAGGAGGGTAGCACCACTGGCTCAGCAGCAGCCAGGACATGAAGCCAGACCCTGCACAGCGGTGGTGGCCCCTACTTGGACAAGACTTTACCACCTGAGTAGAGGATCCCATGGAGACTGGGCAGCCAAAACTTGATGCGTGGCCGCAACTTGCAGTAGAGAAGATTGTCTGCCCGGCCAAGGAAGTAGTGTAGATCAGAGCGGTGTCAGTCCAGCGGGGGGCATCGTTACCCCCCAGGAGAGAACCGCGTGTCCACCAGTTAATGTGGAGTGGGAGACTGACCTGTTAACATCAGGCTTGGTTGGCCAGATTCAATCACCAATTGCATAATGCATAGATTAGATCAGCCATGAAGACTCTTCCAAATATTGAGAATGAGAAAGAAATGAGTCGGGGTTCTAAACTACCTGCCTGTACTATTCTGATGCTTGCCACCCGCCGGATGCAAAACATCTGTTTGCCAACCATCGGCCTCACTACCATCTTACCAGGGACTGAATGTCAGCCACCTCCACAATAAACATGGTGTTCGCCACTCTGCAGGCTCCTGTTCTGATGCCACCTCACACTATTCATTGTGCCACTTGCGGCTTGCTGCTACTGATGCCACTTCACACTATACGATGTGGCCCCCACTCTGAAGGCTCCTGCTGATGCTGCTATGATGACACTGCCCCTCACATATAACATTGTGCCACTCTGCGGGCTCCTGCTTGCTGCTTGGGCTTTTGAGCCACCACACACTATCAATTGATGCCACTCTGCGGGCTCCTGCTGCTTTGATGCCACCTTCAAACTATATCATTGTTCCACTTGAAGGCGCCTGTTGTATGAGCACCTTCACTACTATATCATTGTGCCACTTGCGGGCTAATGCTGCTGCTGCTTTGATGCCACCAACACAAATATCATTGTGCCCTCTGCGGGCTCCTGCTGCTGCTGCTTTGATGCCACCTTCACACTATTATCCATTGTGCACTCTGCGGGCTCCTGCGGCTACTGATGCCACTCACACGATATCAATTTTTGCCACTCTGCGGGCTCCTGCTGCTGCTGCTTTTGATGCCCACCAAAACACTATATCATTGTGTCACCTGCCGCTCTTGCTCCGTCTGATGCACACCAACACACTATAGCATTGTGCCACTCGGCGGGCTCCCGGCTGATGCGTACTGATGCCACCAAGCAGCACTATATCATTGTGCCACTCTGCGGGCTCCTGCTGCTACTGAAGCCACCTTCACACTATATCATTGTGCCACTCTGCAGGCTCCTGCTGCTGCTTTTGATGCCACCAACACACTATATCATTGTGCCACTCTGCCGCCCTTGCTCCTTCTGATGCCACCTTCACACTATATCATTGTGCCACTCTGCAGGCTCCTGCTGCTACTGATGCCACCTTCACACTATACCATTGTGCCACTCTGCGGGCTCCTGCTGCTGCTACTGATGCCACCAACGCACTATATCATTGTGCCACTCTGCGGGCTCCTGCTGCTACTGAAGCCACCTTCACACTATATCATTGTGCCACTCTGCAGGCTCCTGCTGCTGCTTTTGATGCCACCAACACACTATATCATTGTGCCACTCTGCCGCTCGTGCTCCTTCTGATGCCACCTTCACACTGTTTACGAGAAAAGAAGGTGATGTCCAATAGGGACAGCTATACCCATTGGTCACTAAAATTTAACTTTTAATTATTCAACAATAAAAGAAATGGAAAGAAAATACTCCATCCACGAATGTGACGTTAAAACTATCAGCAGATATCGACCGTAGGCACAATAAGTGGGTTGGATACAGTCAGAGCCACCAATGTGCTATAGCGGGTGCGGAGAATCCCCTTCATATTAATGTTCTTCTAGGGGTTATCTTATTAATTATATCCCCAGAGCCTGGATCCTCCATGAAATGAGCGCAAATGTCCTTATTTGCTCAAACGCGCAAATTTATTAAGCCCCTCGTGCATATTATCCTCCATTGTCCCAGTGTAGAATTATGCACTGGGGTGAGAACGATGCGATAGTGGTGTGCCTATATGGATGGGTATTCTCCATGTAGATTCAGAAGAATCAATTCTGCATTATACTATATATTGACTCATGTCACAGGAACGCTGCAAAGGTAAATCCTTCATTGAGACCCTTGGGGTTCAGTGTACCCAGTCTGTAGATCCATTTTGCCTCAAGCTGTAAAAGCCTGTGGTCCAGATCACCTCTTCTGATACCTGTTCTGAGGCAATCAATTCCCCAGAAACATAGATGTTCATAATCACCCTTGTGTACAGTTTGTATATGTTTCGATAGTGTGGTATCCTTCTTAGTTCTTTCTGTACTGAGGTGTGAAGAGATCCTTTTTCTCAATTCTTGTATTGTTTTCCCTACGTACAGCTTCGGGCATCCACATTGTACCATGTAGACAACCCCAGTTGTCTTACAGTTAATGTATTTTCTAATCTGATATAGATGGTTATTTTCCGAGTCCGAGAATTCCCTTTTCCTGATCATGTACTTGCAGAATGAACAGTCCCCACATGGGTACGCCCCTGCTATGCGAGGAGGTAGCCATGTTGTTAGTGGAGTGTGCTTCTCAGTGTAATGGCTCTGTACAAGTAGATCCTTCAGATTTTTCCCCCTTCGGTACGTTATCGAGGGGAAATTGGTCAGAACTGGTTGTAGATCCTCGTCTGCCATTAACATAGGCCAGTATTTACCAAGGATGTCAACAATCTGTTGGGAATAACTGTCTTAGGTCCCAATACATCTGATGGGTCCTCGTTTATGATTCATGTAGTTATTTCCAAGCAGGTTCTCCCGTTTCGTTAATCTTGCCTTTTGATAGGCTCTGTGTAGGGTCTTTTTTGGATATCCTCTTGCTACGAAACGTTTATACAGGTCACCACATTCAAATTACTACATACTCTGTCGAGCAGTTCCTTCTAGCACGGAGGTACTGCCCGATGGGAATGCCCCTTTTAAGGGGAGTCGGATGCCAGTTTTGCCAATTGAGCAGATTGTTCGTTGAAGTTTCCTTTCTGTAAATTGATGTCTGTATTTTGCCCTGTACATCAATCGTAATGTTTAAATCCAAAAAATAAATGGATTTCTGACGTAAAGTGCATGCCTATCTCATTATTGTTAAGCTGAGAAACAAAATCATTAAAGAGATCTTTGTCACCCTCCCACAGGATCAGGATATCATCGATATACCTTCCCCAGTAGATCACATGTTTAGTGAACTTGTGTAAATCATCAGAAAAAACTATGGTGGATTCCCACCACCCTAAGAAAATGTTTGCGTAAGTAGGTGCGCAAATAGTCCCCATGGCGGTGCCTCTCACCTGATGGTAAAAGGCACCGCCAAAGATGAAGTAGTTATGGGTGAGTAAAAAGTGAAGAAGTGACAACAGGAAGCTATTGTGTTTTCTATACTGCGTCCCTTTGGTGCTTAGGAAGTGAGTTACTGCTTGTAATCCCAATGGGTGCTGTATATTGCTGTACAGGGCCTTTATGTCAAGGCTTGTGCCACTCTGCGGGCTCCTGCTGCTGCTGCTTTTGATGCCACCAACACACTATATCATTGTGTCACTCTGCCGCTCTTGCTCCTTCTGATGCCACCTTCACACTATATCATTATGCCACTCTGCGGGCTCCTGCTACTACTGATGCCAACTTCACACTATATCATTGTGCCACTCTGCGGGCTCCTGATGCTGCTGCTGCTACTGATGCCACCAACGCACTATATCATTGTGCCACTCTGCAGGCTCCTGCTGCTGCTACTGATGCCACCTTCACACTATATCATTGTGCCACAGTGTAAAAAGAGTGCACTCTTTGATGTTATAGCCCTCAGAGTTTGATGTCTTGGCCCTCAGCTCAGTCCTTTCGAGCTGGCACAGACGTTACCTTGTCAGGCTGCGTTCCCGCTTCGCTTATTTGGGAAAGTTGGCCTATGTAAGTGCACATGGAAGTGAAGAGTGAAGCGATTCTAAGAGCCGCGGCTGTCATGTGCGTGTCATACTAAAACACAGCATTGTTTGAAAACCAAACCACGCTCCCTATGCATATTTAAGCATGGCACAACGTTCTACACCCTACAGGCTCTCTGCAGCCAGAAAATGCCTGTTTTTTAACATGATTCGATCCAATTTGCGCTGATTTCCCTTGAATTGCCCTGCATCAGCGCCTGCATGCACGCGATGGGGGGGGCGTGGCAGAATGAAAACCCGACGGATTCGGAAAAACCGCCGCATTTAAAAAAAAATGTGTTGCGAAAATTGTACTTACCTTCACTTAGCCCGGCTCGGTGTATTCCAGTGCGTTCCGATGCTCTTCAGCGCAGCAGCGCCACCTGGTGGACGGTGGAGGAACTACCTTAATAAATCCCGGCCGGACCCGAATCCACCGCAGAGAACGCGCCGCTGGATCGCGATTGGGCCTGGTAAGTAAATCTGCCCCATTATCTTTATTCTACGGACCACTACGATTACAGTGATACCTCATTTATATAGTTTTATTTATCCAATTATTTGTCCAATTTTATAGAAGAAAAACTAGAATAGAAAAAACTGCATTTGTTTTAGTACCGCTTATTTTACGGCAGCATAACTGAAGTATTTTTTGATTGACAGAGCTGGTTGTGGGTTTATTTTTTGTGTAATAAGTTGTTATTTTAAGTGGTATCATTTTACTGCTTGCCACTTTTTTGGATCAACTAGTAGTTTGGATCAACAAGTGTATAGGTTGTTACAGATGCGACGTTACTAAATATGTGTTTTTTTTAAAATGTGATTTTGTGCCTTTTGCACTTTATTACTTGTATGTAAGGAATTGTGGTGTTTGGGGGATTTTCATGTTGTTAATTAATTTTATTTTTAAAAAAACTTTATTGCTTTAACATTTTTTTCAATTTTATTGCCAAGTTGGCTTGAACAAGTGATCTTCTGATTACTTTTTCAAGCTCAAATAAACCAGTGGGCAGGGACCCGGCTCACGGAAGAGATCGCGCAGCCCTGGGGCACTGGCAGGCCGGATCAGACATCCCCCCTTGTAAGTGCCGTTGGGGGGGGGGGTCCGATCCATGTCAAAAGTCCCTCACAAGCCGGGGTCATGTTTGACCGTGTCATGTAAGGGGTTAACACCTACGATCGGAGTAACCTCTGGTCCCAGGTGTTACAGACAGGTGTCAGCTGCGGTATGCAACTGACACCCCTTCTGTACGGTGCTGGCTTCAAGCGTACGTTGGCACCTACTAAGCGCCGTAATTGTATGCCGTGCGTCATTAAGTCACTTTCTGCCGCGCTGTACTATTACACCGCACATCGGTTAGGGGTTAAGCACTCGTGTCACAACCCAAGGAAATAACAACAAATGAGACTGCAGTCAAACATGTGGTTGTGATGCGTTTTTAAAAGCATCACAGAAACACAGGTGTTTAACCATGCCATACCACACGTGTATCATCCGTATAAGTATAAGAACCTATGTTAACATTTTCAAAGCTGCTTATACGTCCAGCAAAAAGAAAAAACATTTTAAACCTGACGAACGCATGGTAAAATATAAAACACATCTCAAACGCCACGTGTGACTGCAGCCCTAGAAGTAACCAATACCAACAGGCCAAACTTTGAATGCCCAGCAGATTTATGTGCAACATTTTTTAACATTTAAAGCATGTGAAATAATTACAATTTGCATGTTAAAACAGGTCCATGAAAAAAAAATCCTTCCTCTGCACCTACCCTGGACCAGGTGAAGATTTGTGTCTAGAAAGTGTCAAAAACAGAGAAAAAAATAGATACACAAGTGAAAAGTTGCATAAGGCGCATTGCACTAGGTGTACACAAAGATGTACTTGAAAAACTATAGCAAAAGGCACAGTGAAAAGTTGCAGAAAAGCAAAAAGTTATTCTCATGTCTCTCATCAGTCTCATCTCTTTTTCTATGTGTCAGATATTAGTAGAATCTGCAGAAGATAAATTAAAGTAGTAATAATAATCTAAGCACATTGTCAGCACACAGCATTTCAACAGAGGAATCATAAAGTGTCTGCTCAGCTAATGCTCACACTGTGCTCAGCTAGTGCTCACACTGCTGAATCTTACATTGGTCAGCCTAGTCAGTTATAAGGAGCAAAAGAAGCAAAAAAGCTGGATAAAATTGCAAAGTAAGGGGATACAAATATCTTTATTGTGTAAACATCACTAGGGGATTAAAATTTGAGAACTTTCTTCCATGGGCAAACCCCTTTAAAGCTCAGATCCTTTCTGTAATCTGACATGCATTGCTTAATATGGTTATAGTGTTTGAGCAATTTAACTTACCAAAGTGATTTTAGGATCGTTTTTTCATCATATTTTGTACTTCATTATAGCAGTACTTTTTGTTCATAAGTATTACATTTATTTATTTATTTATTTTTTACATTAGGTGGATCTTTATTAATGTTCAGCTAAATTTGGGTTATCTGGAATGGGTCCATCCAGTTATCCTTCTTTGGCAGAGTCTCTAATGCGTAGTTAGAAATGGATCCACTTTTTTTTCAGCAGACTAACCAAAAAAGACATCTCTAAATCTCCGGCCCAAGCCCTGCTTATGATCAACATGAACTCCTTTGCTCCAGCGCACAAGACTATAATAGGACACACTTTTATGGCAACATTTTTTTTTTTAAAATGTCTTTATTTTTAAATAATTCACCGTGCAAAATTAATAATTTTTCCTTCAGACCAACCAAATTTGTTACAAAATAACATTTCCCATATGGCTGCTTTATGTTTTCATCATTTTTAAAATGACAGGATATTTTATTTTGATGTCACATGGCTTACAAATTGAACAACAATTTTCTGATTTTTCAACGAGACTTCAGAATTGACTTTTTCAGGACTCATTTTTGTTTTTAATGAGCTTTGAATTAGTAATGGGAAAAACCCCTAGGAATTCTTAAATGTGCACCCTCAAACTATTGGCAGCAGCTTTTAGAAAAATTGTTAAGTCAAGTAAATTGTCAGGGCTGGGAGTCTGTGGACCCTCTGGACTACCGCGGGAGATGGTACTAGCCGACACCTGGGACCGGAGTCTAAGTGGCACCTGGTCTTCACCAGAGCCCACCGCAAAGCAGAATGGTCTTGCTGCGGTGGGATACCACCAGATCGCTCCACAGGTGCAAATAGCCTGCGGTGGCTGCCAAGGTAGCAATGCAGGTGACAGTCTGTATCCGGGGTGATAGCGGGAGAACAGCACAAGGAGGCACACTCGGACTCACGTCAGGAATCGAAGGAGCTGACACACGGATCAAGAACACAGCAACGGACTGGCACACGGATGAGGAATGGACTGGCACATGGATCAGGAACACAGGAACGGACTGGCATACAGGAACCCAGGATACACAGGAACGCAGGATAGACATGGGAGCTTTCTCTTCAGGGGATGGCTTGAAGATCTGGCAAGGGTCACAGAAAGGGGCAGGAACTTATAGCAGCCCAGCGCTAATTATTTCAGGGACTTAGGCCATAAATCAACGAAGGAGACAGTATTCTGGCACCATCCGACCACAACGCTTCATACCCCCAGTGAAGCCCGGCAGGGGTCTTGGCAGGGTGGTTAGGCCTTCTTGCACAAATCTGTAACGCGGTGGTGCTCAGCAAGAGCAAAGACAATCCATAAGGTAGAATATAGAAGACAGCGGCACTCACCAGTTCAGTGTGAAGAATTCTTTTTATTGAGGTGCGTACAGGAACAGAGCGGGGCCAGGCGACGGGCCGTTTCACGCTAGTCTAGCGCATTATCAAGCCAAATGACCTTTTGCACCCGCATCTTCTCTGCCTGGGGGGCTATAATGGTAAAAAAGAAATTAGAAATGAGACGGTTAATATGATGTACAAGATCTGGCTAGAAATAAAGACATTGAGGATCCCAGAAGAAGTTAACTATAGACCATGGATTCTCCATGGTATTAAATAGGTTAACCAAATATTAGAGGCCGGAAGGATAAAACCTTCCGAAAACTGAAAGAGGAATTTGTACTAGAAGAAAACATGTGGTAAAGTTATACACAATTGAGGTGGTCGATAAACAAGACTTTAGATAAGGTAAATATAATAAAATCTCCCCCACTGATAAAGTTAATTTATGACGCTGTCAGAATTCGCAAATTGTTCTGATGGGATCTGGTACAGGTTTCTTGCCGGAAAACCACACCCAGATCTGCCTGTGATTGACAGATCCATTTCTGATCTTGGGAAAGCTGGGTTTGCCTCAAACTCGTTTTGTCTGCCGCTGCGGTTTGAGTGATGGACGACTGAGCCAGTCAGTGGAGGTAGTGTCCATTACTGCTTTATATTCTGCCCAGCCCTTCATTGGCTGTTGGTTATTCAGTCTCCTGTGATCTCTAATGCTCTTACGGTCCTTGCTATTCTGTGTATTGACTTCTGCATCCCTAGCGATCATTCTATTGCTATACTATTCTGTACCTTTGCCGCCATCTTGGTTTTGACCCGGTTTGTTTGACTCCGCTTGTCTGTCTGTATCTGTTTTTTGTCTCTCAGTATCTCCTAATGTGACCCCACCTTCCTGTCTCAGTCTTGTTTTGGGTTCTGTGTAACAGTGTGAACACTGGTCTATACCTGTATTCTGGTTACCTGTCCGCTCCACCATCCAGCAACTGCTAGACAAAGTAAGTTTTCCCTGTCAGTTAGGTTCCTGATAGTGGGTTCGCCCTTTTCAGGGCTGCTTATCTGCTTTAGGCAGGGCCTTAGCCCTCAGGGATGACGCAGGGCGAGTTCGCCACCCCATACCCAGTCTGACAGCTTAGCGCCAAGCTAGTGGTTGCACATTTGCTGGACAGGTGCTGACAGAGGCATTATCTTCCAAACTACAAATTTCAAAAATGTACAAAGTGTTTAATGATCAACATGATGGCAGGGGTATAGACTGTTCACAAAGAAAACAGAGGGAAGAAATGGAAGAGATAGATCGTGATACATGGAGAATGCTTCAAAAGGAATGTCAAACAATTCTTATAGCCCCAAGCATATTGCAGCAAAGACTTACTGGTAACTGATCACGGGTGTCATCACAGCGATCGCTGCCGGCAAATCTGCCAGCAGCTTCAAAAAGATGTCAGTGCATGGGCGCTGCCATCTTGCCTAGGATCGTTGCTCCCCGTGACGACATCGGGGAGCGGCGATCCATCACCATGACAGCTTTGGGTCTTCCGAAGACCCGAGGCTGTTGCGTTTTAACCCCTTCCTTACAATGTGCTGATAGCACATTGTAATGAATGAGGAGGAAGATCCCTGTATGGCAGTATATGATAGGATCGATCAGACAACCTAGTGTTAAAGTACCCTAAGGAGTCTGAAAAATAGTAAAAATTAAAATAAAAAAAGTTAAAAAAATTATAATAAAAAAAACTAAAAATTCAAATCACCCCCCTTTCCCTAGAACTGATATAAATATAAATAAAGAGTAAAAATCATAAACACATTAGGTATCGACATGTCCAAAAATGCCCGATCTATCAAAATATACTAATGGTTTTTCACTGCGTTTAACCCCATAACGGAAAATAGCGCCCAAAGTCAAAAATGGCACTTTTTTGCCATTTTGAAAAATATAAAAAAATCTATAAAAAGTGATATCACTGAAAATATTATCAAATGTCGCAAAAAATGACATCACTCACAGCTCCGTACAACAAAGTATCAAAAGGTTATTAGCGCCAGAAGATGGCAAAATAAAAAAAAAAATTGTACAGGAGGTTTTAATTTTTGTAAATGTATGAAAACATTATAAAACCTATACACATTTGGTATCCCCGTAATCGTACCAACCCAAAGAATAAAGTAGACATGTCATTTGGGGTGCACAGTGAAAGACGTAATATCCAAGCCCACAAGAAAACGACGCAAATGCGTTTTTTCACCATTTTCACTGGATTTGGAATTTTTTTCCCGTACATGGCATGGAATATTCAATACCATCACTATGAAGTGCAATTTGTTACCCAGAAAACAAGCCATCACAAATCTCTTTTTCTACGTGTAAAAATAAAAATGTTATAGGTTTTTGAAGGTGGGGAGTGAAAAATGGTTAATATTGCAGTGATGAAATTGTTATTCACTGCCAGATATTGTAAAGTTAAAAATTGCATTGCAAAGGAACCACCCTCAAAGGTAATGTGATTAATATGACTAATATTGCAGAACGAAAGGCTCACTGTGCAAAATAGAAGTAAAAGGAAGATACAAAGATTTGTTGCAACCTGGAGGACATGGAGGAATACATTTTCCCAGAGGAGGAATATCTTTCTTAATAGCCGGACAGTTTTTGCTATCGTATTAATAGAAAAATATACTATGGTACATCAAATGTCGAAAAATCAGAACTGGGGAATAGTAAGGGACAGGGGGGGGTTAGTTTCAGGGGGGGTATAGATTCATAATGTTATAAGCTATAATTGACGTGTCATAGTCAGAGGTAATTGATTTGGGTTGATCTAGGTCAAAGTATTGTTCAAAATTGAAAAGACAGCGGTCAGTTACAGAAATATCCAATGATTGTATAGTAAAGATATTCTGCTGTCATCTACGAAATTGTGATGAAATTGGTATGTGAAATGATATTTGTAAAATGATTCTGGGTATGCGTATGTGAAAGATATGAAATTGACATTCTGAGAATGAGGAACTGAAAAATTTTAAATTGACGTTTCCGGGAGTGTGCATTTCAAATGTTTAAAATGGACTTTCCAGGAATGAGGATTAAAAACATTTGAAATTGATATTTCCAGCAGTGTGGATTCGAAATATTTAAATTGATCTTCCAGTAATGCGGAACTAAGAATTTGAAGTTGAGATTCTGGGAATGCGGACACTGGCAAGTATCCTCTTGTCAGTGTTGATGGCAACGACGACGGTACTGAACACCCACTCTGACAGCACACTAGCCGCAGAGCAGGACAGCATTTGCAAGGCATAAAAGGCACGCTCTGTTTTTTTTTTTCCACCCAGAAATTGAACAGCCACAGATAATCCTTTACCATGTGAGTGACATTCTTCCTCCTGGTACTATATACCCAACTCAATGGTGGTGTGGTTTGAGCAGGAGTCAACATAGTGTTCCATATTGTGGCCATGGGGGTCTTCTTTCTGCTTTAGTATATTCCTCTTCCTCCTTCGTGTGCTGCCACTGACATCTTAGTGTAGAATGGGAACTCGGGCCTGTATTTCCTGCACCAAAGTCCGCTTGAACTCACTTATTTTAGTCTCACACTTTAGTATTGGAATGAATGATGTTAGGTAGAGAAGAGTGGCTTAGTCAAAACACTAAAACACCCTCTGAGGGTTCAGACCCAGTTAGTCATTCTCTGCGTTAAAAGAAGCAATGGGAAACCACAAACCCTTCCTATCACTATGGTCAAGGACTCTCGGAATGCAGAACTGAAATATTGGAAAGTGATGTTTCAGGAATGTGTAAACTGGCAAAACCATGTCGTGTAAGATCCATGCTTTGTTCATCTGCTTGTAGAGAGATGGACCCTTTCGTCAGTGATGACACTACCGGCAGTGCTGAACATATGCTCCGCGCGCACGCTAACAACAGGGCAGGAAAGCACCTGCAAGGCATAGAGGGCAAACTCTGGCCATGTGTCAAATTTTCCCACCCAGAAATTGAACGTGGGAGGACCCATCCTTCAGTAACAGGAGATGTGTGGACATAGGCAAAGTCTGCCTCCTGGTATTACATGTAATATTCATTGGTGGTGGAGGTTAAAGAGTATTGAACATGGTATTCCACATTGTTGCCAAACTAACTTTCCCTTCCAAGGTGGTGATGGTGAGCTTTCAATGTTGGATGGGAACTCCTTATGCTCTACTATAGGTGTGAAGGATGCAACACTATACTTTTAGAGTCAATTCACCAAGGTGGCTACCCAGTATTAGGCACTGTTGAGTATCTGGACAACTCAAATGTCAGTGTGCAGGCACTTCTCATCCTCATTTTCTTGCTTCAAAACTTTTCCCTGACTGGACAGTGCAGTTGTAGACCACCGGTCTGGGAACCCACCCCGTGAATGTTGTGTGGACTGGACTAGCACCTTTTCCTCCTCTTCATCCTGCAATATGGCCAGAAGAGCTTTTTATAGCAGGCAAAATATGTGGATGGTAGAGCAGAGGGTGGTTTCTTCAGAGCTTACCATATTGGTGGCTTATTGGAGGCAGTACAACCGTTACGATACTGGCAGACACAGATGGACAGGCACAAGGATGGACTGAGGCATTGGAACAGGAATGCAGGTAGTAGAGTAGATCACAGCAGGTATAAAACATGTAGGTACAAACAGTCTGGGTAAGACAATTCAAGGAGCAGGAGACTGGAACAAGTCACAATACTCAAGCAATGTTAGAATTGCCTCATAGTTTTCTTATAAATCCAAACAGGAAACATGATTGCCCCAAACAGGAAACAAGATGGCCCCATAATGCAGTCAATCCACCATCTTAGGTAAGGGTAATTACAGCAGCTGCCAGTGGTGAGGATCAGAAGTGCAGCACAAGACGATGATAAAAAAGCAGACACTAGGGGTCCATAATCAAAGTACATCACATTCTGCCATAATTTCCTCATTCAATAGCAGCTTCTGGATGCTGATTGACTTGGTTTATCTGGATATCTTTAGTAGAATTGTGTTATCAGTTGAGGGGCGCTAATGTTGTTTACAGGTTCCTAAGAATTATCTTCAGGTCCATACCCTCGGCACTTAATTAGGTATTAGGTATCCAAGATCTTTTCAACAATGTAATCAACTTCAGTTGGGTCAGTGGACTGTAGTCTATCAGCGACTGCCAGTATGGATGTTTCCCTGGTTAGGAAGGCTACTTGGGTGATGACCAAAATTTGAAAAGAATGGTGCCTTTTTAGTGAAGATACTCAAATAATTATAAAATGAAAATTCTACCATGGGAAGCAAATCAACACTGTCATCCTGTAAATGACAAATTATAGCATTGGAGATATTGCGCCAAAGTCTGATTTGTATGTTCTGTCTGGCTATTCGATTGTGGATGAAAAGCACAGAAACATATTGCTTCACATCTCTTTGATAATAAGGCCACCAAAAGAAACGTGACAAAAGTTCACTTGTCTCCTGTATACCCTTGTGGTCAGCTGAACGTCATACAACGTCTGCAGAAATGAGCTGATCTCACAAAATGTTGAATCTCTTTCACATTGTTGGGTATGGGCCAGTTAAGGCTTTGGAAATGTTTTATGGACTGGTGTCACAGCATGCAAATTACACATTTTCTGCAGACACCATGTGGGATGACATTTGTTTCCTGGGACTCTGGATGTGGCCAGTAGCTGTCGACAATGTGGCTATGCGCTGATTGTTGCACCTTGGCCCCATTTGGCATGTTCTTATGACTGCTTATGGCTTCCTAGCCACCACCTCTTCATCCGAAATTTCGCTGATTTACACCAATGTTGCGTTCTCATAATCAGACCTCATCATCACCCCTCACCATTGTCCTCTTCTCCATGTGCACATCGCAGAAGTTCATCGTCTTTCATCGGGTCTGTTCTGTCAGTCCACCACCCACATCCACATTCTGCAATAAAAGTTCTTGGGAATCTTGCAACTCTATGTCTGGGGGAGGTGAAGGGGCCACAGATTGCAGTCATGACTGCATTTCCCACTGAGGATGAGCGTGGCAAAGATAATCCCATGGAGGTTATGGTACTGTCTGTCATGTCATACAACTTTGTGTGGCCTATTAGGTCCCACCAGAACACACTCCACACCCTGGCGCCTACTTGCACCAGAGTAGCCTGAGACAGAACACGACTTCTATAGTACCAGCTATTCAATGTCAGATTCTTTATTTTTTGCCGCTATGGAACCTGCCCCCTATCTGCAGACTGCCCCTTTCCTGTGCAAAGAGGTTGCACTGTATAAATACTGGGCTGTGTGTACAGGATCTGATGGCCATTCATTAGATTTAATGGGGAGCCTTAACTCTGTCTTTATTTGTTCATGCATTAAAACTTCCACATATAAATAACACACTGCATTCAAACTTTTTCAAACACACCCAGCTCTGATACATACCATTGGGCAGTATAAAGAGACCAACTCCTTGTAATTGGATGAGCTGAAGTTTATGAAATCACTCAAGGTCCTGGAGTCATTTACATGCTGTCAGCAATAGTAAGGACTTATATTCTCCTGCAGGCTACAGATGTCTCCTAGTACCCCTCCCCATACTTTCCAAAATTTGGGTGCAATAAAGAGGGACAAAGCCCCTCAACATTTTGCCAAACCACGCCCCCTTGTCCCACCCACAAGCATAGTATAACATCAACCTTAATGGGCCCCATATAGTATAATGCCCCCTTATTGTGACAAACACCATATGGACCCATATAATACCCCTTAATGCAACTCGGTATCATATAAAACCCCTATTTAATTTTTTTTGGTTTAAAGTTTTTTAACAAAGTTTTAAAAGGATACCAATAATACAGTCTACATTACGGTCAAGCAGATTTACATATCAGCAGCAAGTATGACATGAAAACAGTATTATAGACAATTACAATAACTGGTAAAAGTACATTAACAAATTTTGAAAGGTTAAGATTGTGAATAGAAAAGTGAAGGTTCACAATATGGACAAATTGTACCCCTGGACGCTATTTCCTTTTTCGTGGCTGGTATTGCTACATCAATATCTAATAATACGTATTGGTTTTGATCATCTATCCTGCTAAGGACAGACGTCCTACCAGCATCAGAGTTCCTGTTTATATATATATTGTTATTTCCCCTCCTCACCTGGCTTAAAGTAGCAAGTCGCCTCTCCTTCCCTCGTGCCCTCCCTCCATCTTTTCTATATCTTTGTCCACACATGGATGGTCCACGTGTGGACTACCTTTGTCATGGAAGGTTGTGGAATTTTATCCATGGTTGTGTGTTGCTCATGATGTCTCATCTCCCAGCTAGCAAGTTCCTCCATTCTATGTATATGGTCAACCTTATCTAGCCAATCTGCAATTGTGGGTGGGTCAGGATATAGCCATCTCAGGGGAATTGTTGTTTTCGCTGCCTGAACTAACAGGGTACATAAATCTCCCTCCTTAGTCTTCCAAGTTTTATTTGAGAGCCATAGGAGTACTGTAGCAGGGGTAAGTTTAATGGGTTTCTTAATAATGGTGGAGATTGTTCTCTCGACTTGCCACCAGAAATTTTTAATTTTATCACATGACCACAATATGTGTCCTAATGTAGCTCCTGCTCTATTACATCTCCAGCATTTATCGTTGGTCGTTAACCCTTTCTTTTTCAAGGCCGATGGAGTATTGTACCATCTGGTCATGGTTTTGTATGAGTTTTCTTGGATACGAATGCATTTGGAGAATCCATGCAAGTTTTTATGTATTTCCCTAATCTGTGTGATGGGGAATGGAGATTGCCCCTTTTGGCATTTTGTCAATTAGGAGCCATTTCTCCAGCCATGTTGGGTCCTGAATGATCTTGTTTTTTTTTACGAAGCTCAAGGTGTGTAAATTTAAGTTCCTCCATGTGTAGGAAGTTAATCGTGGCTTAGTGTGTTTCTCTTAATTGTGTTAGATCAGCTGGTTTTATCTTATGAAATTGTTTTGTAGTTAGGTCCCCCAGGTGGTTCCACATATCTGAGTGGGATGTTTTTAATGGCTTTAGGTAAATCGGTAACCATTGACATGGCATAAGTGGGGGGGATTATTGAGAAGGGTGTGTGAATTTTTTACTGACTGTAAGACTTGTATTACATGATTCTGGAGTATCTATTAACCAAAGTTTTGCTATAGAGGTGTGATTTATTAATCTTTAATAAGTTCTTTCTCCCCATCCATGATATGTATGGAAGTGCCATCGATGATAATTGTGTATTGACCTTATTCAGGACTTAAATATAATTTTCTCTAAAAAAGATCTTTCGGATTAGCTGTTACTTGTAGGTCTAAGTAGGTCCTACTTGTAGGACTAAGTAGGTCAGTGAATGGTTTTGCTACTTAAAAGGGGTAGAGATTTTCAGAGAATTTACCACATGTTGGTAAACATTCATTGCCTCTGACTTATTATATATATTAATTTTGAAGTTTGACAACTTCCCAAATTTCTCTAAGAGTACCACAATAGGTTTGAAGGCTTCAGAGAAAAGGGTGGGGGGGGCAGCACAGTGAAAAAGCGAATTTAAAATTCGAGGTGGGTGCAGGCTTCACAAGGATCCGGATCCAAATCCCATATACAACAGAAGATATAAGACAAGGAAGCAGCACTCCGTGGAAAATTCAGTGTTTTTATTTCGCCAGTGGGCAGATGCAACGTTTCAGCTGTCTCTATGCAGCCATTTTCAAGCATAATTAGTGGTAGTATCCCCCGGGAAGCCGCATGTTTTCCATACCTGATTGAGCGCCGACTACTTGATTGTGGTCTTAGAGCTTGTGTGCCATTGTCCTAAAAAAAACTTTTCCCTCTGAGCTGTTTCCCTCTTTCCTCTTCCCTTTGTTGTCCTGTGGCCCAGGCAACGTGCTGTCCAGTGTTGGTTATTTACTTCAGGCATTGACGGAGCCGTGGGCTGACTGTCTATAATGGCATTTATTAAAAGTGACTGTGTATTTAACTTTTTGCACATGGAACACGGCTCTCCCTACTTACCACTACAAATAGAATTTAATATGTATCTTTATTTCACCTACTTGTTAATTGCTTAAGATGTCACATCCTGTGGGGGAATACCGCCTTGACCTCTCTATGCAGCCATTTTCAAGCATAATTAGTGGTAGTACAAGGCGGGTATTTATCCCCCACAGGATGTGACATCATTAATCAATTAACAATAGTATTTTCGTACACTGAAGACGATGTGCATCGTATCCTTGGGGGCTCTCTGGGAGATACCTCCTTCTTGAGTATTCCATCTAAAATTGACGTCAAGAGACTCTTTGAAACTGAATCTAGGAGATTGATTACGTTGAAACTACATCTCTCTCTCTTGGGTGAATATTACAAGAACAAGATGATCCCACGTGGGCTCAGACCACAATTGAGACCCAACTTATTCTCAAATAACGCTGAATTCTATCGTATTTTTGAAGGACTTACTAATAAATATGCATTTGATGTTATTCTCCTAAACATCGATTTTTTACAGAAGGAGATTGAAACCACTTCGAACAAACTTACCATATATGAGACACAATTACAACAGCTGATGGATACATCCGAATTTACAATATATAAAGAGAAGTCATCAGGAGTCTTTTCTAAATTTAAACATGATCAAGAGGAAACCAAACGACACAAATGGCATCGAGACTCAGAGGACTATAAAGTGGGTAAAATCTATAATTGGCAACTCGAGGAGAGAATAGAACCAAGGGCGCAGAAACAACGGTACTCCAAGAAATCACCTAAACCTCCATCAGCACAACTAAATAAATCGGAAATGGCATCATCTCAGGGATTGCCTTTTTTAGAGGTCGGCGATGCTCGTCCGAAGGGAGGAGGAGAAAGATCCGGCGCGGTGGAAGGCGGCACAGAAGGCAGCCCCATGACACGAAGTTCCAAATTGTTGAAAACAACAGCACAGAAGAAATGAAATCTTCACAGAACGATCTGGTGGTAAATATTTCGTCCTACACATTGTCTGATTTGCAAGTAGAACTTTTAAGTAAGGGGCTATCTTTCTGCCCTACTGGCAGGACTGATTGGTTGAAACTTGAGGCTGATCTAGCCCGTTTCTTTAGATCTATTAAACTCAAGGTTTGGTTTGCCCAATATCAGACCCCTGGGCCAACCAACCTTACTCCGGACTGTGTTCCTGATATATGTCTTAAAGACCTTGGTTTGTTTAACAAAAGTGATTTCATTCCATTTATTCAGCTCCTATGCTGTTGAAACTTTCATTACATCAGTTAAGCATGATATTGAATCATTGAAATGTAAATATCGTTCTGATACGCAGCCTACCATCCGCAGCAATCTGTCTAGAGCCACCAGATTGGCGCTCTCTGAGCTGATCCATGACGACAATTTGGTTATTAAACCAGCCGATAAGGGTGGTGCAATTGTCGTCATGGACCAGATCAAATATCTGGCCGAAATCCAACGCCAACTCTCCGATGCTGATATTCATTACAAGTTGTCCGAAAATCCCTTACCCTGGATTTCTAAGAGACTGAGGTTGTTGGTCGATAATGCATACGCATCAGATACCATTGATAAAGCCACACATTTGTTTCTTACTCCTGACAAGACTGTCACTCCGATACTGTATTGTCTGCCTAAAATCCATAAGAGGCTCATTGACCCTCCAGGCAGACCTATAGTGTCAGGAAGTGACTCAATACTCTCATCAGCAGCTAGATTTGTGGATAAATTCCTCTGCGGTTTTGCCACTGATGCTAAATCCTACATTAGGGACACCTCCGATTTTCTCTTGAAAATTCAGGATGTAGTGATTCCACCTAACACCATTCTGGCCTCTTTTGACGTCACCAGTCTGTATACAAATATCAACCACGAGAGGGGACTGTTATGTGTAAAAAAAGCTTTATTGACCACTGATCTTTCTATGAATTGTCAGACATTCATATTGGATCTATTAGAAATTATCTTGACTTGCAATTATTTCTTGTTTGATAATGACTACTTCTTACAGCTACGCGGGACAGCAATGGGGGCCAATATGGCCCCCACATATGCTAATATGTTTATGGCAGACCTTGAGGAAACGTCGGTGTATACGTCCCCACTCTTTGCACATGTGCTGGGGTGGTGGCGTTTCATCGACGACATCTTCCTGATCTGGACAGGGAATCTTGACATGTTCCTCACCTTTTTTGATTATTTAAATCAGATGGATCCAGATATTAAATTTACTAAATCTTTCTCTTATACAAATGTACAGTTCCTGGATACTAATGTGTATGTGGAAGGTGATAGACTGAAAACTGATTTATTTGTCAAAAACACTGACCGTAATAACCTTCTAAGGTACGACAGTGCACATCCCAAATGTACAGTAAATTCCCTCCCCTTTAGCCAAATGGTCAGAGTCCGGAGGATTGTTGATGATCCCAAACGAGTGGACCAGAGGCTAGACGAGACGTGTGCAAAATTTGTAGCCAGAGGGTACCCCAAACAGCTGGTACATAGACATCGTGAAAAGGCTAAACTTCTAGATAAGTCCTCATTAATGACACCTCGCACTAGGAACCAAACATCTACTGATAGGATTCCATTTGTATCTACCTTTTGTCCTCAGAGCCAATCTATCTCTAACCTGATTTCCAAACACTGGTCCATACTTTCTCGATACCATCATGATATCCAGGCCTTTAAGGCCCCCCCCCCCTTTATTCTCCTATAGGAGACCGAGGAATTTGAAAGATCACCTTGTTAAAAGTGATCTTGGCCCCGTCAATAAGAAACAGAATTTGGCATCGACTTTGAAACCTGGCTGTTACCCATGCATGAGCTGTGAAAATTGTAATTACATGCTTAAAGGCCCTTTTTTTTACTGATCCTGTCTCTGGTAAGAAATTTACCATTAGACACCATCTGACATGCAGAACAGACCATGTTATATATGCTTTACTATGCCCATGCCCGAAGATTTATATAGGAGAAACCACCACTGAGTGCAGACTCAGATTACACAATCACAGGTCGACCATAAATACATCTAAACTTGACCTACCTGTCCCTCGCCATTTTGTCGACTGTGGGCACTCCATACAACAATTGAAATTCTGTATTATAGACCATATCCCACCCCTGCGCAGAGGTGGGGACCGACAGAAGATCCTTAAAAAGCGTGAAACTGAATGGATCTATAGACTCAACACCCTACAACCCAATGGTCTCAACATTGAATTTAATGTGAATACCTTGAATTAAGTTTGCCCTATGATTCCCCTTTGTTTACTCACATATAGACAACAGTGTAACGAAGTAAATGTTCTTTTTTTGGTTATGTACAACTCTTATTTATGTACAATTTTTTATTCATCATTCTTCTCTTCTTTCTTTCTCCCTATAGATCACCCTCTATATGGAATTATGGACACCCAACCCTGTGTGTTCCGTCAGCCCATTATTTTATCTTCATATTATTACTAAACAATGCCTTATTCTTTATATGTTGTGACACTCGCGCATATGACCAATTTTGATACAGCTCAAAAGTGTACCGCACAGGAGGACAACGGATATCTACTTGGATGCACTTTTCTATGGATCTAAGCGATCTGCAAATACTGACCCTTTACTACTATTATTGCATCCCGTTGTTCTTCCCTTAAGTGCTTTTCTTTTCCTTTACTTTACCTCAATACTGGCACTCGCTCGTGTATGCCCTCTTCCAAGATGGCCGCTTCCCAGTCTGGACACTCTCGCGAGAGTAGAGGTATCCATGGGTGAGTGACGTCGCTGTGTGACAAGATTGATCGCGGCGGTTGCCCTTCGGGCATTCCGCAACGCGATCTCGATGTCCCAGCTATTCCCCCCGGGAGCCGCATGTGTTCCTAACTGAGGTGAGCGCCGAACCTTGATGTGTGGGTCTTAGAGCTATGTGTGCCATTGCTCCTAAAAAAACTTTTCCTGAGCTGTTTCCCTTCCCTTCTGTTGTCCTGGTTGCCCAGGCAACGTGCTGGTCATGCGCTATTGGTCTATTTACTTCAGGCATGACGGAGCCGTGGGCTGACTGTCTAATGGCATTTAATGTAAATATTGTACTGTGTATTACACTTTTGACACATTGTAACACGGCCTCACTTACTTACCACTACCAAATATGAATTTATATTGTATCTTATTTCACCTATTGTTAATTGATTAATGATGTCACATCCTGTGGGGGATAAATAACCGCCTTGTACTACCACTAATTATGCTTGAAAATGGCTGCATAGAGACAGCTGAAATGTTGCATCTGCCCACTGGCGAAATAAAAACACTGAATTTTCCACGGAGTGCTGCTTCCTTGTCTTTTATCATATGTTTGAAGGCTTGTGCAGGTTTTGTGATCATTAATAAAAGGTCATCTGCAAATGCAGCATTGAGATAGGTTCTTCCCCCTATGGTTAGTCCTTGTATGTTTGGATGTCTTCTAAGGGCCTGCAACAGACTTTCCATAGTGAGGATAAAGAGAGAAGGTGAAAGTGGACATCCTTGTCGAGTGCTATTTTTGATTTGGAACGCTCTCGATAAGGTTCGATTAATCCTGATTCTGGCACTTGATTTTGCGTATAGAGTCATTATAGCCTGAATGAATGCTAATGGGAATCCCATCTGTTCTAATGATGCTTCCATATATTTCCACTTTATTCTATGGAAAACCTTCTCGGCATCAATGCCGAGAAGGACTAGCGGAATATTGCACTCTCTTGTGATACATATTGCCTGAATGACTCTTATGGAATTGTGATTCCCTTCTCTCCCCGGCACAAACCCTGTTTGTTCTTTGTCTATTAATTTGGGTAGGTATGTATTTATCCTCCTAGCAAGAAGTTTTGCCCAAATCTTTATAGCTACATTAAGTAGAGCAATCGGCGGGAATTACCACAACAGTCAGGGTTCTTACCCGGCTTAGGTAAAACCACTATGGTAGCTGAGAGAGCTTGCGGGGGTGGTTTTTCTCCTGCTAGAAGGGCGTTACACCATTTTACCATATGTGGCAATAGGTGTTTAGCAAATTTTTTATAATAGCTGACTGTTAGCCCGTCTGGACCAGGGCTCTTGCCGAAGGGGAGTGTGGCAAGAATGTCAGCCAACTCCTCTTCTGTAACAGCTTTTAAGAGTCCAGCCCCTTCCTCTTCAGATAGTATTGGTAGATCTAGTTTAGATAGAAAATCTTTCATTTCTTTCATTTGTTGGTTTGTGTCACCACCCTGTTGATTGTCAATGTTGTACAGTGTGCTGTAAAAATGAAGGAAGGCCTCTGCTATTTCTGACGTCGTGCTCGCTATCCTGCCCTCTGGTGTCTTGATATTAGTTATAAAATTTGCTTCTCTTTCCCCCTTAATAAGATGTTCCATTAATTTGTTTCCTTTATCCCCGTGGCCGTAAAATTTATATTTGAAGTTTTGGTAGTTTTTGGCATGTGTAATGCTCAGGGTGTCTAGGAGTTTTTTCCTTAAGTCTGCTAATTCTTCTTGGCGATTAATTGCGGTAGAGTGTTTAGTGATGGCCTATAATTTTGCTATTTTCTCTAGCAGTTCATTTAGGATATTGTTTTTCTTTTTCTTAGTTCTCACCCCCAGCGCTATGAACTCCCCTCTGATTGCCATTTTATGGGATTCCCAGTTATAAGTCTCCAATGTGTCCCTGGGAACATTCCTCGAAAAGAATTGTTCCATCTTGTTTTCTATCCAGGCTACATCTTCTCTCCTATCTAGAAGTGTTTCATTTAGCCTCCAAATCCAGTGTTTCATTTAGCCTCCAAATCCATTCTTTAATCGGTAGGTTTTTTAAGGCAAATTTCCATGATGACTGGGTTGTGGTCTGATATGGTTGCTGGAGGCAAATTTCCATGATGACTGGGTTGTGGTCTGATATGGTTGCTGGCCCTATGGTCACCTTTTTGAGTATATTTATATGAGAGTCTGTAATGAAAAAATAATCTAACCTCTAGTACCTGCGGTGCATAGCTGAATAATGTGTGAAGTCCTTCACTGCAGGATGTAATGTTCTCCATGAGTCTATCAGGCCATGACTTCTCAGGGTTCTGTTGATGGTACCCAATGCTTTCCTGGAGTGAGAGGATTTTCCTATAGAACAGTCTAAGATAGGGTTCAGTGCCAAATTAATGTCTCCTCCTACTGCGTCTCGCTGTGCGCCCATAAAACAAGTAACGGCCACATGTGGGGGGTCTTTGTACTCAGGAGAAATTGCAGAACAAATTGTATGGTGGGTTTTCTCTTTTTATATTTTGGAAATGTGTAAATTTTAGGGCTAAATGAACGTATAAGGGAACAATTTGACCATTCTAAATTTCACCTCCATTTTGATTCAATTACTATGAAGATCTCAAGGGGTTAACAATCTTCGTAAAAGCTGTTTCTGATAGCTTGAGGGGTGCAGATTTGAAAATGGGTTGGTTATATAGGGGTTTTGATGCTATATATGTAAAATTTCATTCCAAACTGTATTTATCCCCAAAATAGTCAATTCTGAAAATCCGGAAAAGCGATATTCTTTTTGTAAGCCGCGTGACATCAAAATAAATTATCCAGACATATCAAAAATTATGAAAATGTAAAGTAGACAAATGGGAAATGTTATTCAGAAACTTATTTAGGTGGTAAATCTATCTGCCTGGAAACGCAATGATTTTGAATTTCGAAAATGGCAAATTTTTCAAAAAATTTATCATATTTTCTTTTTTTTTGTAAATAAACGCAAAACTTATCAGCCAAAATTTACCACTAAAATGAAGTACAACATGTGGGGAAGAAACAATCTCAGAATCGTTTTGATAAGTAACAGTGTTCAAAAGTTATAACCATATAAAGCGACGCAGGTCAGAATCCAAAAAATCGGGCTGAGCCTTAACCTGCAAAATGACTGCGTCCTTAAGGGGTTAAATACAACTTCACAATCATGCTTTGTCAGATATGATTAAGGACTAATACCGTGTTTTGTCCGAAACGCGTCAGCTCATGCTTTTCTTTTGTGTTGTTGTACTGTTTTTAACTTTTTTGATGATTTGAATAAACCGAAGTGAATACTTTTTAACCTCATACCGGTGCGGATGAAGTGGATTTTCTTCCCCTCATTCTCCTGTTATTTACCTTGGACCTAGACCAAGCGCATTCCATCTTCCATCCAGCACGGATCAACCGTCTACATGCATTTCAGTGGGTGAGCATTAGCATCCTCTTTTTTTCTCTATTTTTTGTATATTGCTTTGCTCTAGTTTTATGCTTTTTGCTCCCCACATCCTAACCGTTTACATGTCAAGGAGACGTTTTTTACTATTTTTTGCATGTTAAAAATCAACTAATTGTTACTTCAACCCCCATTGAACGAAGTTCCTTCGGATTTTTCACTATGGAGAACCCGGAAAACTCCAATCCCCTTTATTCTCAAGAGGAAGTCTTTTTAAATCCAGCACGCCTCAATAAAGCGCAAATGATTTTTTCGCTAAATAACACCAATGATGTCTCCCAAAGCTCTGTCCACAGTCTCACTAAAGAACTAGACAAAGCTTTAAAAAGAAAAATGAGTACATCTAAAATGAAACTTTGCAAAACCGTGGAAAAGTTACTGAATCTGGCCAATTCACAGAAAACTATTCTAGACACCTCCAAAACTATACAAATTAAAAATCCATCGTTTTATCCAGTCAACTCCAGGACTCCGGAAATGGATATTTTTCAACAGTTGGTGGAAAAAGACCTAAGAAACCTATATGATGAACCAACAAATATTATTACATCCACTTTCAACCTATCCATCCATGAAAAGAATGCCATCTCCAGTCTAAGGAATAACGACCATTTAATTATACGTCCCTCTGATAAAGGGGGCTCTGTTGTCGTTCTGGACAAAGAACTGTATCATTTGGAAGCTTTGAAAATGCTACAGTGTCTTCATACATATTCAACCACCATTTCACATCTGTGTAAACAATCCCACCTTGTTCCATCAATACTACCTTAACTTTGAATCCACATTTGTCATTTACCTCATCACCTGTACAATGTGC
The DNA here is from genome assembly GCA_019512145.1 of Engystomops pustulosus. Taxonomy (NCBI): domain Eukaryota; kingdom Metazoa; phylum Chordata; class Amphibia; order Anura; family Leptodactylidae; genus Engystomops; species Engystomops pustulosus. Next base: position 81,195,439 of record CM033646.1, on the reverse strand, counting down.
AACATACAGTATTCGGGTTGCACCACCCGTAAAACTAAAACCGCATTTCTGAACATATCAGTGGGGGCCAACATCAACACTAACAGTATACGCCGATTGTACTGCTGCATTTCTAACTTTTTCGAGACGCACACGAGGGTTCAGGTACGCCACAGTAGTGTCTCAGCCTTGAACACATCTCTCAAAATCGTTTGCACTTACGCGAGCAATATGGATCATGCGCCTGGATACCCAATTCCCCGACGGGTAGACCCTTAAAAAATGATCTCATGTATATAGCATACTGTTTATCCACAACTATCTAGTTTTATTTACAGTCAGTCTACATGTCCATTTTAGCCTTCGGCTCATGTTTCGCACATATTTTCCTACACTAGTATCCATTTACCCACATTGGACCCCCATCCATGGTCACCAGTTCCCCCTTGTTGCTGCATGCCTTTTTAACCCATGACAGACCTCACGTTCCATGTTCCATGTACCACAATGCTACATGCTTTTAAGAGGGTCGTTTTGTTTCATCACTTGACTTACATCACTGACTTCTTGTCGTCTACGTCAGACATTCCCTGACTCCCTCTTCCTCCAGCACCCAGCTGTTTCATTTCATTTGAATGTTTCCTTTTCCGGTTTCCTCCCCTTTTCTTTCCTTAAATAAAACTTCACAATACATGCTTTTCAGATATGATTAAGGACAATACCGTGTTTGTTCCGAAACGCGGTCATCTCATGCTTTGCGTTTGTGTTGTTTACTGTTTTTAATTGTTTGATGATTTGAATAAACCGAGTGATACTTTTTAACTCATAACGTGCGATGATGAGTGGATTTTCTCCCCTCATTCTCCTATTTTTCCTACTACCAGTAATTCTACCCTACTTCATCCCTCCGTTATTAAGGTACTTTTGGTGCAGCCTATAACACTCCTCTGCGCTTGTGGAGTGGGCCATTGTGAAACAATTGACTGAATCTTGTTCCTGGGTATGAGTGGTATTTTACCTATCTTAAAATGGTTGTCTTGTAAGAAAAATATCTGATTTATCTTCTTTTGAGTAAGGTGTAGATTGTGAGCATTTTGTTGGGGGTGTTGAGCCTCTGACGTTATGGTAGCGCTTTTTAAGCTCTAGCCATATGAATAACTGGGTCTGTAGCAGGGACTGCTTAATTGTATTGGTTAACACCTTTTCGGGTTTTCGCTAAAAATGGGTACCTTCTTTACACGTGAACACATATAGCAATAACCTATACTTATTGAAACCATTCAAACACAACAATATAACTGTTATGGACCGCATTTGGGCGATGGCCTCCTTGAAATTGGGTTCCATACCAGTTGGCCTGGGACACAGCATTACAGACAAAATAAGGGCATTGTTTTACTTTAGCTGTGAGACCTGCCTTCGTGTGAATTTACTGGCGAAAGGATTGAAAATTGCCCTGGTGTTAAGAGCATGTCTTGCTATCGGAGCACACAGGCTTGCTCCTATATATTCAAAAGGGTCTAGTTAAAACCCACTATGTATACAAGAAATCCAGAATCAAATTAACTTGTGATCTAAAAATAGTAACCTAAACTTTGCATCAACCTTGTCCAGGCCGCGGTCTACAAATATTGTCACAAACAATAGCCTACATTACCCTAGGGCTCTCGTGCCTACTTTTAGCTCCTATATACAAGTGTCCCTTTATTCTTCTTCTTCAGCCTTAGGGGGATTTAGTCACTTCCCGAAGTTGCCCATTGGCTGACTTTAGGAAGAAAGGCTTGGTAAGTCCAAGTGTTGTTCTGTAATGGGAGCCATGAGGTGATACTCAATGGTTCAATTTCCAGGATCGCCAAGGCTCTTGTTAAGGTCCCTTGGATGTTAAGGTGCTATCTTGCCTTCTGTAGAGAATGTGATCCTCGAATGGTACAGCATTTGAAAAGAATCTTCTTTTGTCTCAAATGTCTGTGAGAGAACGAATAAACGTCTCTTGTATAGTGTTGGAGTTGCTTGTCTTGAAAGATGGTGATTAAGGAAACCGTTCAAATCCAGAATTTGCCTTTAGTACGCCTTTAGGTAGCTTCTGTTATCCGGAACGGTACTAATGGCACACACTATGTCCCTTGGGTACATCATCCGCTTTCTGAGGGGGCTTAATGATTCCAGTGACTATGTCTTTAGCCTTATCGGTAGGTAATAGTAGAGAAAAAATAGAAACAAGACCTTGGAGGGAGCATTCGGCTGTTTGTCTTCCGAAGACGAAACTTTTATTCTGATGTTGCATGCTTCTGCTGCGTTCTCTTGATCCTCTACCGAAGCGTGCGTTGTTTGATGGACTCTCTTGTACTCGTCACATAACCAGGGGCCTAGCTGTGCTACAATTACCCGCTGTTCCCTCTAGATCGCTCTTTCCCGTTATCGATGGATTTCACCTCAGCGGGTTAAGCGTTAAGCTACTTCATTACCGGGGTAATTGCTGCTGAACAGATAGCTTTTTGAGGAAATTTCTGGACGTGGTGACGAGTCTGAGTGATGTTCCTGTTCCTCTTGCCTGCGACACTGTCCAGGTCGACGTCATCAGTTTGTCAGACTCCAGCATGGGCTCCGGCACCATTTGCCTTCTTGGGTCGGGGGGTAGTGGCTTTTGCGGAGATATTTATCTAAACCCCATGCGTTTTTTTTAGTTGTCTGTGTTCCCCTGGGGGTCTTGTATCTCTCTCTTGTGGGCCAATTTTAGACTGTAGTGGGTGCTGTATTTCATGGGAAGCTTAACTGGTGTAGCAGGAGCTCAGCAAGGAGCGTCTGGCCATGGTCAGCGCGGGTCAGGTCTCGCCCCCACCCCCCCTATTTAATTAATCCTCCCTTACATTGGTGTTTGCCACTTTGATATTTACTTCCCAAAACTTATACATAATACTATTGTACTTTCAATCCCCATCCACTCATCACTGGTGGGCCCACTGTCCTCCATCCTCCTCTATGTGTCCCTTCTGTCCTAGATCTCTCCTTATCATGTAGCTCCGGTCCTCCTCCTCCTCAATATTGGTGATTGGGGCTTGTGTGGTGATTGGTGGTGTGTATGTTGTGGGGTGCCTCCTACAATTTTCACCCCATTTGCATAAGTGTTTATTTTATGCACAGCTTCCTTTAACCAATTCACTTGTCCTCTATTTGGGGCATACAATGAGACTAGTGTGACTGTAGTATTAACTATTTTAGTTGGCTTTCCTACAAAGGCAATGTCTGCTGCGGAGGCAGCAGATGTAATGTCTGCCAATACATGTGCAAGACCACCAATTTCACATCATGTGTAAACAATCTCACCTTTTCCATCAATACTTACCTTAACTGTGAATCCACATTTGTCATTTACCTCATCACCTGTACAATGTGCAACATACAGTATGTCGGTTGCACCACCCGTAAACTTAAAACTCGCATTTCTGAACATATCAGTGGGGCCAACATCAACACTAACAGTATACGCAGTGTCTCTGGCATTTCTAAACATTTTCGAGACGCACACAGGGGTTCAGTACGCCACATGAGTGTCTCAGCCATTGAACACATCTCTCAAAATAAAAGAGGTGGCAATCGTGAAAAACGTTTGCACTTACGCGAGGCATATTGGATCATGCGCCTGGATACCAGATTCCCGAAGGGTATGAACCTTAAAAATGATCTCATGTATATATATTAAGCTGTTTATCCACACTATCTAGTTATTTATTTACAGTCAGTCTACATGTCCATTTTAGCCTTCGGCATCATGTTTCAGCACATATCTTTCCTACACAGTATATCCATTTTACTCACATTGGACATCCCATCCATGGTCACCAGGCTGCCTTGGTGCTGCATGCTTTTTACCCATGACAGACATCACGTCCATGGTTACCAGGTTACCACAATGCTACATGCTTTTAAGAGGGCGTTTTCGTTTCATCACGTGGACTTACATCACATGACTTCTTGTCGTCTACGTCAGACATTCCGACTCCCTTCTTCCTCCAACACACAGCTGTTTCATTTCATTTGAATTGTTCCTTTTCCGGTTTCCTCCCCTTTTCTTTCCTTAAATACAACTTCACAATCATGCTTTGTCAGATATGATTAAGGACTAATACCGTGTTTTGTCCGAAACGCGTCATCTCATGCTTTTCTTTTGTGTTGTTGTACTGTTTTTAACTTTTTTGATGATTTGAATAAACCGAAGTGAATACTTTTTAACCTCATACCGGTGCGGATGAAGTGGATTTTCTTCCCCTCATTCTCCTATTTTTCCTACTACCAGTAATATTCTACCCTCTTCATCCCTCCGTGTATGAAGGGTACTTTTGGTGACAGCCATATAGACACTCCTCTTGCAGCTTGTGAGTGGGCATTGTGGAAACATTGACTGAATCTTTTCCTGGGTATGAGTGGTATTTTACCTATCTTAAAATGTGTTTCTTGTAAGAAAAATATATCGATTTTATCTCTTTTGAGTAAGGTGTAGAGTTGTGAGCATTTTTGGGGGGTGTTGAGCCCTCTGACGTTATAGGTAGCGCTTTTTAAGCTAGCCATATGAATAACTGGGTCTGTAGCAGGGACTGCTTAATTGTATTGGGTAACCTTTTAGGGTTTTCTCAAAATGGGTACCTTCTTTACACTGTGAACCAATAATGCAATAACCTATACTTATTGAAACATTCAAACAACATACATTAACTGTTATGGCCGCATTTGGCGATGCCTCCTTGAAATGTGGTTTCCATATCCAGTTGCCTGGGCACAGCATTACAGCAAAATAAGGGCATGTGTTTTTCTCTTTTATGCTGTGACCCTGCCTCGGGTGAATTTCTGGAGGAAAGGAGTGGAAAAATTGCTCTGGTGTTAAGAGCATGTCTTGATCGGAGCACACAGGCTTGCTCCTATATATTCAAAAGGGTCTAGTTTAAAACCCACTATGTTATACAAGAAAATCCAATAAAATTAACTTGTGATACTAAAAATAGTTAACTAAACTTTGCAATCAAGCCTTGTCCAGGCCGGCTCTACAAATATTTCACAACAATAGCCATACATTACCCTAGAGGCCTCTCGTGCCTACTTTTAGGCTCACTATATCAAGTGTCCATATTATTCTTCTTCTTAGCCTTAGGGGATTTAGTCCTTCCCGAAGTTGCCCATTGGCTGACTTTAGGAAGGCTTGGTAAGTCCAAGTGTTGTTCTGTAATAGGGAGCCATGAGGTGATACTCAATGGTTCAATTTCCAGGATCGCCAAGGCTCTTGTTAAGTCCCTTGGATGTTTAATGGTGCATCTCTTGCCTTCTGTAGAGAATGTGATCCCGAATGGGTACAGCCATTTGAAAAGAATCTTCTTTTGTCTCAAATTGTCTGTGAGAGAACGCAATAAACGTCTCTTGTATAGTGTGGATGGAGCTATGTCTTGAAAGATGGTGATTAAGGAACCTTCAAATTCCCAGAATTTGCTCTAGACGCCTTTAGGATAGCTTCTGTATCCCGGTAGCTTAATAAGCCACACACTATGTCCCTTGGGGTATCATCCGCTTCCGGAGGGGGCCTTAATGAGTCTCAATGACTATGTCTTTAGCCTTATCGGTAGGTAATAGTAGAGAAAAAATAGAAAGTACCTTGGAGCGGAGCATTTCGGCTGTTATGTCTTCCGAGAGACCTTTTATTCTGATGTTGCATCTTCTGCTGCGATTCTCTTGATCCTCTATCAGAAGCAGTGCGTTGTTGATGGCATCTGCTTGTACTCCGTTCACATACACCAGGGCCTCGCTGTGCTCAATTACCGCTGTTCCTCTAGCTGCTCTTCCCGGTATCCGATGGATTTCACCTCAGCGTGTATAGCGGTAAGCTGCTTCATTACCGGGGTAATTGCTTGTGACAGGAGCTTTTTGAGGAAATTTCTGGACGGTGGTGCCGAGTCTGAGTGCTGTTCCTGTTCCTCTTGCCCTGCGACACTGTCCAGGTCCGAGTCATCCGTTATGTCAGACTCCAGCATGGGCTCCGGCACCATCTTGCCTTTCTTGGTCGGTGGGGTAGTGTGCTTTTTGCGGAGATATTTATCTAAACCCCCTGCGTTTTTCTTTAGTTTCGGTGTTCCCTGGGGGTCTCCTGTGTATTCTCTCTTTGTGCGGACCATTTTAGCTGTAGTGGGTCGCTGTATTTCATTGGAGCTTAAACTGTGTAGCAGGAGCTCAGCAAGGAGCGTCTGCCATGCAGCGCGGTCAGGCTCCGCCCCCACCCCTATTTAATTTAATCCTCCCTTTACATTTGGTGTTCCACTTTTATTTATCTTCCCAAACTTATACATAATACTATTTGTACTTCAATCCCCATCCCTCATCACATGGTGTGGCCCCTGTCCTCCATCCTCCTCATATTGTGCCCTTCTGTCCTCAATCCTCCTTATCATGTTGCTTCCTGTCCTCCATCCTCCCTCATATTGTAGGTTTCTATCCTCCAGCCTCATCCTGTAGCCTCCTGTTCTTCAGTATCCTCCTGTGGCCTCCTGTCCTCCAGTCTTCTCTTGTTTCCCCCTCTCCTTCAGCCTCCTCATGTGGCCTCCAATCCTCCAGCCTCCTCATGTGGCCTCCTGTCCTTCAGCCTTATCCTTTGGACTGTGGTCCTTCAGTGTTTCCTTCTCTTCCCTTGGCCCCCTGTCTTCCAGGCTCCTTCTGTGGCCTCTTGTTCTCCAGCCCCTTCCTGTAGCCTCCTGTCATCCAGTCCCCTCCTGCAGCTTCCTGTCATCTAGCGTAGCCTCCTCTACCTGAGGATCCCTGTCCTCCAGCCTCCTCTTGTTGTGGCCTCCTTTCTCCTGTTCTTGGGTATTTAACAAAAAAAAACTACCTACTTACCTTCCATTGTTCTCCTGTAGCAGTCTCACTTCCTCTTCTACCCATTGCTAGGACTCCAACTGTACCTCAGAGGAGGGGTGGGTTGGGGCCTGCTGAGGAGAGGAGCTACCTCCTCACATGACTTCTTCAGACATCTGAGGAGGTAGCAAGGAGCTGATCAGCCGCTTTCTGGTCCCAATGTTTTGCAAGGATCAGGAGGAGGCAGGACAATATGGGGCAGAGAGGGGCACCCCAGAACATTCTCCCAACTGCCTGGGATGGTGGGACAGCAACTGCAAAACATAACTGTCCCACTAAATTTATTGCTGTTTTAGCTCCTATTACTCAGTGATGGTCAGTGTAAAATTCCAGTATGTGGACGGGGACTCTCTAAGGTTTCAAGTTTATATACACTTTCATTTACGTTCTGAACATCATATGTCTCATAGAGACAGATGAGACAGATCAGAAATTAGACCAATGAGAAGCATATTACACAAAATGACACTCTCCAGCTCTGATACATCTCAAAATGTGTATTTTTGTTACTAACAACGAATTAGAGAATGTGTCATCTTTTATTGTGACATTTAGGAAACTTGTCTTTTTGGAAATACACCTTTAACTTAGTGCAGAGTTAGGCAAAAGTTTTTTTATACTTTACGCTTTTTGTTTATTAACTGTCTATTTTGTTTGGTTTTTTTTGCAGGTAATTGCTGTTGTGATGGACATATTTACAGATCCAGATATCTTCTTGGATATGTATGAAGCAGCTACACGACACATGATTCCCGTATATATAATTCTGAATTTACATAATCTGGCCTCCTTTATTCATATGGTGGAAACAACTGGAATCAACGTTAGATTTACAGAGGTACAGTGCCAACATTTCTGTTGATGTATTCTACTTCTATAAATATCTAGAAAGTTTTTAATTGATTTTCTCTAGATTTTCAAAAGGTGCAATACTTGAAATTATAGGCCTAGATTTATCAGAAGTGAGGCAAAGTGCACTAAATGCAGTTTGCTTCATGATTTACTGAATACTGGCACATGGTCTTCAATAATCGGGAGCAACCTATGCAGCATCTTTTTTTGTTATATTCACGTGGTAGTATTCTAAGTAGTTTACATCAGTATTTTTATGCCAAAACCAGGAATGATATATTGAATTTAAAGAGGACCTGTCACCCCATTTATCGGCACTAGGAGCTGCTTACTAAAGTAAGCAGCTCCTAGTGCTTGATTAAACGCCGCAGTGTTATAGTGATAACTCCGGTAACGCTATCTAACACTGCGGCGGGGTATAGTGTAATCATCGGACACTTTGCAAAGCTGTCCGATGTATTCATGAGGGGGCGGTCCGAGGCGCTGCCTCTACCCCGAACCGCCCCGCTCGCTCCATAGGCCGGCAGTCACCACCCCTAGTCACGCCACAACCCTGCCCCCTCATGAATACGTCGGGCAGCTTTGCGAGCTGTCGGACAATTACACTATACCCTGCCGCAGTGTTAGATAGCGTTACCGGAGGTTTACGGTAACGCTATCACTCTAACACTGCGGCATTTGTTCAAGCACTGGGAGCTGCTTACTTTAGTAATCAGCTCCTAGTGCCGATAAATGGGGTGATAGGTCCTCTTTAAAAACACCTTTGTCAGCATTCTTAATCATTTCAATATGTTTTATTAACATTTTCTGACTCCCTGCCAGCAGTGGGTGGTGATTCCCAGGGAGGGGTCAGCTGCAGCCTGTGTGTACCTGTGTCTCCTCACGCAATTTTTCTTCACTGCACACCACCCCCTCCCCTTCCTGCTCAATGCACAAGACAGGCAACAGCTGCCCCCTCTCCAGGGACACACCACATGCTGCTGTCAGGGAGTCAGGTTATGTGAATAACACTACATTTAAATCAACTACTGAAATGATTCAGAATGCTGACAATGGCATTTCTAAAATCAGTATAGTATAGGTTAAGCCTGTCACCAGCTAAAAATTACATTTCTGGTGACACGTTCGCTCAGGGTCGGCTCCAAGTTTCAGTAGGTCTTTTGACGACAGGGCCTCAGTAAGCCTCTAAGCATTTACCTAGTCCATACAACTAGTGAGTTTACTCTGTAAATATTGTACATTGGTACCCATTTTAATGTACAGAGCCCTATGGGTATGGGTTAGTTAGTATGGGTAAGGCTAGTGATTAACAATTTTACATATTATTTTTTGTGTATTTCCCACCTTGTAAAGTGCCAGGCATATATTTTCACCTGTGTACTGTTCTCTATCTTTGGCATTTATAACAATTCAGTAAAAACATGTTTTTATTTATTGATAAATTGGTGTGGAAAACACATTTCTTCTTCTTTTGGTCTATTGATTATATCCAATGTAGAATTGGAATTGAAGGCTGACCGCTATTCAAGGGCAAAATCTATTTTACTAATGACGGAAAAAAAATGCAAGCTGCATCGTTGATTAACTGAAAAGCTTTAGCTCAGGAGTTGTTTCAGGCCTGAAAAAACATGATGCAGGATAAAGAGTTTTGTCAGTATATTAAAACCTTCGGATACCGCAATAAAGACATTTATGCTGGTAATCCTCAGCATTATTTTAACCCTTCATGGGAACTTTACAGTAGAGCACCCGCCATATCATTGAGGAATCAGTATATAACACTTCTACCTCTCTGTATTGCGGATGCAGCTCGATTGTTTGTAAATGGTAAATGGTATGCAAACATTTGATCTAGGTTTTACTGCACACTATTCAATGACAGCAGCTAAACCACCATGACCACGTTATCAGGATTCAGGATCAGTGGATCCTCTGGACCACCGCGGGGGTGGCACAGCCGACACCTGAGACCGAAATCTAAGTGGCACCTGGTCTTCACCAGAGCCCGCCACAAAGCAGGATGGTCTTACTGTGGCAGGGTACCACCAGGTCGTTCCACAGGTGAGACTAGCAACCGAGGTTAAGGTACCTTAAGCATGGGAACAGGAATGCAGGAACACACAGGAGCACTGGAACAGGAACACAGGAAAGCTAAAGCTTAGTTGCAGACACCTGTGATAACTGTTTTTGCTGATTATTGTAGTCTAGGGTACAATAAATTACCAACATCCAGAGGTCCGTTTGTAACTAGGGGTCGCCTGTAAGTCGGGTGTTAAGTAGAGGACCGCCTGTAGTTGATAAAAAGATCTTATGCAGATGAAGTGTACAGTAGCTGCTATACCTAATATACAGTAGACATCAGATAAGTTCAGTCACTACAAATGGAAAATACTATTCATAGCTGATAAAGGCTTAGTTTAGTCTATGCAGGTGGATTATACAGTATTTGGTAAAGAATTAGTTCACTTTAGGCACATGGGGCTACATAGTTGCTATACAGCTGGAATATACAACAGCAGATACAAGATTAGTTCAGTATATGAAGAATACCATTTGTAGCTAAATTAGTTCAGTCTGTGCAGGTGAAATAAGCAGTAGCTGATGGAGGACTGGTTGATGAAAGTTAAGTATACAGTAATAACTAGTATCCTCACCTATCTATACAAAGTTGAACAAAAATCAATAGGTAGTTGAGGTAAAAAGTTTATAAAATCTTTGGAGAAGTTTTGCCTCCATGCACACACCAAGGGTTAACTTGGAGAACATACAATTCCAGCCCCTCTGCTTCTGGTCAGTACCTGAGCACTGTTCTTTACTGGTCTCTGGCACATCAGGGGTTACAGTCAGCATTTCAGCGGCTCCTGTCTGCAAACCTGTGACACTGGACACCCGGCCTGCACTGAGTTGCTGTGATCCAGTGACTCTTCAGGTCCTGAGGCTCGGCCCACTTCTGGGCTCCTCGAGTCTCCTCTGCTCCTCCTGTCCTCCGGTCTCCATGCACAAGGTCCAGAGAGAGGAAGCTACAATCATGGCTCCTCACTCCTGTTATCTACACATGGAGGCCGGTAGGACAGGAGAACATGTCAGGAAGCTGGAGATCCTTGCAATGCATTCTATGTGCATACGCACCATGCTCCTTATCCCATCTCCGCTCTGTATATTAATCGCCTCTGTGTTCTTAAAGGAGCAGATGCAATTAATTTCATGGTGGGTGATTTGGGCGCCAATGGGCACCTGAATCACCCACATTACAGACGCCCAGGGTGCCGCTCTCATAAGGGCTCGGGCATCTGCCGCCGGAAGCGAGATTTTCATCTCACCTCATGGCTGTGTAATAGGCATCTCATAATCTCTAATCTCTCCTTCTATGTGTCAGCGTGTTAGTACAATGTCAGAAGCCAGATAAAAGTGTATATACACCTGTACCCTGATAATCTATCCACATTATCAGCTCACAGAACTAGAGCATGAAGTGTCTGCTCGGAGAGTCCACACTCCATTACTGAATAATAGGAGCTAAAACAGCAATAAAACTGAGTAACATTGCTGTTTTGAATAATTTGAGGGGTGCAGGTTTTTTTGGGGAGGGGAGTTGTAATAAAAAGAACTTTTGTAAACCCTTACGTAGATGAATTGTCCTCTAAATATGTGATATCTGCCCTAAAGCGGTGCAATATGTAAGCTCTGCCCTTTAGTGGTGCAATAAGTAAGCTCTGCCCTATAGCGGTGCAATATGTAAGCTCTGCCCTAAAGTGCTGCAATATGTAAGCTCTGCCCTATAGCGATGTACTATGTGCACTCTGCTTTATAGTGGTGCAATATGTAAGCTCTGCCCTATAGTAGTGCAATATGTAAGCTTTGCCCTATAGCGATGCAATATGTATGCTCTGCCTGAAAGCGATGTACTATGTGCGCTCTGCTCGATAGCGATGCAATATGTGCTATCTGCCCTAAAGCGATGTACTATGTGCTATCTGCCCTATAGGGATGCAATATGTGCTATCTGCCCTATAGCAATGCAAAATGTTCGCTTTGCCTGATAGCGATGTACTATGTGCTATCTGCCCTATAGCGGTGCAATATATACGCTCTGCCCTATAGCGATGTAAGATGTACACTCTGCCTGATAGCGATGTACTATGTGCGCTCTGCTTTATAGCGATGCAATATGTACTATCTGCCCTGTAGCGATACAATATGTACACTCAGCCCTATAGCGAGCAATATGTAGCCTCTGCTGAAAAAAATGAGTTAGTGAGTGGTGCAATCTCATCTAGCGTGGTTCTGACAGTATGATTATAGTGGTTAGTAGCCAGGTTTTGGCAGGTGAGTGAGGTTGAAAATTTTGGATAGTGAGTGGTGCCATCTCATCTAGCGTGCTTCTGACAGTATGATTATAGTGGTTAGTAGCTAGGTTTGGACAGGTGAGAGAGGAGATGGGGGATAGTGCAGACTGTAAGGTTTCTGTGTGTTGGTGAGTATCTATTGCATGTGGGTTCCGTTATGAGAGATTGGCGATAGGATTCATTGAAGGTGAAGGATTATTGAAAGTAAAAGAAAGGAGGCTATGGTCTCAAAGTAGAAAGGATGAATTGGTAAAATTAGATATTAAAGAAAGTCAGGAGAAGGCCTAGAGAAGTAGTTAGTGCTAAGAGGTTTAGTAGTTAATGCTAAGTGCTGAGAGGAAGGAGGGGAAATGGGAGTGTTAACAGAGATGTTGAAGTTTCCCACGATGATGGGTGGAATATCACAGGATTGAAAGTAAAAGAGGCAAAGTGGTCAAGAAAATGGTAGGGTTAGCCAAGAAAATGATATACTACAGCCATAGGAAGAGAGAATAGGTGAAAAAGTCTGAGGATATGAACCTCACTGCCACTGCCACTGCCTCACAAAGTCACTGCCTAGCTCAATGACCCTCTGGCAAGTGATAAGCTCTTCCTAGCTCACTTTTATAAGTCACTCAACTTAAGTATAAGCTGCTCTTATACTGCATAATCACATGTCCAGCCCAGTTAGTCACAGGCATTCTCGTGGTTCACAGGCGACATTCTCGTGGTTGCTAAGGGTCTGGAAACTGCTTAACTGGCTGCTTCAGCAGTCATTCAAGCAGCTTTATGCTGTTTCGTGAACACAGACCCAGATCCCGAATAATGATGTGTGTTCAGGCTCTGGGTTTATGGGGTCCAAACTGGGGAAATTCGGTATGGCTCACCACTAGTTATGAAACTCGGTTTTGAAAAAAGATTTTGTGACCTCATTACAATGTACATATACATGTATGGTTGGCCCTTGGGCGATCTTAATCAGAAGAAAACATTAGATGTGATTCCTCCATTAAAATCAAACAGAACAATGCCCATATGTGCTATTCGCCCCTTTCTTTCCAAATTTATGGTATTTTATGTTCTTAAAGTGTTTGACAAAAAATCTTTCTCACCAGAGGTGAAGTGGACGGAGACTAATGTCTTCCTGTACTTGCCCTGAAGTTGAGTCTAATCCAATCTGCCCACAGATCTCATGCTTTTTTGTGTTTTCTCTCAAAGTAATTTAGCATTAAACCCATTTAGTTTTTTTACAAGTAAATTCATTCAACACTACACACTGTACAAACAGGATGTATATGGTGACTAGCCTGGCAGCTTCCATCACATAGAGGAGCACTGAACATATAATAAGTGGAAGAAATCATGAGTAAAAACTTAACACATAAAATGTATAGTTGTATGTGTGCTGGGTGAGCACTAAGGGTTCATAGTATTATAGTATATACGGCTGGAAAAAGATGCTCAGTCCAACCTTTAATAATATAACAAATGTTTATTTTTATTGTAATATTTTTGCTCTCCAGAAAGGCACCCAGGCCTCTCTTGAGCATGTACATAGAGTCTGGCAAAACAACCTCCTGCGGCAGAGAGTTCCACAGTCTTACTGCTCTTACAGTAAAGAACCTTTGTCTATTTCAAAGATAGAATCGCCTCGCCTGTAGGCATACAGGATGCCCCTTGATCTGGTCACAGGCCTAGGTATAAAAAGATCTTTGGAGAGATCCTTATACTCCCGTTCAGGTATTTGTACTTTGTAATTAGGTCTCCCTTCAGCTGTCTTTTTTCTTAACTGAATAATCCCAAATTTTGTAATCTTTCATTGTATTCTAGTCCCCCCATCTCCCTGATAACCTTGGTTGCGCTCCTCTGCACCTCTGCCAGTTCTACTATGTCTTTTTTAGACACTGCTGCCCAAAACTGCACACAATACTTAATGTGTGGTCTGACCAGTGATGTGTATAAGGGCAAAACTATGTCCTTATCAAGAGAATCTATTCCTCTCTTGATACATCCCATAGTTTAATTTGCTTTAGCAGCAGCTTCCTGGCTCTGGTTGCTAAAATTAAGTTTACCATCCTCCAATACCCACAAGTCTTTTTCAGCTCCAGTTTTACCAAGTAATTGACAGTTTAGAACATAATTATACCTTTTGTTTCCATGGCCCAAGTGCATAATATTTACATTTATCTACATTAAACCTCTTCAACCATTTCTCTGCCCACTCCTCAGGCTTCCATAAATCCCTCTGTAAATCTAAACTTTCTACCTTATTATTAATAACTTTACAAAGCTTGGTATCACCTGCAAATATTGAAACTTGACTGTGCAAACCCACTACAAAGTCATCCATAAAAATATTAAACGGAACTGACCCCAATACTGACTCTGGTAACGTCAACCCAATCTGAGAGTGTGCCATTAATGACGACCCTCTGTTTTCTATAACTAAGCCAATTATTTATCCAAACACACAACTTTTTCCTTAGTCCCAGCAGTTTAATTTTATGTACCAACCTTTTATGCCGCACTGTGTCAAATGCCTTTGAAAAGCCCAGATATAAAACATCCACAGCGTCCCCCAGATCCAGTATCTCACAGGACCAATCTCGCATAAACCCATGCTGATGCTGGGTTATAAAGTTATGTACAGTGAGATACTCCACGATAGCATCTCTATCAAACCCCTCAAATATTTTCCCCACAACAGAAGTTAGACTCACAGATCTGTAGTTTCCAGGATCACATTTTGATCCTTTTATGTATATTTGTACCACATTTTCTATGCGCCAGTCCTGTGGAACATAAACAGTCCTCAGAGAATCTTCAAATATAATGGTTTGTCTATCAAGGTACATAGTTCATGTAGAACCCGGAGGTTTATGCCTCCTGGCCCCGTTGATTTGTCTATATAAGTGGTTGTAAGGCAGCGCCGTACCTCTTCCTTAAGCTGTTCGACTGTAGGACAGTCGAGAAGGCGACATCAGTAGATTGACCTTTTCCTCATCTCCTTCCACATGAACCCCAGGTTATAACTTAGTGGGCCCCACACTCTCCATTTTTAGTTTCTTATCATTTATATACTTGAAAAATACATTGGGATTATCTCCTTGACAATATTAAGCAGTAGCTTATTTTTATCTGCTCTGTCTCTGCTTTTAATCATATAAGAGCACTGAGGTCATCAACATGTTCAAAGAAGAAGAAGGAGGGGAAATGTTAAATATCATTGTAGCATTCACAGGAAGAATCAGGGGGTTCACAGTAGGTGACCAGCCCTGTCCACACCTCCTCTTAGCCAGGCAACCAAGAATATGTTGTGGCTGGGAGTGCAGGAGGTCATGAGTCCTGTCTGGTCAACTCTATCCTGGCTGCCTCTGGCACCTGTGACATACACTCACCGGCCACTTTATTAGGTACACCTGTCCAACTGCTCGTTAACACTAAATTTCTAATTAGCCAATCACACGGAGGCAACTCAGTGCATTTACGCATGTAGACATGGTCAAGACAATCTCCTGCAGTTCAAACCGAGCATTAGTATGGGGAAGAAAGGTGATTTGAGTGCCTTGAACGTGGCATGGTTGTTGGTGCCAGAAGGGCTGGTCTGAGTATTTCAGAAACTGTTGATCTGCTGGGATTTTCACGCACAACCATCTCTAGGGTTTACAGAGAATGGTCCGAAAAAGAAAAAACATCCAGTGAGCGGCAGTTCTGTGGGCGGAAATGCCTTGTTGATGCCAGAGGTCAGAGGAGAATGGGCAGACTGGTTCGAGCTGAGAGAAAGGCAACAGTGACTCAAATCACCACCCGTTACAACCAAGGTAGGCAGAAGAGCATCTCTGAACGCACAGTACGTCGAACTTTGAGGCACATGGGCTACAGCAGCAGAAGACCACACCGGTTTCCACTCCTTTCAGCTAAGAACAGGAAACTGAGGCTACAATTTGCACAAGCTCATCGATTGGACAGTAGAAGATTGGAAAAATGTTGCCTGATCTGATGAGTCTCGATTTCTGCTGCGACATTCGGATGGTAGGGTCAGAATTTGGCGTCAACAACATGAAAGCATGGATCCATCCTGCCTTGTATCAACGGTTCAGGCTGGTGGTGGTGTCATGGTGTGGCAAATATTTTCTTGGCACTCTTTGGCCCTTTGGTACCAATTGAGCATCATTGCAATGCCACAGCCTACCTGAGTATTGTTACTGACCATGTCCATCCCTTTATGACCACATTACCCAACATCTGATGGCTACTTTCAGCAGGATAATGCGCCATGTCATAAAGCTGGAATCATCTCAGACTGGTTTCTTGAACATGACAATGAGTTCACTGTACTCAAATGGCCTCCACAGTCACCAGATCTCAATCCAATAGAGCATCTTTGGGATGTGGTGGAACGGGAGATTCGCATCATGGATGTGCAGCCAACAAATCTGCGGCAACTGTGTGATGCCATCATGTCAATATGGACCAAAATCTCTGAGGAATGCTTCCAGCACCTTGTTGAATCTATGCCACGAAGAATTGAGGCAGTTCTTAAGGCAAAAGGGGGTCCAACCCTTTACTAGCATGTTGTACCTAATAAAGTGGCCGGTGAGTGTAGGTTTGGCACCACTGCACCATGATGTCAGTGGTGCCTAAATTTAGTGTGTCCGGGGCCAGAAGCAAGTATCTGTGGGGGTTGTCAGAAAGGGAAGTATTCAGCGTGATTTTTATGGTGAATGTATAACAATAAACATCTTTATCATTAAACATTTTTTTTTTTGAAAAGTTTTACAACAGCATAAAACCATAACAAGAATATGTTGTCGAAATGAGCACACAAATGCTTACTTAGATAAACTGAGTGTCTGAGAGTCAATGGACAACATCAAAAAGGGGTATCTCATCTCCTCCTGAATGAGAAGTTTTTGCAAGAGGTGGGGGATACCTGTATTAACTTATTTAAACCACTGTGCGGTTTATTGAACATATGTCATTGCGAAACAGAAACAAAGTAAGAGTTTTTATAAACTAGGTAGGGCATAGGGAACACTAGGTGGGGGGGGGGGGCAGAGTGTCGGGACGATGGAGAGGGTGTGCAAGACAGCCAGGTGATAACAATAAACATCTTTAAAGATAAACAACTCTTTCTTGGGTGGCAAATGAAGCCATTTGGTTTTCAATTAACACATTTGTGCTATGATTTTGTGGCTTTCATTGTTCATAGTTAAATATTTTGAGAGGCACAAAGCACAAAAATGTCCTTTGATTTGATTTTTATTTTACACACTATTCTCTGTGGCAAATTCTTATATCCAAGACTAATTTGTTGATATATTTTAGCTGATCTGATTTTCTTCGAGGTCCAATCAATTTCCTTACAGTGGAAAGAAAACAAATCTTATTTGCAGAGGAACTATGTAGGGGGATATTTAGCAGAAGTGTCTGAGGTAAAACTGTTCTAGTTTCCCACTGTAACAACTTGTTTCTATTTTGACAGAATATTCGTGTAAGGGTTGTATCTGGATGCACATTTAGTACTCGGCTATTAAAGCAAGTGACAGGAGCTCTGAAAGAGAAGTTTCTGTTGGTTGATTGCAATACTGTAATAACTGGAACATATAGGTAAGTTAATTAAAAAATGGCTAGTATTATTTTAGTATGTAACTACCTAAGGGTCACTATGTAAATTCCAAAAAGTGTAATCATTTAAATGGATCTCTACTCTTATCTATAGTTATGCACTAATTGCTTTGTGGGGATTTCAGTAGAAAACATTCCAGCTGACACCCTCCTGTAACACCTGTGACTGCAGTTGGCCACCCAACCTTGTTCAAACCTAACAAAGCTGATGTCAAACATTTGTGCTGGTTTCTGCAGCAAAAATGTTCATTTGTGGCGTTATCATTTTTAAGATATTATTATTTCCAGAGGTCAACCAGCCCCCCCACATTACGGAAATCAAACAAAACTGGTGCCAATTAATTGTGCTACAGTTGTGCTGCTCAAATTTTTGTTTGAGCTGCTTTGAAGATATTAACAAAATTGTAAAGGTGAAAAGGCCAGCCCATTCTCCAAAATTAAAAGGGAACCTGTCACCACTGTTTGCAAAAATTTTGTCTTAGGCAGGTTCCCATAGAGTGCTTATAGCAAAAGGGCACCCTTTGTTCACCTATAAGAACCTACAAAAGGATAAAATTAACTTTGATTCTCTGCTTGGTATCCAGGCAGAGAATCCAGCGGGTCAAAGTGGGTGTATTCCATACGCTTGAGTCTTATTCTCACCTCCGTATAAATTATCCACCTCCTGTCCCAACGTCTTTGGGCCGCCTGGCTGAATTATCATGCCTAGGCATCAGACATTTGCAGCTGTGATGCACAGTGAGCATCGGAGCGATCGTCTACCTTTGCCGACCGGAACACTGCGCATCTGCGGCTTCCTACACTGTGCATGGAAGCTGCAGGCATCTGATGCCTAGGCGTGATTTTGGCCAGACGGCCTGATGACATAGGGAAAGGAGGTAGGGAATTCATACAGAGGTGAGAACAAGCCACCAGACTCAAGCGTATGGAATACACTCACTTTGACTCGCTTGATTCTCTGTCTGGATACCAAGCAGAATATCAAAGTTCATTTTATCCTTTTGTATGAGATTCATTTAGGTGAAAAAAGGGTGCCCTTATGCAATAAGCGCTCTACCAATACATTAAAAATGATAGCAGCACAAACAAAAGGTTTTTGCTGCATAAACGTAGCACAAAAGTTTGACACCAGTTTTGTTTGATTCGGTTAGTTGGGGGGGGGGGGCTGGCTGACCTATTGATCTTACAATTTTGTTGAAATCTTCAAAACAAAAGCAGCACAAACAAAAGTTTGAGCAGCACAAACCATGACAAATGTAGCACAATTGATTGTCATCAGTTTTGTTTGATTTGGAAGGGGGGGCTGGTTGACCTCTGATGACCTCTGGAAACTTTTATTAATATCTTGAAAATCGTAGCGGCACAAACAAAAATTTCTGCTGCATAACCCACCACAAATGTAGCACAAACGTTTGACATAAATTTTGTTTGATCTGAAGAAGGGGGGGGCAACTTCACTCAGGCAGTTTTAATCTCTTACACCAGTGATGGCAAACCTTTTAGAGACCAAGTGCCCAAACTATAACCAAAATCCACTTATTTACCGCAAAGTGCCAACATTGCATTTTAAGCCGTAACTTATTGCTACCTGCTCTTCAACATCTATCAATCGTATCGGCCCCTTGAGGCCCCTTGAGTTGAAAGAATGAGGGCACATTAAGACTATCATTGTAGCTTCACACCAGGGTGTCTCTGTACAGTAAAAATGTAGGGTCCAGTAGGATGACCTACAAAGATAATGCAGTTCTATCAACACTTTATCACTTTTTACCGCAGTTCCAAACAGCCAATGAAGTGTCGTTTTAAAATAGCGCTGATTGCAGCATCTCTTAAATTGCCTGGGTCTGCAGGAAAATTTGGTGAATTTGGTCCTGTTTGATGAACTCTGTCTTGGGGTCAAAGTGCCCACAGATAGGGCTCTGAGTGCCACCTCTGGCACCCGTGCCATAGGTTCGCCACCACTGTCTTACACACACAAACATTTTATTATTTTTATTTTTAAAATTAAATTAAAAAAACAGGCAGTTCCCGGGTTATGTCCAAGTTAGGTTCGATAGCGTTGTTATGTTGAAATTGTATGTAAGTCGAAACTGTATATTTTATAATTGTAGTTCCAGAGAAAAAATGTTTTTGCCCCAGTGATGATTGGAGTTTAAACATTTTTTGCTGTAATGAGACCAAAGATTATCAATAAAGCTTCATTACAGACACTTTACAGCTGATCATAGCAGTCTGGGACTAAAGAAATAGCATCTAGAGACCTTCACCAAAGGTAAAAGTGGGCAGGGGGATCTGTCTTTAACTAGGGGTCCTCTGTAAGTCCTTAAAAGGGTATTTCCGTGAAGACAAGTTTCTTTTATGTACTCAGGGTAACAAAATAACACTTTCTTTAATTTACTTTTATTAACAAAAATGGTGTATTTCACAGGTATAAGTCCACCCTGTCTCTATCAGTCCTGGTGTACACAATTTCAGTTTCCCCTAGACATGATCCAGTAACTTCTGACTTAGGGTCGGGCGCCATCTTGGATTTCTGTGTGAGATTGTGCTGCTGAGATTACTGTCTGTCTATGTGTGCCTGTAGCCATGCCCCCTACATGGAGCTCTCACTGCTGCACACTGGGACACAGACACTTCCTGCCAGGAGATTGTGAGTAGAGAGAGAAGCTGCAAACAACAAACTACAAGGAGATAAGTGACCCCGGTAAAGGGGGAAGCAGGCACATTCAGTATCTGTGAGATGTAGCTGAGCCCACAGTGTAACAGTGTAAAAGCCTCTGTCTGTCAGCATATCTGTAATCTCATGCATCTCTGATACGTCTCATCTCTCCTTCTATGTGTCAGTGTGTTAGTACAATGTCAGAAGCCAGATGAAAGGGCATATACACCTTGTACCCTGATAATCTAACCCCAGTGCCGCCCCACGGAAGTGTCTTCCGGGGCGGAAGAAGCCTTGCCGGCGAAACCCTGGGTCGGGCGGATAGAAAGCTAGCGTCCCGTTATGTGAATTTGTGATATGCACATTTTTAATGGATTTTTTACAATACAATTAAAGGAGGAGAATGAGAGTGCGATGGTGCTAGTCTAAATGGTGAAATACTTTCAGCAGGATAAACTGAAGATTGGTGCTGTTCATCGATGTTTTAAGATAGAATAAGAGGGAGAAGAAGAATTTTTGGAGCTCCGGTCATAGTGAAAATATTTTTCTCTAGTTTTGAAAACTGAGTCAAATTGTAAATTAAGGGGTTAAAATGATCTTTATTGTGTTAAGGGGATCACTAGGGGATTGAAATGTGACAATTTTCTTTCTTCGGAAAACCCCTTTAAGTAGGGGACTGTCTGTAAAGTAAAAGTCCCTCAAATACCACTATTTCCTATACATATGTAATAAAGTACAAAAAAAGACTTAATCATAAAATAACACATTATTTCTTATCATCGCTTCCGTAACAATGTGCACAATAAATCCTAATCATAATTGAACCTGCACGGTGAACACTGTAAAAAAAAACTGAAAAACATGCCAAAAATGTAAATTTTTCATCAAGCTGTGGGAATTAACAAGCTATTGTATATATAATGGCCTGCAACTGAATGTTAGTAAGACAAAGGAACTAGAAATTAATTTCGCAGAAAGTTAAAGGTTCTAGTGAACCTTTATATATTGGTAACACAGAGGTGGGAGGTGCATTGCTACAAATAGTTAGGCATCATAATCGATGATAAAGCAATTTGGCATCAGCAAGTAGAAAAACAATATAGACGGGGACAGAGCAAATCGTTCTTTATGCAGATTTGGAGCTTGTAACGTGAGTAAGGGGATACTTTTTTTATCATAAATTTTTTATTGAATTCTCAACAGTATAAGAAACATCTGATTGGGATCAGTTAACCCAAGCATGGGATACTGCCCCTGCTGTACAATGCTCATATATCTAACATTAGAGTAGTTGCTTATATAGGGGTAGAAACTTGGTTTAATGGAGTAAACCAAATTTGATCACACAATCTCCTTTCTGTGAAAGATAATGGGGCACATTTACTTACCTAGCCCGAAGGAAATTCCGAAAGTGTATTGTCCGACGACAATGCACTGTGCCGCAATTCAAGAAGATTGTGAGCCCGACTTGTTGGATGTGTCGCTTCCCTGATTAGGTCCACCGGAGTTCACTATCTTCCTCCCGGTGTACGTACGTAAGAGCATGGCTTGTGACACAATTTTTAAGTTAAATCCGGCCCGATTGCGACAAAATACCCTTTTAAATGTGGCGTAAATCACATATTGCATGTGGGATAAGGGCCTATTCTTTATGTTAAGGGGGGAATATTGGTGTGAGCTAGGATAGTTTAAACATTTTTTATGGCTGTTACCAAGGTTAGGGTTAGTATTTTGGGGGAACCTGGGGACAAGCGGGACGCCCACAGGAGTGACTGAAGTGATGTGGTCCCTGAGATGTGCCTTTCGATGTCCACCCTCAATTTGTCCTGGTTGTCCAGCAACCAGGCCTTGAGTTGGTCTGCTATTGCTGCTGGTAGTAAGCCTCAACAGAAGCACACCCCACGCTCCCTCTGCTAGTGGTGAAATTAATGTGGATAGCGGAGTTCTCGCTTTTTGTCCATTCCATATAAAAGTGGTGAGAGCACTTTGTATATGTGCTAGGAAAGATTTTGTCCACACTATCGGCAGGTTACGAAAGTAGTAGAGAATTTTGGGCATCACCTTTACTTTGAGTGACGCTATTCTGCCTTGCCAGGAAATAGGCATCTTAGTGTAAGTCTGCAAGTCCTTTGCTATGGTTTGCTTCAGTGTATTGTAATTTGTGGATTCTAGTTTGCTAAAAGTAAGGGGATGCTTTACTCTTTTTATCATTCATTTACTCCCCCGGTCCATGATTGCTACTATTGGCTGGTTGATGCAGACCAGCCAATTGCAGCAATATTCGTCATAATAGGCATTATAGGGGTTAATGGGAGCAACATATAACAATAATTGCTCCTTTCTAGGACAGCGCCAATCATCAGTTGAAGGAGCCATGTCTGGTGGCATCATGCCATCTCCCAGAGAGTTTCAATTGACGATCTGTGCACCCTCTGCTGGAAGCGGGTTGCCATCTGTATGTGGATAACTTTTATACCAGTGTTCCACTATTCCCATCCCTCAGTTCCAGATGTACTGTAGAATGCAGCACTGTACGCAAAAACCTGAGAGGTCTCCCTAGGTCACTTGTTAGAAAGGAGGGAAATCCAGGCATTCAGCAATCAGAAAATGGTGTTGGTCAAGTATAAGGACAAAGTGATGTCCGTGTTCTGTCCACAATTCTTGGAGACTCCAGCACCCTCACCCCTATACGAGGTACCACCACCGCTGCCCCCAAGCAAGACGGAATACTGGCTTATAGTATATACATGGGTGGGTTTAATGTGTCAGATCAGGTGCTGACAGCGCCCTATGGAAAACAAATATATATTATATGGTACAAAAGGCTGGCTAAGTACTTTAAACAGATGACACTGTATAACTCTTATGTGCTGTTCCAATGTGTAGGTCATCTGTATAATTTCTCCATTTTCAAGTGATATTCGTGAAGGCACAAATATTTAGACAAGAAGGACAGGGCCCCAGTACCTCTGGTTTAGATGTCCCGGTGAATTCCTCAAGTCTGCTTCTAAAGCAAGGACTCAGAAAAGAGTCTGTTCCAGAAGGTGGGTTAGGAAGGACACTATACACTACTGCAAGACATGCAAGACATGCAAGAACACCAGAGTGACAAAATTTAGTGAGACCCCTGGTATATTCCATCACCTTATACGCAACACATTCACAATTTACAACAAACCTTTACTTCAAACCTGTCACAGATGGGCTCGCGTCCCGCGGTATGGGTCGCTCACCAGTGCCCCTCTGCCCTTGCCAGTGCGTCAACCGCACAACTTACCGATCCCGGCTCCTGCTCTGTCCTCCTTGGCCATTTTCAGGAAATCTATTTAAGCCTGCCTCTTCCTGGAAACCCTTCCTGCATTGACTACTGTGGTCTAAACAAGGTCACAGTTAAGAACCGCTATTTATTGACGTTGATCATAGAGCTGTTTTTCCGTCTTTGTAGAGCCAAGATCTTCTCCAAATTGGATCTTCGAGGAGCCTACAACCTCATTCGTATGCGCAAGGGAGATGAGTGGAAGACAGCTTTAAATATCCGCGATGGACACTTCAAGTACCTGGTGATGCTGTTTGGACTCTGTAACGCACCAGCCGTCTTCTAGGAATTAGTTAGTGACATCTTTAGAGACTTGCTTTATGTCTGTGTTGTGGTCTATCTGGACGATATTTTGGCATTCTCTCCAGACCTCGAGACTCACCAAGTCAACGTTTGGCAAGTCCTCAGTCGTTTACGGGCCAATCGTCTTTACGCCAAACTTGGAAGTGGAATCTTCCATTTCTCAGCTATATCATCTCTGACAGAGGTCTCAGGATGGATCCTGCCAAGCTGTCTGCGGTTCTTCAGTGGGCCCGTCCTGTAGGACTATGCGCTATACAGTGGTTTAAGGGTTTGCAAACTACTACCGGCAGTTCATGCCGAATTTCTCCTCTCCGGTGTCTTCAATTGTGGCGCTCCCCAAGAAGGGTGCCAACCCCCGACTCTGGTCTTCAGCAGCTGAGGAGCCTTTCAAGAACTTATAGTCTCATTTGCTTCTGCTCCAGTTCTTGTACGTGCTGGCACAGAGAAGCCTTTCCATCTGGAAGTGGATGCCTCCTCAGTAGGGGCCAGTGTTTACGCAGAAGGGTCCCAAAGGCTGCACCCTTGCCTGTGGATTCTTCTCCAAGACTTTCTCCTCTGCAGAGAGAAATTATTCTATAGGAGATTGAAAACTGCTGGTGATTAAGCTTGCCTTAGAAGAGTGGGGTTACCACTTAAAGGGAACTCGTTTTCCAGTCTGCATTTACACAGACCACAAAAATCTCCTCTATCTTCAAACTGCTCAGAGACTCAAT
Organism: Engystomops pustulosus; assembly: GCA_019512145.1. Taxonomy (NCBI): domain Eukaryota; kingdom Metazoa; phylum Chordata; class Amphibia; order Anura; family Leptodactylidae; genus Engystomops; species Engystomops pustulosus. The sequence continues at coordinate 81,170,776 of CM033646.1, read as the reverse complement.
TCATGTCAGGCTCGCTGGCCACTCTTCTTCTCCCAATTCGATTCCCTCATTCATTTCCGTCCAGCTGAGAAGAACATCAAGGCTGACGCCCTTTCTCGTGCCTCGGATGTCATTGGGGAAGAACTGGCTCCTCGGCATGTTATCCCTTCTAGCGACTGGTATTGGCCGCGCCTGTGGATCTACCTCCTGGCAAGACATACGTACAACCTGCTCTACGGAGGAAGATTCTGACTTGGGGACATTGCTCACATCTGGCTGGGTACCCTTGGGTGCAGCGCTCTGTCACCCTCATTTCCCGATTCTACTGGTGGCGATCTGGCCAAGGATGTTTAGGATTTTGTATGTTCCAGTGCTTCCTGTGCCTGGAATAAGCCATCACGTCTCAAGATTGCTGGTCTTCTTCTGCCATTGCCGATACCTAGCTGTCCGTGGACTCATGTGGCCATGGACCTCATCATGCCACCTTCATCAGGCAATACCATCATCTTGGTGGTAACTGACCTTTTTTCAAAAATGTCCCGTTTTGTTCCTCTGCCAGTTTTGCCATCTGTTCCACGTCTTGCAGCCAGTTCTTCCATCATATCTTCCGACTCCATGGACTTCCCTAGCACATTGGGGGTCATTTACTAAGGGCCCGATTCGCGTTTTTCCAACCTGTTACCCGAATATTTCCGATTTGCGCCGATTGTAAATGAATTGCCCCGGGATTTTGGCGCATGCGATCGGATTGTGGCGCATCGGCGCCGGCATGCACGCAACGGAAATGGGGGGGGGTGTGGCCGAACAAAAACCCGACGTATTCGGAAAAACCGCCGCATTTAAAAACCGAAAATGTGTCGATTACCTTCACCTGGTCCAGCTCGGTGTATTCCGGCGCGTTCAGATGATTTTCAGCGCAGCAACGCCACCTGGTGGACGGCGGAGGAACTACCTTCATAAATCCTGTCCGGACCCGAATCCTGTGCAGAGAACGCGCCGCTGGATCGCGAATGGGCCGGGTAAGTAAATCTGCCCAATTGTCTCTGACCGTGAGGTTCAATACATCTGTGAATTCTGGTGTTCTCTTCGCAAACAACTTCAAGTGAAATTGGACTTTTATTCCACCTATCATCTAATGGGCAGGTGGAAAGGGTTAGAATATCCTGGACCAAGACCTCCTGCCGAGATTCCTCCACCCAAAGAAGAGGGGGAAGCCCGAAGGGGGGGTACTGTCAAGGGTGGTCACCCGTGCCCTTCTGCCCTTGCCAGCGCATTGCTCACACAACTTACCCCTCCCAGCTCCTGCTCCATCTTTCTCATGAGCGCATTCCTGGCTCCTAGGGTGTGCGCGCGCCGGCTTCGAAAGATTTAAAGAGCCAGCGTGCCGCTAATTGGCACTGGCCATTTTCATGAAATCTATTTAAACCTGCCTCTTCCTGCAAACCTTGCCAGATCTTTGTGACATCGCCTTAGAGAAAGCACCCCTGCGATATTCCTGCGTTCATGTATGTTCCTGCTCTTGTGTTCCTCTGTGTTCCTGTGTGTTCATGCGTTGCTGTGTTCCTATGCCCTGTGTTCCCATTCCCAATTGCCTGGACCTCCCGTTGCTGACCCCGGATTGGACTTGACCTTGCATCTCTGCTACCTGCCAAAACCCTGTGCCTGGACCTGACCACCAGACTGTCTCCTGCTAAAGTACCTCGACCTCGGCTGATTCAAAATATGACGATTTTCGAAAAAAAAAAAACGCACCTAAAGTTTCAAGCCTCTTAACATCCTAAAAGAAGGAAAGGATGTTTGGAAAATGATGGAAAGTTAAATCAGACATATGGGGAATACTAGTTATCAAGTTAAAATCAAATTTCTTTTTTTTTTCACAAATTGCTTACATTTCTCGCCCAACATGAAGTACAATGGGGCAGATTTACTTATCCGGTCATGTCGCTATCCCGCGGTGTGTTGTCCGACGAGGATTCGGGTCCGGAGCAATTCACTAATTTCGTGTGTCCAATTTCCTGCAGGTGTCGCTGCTGCGCCGTGGTCCACCTGAGTTCACCTCCTTCTTCCCAGTGCATATGAGTGCTGATCTTGTGACACATTGGGGGTCATTTACTAAGGGCCCGAATCGCGTTTTCCCGATGTGTTACCCGAATATTTCCGATTTGCGCCGAGTTTCCTTGAATTGCCCCGGGATTGTGGCGCACGGGTTTGGATTGTGTCGCGCGCGCACCAGCTTCCGTGCGCCACAAATAGGGGGCGTGGTTTTCGAGCAACCCGAATTATTCGGACAAGCCCCTGAATTTAAAAACCGAATTGTGTCGCATAAGGACCGCTTACCTTCACCTGGTCCAGCTCGGTGCATTCCGGCGCGATGAGTTTACTTTCAGCGCAGCAGCGCCACCTGGTGGACGGCGGAAGAACTACCTTATTAAATCCCGGCCGGACCCGAATCCAGAGCGGAGAAGCCGCCGCTGGAACGCGAATGGACCGGGTAAGTAAATGTGCCCCATTTTGTTTTTTAAATTCTGCGGTTCTTCCGAATCCGTCGGGTTGTCTGAGGGTGTCCCCCCCCCTCGATTTCTGTTGGGTGCCGACGCGCCACAATCCGATTGCATGCACCAAAAAGCTGGGGCAATTCGGCGTAAAATGTCGCAAAACTGAAATATTTCGGAAAACCCGACGGAATAGCGGTCCTTGGACCCTTAGTTAATGTGCCCCAATGTGTCACGCAAAAAAATTAGCAAAATCACCTGGATATGTTAAAGTATTCCAAAGTTATTGACCTCTTATAGTGATACCTCACATTTTTCAAATAAAAGGCCGTGTTAGGTGGGAGCAAAATGGCCAAGTGGTTACATAGTTTATATGGTTGAAAAAAGAGATATGTCCATCAAGTTCAACCAAGGAGAGGAAGGGATTTGCGGGAAACAATGTTACAAGGCATCTAGACTCTTCTTGAAGCTTTCTGTTGTCCCTACTATGAGGTAGGCTTTTCCACAGATTGACAGTTCTCACAGTAAAAAAATCCTTAAAAATTGCTTTCTCCATATGGAGACAGGGCCCCTTGTCTTTTTTGATTTGCTTTGAAATTGCAACAACTTTCCACCATATTTTTTGTATGAACCATTCATATATTTATACAAATTAATCGTCTCCCCTCTTAGTCGTCTCTTTTTTAGACTAAATAAATCAGGTTGTTTTAATCTTTCCTCACAACTGAGACCCTCCATACCCCTAATCATTTCTGTGGCTCTTCTTTGTACCATCTCCAGCTCCAGGGCATCCCTTTTATGGACTGGTGTCTTGAACTGGTCAGCATATTCCATGTGAGACCGTACCAATGCCTTGTACAGTGGTAATATTACTTCCCTATTCCAAGTGTCCATGCCACTTTTGATACATGACAAGATATTGCTGGCTTTAGATGCAGCTGAATGACATTGCATGATGTTGTTTAATTTACCTTCTCAACAAGCGACATTTACTCCCCCCAAGGACATATGGTGCATTTGGATTATTAGCCTCCAGGTGCATGACCTTACATTTATCCACATTAAAACTCATTTGTGTCAGGATCAGTGGTAGTGGATCGTCTGGACCACTGTGGATAATGTCGTAAGCCGACACCTGGGACAGGAGTCTGAGTGGCACCTGGTTTTCACAAGAGCCCGCCGCAAAGCGGGTTGTTTCACAGGAGTGAATACAGAATTGTGCTGGCAGTGCAGGGAATCGGAGGATAGAAGAAGCCAGAGCCACAGGGTGAAGAGGAGAGCGTAAGGTAAGTGTTTGGGAGGCCACTGCTGAACATGTTATTAGTTAAGGGAGGCTGCTGCTTGACATGTTATTAGTGAGGAGAGGCCGCTACTCCAGTGAGCGTGCGCTCCTGTGTCCATAATGTGTGCACGTGGTGCTGGCCAGCTGCATGCCCTAATAAGTTCCAGCCCCTTTCTATGTTCTTTGCCGGATCTTTGTCACGGGTGCTCCTGTGACTCGGGATATGCGTTGCAGGGGCACCCGTGACAGAAACCCCCTCTTGGGTGGTCAAGGATGTTGTCCTCGGGCTCCTCCAGCCCGAACCCCTTTCAGTCAAAGAGAAAGTACCGTCTCCCTCTAATCGATTTCATGTCTAGAAGCTCTTTGTCTAGAAGCTCGCAAGTGGGCCTGATAGCATTCCAGGTGAGTAGAGAACAGCAGGGTATTGTCCAAGTAGACCACGATACATGTATATAAAAAGTCTCTGAAAATGTTGTTGACAAATTCTTGAAAGACAGCTGGTGCATTACCAAGTCCAAAGGGCATGACCAGATACTCGAAGTGCCCATTTTGAGTGTTAAAGGCAGTCTTCCATTCATCCCCTTCACAGATGCGGATGAGATATAAGCCCCCTGAAGATCCAACTTAGTGAAGAACTTAGCACCACAGAGGTGGTCAAAGAGTTCTGTGATCAAGGGTAGTGGGTAGCGGTTCTTCACAGTAACTTTATTAAACCCACAATAGTCTATGCAGGGGCGGGAGATAAACCATCTTTCATAGCCACAAAAAAGAATCCAGCTCTGGCAGGAGATGAAGACTTGCGGTTGAACCCTTTTTGTAGATTCTCTTCGATGTAGGCTGACATAGCCGTTGTCTCAGGTACGGACAATGGGTATACCCGACCTCGTGGTGGAGACGTGCCTGGCAGCAACTCTATAGGGCAGTCATAAGGACGGTGTGGTGGCAGAGTCTCTGCTGGCTTCTCTGAGAAGATATCTGCAAAGTCCGCATAAGCAGAGGGTAGACCCACCAGAGGCTTGGAGGGCACTGAGGCAGATATGGTGGACACCGGGCAAAGAATGGACCCCAGCAAGAACCTCCCCAGTCTGCCAGTCGAGCACTGGAGCGTCTTGCTGTAACCACGGGAGACCCAGCAGAATGGCACACGTAGATCGGGGAAGCACATAAAATGACAGTCTCTCCTTGTGCATAGCCCTGACTTGCAGGGACAGAAGCTCGGTGCGGTAACATACTGTATAGCTAAGGACCTGTCCACTGACAGAGGAGATAGCCAGCAGCTTCTGTTGGCGGACCACAGGAAGGTGATACTGGGAGACCAGGGCAGTGGACCAGGAAATTTCCTGTGGAACCAGAATACAAGAAGACTGTGGCTTGAAACTGAGTACCTGTTGTGGAGCTGAGTAAAACAGGCAAGTTCAGCCATTGTGAAGCTTTGCTTTCACCTAGGGACACTCCTCCCAAGAGCCCTAGGTGCGTGCATTTCCTGGACACTTGAGGACGGATAGGACAAAACTCAAGAAAGTGTTCCGGGCTGGCACAATATAGGCAAAGATTCCCCCCGTCTTCGTCGAGAGCGTTTTTTTTTTGTGAAGTCAGACAATCTTTATCCACCTACATGGTTTCCTCAGCAGCAGACCTGGATGGTGGCAGAGGTGGACTTTGGAAGACAGGAGCCAGGCGGGGCAGACGGAGGATCTTGGGTTGCACTTGTTCAAGACGTTTCTCCTCCAAGCTGTTAGACCGTTCTGTGATAAACTGTGTAGGCATGAGTTCCATGTGCAGGGGGCACTGCGTGATAAAGCACCTGCACAACTTGAGATCCCCATCATACTTAGACGGCATGGAGAGTCATAACTTGGGCTCCGCGGAAGGCAGACAAACTGAGTAGCAGAAGAATCCACAGGAGCTTGACGCTGCTGATGAGTAGCCAATACTTGCTACAGCATGGCGGCGAATTGTCCGAGTTGCTGACTTTGGACGGCAATCCGCCTGGACTGCTGGACCACTATAGTGGTAAGATCGACCTGAAAAGGTAACGGAACCTCAGCGGGATCCATGGCAGGATTTTACTGTCACAATCAGAGGTAGTGGTTCCTCTGTACCACCGAGGGTGATGACGTAAGCCGACACCTGGGACCGGAGTCTAAGTGGTACCCGGTTTTCACCAGAGCCTGCCGCAAAGCAGGTTGAACTTGTTCCGGCGTGGTACCACCAGTTCATTCCACAGGCGCAACTTTGCCCGTGGTGGCGGGCAAGGTGTAGTGCAGAATCGTGAGGCAAACTCATGGTCAGGGACAGGCAAGAGGTTGAGACAGGCAGCACGGAATCGGAGTCGGGGACGTAGCAAGAGGTCAGGACAGGCAGCACGGAATCGGTGTCAGAAACAGAACGGAGGTCGCAACGGCAAATCTAAATTGGCGCGTCCAAACGCTGGGGCACATGGAGGTGACAGAGATTATTGAAACACTCTATATGTCATTAACCCCTTAAGGACGCAGCCATTTTGCAGGTTAAGGCTCAGCCCGATTTTTTGGATTCTGACCTGCGTCGCTTTATATGGTTATAACTTTTGAACACTGTTACTTATCAAAACGATTCTGAGATTGTTTTTTCCCCACATGTTGTACTTCATTTTAGTGGTAAATTTTGGCAGATAAGTTTTGCGTTTATTTACAAAAAAAAAGAAAATATGATAAATTTTTTGAAAAATTTGCCATTTTCGAAATTCAAAATCATTGCGTTTCCAGACAGATAGATTTACCACCTAAAAAGTTGCTGAATAACATTTCCCATTTGTCTACTTTACATTTTCATAATTTCGTAATGTCTGGATAATTATTTTGATGTCACGCGGCTACAAAAAGAATATCGCTTTTCCGATTTTCAGAATGACTATTTTGGGGATAATTACAGTTTGGAATGAAATTTTACATATTTAGCATCAAAACCCACCTATAAACCAAATCATTTTCAAATCTGCACCCCTCAAGCTATCAAAAAACGCTTTACAAGATTGTAACCCCTTGAGATCTTCATAGTAATTGAATCAAAATGGAGTGAAATTTAGAATGGTCAAATTGTTCCCTTATACTTCATTTAGCCCTAAAATTTACACATTCCCAAAATATAAAAGAGAAAACCCACCATACAATTTGTTCTCGCAATTTTCTCCTGAGTACAAAGACCCCCCACATGTGGCCGTTACTTGTTTTATGGGCGCACAGCGAGACGCAGAAGGGAAGGAGCGCCCTGCAGCTGCCAGGATTTTAGGTTCCTCATTGGCCCCTTTTGAAGGCTATAAATTTCGCTTTTGCGTATTGGGGCCATGTGATGCCATTTTTTTGCGCGATGAGAGGCTTTTTCCATGTTACCATTTTGGGGTTGGTATCACCTATTGTTGAAAATTTAGGAACTTTTTTTGAGGGCAGAGTAAAAAGCATCAATCTGTACTGGATTTTTTCTCTTTTTTTTTTGGTGTTCACCGTATAGACTAAATATCATGTTCTTTATCTATGGGTCGATACGATTACGGGGATACCAGACTTGAATATATTTTCTTACGTTTTACTAAATTTGCCAAACAAAACCCTAATGTGGGGAAAAATCTATCATTATAGTATTGCCGTCTTCCAAGTGGCATAACATTGTTACTTTTTTTGGCTACGGAGCTGGTTGATGGCTTATTTTTGCGGGACATTGTTGTAATTTGCACCAGTATCATGTCGGAGTACCATGGTTTTTTGATCGCATTTTATAGCATTTTTTGTGGATTGAATAGTAAAATCATAATTTTGGAAGGTTATAGCAGTTTTTTTTTCGGTCGTTTATCGTGGGGGGTTCAATAATGATTTACTTTTTTTCACGGGTTGTTACGACGCGGTTGATACTATGAGATGTGGGGTTTTTGGTTTTTATGATTTAGACTTTTTTTTTTAGTTATGTGTCTCTTTATATGTTTGGGGGGTTTGGGGCATTTTAGTGATTTATTACTTTATTTTTTATTGAATAAACATTTTTTTTTTTACTTTTCACTTTTATACCATGGGACATGAAGAGCAATCTCTGATTGCTTCTTCATGATAAATATTCTGCAATACTTATGTATTGCCGAGTATTATCAGTGGTCAGCCTATACACTTGCATAGGCTGGCCTGTGCCAGTAAGAGAACGTCACAGACGCCATCTTACTGGCATTCTAGCAGTACCTGCGTGGTCCAGATCGGACCCCAGAGTTACTATCAACGATCGGCGCCCCCCGAAAACGGTTCGGGGGGCCGATCGGGGGAAAGACCCCCCAGAGGCATGTTAGATGCCGCGTCGCGCTGACCGCGGCATTTAACGGGTTAAGCACCCGCGATCGGAGTCAACTCCGATCGCGGGTGTTACACTGGGGTGCGCGGCTATTAGTTTACAGCCGCACCCCGTGTTTTCCCGATGCCGTTCGGCTCAGATCTTGAGCTGAACCGGCATGGGCTCAGCGTCCGATATATCGGACGCTGAGCGCTAAGTCATTGAGCTCAGCGTCCGATATATCGGACGCTGAGCGTTAAGGGGTTAATTAAAATGTTTAAGCCTTTAAGGACACAGCTCATTTTAACCTTTAGGACACAGCCCAATTTTTCAAATCTGTCTATGTCACGATATGCATTTATAACTATATTTTAGTTGAAATTTTTTGCACTTGAAAATTGAAAAATTAGCGATTTTCCGTTTTCTAAATGTTATGCTCATCATAAAGTTAGTCCAACTGTCAAATTGGTTGTTAACTAATGTTAATCATATATCTGCATTATGCATAATGGGGCACATTTACTAAGAGCTTTGTCCCGCACTTTTGTCGGACTGTGCTCCTTCTTCTAGGCTGAAATGGCTTGCACAGGTATTTAAGAAGTGTCTGTGCTGCTATTGTGTCACACTCAACCCATTTGTGGCGCAGCTCCACTGGCGTCCATGCTCCACAAATTAGGGGAAGCGTCATTGGACGGTCCAACTGATTTGGACTGAGCATTATATTTAACTTGCAAATTGTGTTGCAGGCCCTATGTTAAAGGTGCACCACAAACAAATATGGTGAACTCTGTCGTGCCAGTGTGGGGAAGCATCAGATTCATGATTTCTGGTGCACAATCTTAGTGAATCGTTGCATGCAGCATTATACACATTATTATAGAGCTTTTATTGCATTTTCTGAATTTCTAAGTAAATGTGCCCCAATTTTTCATATGAAAGAAAAAGAGTTGTCCAATTGGGGACAGTCTATACCCATTAGTCACAAAAAAAATTAAATTTTATTAACTTTTTTATTAAATAGATGGATAACTGTCCATCCATGATTGTTTTTAAAATTAACAGTCAGTGGTTGACAGTATTAGGTAGATCTTAATTATTGGAAGGGCCAAAATGTTGTAACCTCATACATACATTGACAGTGCTTAACCAGGGCTTGAGATTTTTATTTCTTTCAGAGAAACCAACCCATCTATATCATGTCCCTACTGAAAGGAGGGGATATATAACGTTTGTCACTGGTCCCAATGTATTCACTTATTAGGGCATGATACCATCACCGAGTGTTAGGCTGTACCATTGGGTCCTACTGTGTATAAACACTAGTTGATCACTAGAGACTTGCTTGCCTAACTTTGGGCTCTGCTGTCTGTAAGGGGAATATAACCACAACGTCTCTGTCACAAAGCAGAGGGTGGGGATGTGCACGCTGAAGCGAGGAGACCGTTGCTGCAGCGTGGCTAGGTAAGTGAGGCTGCTGGCGAGAGGGGGCACACAGAGGCACAGGGGGGGAGCTGGTACAAACACAACTAAGATTCAGTGTATTCTGACTGTATAATACAGGTTTGTTTACTCCGTAATAGTAATAGTTTAGTCTAGTAATAGAGAACATTTGATCACAAATTAATACATTGCCATACTGATGAATTTCAGGGATTCCAGGGTTTCCATGGGGACAATCAGCACCCCTGTAGCCATCACACAGGTTGCCGATCACTGCATGGACAGGGGAGGAGGGGGGGTGTCCTTTAGGTGCTACGATCAAGTTTGACCGTGGCGCCTAAAGGGTTAGAAAAGCCGGGATCATGATAGTGATGATCCTGGCTGTTCGTGCAGAGGCTCGGCTGTCACATACAACCAACTCTACTTCTGAGCCTGAACGTTCTCGATGTTGGGGAACGTCATGGTGCATGAAGTACAAATGCATTATGATGTTACCCATGCTGGGGTAAGTCTCATTTTATGTACCAACCAGGTCCTGTATCAGTCTAGAACTTACGGCCTTGTAAGAGCTAATCATAAATGTCTTACAGCTATGATCTTTCTTAAACCTTTGCTGATGCTGTGTTATAAGGTTATTTCCAGGATTGAATCTCTAACATGGTACATAAAGTACAAATGCATCATGATGTTCCCAATTGTCATGCTGGGGGAAGGGGTAAAAAGAAGTGGACCCTACTACTGACATCTGTTGCACTACACTGGTAACTTTAACCCAACCTGAAGCTGATGTTCCATTAATGGCGACCCTCTGTTTTTTAGCCCATATTTACACCCTGTCCCAGCAGTCTCATTTTATGTACCAACCTTTTATGACGTCCTGTATCAGTCTAGAACTTACTGCCTTGTAAGAGCTAATCATAAATGTCTTACAGCGATGATCCTTCTTAAACCTTTGCTGATGCTGTGTTATAAGGTTATGTCCAGATACTCCAGGATTGAATCTCTAACAAACCCCTCAAATATTTCCCCACAACGAAAGATTAAGGGGTTGTCCACTTTCAGCAAATAATTGATATGGTTTCTGTAAGGAAAAGTTTTGCTTGCTGTCCTACTATAGAAAGTTTTTATGTTTACTTCCAGTGAATAGAAATCTGTCCATGGATGTCACATAGGTGCACAGCTTGTTAGCATCACAGAGAGTAATCAGAGCTGTGTGATGTAATGAGCAGTGTACCCGTGTGACCATGGACAGATAATCTGGAAGTCATTTTTCCAATTAAAGTAGTGACTTGTATCAAAATATGTTATGAATATGCACAGCATTATTCCATCACCCTTTCATGTACTTGTGCATGTACTTCTGCAAAGTGAAAGAAGTCTCCAGCAGCTACATCAATATTCGGCCTTCAGCTGACAGGCTGGAGGGGGGCACAATTCAAATGCCTATATCCTCTGAACCTTTGCACCTAGAAACACAATTCTGGTGCCCCATTAAACAGGAGAGTCTCTCCTTTAATAGATCTGGAGATATCCAACTGTAGATATCCAATTTGACATGACAAGAATAAACAAATCCAACTGAAGTACAGTGCCTATATTTGATCAATAAGCAGGCTGAAAAAAGATTATCAAAGCACATACCATATATACTCGAGTATAAGCCTAATTTTTCAGCACAAAAAAATGTGCTGAAAACCCAAACTCAGCTTATACTCGAGTAAAAAAAAATATAGGTTTTATCAGGTTTTTGTAGTAAAATTAGGGGCCTCGGCTTATACTTGGGTCGGCTTATAGTCGAGTATATACAGTACTTTAGAAGTTGATTACTAAACTTAAAATATATTAAAAGGCTTACTTAATTTTATTTGTAACTATGAAAGCTTCTCCTTTTTTGGATTTCAGGCTTCTCGCAGTCCAGAAAGACAGCATGCGTTCAGATACAGCCAAATGTTCAGTAACATCCAAATTAGAAAGACTCAGTTACAAACAGAGTTACCTGCTAATTTTCAGTATTTTAGTTAGAGTTTTACTCCACTGTGGAGTCTACCTGTCACTGCAGCCAGGAGCTGAAGTGTAGCTGCATCCAGAGATGCATAGGGAGTTCACATCTGTAACAGTTATCAAAGATTATCAAAGGTGTCTCCAATGAAGCTCTGTTTTTAATACTTGTTCCCATGACAACCTACAATTTTCTAAATCAAGTGGTCTCATATTTGAGATCCATGTGTTATGGGAGCTTTATATTCCTCTTCATAAGATAAGTGAGAATTATTGTTTTAATATAATGAGAACTTTGCCAACACATATGCAAAAATAAAAAATTGTAATAATTTTGTAGTATATTGTACTTCTTCACATGAATTGACAGATTGACAAATGACAAATTCCTAGTGGTATCTGCAGCAGAAATCATTTCTTCATGTTCTTAAATAATGTATGTTGTGCAATATATCGCCAAAAACATTATCCGTGGTGTACTTATTTCAAACTACTTGTTTCTAATTTATGTAACTTCATCTAATATTTCTTTTTTAGTTTTACATGGAGTGACTCCAGACTAGACAGAAATGTGGTCACAGTTTTAACTGGAGAAATAACAGATTCATTTGATAATGAGTTTCGTACACTGTTTGCAGCCTCTCGACCACTTCAGAGATATGATTTTGTCAAGAATTTCAACAAAGATCCCCATATTGCAGATATAATACCCTCAACCTTAACAGCTGTGCCAAAAGATAGGGAAAACTTGAGTTCTATTGCACAACCTGCGCCAGTTGTGCCAGTGCCCTATACAAATGGATTTTCTTCTCCTCAAAGATTTACCACCAATGGAGCTTTGCAGACAACAGATGTAAATTCTTCTCCTTATCTAAACCCAATGGGTGGACTACAATTGTCAAAAAGTATTAATAACATAGCAGAGCGGAAAACTGTTGTACCAGCAATTGTAAAAAGTAATGGCATGGATACTGGATTTAATAGGACATCAGGTGGTCTTCAAGATTCATTACCTATAACTTTAGACACAGTAAATGTTCCTGATTACTCAATTCGACACCGTCTTGCTGCCTGTCGCAATTTTGAAGGACCTTCCATGAATTTCCGAAGCGCTCAGGAGTCTCATAGTGCTCTGAGTGATATTTTAAAGAATGTTCATCGGAATAGACTGTCTGTGGCTAAGACAACAGGGGGAAGACCAAGTAAATCTCTTTGGGATCTAAGTCAGCTGTCTCAGTTGTCAGGATGCAGTGGTGAACCTAGCATAAGACAAAACCCTTTAGAACCTGGGGAGGACACAGTGGTAAGTGTACTGGTTTTGATTTCAAAACATGTTTATTTTATGCTTAAAGTATGCAGATGTAGCCGCTATACCTGACAAAGGGTCCCATTATATAACAGTGATAAATTTGTTTTCTTTTTGAATAGCCTAACAAATGACAAACATGTTTATGGATATTTATGTTCCATGTGCTTGAGTGGACACTACAAGATGCTGTGTGTACTTTTGCTACTTCCATCTAAGCATAAATATTTCCTCTCATACAATGTAATTCATGGAAAAAGACACAAGTCCATCAAGTCCAACCTTTAAGAATGTTTGAAAGTAAAGATATCACAATTCCTAGTTAAAATTCTTTATATTAGGCCCGTTACCCACATACGTTCTCAGTCTGTGGAAATGTACCTAAGGGAGGGTCACATCCCATGGACCAAGCACTGTGCAGAGGGTGGTAGTACTTGAATCATACCAAAATATGATTAAAGAATGTACTGTACTGTCATACATTAGTATACCAGAACACAGGTCCAATTATGTAGACCAATATCCTTTGTGTAAAACATGTTCTTTAAGATTTCTGTCTGCTTCTGCCTAACCATTAATGATAACAACCTAAGTACTTGTCAGTTTATTTTAAAAATACAAAGGCAAACAAACATCAACAATGTTTAAACCCTACGTACACGCAATAGTATGTCCTCGCGGGACAATACTTCCTGCACGGGGACGTAGTATAACGTCCCACTTCTGGCACTGAATCTTTTACATCAGACCATCGCTGGTTCAAGTTTGTATAAGTTAAAAAAGTTAAAAAGAAATGAAAAGTGAAAAATGGCACCCAAATTCTGAGCCTCATAACATAACATAGTAAAATATGTGGAATCTTAAAAAAACATGCCAACATAAAGCAGACATTTGGGTAATGTAAGTTATCAATTCATTTGAGCGCTATGACTATTTGCATCAAAAGTAGAGAATTTCGTTTTTTTTTTCATAACTAAACACAAAAGATTACATCAAAATTTCTAAACTAATTTGAAGTACAATGTGTCACGAGAAAACAATCCCCTGAATATCAAAATCCCCTGGATATCTCACAGCGTTCCAAAGCTATAAGCACTTATAGTGACACAGGGCAGATTTGAAAAATGGGACTTCGTCCTAAAAGTCCCAAAGGGGTTAATGTGAGAGAAAATTGCAAATGCAATTTACAAAAGAAAGTCTGCCAGAAGCTTATAAAATAGTGTGAAATGTATTTTTTTTAGCTTTTTACATATGTGCTGGGATACTAATAATAAATATTTATATAGCACCATCATATTCTGCAGTGCTTTATAAAAAGAATAAAAATAAAAAACAACAACCTACTGGCATGTAGAGAGAAATCTACTTAGTAGGTACATCTCAATAAACCAGTGCATTAGGCTTGTGATCACTCATAACTCTATTGAAGGTTACGCATGCGCCAGCTTCTCTATTCGCCTATGGCGCTAACAAAAATTGGAAAGTATTGCACTCAGCTATCTCCTACAGCACCATATGTATGAATCGAGTAGCAGGCGCATGTTTGACTGGCTGCTACGGTCAACTCCAGTGCCACAGGGGGACAACAAAGCCCCATTCTTGAGATCCTTCAAGGTCCCATCACAAAGACCCCCTTTGATCAGCTAACTTGCTATTATTGGAGAACCCCTTTAAGTTAAAATTATGGAACAACTGTAAAGTATAGGCTGTGTACATATTATAAGTTGCTGTCACCTAAATGGTGATATATTTAATTTTGTGGACTAGTACTGTAACTGTGATCAACTTTGAATATAGCCTCATATTCGAAAATTTCTGTGTAGCTCTTAAAAGCCCTATTTCATTTTATCTATGTTTACATTCATACTCATACTTACATAGAAACCCATATATAAATATGCAAAAATTCATTTTATTTTTTCCCCATCCATAGTGATCTCTGAATTTTGTTCTCCTGTGTGTACTTTCCTCCCTTGTCTAATAAAGCCTCCGCCTTGTTTCAATATTTACTTTACAGGTCCAATAGATTTGTCAGTTTGTCTATGTAACTTTCATATGCATTTAATATTTTCTTAGATTTGCAATAAAAGAATGTAAAATAAGATGCAGCTTGTAAAGCCATTAAACCTGAGAAGCTATACTCACCTTTCATGATGACATATGTCATGACTACACAGAGTATAAGGTGCCCAGTACGAAGCTGTGATGCAAAAAGCCGCATAAATTCAGTAATTGTGACCAAAATTCATAATGAAAGTAGTTAATACAGTTTCATGTACTCTTTATATGAAACTGATACTATATAATAATTTTGTGATTAATCATGGTTACAATTACTTAAAGGTGTTGTCCCTCGTAGCAAGTTAGGTGATCGGTGTACTTGCGTGGTCAGTGGTACTATGCATCTCTGTCAACTCCATAGAGATGAAGGGGGAAGCCTGTTCATGCATGACAGGCTGCTTCAGCCAAGGTGCGATTGGGGGTACATCGGATCCCCATTCTCGTGATCTGTGGGGGTCGCATTACTGAGACCCCCACAATCAGCAAGTTAGGCCTGTGGATAGGGCCTAATTTGCTACAACAGGAGAACCCCTCTAATTGATACGATCTGCCGCATTATAGCTGCATCTTAGCCACGTCATGGCAACATCCTGGCCACTCCATTAATTTGCACCCTAAATATAGATCAGGATAACCCATTACTGATTAATACATGTGTCTTTAGGAAATGTAAGTCCTATATCAGACCAGTATCAAGCAAGTGAGTTCAGCATGTCATGAAATTCTGGTTAGTACATGCAGGGAGTTTCACTGATCAAATTCACTTGTGAAACTGTGAAAACTGATCTAAAAGTGTTCCTATAAAAGACCTATGTAATTAAGTTTGCGGTTGTCAGACATACAGTAAACTATTGTTACCTCAGCCTTGAAGCAGGATTTCTCAGTTGTGTAATAGTAACAGAAATTCATCTAAGGCTGTTTTGACACCTGTGTTTCCATACTGGAAATCACAATGCAGGAATTTTTTGCTAGTCGGCACCCAATTATTTAACTACACCATACTTTTATCTCCCCTGATCTCCTGGATTACATTTATTGTGCACCAATGTGCATCATATCTTGTTAAGTTAAGATAATAAGGTTTTAAACGTCCCTAACGGTGAGATAACATGCAATATGAAATTCATGTGGTAACAACACACTATTTCAGTCCAAGACTGTAATGCATATGTCACATTAATGTTATGTGGTTTTAGTTCAGGGGAGGTCACATCCAAGTATTAGGGGGTATTAATATAGCCATAAGCTCAAAGGAGGTTTCACAGCAGATTAGATAATCAGACATTGCCAGGTCACAAGGAAACCATATATTTTTGAGGAGATGGTGGAAGCGACTAACAAGAAAGCACTGCAAACTTGTGCAATTCCTGTTTTTTAATAAGTAATTTAAAAAATTGGATAAATGGAAAAATGGCGGATGTACACCATTATATACATATTATGCTAAAAAATTGTACAACATAATATGTATACATGTGATGTATATCTGCTGTATGTGGGTGTGTATCTGGGTTGTGTAAATCCTGTATATAGTGTATGTGTATGCTGTATGTGCGTATATATGCTGTACATATGTGTGCGTATGTGTGTAAGTATTTTTTTTTTATAAACTTTTATTATAGTAAAAAAGTATTACAATTAAAAATATACAAAACATTTTATCTTTCCATCAGTATCTCACTCTTATCATAAGTACAAAATCACATTAATCTATTTTCTTTTCCCACCCTCCCTTAACCCACCCTCTGACGGTTGACAAGTTAACCTTTGAGTAATTTTCTACCAAACGGCAAAAAATAAAAAAATTAAAAAACAAGCAAGGAACCTATTGTGGCTTAGCATGATCTTTTTATCCATTCCTCCCAGACTTCCTCCGGTTTACTGCCTCTCTCCAATACCTACTGCCGCTCTGCATAACACAGAAGGTCCATCCTTACTTCCTATTCCTTTACCTTGGGTGGTTCCCTGTTCCATAAATATAAAATTAACTTTCTTGCTAGAAAAAGACCTTTTAATATATAATTGGTATGACTTGGTGGTCCCAAAATACCCATTCTTGAGCCTAATGCACACACCTGAATATTCCATGGAATATCACACTTAAATATTGACTGCAGACTGTCTATTACCCCTAGCCAGTAGCGATACAGCTTTGGGCAATGCCACAGCACGTGGACAAGATCTGCATCAAACAGGTCACACCTAAGACAATTTTCTTCGTTCTTATTCCCGAATTGGTTCAATCTTTTTGGTGTGTAGTGTACTCTGTGTACTATATACAATTGTGAAACAATGTAGGAAACATTTTTTGTAATTTTATTAATTGTTCCCAGTAGATCCACCCACTCTGCTACTGTTAAATCCGGTAAGTCTTTCTTCCATTTCTCATAGCATTTCTTCACGGGGGGGATATTCTCATCTGTTACCAGTACCTTATATACCTTGGACATTAAAACTTTTTTTATAAGCTGTCAAGAACACAGTGCTTCTATTGGATGTGGCGCTTCCCCCATGAAGACTCCCCTTTGATTCACACTGAAGGCGTTCCTCAGTTGGGCATAAAAAAAACAATCCTTTGACTCCAAACCGAAATCTGCAGCTAAATCATCATAAGACTTCAAAGTTCCCTGTATCATAACCTGATGCATAAATAATAACCCTCTCTCTATTAAAACCCTCGTTTGGCCCGTTGGGACTACCATACATTTCTTGAATCCCCACAATGGTGATATCCTTAAATACCCTTTATCCCCTATTTTTGAATACGTCCTTTCCCATACCCACTGCATTAAAGCACAGCTGGGAAATTGAGCTTTAAATTCTACCAAGTGAAAAACCCCCGTTTCCAATACTCCCCATTTGTCATAAACCTTAACAAAATCATATTTTACTCCCTATTATATAATTTATTATTTCCCTTTCACAGTCATTAATATTTACCCATTGTGCAGCCAGAAAGTAGCTCAAAAGGTCAGGGATTGCCAGTCCCCCATTTTCTATCCACGTGTACAGTTTCTCTAACTTTATACGTGCCCCTTTCCCATTCCATATAAAATGTCGCAAAAGAGAGTTCGACGTCCCGAAATTTTTTTTGTGAAGAACCACTGGGCAGTTCTGAAAGAAAAACAAAATTTGTGGCAAAATCATCATTTTGTAAACTACTGTCCTCGCAGCCAACGAAAGGTTCATTTTTTTCCAAGTTGTCCTTTTTTTCCTTATTTTTGAGATTAGCGGTTTTACATTAAGCTCCACATATTCTTTTGGGTCTTTACTAACCATAATTCCCAGATAGCGCATCTTTCCTACCACAGGAAGGTTCTCTAAACAGTTTACCGATGGCATATTCTCGAGTGGTAAATATGAGGACTTCCCCCAGTTTATTTTAATCCCTTAAAGTTTTCCGAATGTTTCTATTAACTCTATAACTACTTTTAAGCTTCTTTCCGCATTATCCAGGAATAAGAGCAGATCATCCGCGTACAACAGGAGCCTCACTTCCTTTTGTCCCCACATAAATTCCTTTAGCCCTCTAGATGTCCTAATGCAACATGCTAATGGTTCTAGTGCCACTGCAAATAGCAGGGGTGACAAAGGGCACCCCTGCCTAGTTCCCCTATAAAGCTGCCAAGCTGCTGATGCTTTACCATCTATGCTGACTCTGGCGGAGGCTCTATTATAAAGCAGTTTTATCCATGCAATAAACTGCTTCCCAAATCTCATCTTTTCCAGGGCTTCCCAAATGTAGTCCCACACGACGCGGTCAAAGGCTTTAACCGTGTCGAGTGAGACCACTGCCCTCGCCCCCGTTTTCTCAAAAGGAGCCTGTAAGTACCACCACATATGTGAAATATTGTCTCTGACCGATCTCTCCGGCATGAACCCCGATTGATCTCACTGATCGTACCACCTTTTGTAATCTGGTTGCAAGTATTTTTGCTAATATTTTGTAATCGGAGTTCAGCAGGGAGATCGGTCTGTATGAATCGCATTCATAGTTTCATAGTTTATACGGTTGAAAAAAGACACTTGTCCATCAAGTTCAAACAAGGAAGGGTAGGTATTGGATGAGGAAGGGATTTAGGGGAAACAATTCTATATAACATAACAATCAATGTTATATAGGTGTATAAAGGCATCTAGACCCTTCTTGAAGCTCTCCGCTGTCCCTGCTGTGACTAGTGCCTGAGGCAGGCTATTCCACAGATTGACAGTTCTCATAGTAAAAAAGCCCTGTCGCCTCCGGTGATTAAACCTTGTTTTCTCCAGACGGAGACAGTGCCCTCTCGTCTTTTGATTTGATTTAATCTGAAACAACTTACCACCATATTTTTTGTATGGACCATTCATATATTTATATAAATTAATCATGTCCCCTCGTAGTCGTCTCTTTTCCAGACTAAATAAATCTAGTTTTTTTAATCTTTCCTCATAACTAAGACCCTCCATACCCCTTATCATTTTTGTGGCTCTACGTTGAACCCTCTCCAGCTCCAGGGCATCCTTTTTATGGACCGGTGTCCAGAACTGGACAGCATATTCCAGGTGTGGCCGAACCAGTGCCTTGTATAGTGGTAATATTACATCCCTATCACGAGAGTCCATACCACTTTTGATACATGACAAGATCCTACTAGCTTTTCCTGCGGGCATTTCCCCTCTTTCAAGATTAAAACAATAATTGCCTCTCTCATAGAGTGTGGCAGCAGTTTTTCCCATAATGAATGATTATAAACCTTTAGCAACAGCGGGAGCAATATTTCCCCATATTGAATATATACCTCTAGTGGGATTCCATCCGAGCCCACAGCTTTCCCTCTAGCCAATTTTCTCAGAGCATCACCCAATTCTTCCAGACTCAAGGGGCTCTCCAGCATCTCTATTTCTTCAGGAGACAAGTGGGGAACAGGGACTGACTGTAGTACCTCACCCAGTCCCACCTCTTCTGTTCCCCTCTCCGAGGAATATAATTTTTCAAAAAAAAACCTAAATTCTTCCCTGATCCCTTCCTGTGTTACCACCAATGATCCGCTCCTACCCCTGATTGCATTTATTTTTTTACTCGATTTCTGATTTTTTACTATACTTGCTAGTTGTTTCATGGAGGAATATTGCCCCAATATTGCCTTGCCAACATACCGTTTAATCTCTTGTGTAGCTTTCTCCAAGCCATAACGCCTAAAGCTTTCCTGTACCTCTAACCATATACGCCTATTTTCCTCCGTTGGGTTCTTAATAAATTCCCCTTCCAGATCTGAGACTTTATCTTTTAACAATTGTAGGGTCTTACTTTTTCCCTTTTAAACAAGCTAATCTGATCCCGAATCAGCCCCCTAAGAAACGCCTTCAGTGTGTCCCATACCACTCGGATATCCACCTCCCCCAAGTTTCTACTAAGGAAAAATTGGATTTCCCAATTTAAATCGATTTTATCCTTCAGCAAACTAAACCAGAATGGCTTTACTTTATAAAATGTGATCCCAGTTGGTCTGGCCTTTTTTAATGTAAGGCAGACTGGGGAGTGGTCTGACAGTCCCCTTGCACCAAAGATTATACCGTCCAGCATGTCGATACCTAATTCATTAACCAAAACCAGATCTATCCTCACAAGAGACTCATGTGTTTTTGAATAGCATGTAAATGCTCGCCTATCCGGGTTTCTTTCTCTCCATATATACCTATATCCCAACTCATTAATTAATCTACCGAATAATCGGAACATGGTACTCTAGGTGTGCGGGTGTCCCTACCTCTCAATCTGTCTAGCCCCTCGTTAGCCACAAAATTGAAATCCCCTATTAGAAAAATGGGTAGTTCTTCATATTTCCTTAATTTATTTACAATGCTCACTAATGTGTCTACTGAAGCCATGGGAGGAAGGTAGATTCCAAACCAACACCATTTCCATTCCATTCAGGAGCTTAAATCAAACACTGCTTTCCTTTTTAGCCTGTCATTTAAACCACATACATTCCAAGATAATATTTTGATCATTCTACTTTAAACAAAAAAGAAACTGAGACAAAATTACCCATACATAATAAATGAATCCCTTTGTCAACCGCCAACCCCCCACCCCCTACCAATTGTCCAGGATAAAAATACCCTAGACTCATCCTGGAGCATTCTTTTGGCTGTAGCGGATGCTCCTGCCTAATAACCTCAGATCTTTATAACCCTCTCCACCCATTCATTTGCTTCTTTGACATCATCAAAAAAATGGGCTTTCCCATCATATATTAGGTGTAATATTTTAGCTGCAATCCTAGCTTTCTGTGCTTTCCAAATGAATTTCTGTATAATTTGGTGTATGCAAGATATTGTGTTTGATGGAACACTAATGGGTACATTTCTGAAAAAATATAATATTTTTGGTAATAGTATTTTTGGTAATAGTAGCATTTTTGTTGCTGCAATTCTACCCAACCAAGATATTGGATAATTAGAAAATGTTTGTATATCTTTCTGTAATTGGTTAGTTAATGTTGAATAATTTGTTGGCATAAGGAGTTTGGTTGGGTAGGTTAATGTTATACCTAGGTATGGGATTTTTCCTTCTGTCCAAACAAATGCAAATTTTTCCTCTAACATGGGATTTTTCCTTCTGTCCAAACAAATGCAAATTTTTCCTCTAACTCTTTTTGTATATTTGGGGGAATGCCCATGTTCAGGATTAAGGATTTAGATTTGTTAATTTTATAGTAGCTTATAGAGCTAAAGTTTTCAAGAATTTTATTTAGTTGGGGTAAGGTATTTTCTGCTGAGGTTAGGCAAATAATCACGTCATCTGCAAAGAGAACGATTCTATGGTCTGTCTCTGAATGCCCTTAATATGTGGGGAGTTTCTTATGTGTTGTGCTAATGGTTCCATTAATATTGTGAAAATTAATGGTGAAAGGGGACATCCTTTCGGGTTCCATTAGTTATTGTAAAGTAATTAGAGATGGATCGAGATGTATATGTTCTTGCTGTTGGGTTTTTGTATAGTGCTAATATTAGTGTAATTAATGGTGGTGGTAGTTTGAATTCTTTCAGAACTTCTTCCATATATTTCCAGTTAACTCTATCGAACGCCTTCTCCGCATCCAGAGTCAGGAGCAGAGAAGGTGTTTGATTTGCTTCAGCTTTGGATATGAGATTAATGAAACGTCTGGTGGCATCTAATGTTTGACGTCCTTTCACAAATCCCACTTGGTCGTGATGGACCAATTCAGGGATAATATCTGATAGTCTATTGGCGATAATTTTCGAGTATATCTTTAGGTCCGAGTTTAGTAAAGATATTGGCCTAAAGTTTGCAGGGCTATCTGGTGACTTCCCTGGTTTGGGTAATTTAATTATTACTTTAGGGAATTGTTGGGTTTGGAAGACGCTGTTGAATACTTTAGTAAGGTGTGGAGTAAGTTGTTTATGGAATTTTTTATAAAAATTGTTAGTGAGCCCGTCTGGGCCTGGAGATTTGTTCAGTTTTAATGATAGTATTACTTCAGTAATTTCCTCTTCTGTAAAGGGTTTAGTTAATATTGTTTCATGTTTCTGAGTCATTGTGGGAAGTCTAGCTTGTTTTAAAAAAATATTTAATGTCGTCTTCATTTGGTTGTGGGGTAAATGAGTCATTTTTGAGGTTATATAATGTAGAATAATATTTGGCGAATTCGTTAGCTATATTTTGTGGGTCATTATTTTGCTATTGTCTGAGGCTAAAATGTACAGGATTTTGGTTTTAAGTATTTGGGATTTTAGTTGTTTGGCTAGTAACGCACCAGACTTGTTACCTTGCCAGTAATGATTTAATTTTAGCCTTTGAATCGCTAATTCATGTTTGGCTAGGTTTATGTCATGTAATTGGGATTGGAGATTTGATATTTCCTTCATTCTTTCTTGTGAGAAGGATATTTTGTTCTTTCTGTGTAATTCTGCTAATTTAGAATTAATTTGGTATAGTTGTTTATTTTTTTTGCTTTTTTACGTGTGCTGCTATGGATTAAGAAAAAGAAGAAAATGTGGACGTTTGACTGAGTCCATATATCGATGCTATTTACAAAAAAGGCCTTAGGCCTCACTGAAACTCTTTAGTCATTAAAACTTTACTTTTATTATTATATTCTTAAAAAGTGTTGTTGACTACAACTACTTTTTTAACTTGGACAATTGCCTGGTTTATATTAAAATTATGCAGACCATCGTGGAGACTTTCTTGTGTGGTACACCATGAAATGAGGAGGACTATATTTGAGATATCATAGGATCTTTGAAGTGTAAGTTGCAACACCACTAGGTGTCAGTGTTGTTCTGTTTGTCTGACGGGGATTGTCAAATTGTTTTCTTAGTGGTAACGCTACAATGTTGCAGCTCTTAATGTGACTGTTCTATAATTAGATACAGTATCAGTTCATTGAGCCATCTCACATTCCGTCCCATGCACACATGTGACCCTGATGTTACTGCTTTAAATGTATGCACAATGGCATTTGCCAATCAGATCACTTTACTCCAGAGGTAATATAGATCCTATGTATCCTGCACTTAGTGATAAATATCTACTGCAGTATCATTGATCCTATGCTAGTCTCTTCCTCATATTCATCCAGTCAATTTCGTCCACACACACACTTTGTCTGCTAACTAAAATTTGTTCACACTAACACCCGCCCGACATGTTTCGCCACATTAGTGGCGTCCTCAGGGGTGCCGGGGCTAGAGTGTGCTCTCCCGAGCCGAGCTCCGATTCTTAACACCTCCGTTTGTGTCGTCACTGTATCCTCCCCCCTGTATTCCCCTAGGAATGAGGGGGAGGATACAGTGACGACACAAACGGAGGTGTTAAGAATCGGAGATCGGATTCTCGCATTTTGAGATTTTATGAAAAATTTACATTTTTGGCGTGTTTTTCGGGTTTTGTTTTTACGGCGTTCACCGGGCGGGTCCAATAATGTTTCTGAGTTTCTGAGCGCATGCTCAGTGTGTTACAGCCGGGTCCAGAAGGCAGGGACCCGGCACACAGAAGAGGATCGTGCAGCCCCGGGCACTGACAGTACCGGGGCTGCGATTGGAGCAGCAGAACCCTCCGGTAAGCGCCACGGGGGGGGGGGGGGGGGGGGGGTCCGATTCTTCTCAAATGCCCCTTGCATGCCCCCAGCGTGACCGCGGTGTGTCAGGGGTTCACACCTGCGATCGGAGAAATGGTATTACTATCTTCTTGAAAAGCAAAAAATTTAGAACTTTGAAAATTGAGATTGTTTTAAAATTTCCCCCCACATTAGGTTTTATGCTATAAGATTTGTAAAACTTAAGAAAAGATGTGGTATTGCCATAATTGTATACACCTGTATTGACCCATAGAATAACACATAGTATATATGATGAACACCACAAAAAAGTAAAAAATCAATTACAGAATTTATGTTTTCTTTACAACACCTCCCCCCCAAAAATGGCATCATTAGAGGGAAAAAAAACATTTTGTAGCTCACAAAAGTGTGCCAATGAACCAACTACAAAGAACAATAAGTTCTGTAGAGCAAAACTGGAAAGCATGACCCTCCTTCCCTTTGGTGTCTCGCTGAGTGCCCCTACAACAAGTAAGTTCAATATGTGGGGTCTTCTTACACTGGAGAAATTGCATAACAAGATGGGTTTTCTCTTTTGTGAATGGGTAAATTTTAGGGCTAAATTAACATATTACTCAATCTTCCTAAAAGCAGTTTCCAATTGTTTTATGGGGTGCAGATTTGATTGAAAGCTCATAAAAAAAAATGATTCACAAAATTATTAAAGTCTGAAATCTTCTTGAAAATAAGGAAAACTAATGTTTGATTTGTAGGCCGTGACATCAAAATAAAATATCCAGACATTTTAAAAATTATGAAAACACAAAGCAGACAAATGGGAAATTTTAGTAACTAATTTAGGTGGTAAAACTACTGTATTAGTATGGAAACAAGATAAAAAAGTTATCATGTTTTAAAATTTTGTTTATAAATCAATGTGAAACTTATCAGCCAAAATTGATCACTAATGTAAAGTACAACATGCAATGAAAAATTCACTTTGGGAAGGTGACAATGTTCTAGAATATAACTACATAAAGCAATGCATGTCAGATTACAAAAAAATGGGTTAAAATACAAACTGGCTGCATCCTTGAAGGGGTTGGGCGCTTTACCTGATGTTTTTTTTTAACGTGTGTATAAATGTGGGGTACAGAATATGAGGTGATTTACCAATATGAATCTATTAAAAGTTCTCCACCTCTGTATTGACATGTAGAGTTAAACACCTGTGTGTATATCAGAATTATTTGTGCGGCCATCTGATAAATTCTGTGTCAGATTCCAATAAATAGTAAAACAAAATAATATTACTGTACTATTTCTATTTTCCACATAAAATCTAACATGTTTATTTATTTTTTTACCAGAGTAAATCAAGATGGTCCATAAAGGATACTCCAGCAATGCTGTTGATGCGACAAAGAGCGTTTCCTGAAGAAAATAGGCCTCGAGATCCAAATCTTTTGTCATTCCAGTCACCAAATAATATGGCACCAGTAAGACTGCAAGGGCAGTTAGTGCATGGAGTGTCTACAACTAATCTACCTAGACCATGGACTAATACCTCAAGACAACTTGGAAGGCTACCACACTATTAATGATCTGTAATATTTCATTATAGTTCTTCAGTCCCAATGTCTAATTGACAACTTACTTATATTGTTTTCCAAAAAGATAATCTTTAGTCTAAATATGGAAAGTAATATAATAATTGCAATATATTGTTTTCCAGTACATGAATGAATTATTCTTAAGATGTTCTGGATATAAAAGGTCTTATAAATGTTTGCTGGATAATTTCACTTTGCTCTGTCTTTAACACTTATTACTGAATAGTACTCAATGAAGATCCTCTAATTATTGCCTCCTTATCTAATATTCTAGTCATTATACTGTTAAAAGTGTGTCCTGGGTCTTTTTAATGACAATTTATATTTTTATCTTTCTTGCTCGACGTAGTTAACCATAGCATTCTATACTCTGAACCTGTAAAGTTGTCGTGCATTTTATGTAGATTGTTCTTGCCTACAAGGTTTGAATAGATTGGGGTGAACTATTTTGTCAATATTGTGTGAGCATGTATTCACAGTTAGTATAATGGAAATAATCCAGATTGAAATCATATACTTACTAGACAAACAGAACTTTTACAGCCTGCAGAAAACACAAAGTTTCAAGAAGAGAAATAAATAAAAATATTACGCAAACATAGGTAATAGTATTTAACCTACATATATGTAGTTACTGAAGTGGAGATGTGCTTAGAGGGGTTCTCCGGTCACTATATGTCATTTTTTTTTTAAACTGACCAGCTCTTTTGCATTTACTATAGCTACACACCCTTACCTCACCACCCTGGACTGTATAATTTCTTTTCCTTCACTTGTCACTTCATAGCTCACTGCTGCAGATGCATCAGGTCAATCTTTGTCACATAAGTCCTTTAAGGCAGATTAATGACATCACATGCCCTACTTTTTACGGGTCTCAAACAGATCACAGACTTGCTGGTGGTGATGTATCTTTTAGTTTTCTGTCTATTCACAGCTGGGCACATTAACTTACCCGGTCATGCGCGATCCCCGATTCGGAATGTCCTCCGGAATGCACATCTGCCACGATTCAAGTAGAATGTGCGCCCGATTTCCTGCTTATGTCGCTTCCCTGATCAGGTCCGCCAGAATTCACCATCTTCCTCCCGGTGCATGTAAGTGCATTGGATGTGACACAAATTTAAATGTTAAATCCTGTGCTTTGTCCGAATCAGTTGGATTATTCAACGGCCCGCTCACCCATTTCTTTTGCATGAAAGCAGACGCTGATGCGTCAAAATCCGATAGCGTGCAACACAATCTCTGGCGGGATACCTGAACAGTTGGGAAACCCGACGAATCTGATGCCAGATTTATGTCTTCACTTTCCATTTAGGCACACAGTTTGACTCAAAACTTCTGTGCTTTGCTGGCATATGTGCCGTGACTATGTATTTTTTCAACTTTTCATGCGACTGTCAACGGAAAAAAACATTGCAAGTACTCCAAAAACATATTTATTAAAGGGTTAAAAGCCAGTTTAATAAATCTGACAGCAGAGCACCAAAGACAGTTATAAACTGTCTAAAGCCTGCCTAATGATAAATTCCCTCCAGTCCCTCTATTAAAAAAACAGATCCCACAAAGGATTCTGAGCTGCCAAAACCACACCTAAGAATTAGATAAAATTAGATTAGAATTAGATAGAACATGTACATGGAGTTATCTTGTCTGTAGATTTTGTAATCTACATGAAGTGCCTATGTCTATAGTACTCTCTGCCTCCTGCCCCTCCCCCTGCAGTACAAGAGAAGCTTTCATGCCAGAGGAATCTGTTCCACCATAGTAAGAGTTTATGGTTGTATCCAGAGACAACCAAAATATATACATCAGGCCTGATAGAGACAGGTTGGAATGATATCTGTGAAATGCTGTACTTTTGTTTATAACAGTGAATTAGAGAGTGTGTTACTTTGTTATCATGAGTACATTTAAGAATTTTGTCTTAAGGTGACATGGTTATGGATCTTTCAGGAATGAACCCGCTCTGAGGGTGCATTCACATGTTCAGTTTTTCAGATACAATCTCCGATATCCAAACCAGAAGTGAAAACAGAGGAGGAATAGCAGCACTAAAAGATATGTTCTCACCTATTATTATCCACACCTGATTTTGGCTTTAAAAACTGCATCTGAGAAACTGAATCCACGCTAAGAGCCAGCTGATTTAGGTGAACAATTCAAGTTGGCTCCCAGCTGTTAGACATTGGCTCACTTAACATGTCTTTATAAATAGCACTGTCCCTATAATAAAAACCAAACCCGTTTTTATTAGGTTAAATTGTCTCCTGAGAGGTTTTATTAACGGTATTGAAGTTACCCATAATAAATTCAAAAGGGAGCCTTCCAGGAGCAAGAAGAGCATTTTTCAGTGAGCTAAGCCTAATGATCCAGCTCACTGAAAAGAGCTATAAGAAAAGAATGCACGTCACTCCTAGGGATGCTCGGGTGCTCAACCCATCCATAATTAGTTAAGAAAAAATTGGTACTCAGTTTTGAGCAAAAAGAGCAAGAATTTTTATTTGCAATCCAAAAAGTGTAATGTTTTGATCCACTAAGCTATCTTCATCAGACACGGATTGTGGGAGAGAGAGGGAGTGTACAGGTAAGCGGTAACACCGCTGTAGCGTAGGCTGTGAGGAGAGACCACTTATCTTTACGTTCCCTCTATCCTCAAAATCCATGTCTGATAAAGATCCCTTAGTGGACCGAAACTTTACACTTTTTCGATTGCCTAACACTGCAAATAAAATATTCTTAACTATGTTTGCTAAAAACTGAGTGCCAAATTTTTCTTAAGTCACTGAAAAAGAGGGAGATTTTCCATCCCTAACATGAATATGCTGCTCTGTAGAATTAGCCTGGGGGTACACCTGCTGTACTGTCTTCACAAAGCTACCATGGATATATAGTATTACACTTATCTTGTAGATCCTCCAACACTATGGGCTTCTGTAACAACTAATGAATAGTATCTTAAGTATTGGATGGAAATAACCATCATATCAGGAGATACCTTCTTAACTTATAGGGATTGTTTCAAACAAAAATAATGATGCCATAGAAAAGATTCTTATTGCATTATTATTTTATCTAAATTTAAGTATTTACATAAGAAAATCACATTGAGTGATATATTCCATAGCAAAGTCCATAATCCATGTGAATTACATCCAAAATAGCAGTCATTGCTCTTGATGTGGAGATGCATTACACCTAAACATAGAGTAAACAATTTGTAACATTACCAACTTAAAAAAAAATAACAATGTTGTCAGTACATACTCCATTTTTTACATTTTTGTTATATTTGCATTTATAATATTTTTTTGCAAATGAATATATGATTAAATAAATAGACTCTTTAATTACTACTGTAATTATTTACCTGAAAATTCCTAATAAAATGTAAACAAAAATGTGTTATTGAATAAAAATACCAATGATCACAATTGTGTCTATTATGACAAAATCATTTCTAACATTTCTGCACAGCGGCTGCAACCAAAGGGAAAATTATGCTGTGGAGTTAGATTTCATGCCAATGAAAAGTTTTTTTATATAAATGCTAGTCGTCTAATGAGAAAAAAAATTGCAATTTTGCCCAGTTGAACATGTTTCTTAATCATATTTGCATAAAAGTCAATTTTTATTTTTATTTTGAGCTAATAACATCTACCACAAGAAAACTGTATAGTATTGTATAGTCAAAAACATTACTAATAATGCATATCTTGTTATATGCTGTTTTTGTAATTCCCTTTTACCGTTGTATTTTGCCTAACTTATGATTAGTGTGCAATGTAAATGGCACCAAACAACTCGTGCAAAACTGACATTTGAAAATCAGTGATCAACACTAATTTAGGCACTAGGCCTAAATATATACAAATAAAAGAAAATTTATGTTTAATCTATGATCTCCAAGATAACATCCCACTCATAAAGAATATAACCACAAGTACTACCCCTTGTATCCCACTCCTTTCTAATGGAATCAACTTTATCCATTGAGGTATAATGGGCCACATTTATGTTGGCATCAGCAAGGCATAGAGGGCAAGCTCTGGCCATGTGTCCAATTTTGCCACATAGAAATATAATGGGGAAGGCCAATCCATTAGTACAAGGAGATGTGTGGGCAGATAATCCTCTACCAGGTAAGCCACATTCTATGACCTGGTACTACATGCCCAATCTAATTGTCACGGGTGCTCCTACGACTCATGCATCGGGTCGCAGATAATTGGTGCTGGCTGGCTACCAATTCTGATAAATTCTCAGCCCTTTCCTGACTTCCCTGCAGGATCTTTGTGCCTTGTTGCCATTGAGTAAGCTTGATCCTATGGCCTCTGTGATTATAGTGATTTCTCGTTGTGACCTTGATTCCGTTCCTGACTCCAATCCCATGCTGCCTGACCTTCTGCTACGTCCCTGACTGATACTGATCACACAAACCTCCTGTACCTCCAGACTGCACAGCATCTCAATCCTAGATAGGCTCGTTGGTCTCTCTTCTTCTCCTGATTCAACTTTCTGATACATTTCCGTCCTGTAGAGAAGAATGTTAAAGCCGATGCTTATTTGGGAAGATCCTGCTCCCTGACATTTCATTCCTCCTGAATGGTTGGTTCTTGCTACTCCAGTGGACCTTCACCAACTTCCTCCTGGCAAAACGTATGTCTGACTTGCCCTTCGGAAAAGGATACTGACTTGGGGACATTGCTCTCGTGTGGCTGGGCACCCTGCGGAACAATGCTCTGTCGCCCTCATTTCTCGGTTTTACTGGTGGCCAGATCTGGTCAAGGATGTACCGGATTTTGTGGGCTCCTGCACTTCCTGTGCCCAAAACAATCCATCTCATCTTAAACCCGCTGGTCTTCTTTTGCCGTTATTGATACAAAGCTGACGTGGACTTTATCACCGATCTTCCTTGGGTAATACCGTAATCTGGGTGGTAACTGACCGATTCTCCAAGATGTCCTTCTTTGTTCGGCACCACGCCTTGCCAGCCTGTTCTTCCTGCACATCTTCCGGCTTCATGGACTTCCCTTGCACATTGTCTTGGACCATGGGGTCCAGTCAGTCAACTACAAGTGAAGTTGGACTTCTCATCTGCGTACCATCCACAGTCCAACTGACAAGTTCAGAGGGTTAATCAGACCCTGGGGTGCTATCTTCACCATTTTGTCTCCACCCTACGATTATGTACTTCGCCTTGGCCGCCACTGCGGACAAAGCCACGCCTGTGAAACTACCTTGTGGTACTACACCGCAGCAAGCCCAACCCGCTTTGCTGTAGGCTCTAGTGTAAACCGGGTGTGACTTAGACTCCAGTCCAAGGTGTCAGCTTACGTCATCGTCCACGGTGGTACAGAGGATCCACTTCCACTGATCCTGACACTAATGGTGGTGAAGTTTGGGTAGAAATGAATATGGTGTTCCACATTGTGGCCATGCTAGCTATGTTGATGTTCCGACTGCATTGGTGACATCCTCCTCTTCCTACTTCTCCTTCTGATGCCCCTGAGCTCTAAATGCCAGATGGGAGCTCTATCAGTAATGCGTGCCTTGTACTCCCTCATTTTACTATCCGGCTATAGTATTGGTATGTTCTTGTAAAGTATAAGCATAAAAAGGCTCATGTGGACCATGCTGACAAGAGACAAGGACACCTCAGTGGGAGGTGTCTCCTCCTCTGCAATTCCCTCTAGTCATGCTCTAATGATGCCTGTCTGCTGCTCTGGGTGGCCATTAATCGGTTGCACCAGTCTCTTGGCACTGTACCAGTCATTAGAGAATCTCTGACAATTTTAGATAGCAGCACAGCAATAACAGAACTGAGATCTTTAAGAAGTCTGGGGTGTAACCCGTCTGGTCCAGGAGACTTGTACACATTTATTTTATTGAGCTAGGATTGGATCATGTCTACATTCATCCAGTCTAGTACATTACAGGATGCATCACCCACACTGGCACCACCAATGTCAGATGTTCTTTATTCTATTGTATAAACGAAGCAAAAAAAAACTATTTAGTATCTTCTACTTCTCTTGGTCTCCAGTCACCAAAGGTTGCTGTTTTTTGGCCACCAGTCTTTCATTTTGCATTCTTGCTGATTGTATTTCCTTCTTACAGATTTTGGTAAGTGTTTTATAAACATTGAAGGCCTCAGCTGACCCGTCTGTTTTATATTTTTTGATCATTTTGCCCTTTTTTTACTGTAAGTCACGCGGGGTGTAATCTAGCCCATCTATACTTGTTACCTTTAGGAAATGTGAGACACTGAAGGGGTTAACTGTGGATGGGCGGTATGTTTCCCCTAGGTTTTGCTATTATGCAAGGTCTTAGTGCTGAGGTTTGTGTCCAGCACCTTGGACACAGGTGGTGGGAACAGCCCAATCAGCCTAATAAAACCGCTCAGCAGAGCTGAAAGTGTTGTCTCTCTGGAAGGAGGCTGGAGAGCACGCAGCCTTGACCTCTGTGCCTGGAGCAACGAAAAGTGTTTTGTTAGTGGTGAGTCAGAAAACCATTGTTTAGTTAGCACCCTGATGGGTAGGGTATTATTTTGTTTTTGATGCCTGAATGTAAAGGCTGTTTTATTTTGTTCCTGCTGAAATAAACACAGGCTAGACCTGTTTTGGACTGTACTTTGGTGTCGTGAACTACATCACAGCACCCCGCTACCACGGTCTCTACTGGGCCAAACCCCCCACAGAAAAAATGTAAAAGTTCAATGACCCAGTATAGATTTGAACGTCTCCTATCTAACATTAGTATCATCAAGGCACAGTATCTGATCCCAGTCAATATCCTGTAGGGCATCCCTGAATTTTGAGAAATTAGCCTTCTTAAAATGCAATGTTTTTTATTTTATTTTACTGATTGTTTTAAGAGGAAATGAATTATGTTATGTTATGTATCACAGTAACATTTTAGATAATTTCTGCATTGTTAGAAATCACAAGCTCCAACAAAGCATCACCCCTTGTGTGATCTTCTACAAAGCTGTCCCCCTCCTGTGCAGCCCACTCCATCTGTTCATATGGATGACTCTCTATTTCCTCCGTGATATTGAGGGGGGTCCTATAAGTTACACCAACATTTTTTTCTCCTAGCTTTGAATCTCTACCCACAAAGTTTCAGCTTCCCCATACTTTTCACTGACCACTGTCTCATTAACAATCACATTCAAGTCACTGTTCACGTATAGATATATACTATCTCCTCTCCTATTTACTGAAAGAGTGTAAAACCTTGAAGATCAGCCCAATCATGTGATGCATCTAGCAATTTCTCCACTACACCAACTACATCTAACTGTTCCTGTAATGCCAGGGCTTTAAGCCCATTTTGCTTGCAATACTTCTGGCGTTTGTGAACATACACTTTAATTTAATTTGATATATAGTAATTCTACTGGTGCATATATCCTCATTATTGTTTTGTAACTTGTGGATCTCCCTATCCACTGCTTTTCTCACCCATTCACCGCCCTTTTTGCCACCCACCTTCATAACCTGCCCCCTCCTTAGTTTAAATACTCTGCCAGCCCCGCTACGATCTTCTCCCCTGGTACAGCAGACCCCCTTACATTTAGATGCAAGTTATCTGCTTGTTCCCCAATCAAAAGTCAGCCTGTAGCTCTTGAAACACAAATCCCTCTGCTCTACAGTGATGTTAAATCCTTTGTGTAAAAAATACAGTGCTTAAAGTGAATCTGTCACCAGGAATGTCATTTTTAGCTGGTGTCAGGTTACATTAGCCTGTGCTGTGCATATTTTAAAAATGCCTTTGTCAGAATTCTGAATCATTTCAGTAGTGTATATAAGTTTAACTCAATTACCTGGCTCCCTGCCACCAGCATTTAGTGAGTCCCTGGGAAGGGGTACAACTGCAACCTTACACGCAGAACCAATCAGTTCCAATTCCAGTTTTAATTTTTACATTTTTTTTTGTACGTGTTCCACAGAGTTGTGTGTGTTTTATGACTGGCAAATGCTGATCATTGGCACACATCATTGTTTGGCACCTGTTCTCATTTTATTATTTTCTGTATGTTATATTTTCTGCCCATGCCCAAGTCATCTTTTTGTCTGCACAAGTGAGTGCTGATCAGAGATACTTTGCAGAGACATTTTTTGCAGCTTTTTTCTTTTTTTTCCTGAGTGTGAAAAGATTAAAAGGTTTTCTTTTGGTACTGAAGTCACTTTTTAAACTACAGTTTTTTTTGTTACTGTAGTTAACTTTTTATACTCAAGGTTTTTTTGGTTACTGTATGATAAAGGTATTGGGATTTGGTTCTCTTTTCTCAGTTCTTTAGTCTGTGCTATATCTCCCAGACACCCATTCCAGTCTTTCATACCTAACAGGAGTAACATACAACCCTTGCAGATACTTATATATAATATATAATTATATATAAAATACTTCACTAATGACATACATGTGACAATGTAATTTACCTAAAATACAATACCAAATACATTGCGGTCGCTCTTCTCTCACTAACCTCTCCTTGTTCATGCTCCCGTCCTGGCTGTCCTGCTCCCTAGGGCCTGCGTGCTGGCATACGCAAATTTAAAGGGCCAGTGTACCGCTGATTGGCGCTGGCCACTTCCCAGGATTCAATGAAAGCCGGCTTCTCCCAGCATCCCCCACCAGATCTTTGTACTCTATGCCTTCGAGAAAGCTATTATCTGTGACCTGTGTGTTGACCTCCCGTTTTTACCCCAGACCTGTTTAGTGGTCCATGGAGTTCACTACCCCAGAAGCCTGACAGTAAGATCCAGCCATGTTGCCACTTCCGAAACTGGCTGATCTTACCACCATTGTGGTCGGGCAGTCCTAGCAGATTGCTTCGCAAGGAGAACAGCTTGTCAAGTTACCACCATGCTGCAACAGTTAATTGCCACTCAGCATCAGCGTCAGATTCCTGCAACTTCTCCTGCTACCCGGCTTGTCTATCTGCCGCTGAACCCAGGATGAAACTCTCTATGCATACCAAGTATGATGGGAAACCCAAGCTGTTCAGGGGTTTTATCATTGAGTGTTCCTTGCACATTGAACTTATGCCATCTCATTTTGTCACTGAACGCTGCAAGGAGGCATTCATCATCAGCCTTCTCACCGGGAAGGCCCTGGCCTGGGAAACCGCTCTCTGGGACAGAAATGATACAGTTACAGCTACTCTCACTGCATTCCTGGCGGAATTCCAGTCCGTTTTTGAGGAACCTGCACAAGCCTCCTCAGCTGAGACTGTGCTGCTGAACCTGCACCAAGGGGACTCGCCTGTGGGAGATTATGCAGTTCAATTCTGTACCGGAACTGGCCTCTGAACTCACCTGGAACGATGCAGCCCTGACTGCAACCTTTGAAAACAGGCCGTCTCCTCAAGTCAAAGACACATTGGCTGCACGTGACCTGCCGTCTACTCTGAGAGGTCTTATCACACTGGCCACTCGGATTGATGTGCAGTTTATGGAGCGTGCTAAGGAGTTACGTCTTGAGCATCCGCATGCCCGGGTTCGACTTTTGCCTCCCTTGACACCTGCCTTCCAAAGGGCTCTCCAGCCTCCGGCCATACCGTCTGCATATTTCTGTGCTTCTCAGCTTCGGCACCAGCAGTCAGATTCAGGTCACTGCTTTCTTGGACTCTGGTTCTGCGGGAACTTCAAGGATGCTGCTCTGGTCTCCCGGCATCACATCCCTGTGGTCCTTCTCGAGAAGCCTCTAGTCATCTCCTCAGTCAGCAGATAAATTCTCTCCGACTTGGTCCGGTACCCCACTGAGGCTATGTCCCTGCAAATTTGAGCTCTGCATAAAGAGAGTCTGTGCTTTTATGTACTGCCACACTCCACCTTGTCTCTCCTGCTGGGTCTTCCATGGCTGCAGCTCCACACACCTGTCCTTAACTGAAAGACAGGGGAAATTTGTTGGGGACCAGAGTGTCTGTCTTGCTGCATGGTGGCGCTTCTACCAGTACCTGCCCCCGTCTCCACCGTAGCTCCCAAGTCCCTGGAGGGCCTACGTGTTACCAGGTTTTTACTGATGTTTACTCTAAGAAACAAGAAACAATTGCCACGTGGATCTCCTACCGGGTGCCTCTCCTCCCAGGGGACTGTTGCAATGTCGGAGCATGTCCAAGAGAACCTGCAAAGAGGGTTTATATGTAAGTTCTCCTCTCCGGCTAGTGCAGGCTTCTTATTTGTGACCAAGAAGGACGGGTCACCAAGAAGGGTGCCAATCCCCACCTCTGGTCTTCGGCGGCTGAAGAAGGTTAAAATCCACTTTTGCCTTGGCTCCAGTTGATGCATCCTCCGTAGGTACAGGGATGGTGCTCACCCAGAAAGGGCCTAAAGGCCGAACTCTCGGCTTTTTCTCTTATCTTCAACCACTTCTCTCAGCAACCTCCTCCTCCTGCTCCAGAGGCTGACTCCACTTAGGTATACAATGTCAAAGAGGTTCTGGACATGAAGACCATGAGAGATAAGTCATTCTTCCTCGTTGACTGGAAGGGGTTCGGCCTGAGGAGAGATCCTGGGAGCCTGAGGATAACATTCTGGACCATGTCCCTCGCTGTGGCGGCAGCTCTTCCCGACCTCACTTACCTCTCCTTGTTCCTGCTCCTGTACCGGCTTCCCAGTGTGCGTACCTGCTCCCTAGGGCCAGTGCACCGTTGATTGGCGCTGGCCACTTCACTCCCAGCATCCTCTGCCGGATCTTTGTGCTATATGCCCTTGAGAGAGCTATCATCTGTGACCTGTGTATTGACCTCCCGTTGTGAACCCGGAACTGTTCCCGATTTCGCTCCCCGGACCCTGATTCATTGCCACCTGCCTTGACCACCTGCCTGTCCCCAACCAGGATATTGCCTGCTAATTTCGTACCTCAACCTTGGCTTGCACCGCGGACAAGTCTTACCTGTGCAAGACCAATCCGCTTTGAGACGGGCTCTGGTGAAAATTGGGTTCCCCTGTAACACTGTAGTCACTTTTTATACCACAGTATTTTGAAGTGATGTCACCACATACAGACCCTTGTCTGGGGACCCCATGTTGTTGTTCCAGAAAAAAATTAGTAATATTTTAGATGAAGGGGTTACCAGAGGTCTTTTGACCAAACGGGTTAGGGACTTTTTTTATGTTGAGTCCTCTGTCACTCCACTCTTTCACTCTCTGCCTAAGGTCCATAAAGGAGTATTTCCTCCTCCCCCTAGACCTATAGTAGCGGCATTGGAAGCATGACTGAAAGGCTGGGTGAATGGGTGGATCATTATCTACTACCCCTCACTAAAGTCACCCCAACATTCTTACAGGACAGTAGGCATCTCTTAAGGATTATGAATACCTTTGAATGGAGAAGTGGGTATGAGTGGGCAACAATGCATGTGTCCGCTCTTTACTCATCTATCCTCCACAACAAATGTTTTCACTTTCTAAATACAGTACATATAGTAACAATCTTAGGGAATATATAGTAATAGTTGTAGGGTTCCTTTTAAAACACAACTTTTTTCTATTTGATGGACAGTACTATTTGCAAGTGGAGGGGGGCCCAATGGGGCCAAATTGTCTCCCTCACTTGCAAATATTTACATGTCCAGTGGGAGGACCTTTTTCTTTTCACCCCCCTCAACCCATACCGGGAATCAATTATATGGCTTGGCCGTTACATCGATGACCTGGTGTGGGTTTGGAGGGGAGGTGAGCCCCTGTTTGCAGAATTTGTCTCTTCATTAGAGATGAGCAAGCACTAAAATGCGAGACAAACTTTTCCTGATGCTCGAGTGCTCGTCTCGAATAACGAGCCCCATTGAAGTCAATGGGAGACTCGAGCATTTTTCAAGGGGACCAAGGCTCTGCACAGGGAAGCTTGGCCAAACACCTGGGAACCTCAGAAAAGGATGGAAACACCAGGAAATGGACAGGAAGCAGCAGGGGCAGCATGCATGGATGCCTCTGAGGCTGCTTAATCGCACCATTATGCCAAAATTATGGGCAACAGCATGGCCATGACAGAGTGACCGAATGAGGCTAGATAGCATCTTAAACATGCAATAATTGACCCTGACACTATAGGGGACGGCATGCAGAGGCAGCGGCAGCAGTGGCAGGCTAGAGAGTGTCATGGCAACATACCCTAAATGGACTCAGGCTTCATCAAAGGAGGTGAGCAAGAAGCGCTGAAATTATTTCCTATGTGAACCAAAGGTTGACGGTATATTTAGTCGATAACACAGCATGGTGGCGACATAGTGACCAAGTTCCATAAAGTATCTGGTGAAACACCCGAAAAAATGAGCCTGACACAGCTCTTTTGATAAGGGGACGACATGTGGAGGCAGCCATGGAGACGACTTCCATGATTAAGAGCGACAGTATGGGGCATTCATATTGTGCTGCTATGATTGCAACTTCAGGTCTCCAGCATGGCGGCGACAGATGGGCCGAGTTCCACTATGTATCTGGTGAAACACCTGAAAATTCTGCCTGACACAGCTTGTTTGATAAGGGGATGATGTGCTGCATATCCTCTCGTGCTCCAAGCGTCTGGGGTATAGAGAGTTGAACGTTGCGATGGAGACATTGATGGACGCTGTGGAGGATCGTGGAGGCAAAATGGACAGGGAACAGCAGGGGCAGCATGCATGGATGCCTCTGAGGCTGCCTAATCTTGGGATGGAGCTGGCGGTCCGCTGCCAGGCGAGCTTTCTTGGCTCCTCCCCACCCAAAATGGGCCTGGGGGCCAGAAGCGTTTACTTTGAAAAAATTATAATTTTCAAAGCAGGCCGGGTCGTTTGAATATTTCACCTAGGAATAATGGAATAGCATAGTGGTTCTATTTTTAATTGTTTTTTCGGAAATGGTTCCATGATTAAGAGCGACAGTATGGGGCATCCATATTGCGCTGCTATGATTGCAACTTCAGGTCTCCAGCATGGCGGCGACAGATGGGCCGAGTTCCACTATGTATCTGGTGAAACACCTGAAAATTCTGCCTGACACAGCTCGTTTGATAAGGGGACGATGTATGGAGGCAGTTAACTAGTAGTAGATTAAAGGTGCTGCAGTTAAAACTATGTTAGTTGGATCTTGGGATGGAGCTGGCGCTCCGCTACCAGGCGAGCTTTCGCCAATCCAAGCCCCTGTCTCTCGGCTACTCCCCAAACAGCACTTCTAAGAACCTTTTGTATAAGATCAAGCGTAGCAGTGTTCTTATAAGTTTGGGTTATGGCGGGTGAGGGGAATGTAAACAGATGCGCAAGAAGCTCTGAAATAATATCGGTAAATGATAAAAGTTTGCCAGTATATTTTGTGGATTACACAGCAGGGTGGCGACAAAGTTAAAAAGTTTGATGTGGAAGCCATGAAAACAACCCAAAATTCTGCCTGACACAGATCGTTTGATAAGGGGACCATGTATGGAGGCAGCTATATGGACGACTTTTGGAGGCAGCTATGGCAATGACGTGTGGAGGTAACAATGGAGACAATTTAATTTGGATAGTGCCTGTATGTGGCAGTCCAAAAAAGTTTCAAACCAGAGGAGCAGGTAGGTGGTCCTCCAGAAAAATTAAATAAATTGAGTGCTTGTATGTGGCAGTCCAAAAAAGTTTTCAAACCAGAGGAGCAGGTAGGTGGTCCTCAAGAAAAATGAAATAGATTGAGTGCCTGTATGTGGCACTCCAGGCTATGTTCATCTTGATAAGCGTCAGCCTGTCAGCGCTGTCAGTCGACATGCGTGTACGCTTATCGGTGATGATGCCACCAGCTGCACTGAAAACCCGCTCGGACAACACGCTAGCGGCAGGGCAGGCAAGAACCTCCAAGGCGTACAGCGCCAGTTCGTGCCACATGTCCAGCTTTGAAACCCAGTAGTTGTAGGGAGCTGTGTGATCATTTAGGACAATGGTATGGTCAGCTACATACTCCCTCAACATCTTTCTGTAAAGATCAGCCCTACTCTGCCGAGACTGGGGACAGGTGAAAGTGTCTTGCTGGGGTGACATAAAACTGGCAAAGGCCTTGTAAAGCGTACCCCTACCAGTGCTGGACAAGCTGCCTGCTCGCCTACTCTCCCTCGCTACTTGTCCCGCAGAAGTACGCCCTCTGCCGCTAGCGCTGTCAGAAGGGAAATACTGTTTCAGCTTGTGCACCAGGGCCTGCTGGTATTCATGCATTCTCACATTCCTTTCCTCTCCACGGATGAGAATGGAAAGATTTTGCTTGAACCGTGGGTCCAGGAGAGTGAATACCCAGTAATCGGTGCTGGAATAAATTCTTTGAACGCGAGGGTCACAGGATAGGCAGCCTAGCATGAAATCTGCCATATGCGCCAGAGTCCCAACGCGCAAGAATTCACTCCCCTCACTGGCCTGACTTTCCATTTCCTCCTCCTCCAACTTCTCCAACTCCTCTTCTTCTGCCCATACACACTGAACAGTGAAGGACTGAACAATGGTCCCCTCTTCTGTCTCGCCAACATTCTCCTCCTCTTCCTCCTCATCCTCCTCCACCTCCTCCGAGGGGGCTATCAACAAGGGAATCTTCTTCCCCCGTCTCTTGTGACGAGTGCAAAGCTTCCGACTTCATGCTGACCAGAGAGTTTTTCAACAGGCCAAGCAGCGGGATGGTGAGGCTGATGATGGTGGCATCGCCACTGACCATCTGTGTTGACTCCTCAAAGTTACTCAGCACCTGACAGGTATCAGACATCCACGTCCACTCCTCATTGTAGACTTGAGGAAGTTGACTGACCTGACTACCAGTTCTGGTGGAAGTTGACATCTGGCAGTCTACAATTGCTCTGCGCTGCTGGTAAACTCTGGATAACATGGTTAATGTTGAATTCCACCTCGTGGGCACTGGTGTCTGTAATGAAGCTTTAGTGTTAATCCTGGTTCTTAGGACAACCCAACATTTTTAAAATCCAATTGTCACAGAGACCAAAAAAGTTCTGGCTGAGATTACAATAATAAAATATACAAATTCAACTTAAGAACAAACCTACAGACCTTATCTTGTATGTAACCCGGGGACTGCCTGTAGTTTATGGACTAAGTTCAACAAGGGTCAAGTCAATGGAATAGTCTGTTAATATGCAGAGACTTTAATAGACTCCATGTAGGTGATTGAATTCCTGAACATCCTGTTGCAGGGAGTATGAAGAGGGTTTACGGGCTGAGCCTTCTTCATAGTCACCGGGTGTTTACTGCATAATGCAGCATACACTGGTTGCAAACACCCACGATCAGCGCTGGCACCAATCACAGGTGTTAACCATTTTAATGCCAATGGCAATGTTGGTTCCAACTGCCACACTGGTGATGTAATGGGTGCACTAATCGGTATCCATGACTGCCTGAAGTTTGTGTTAAACTCCCAAGCCTGTATTTAGACAGCATCTGTAATGGTCTTTGAGTAACAGACTGATACAGATGCACAGCAAAGTCCTCATCTTTTGCAATACAGTAGTATTTCTGTATATGGTGGGAGTCATCAGATGTCCTAGGGTTCAACTAGCCTAGGAGGACTAAAAATACTGTAAAAAAGATTTAAAAAGTATAAAAGATTACAAAAAACCTAAAAAATCCCACCCTTTCCCTAGAACTAATATATAAATAAACAAGTAAAATCCTTAACTAGTATCCAAAATGACAGATCTATTAAAATATAAAAATGGTTATACCTGGTGGTGAAACCCATAATGGAAAATGACACCAGAATGTCTGAATTGGCACTTTTTTGCCAATTTGTATCTCATAAAATTTTTAATAAAAAGTCATTTAAAGGACATACAGTCCCTACAATGGTAGCAATGAAAACGTCATCTCGTCCCACAAAAAAAAGATACTTTACACAGCTCCAAACACCAAAGTATATAAAAGTTATTAGCATGAGAATAGGACAAAAGATTAAACATAATAAAACCTATATAAATTTAGTAT
Source organism: Engystomops pustulosus (assembly GCA_019512145.1). Lineage (NCBI taxonomy): Eukaryota > Metazoa > Chordata > Amphibia > Anura > Leptodactylidae > Engystomops > Engystomops pustulosus. Next base: position 81,129,337 of record CM033646.1, on the reverse strand, counting down.
CTCTGTGATCGTATGGACCAAAAGAAAAATTTTGAGGTTCTATTTGGAGCACACAGTGAAAGTAAAAACTGAGGCCACAAGAAAAAGACATATGTTTTTTTGTTATGGTATATGAACCTTAAAGCTTGTATTATATCCGTAGATTTGTGTGTTGGAAACATATGAGGATTCAGACATTGTCAATATGTAATACTTGTAACATACAAAGATATACAGATATTCAGATGAATATACTAACTTATGTTCTAATGTACATATAGACTATGGAAACACAAGCATGTATCAATCACGATCTGATTCTTTATATGTATAATTGTTATTATTTTAACCGGTTCGCGACCGCCCGCCGTGTATTCACGGCGGCGGTCGCGTTCCGATGCATGGAGAGGGCTCGCGGGCCGAGCCCTCTCCATAGCCAGTAAGTCTCTGCTGCATATTGCAGCAAAGGCTTACCGGTAAAACCCGTGATCGGTGCCGGCACAAGCATTTTAGTGCTCGCTCATCTCTATTTGTTAGTATATTGTTAGTGTAGCAAACTTAAGCGCTCTGTCCCATAAGCAGGCAAGGGTTAGTTGGTTTAGCAGCAAAGAAAATGTCGTCACAAGCTCCCTCCAACAAATTGTTCAGCAAATAAACGGGTGAGCATATCCAACTAGAAAAACATCTAGTGAAGGAAACTGAACGGCATAGCAAGTTGTGCTTCTAAAGCATCCAAATATAGACCGGTTCTGCAGACAGGCTATGGTCAGGCTACCAGAAAAAACAATGGTGTCGATCAGCAGGGCCAGGGGAAAGACCAGATGTGCCCGGCACAACCCCACCCCCGCAGCTTGCTTCCCACCACGGTCGCTCTGCTCACACCAGGCGGCAGCGGTAGGTCACAAGCTGGGGGCAATGGGCTGCACCCCCCACATCACACATGGAATGGCCCTGCCCTCTGAGAGCCTACCTCTCACCCCGTATATTCTGATGTTGTGCCTATATTGTGCCTGTCCTGTGTCTCTCCTGGAACCACTGGACCGGGCTCTCTAGGGGTTTTCTAGGAATGCTGAGTACCTCCTGACGCTCTCTGTGTTACTGCTCTGTTACCGGCCAGCTTTCGTGCCGTGCGGGGTGTGCCGAGGGTTCGCGCTGCCAGTCTTCATTGCGTTCGGGCTTGCTTCATGGAGTCGGCTTCCAGTGTTCAGTAGTTCGCAAGTAGCGATGGGAAGGCGGAGCAACGTCAGCTACGTCATCCCGTCACGCGACCGAATGTCGCTACATATTAACACCGCCTGCCTGTTCGGAATGTTAACAATTGTTTTACAGTTTTCAACATTTTCTGAACAGGATGTGGACCCCTTTAAAAGATTTGTCAGATTTGTTCCCATTCCCCTGCCACATATAAATTGGGTAAAATAGTTAGGCTATTAAGGGAGGGGCGGCATTTTAATTTTCTCCTCAGGCAGCAAATGTGCTAGAATCGGCCCTGCTGGAACCAATGAATTTCTGGGGTTTTGAGCTGTAATTTACTGCTGACATCCCCCTGTAACAACCTCAGTCAGAACAAACTCCATAGTAAATGTCACAGACAGGACTTTACAAGCAATGAAAGAGCCCATGCATAGGCTGACAGTGATAATACTTATGTATTGCAGAGTGTTATAATGATATAAATTCACGGGTGCCCCTGTGTGCCGCTCTGTCCCTAACTTGTCTGTAGTGACCTACAGAATAAAACACAATCATTATTAAACCCACACGAGGAAAACATTTTAAAAAAAAAACGACATAAGCAAAAATATAGCAATTATTATATTATTATTATTATTATTATTATATATTATTATAGTAGTCGTACTGACCCATATAATAAATATAATATGTTAAGATGTTTTAGATGTGTTTTGTCTTTTTATCTTTTCTGAATGTGTACATTTTAAGGCTGAATAAATGCATTACTGAAAAAATTAGACCATTCTAAATTTCACTTCCATTTTTGTTTTAAAGGGGTTCTCTGAGTGTTGTAAAAATTTAGGAACTGGCCTGAGTAGGGCTTTTAAAAAAAAAAAAAAAAACCTTTACTCACATCCTCTACATCCTTTATTCACTCCAAGTGCCCAAGGCTGTGGTCAGCGGTGGAGCCGTGCCACGACAAGTTGCGGGTGGCCTGGCACACAAAGCCTTTGCCTTTTACAGAGGGTTGCAAAAATGGAGTGATATATAGGCTTTTTTTCTAATATTACATCTTTCAAATCTCATTAAAAGCAATAATGATCCCCGAAATGGTAAGTTTGGAAATCTCCTTGACAGAAAATACGAAAAACTACTGTTCGATTTCACTTTGGTAAGTTAAGGTTTTCAAAAGTTATAACCATATAAAGCGACACATGTCAGATTACAAAAAATGGGGCTGAGCCTCGAGCTATAAACTGGCTGTGTCCTATAGGGGTTAAAAAGTGTGCATGTAATAAATTTAATGGCTCTAAAGCTTGCTTTCTACCACCTAATCATGCATGCATATAAAGACAAGAGTGAATATAAATAACATAATGCTACAGATTGCTTCCACTCAACAATTTGCATATAGGCACAACTCTTTTGTCACAATACATCTAGTCCTGCCATAATAAACAGTGGCCAACGAGTAAAATAAATACAGTAATATATACTTGCCACCAGTAGCCACCATCTGTAGATGCCAAACAACTTGATAGCTGTGCTAATATTTATTTTAAATATTAATTTTTAAATGATATCATCATTGGTATTTATATAAATATATCATTCTACTAGTTTTAAAAAAAATAAAGATATGAGCTGTCAATTCAAGCTATATTTCTTTATTTAATGTGTGATCATGTACTTTAATGAAACTGTAGAAATAATTATCATCACAGTTTAGACATTCTTTTTACAATTTTGTGATTGGTACAATGCCAAAGGTCAAATCCATTGAGCCTTATTATTGATTTATGCTTGTATCCCAAGGAAACTTCACAGAAAAGTCTTGCATTTCCGCTTTGTAGATCTTGTCGAAATATTCATTTTGAGTCACAGTGAAATGATTTTTCCAATCTCCAACTATTCCTGTGGGGAAAAAAAGTGGTACTGTAACATATCTTTAAACAGAACCTGTCACCTGCTCCCTTCCAAATAAAACACACGGTAATGTTTCTAATTGGGTTCCTCTACATAACTGCTGTGCTGTAAAAATCTCTTTAATCCCCTTATCTTCTCTTAGATATCCACTTAAGGAGCCGGGAGAGTTCTAGTTTTGTCTTGTAAATTTGCGTATGCACATAAACTACTGCGTATACATAAACTACTGCGTATGCATGGTGTGCCTGTAGGTTCAACAATGGCCTACACGTCAACGGCTGGCTCTACAGATGCACCATGCATGTGCCGTTGTGGGTGGTAGCTAGCTGGCCATGCTTCAAAGTTCATGTCATGCACATTACTGGTGCGCACATTACTCTACAGCTGCCATGGACACACAGGTTAGCACCGAACTAACAGGCAAACATGCACAGGAATTTTAAACTGCTGTACAGTGATTAGCTGGGGTGCAATTTGGAGTGGTGGGTTTATGAGACAGAGCGGCTGTAAGGAGGTTGATTGGGCTTGATGTGATCCAAGAGCTCTTGCACCTCCTTTACTTGATATCTGAGAAAGGGCAAGGAATAAAAACTATTTTTACAGCACAGCAGCAATGTAAAAGAACCAAATCAGTGCAGTTTTATAGTCTTCTATACTGTATGCGGTTTATTAAGTAGTTAGGAGTTATTTTTTAACACATTGTGGCACATTTACTAACAACATTGCAAACTGCACTAAATGCAGATTGCCTGTGTAGTGTGCAGGGTGTGCCAGATTCAGGATTTCTGGTGCACATTCTCCATGAATCTGGTGCCACAGCTCCAATACAGTACACCACTTTTTTTTGGTGGACCTTTAACCCCTTTGCGTCTAAACCATTTTAAAGCCTTAGGAACCGGCCTGATTTTTCAAATTTGACCTGTGTCATTATAAGAGGTTATAACTTTGTAATGCTTTATCATATCCAGGGGATTTTGAGATTGTTTTCTCATCACACATTGTAAAAGAAAAATGTTGATGATATCTTTCTGTTTAATTAAGAAAAACATTTAAATTTGGCAAATATTTCTAAAAATTATTTATTTATTTTCAAAGTACAAAATGTTCTGCTTTTCAGGTAGATAGTTATAAAGTTACTTGGGTGCTATGACTAACATTTCCAGAATGTCTGATTTATAGCGGCATAGGGTTTTATGCATCCTCTCTCTTTTTTAGGTTGTTAGGTGGTTCAGAATTTTTCTCATTTTTATGAAAATCGACAAAACCCTTATTCAGAGAGGTGCTTTGAGAGGTCTACATAGCAATAAAACCCCATAAATCATGACATTGTGTTAACCCTTTAGATGCTTCACAGGGGTTAAAACAAAATGGTGGTGTATTTACAAGCTGCAATTTTTTAGACAGTATATTAATTTTGGGCAAAAATTAAACCATCACAAAGTATTAAATTACAAAAGCTCCACAAAGTTTGATATCCAATTTCTCCCGAGTATGAAGACGCCGCATTTGTGGTGGTAACTGCTGTATGGCCACACGGATGGGCGTAGAACGGAAGTACAGGCAATCCATGGGTTACGTACAAGATGTACGTTTGTTCTTAAGTAGAATTTGTATGTAAGTTGGAACAATATATTTTATAATTGTAACCCCAGCCAAAATTTTTTTGGTCCTTGTGACAATTGGATTTTAAAAATGTTGGATTGTCATAAGAACTTGGATTAACAATAAAGCTTCATTACAGACACCTTTGAAAACTGTTATAGCTGCTTATTGCAGCCTAAGGCTAAAGTACAGCAAATTACCAATTACCAGAGGTCTGTTTGTAACTAGGGGTTCGGCTGTAAGTCGGGTGTTCTAAAGTAGGGGACCACCTGTAGCGCCAATTACAAAAGATCTGCATTGTCACATTTTACAGGCTATTAAATGTTTATTTTTTTGTAGTTTGGAAATCTGGGGGATTATTTTTTTGTGGATGAGTTACACTTTTCAGGTACATCATTTAGAGGGGTGCAATAGCAAATAAAGAGATTTTATTAACTCTTTCTTAGTAGTTGTTAAAAAAATCATTCATTCTCGTTTATAGTTTTTAGCATTTTTCCCCATACCTTAAAAATAAGGAGTTTTCTTTATTCTATGGGTCATAACGATTATTTATATAGCTTTTTTATGGTTAACTTGTTTTGCAGATTATGGAACTCATTTTGTGAGAAATTTGCTCGTTTCTGCATTGCCATGTAACAATGGGCATGATTTTTTTGTTTACAGAGCTGTTTTAGAGCTTATTTTTTTGCAGGACAAGCTGTACTTTTTCATGGTATCAAGTCAGCGTAAATGTTACTTTTTGATCACTTTTTATGCGCTATTTAGGAGGTCAGATGTGAAAATTGAATCATTTTTGTGAAGTTTTTTGGTGTTTTTTTTTTTTACGGTGTTCACCGTACGGGTTCAGTGACAATTTTCTTCTATTGTAGGGGTGGTTACAGACGTTGTGATCACCAATATGTTGTGTTTTTTTGCGTGATTTTCACTTTTTTATGTTTAATTTGATTATTGCATGGGATGGGATATATCGGACGCAGAGCTAATGCAAGTTCAATCAGATGATTGCTTTTTCATGTCCCATGGTGGAAACTGTAAAAAAAAATTTTTAAAAAAAGGTTATTCAATAAAAAATAAAGTAAGAAATCAATAAAAATGCCCATAAGCTCCATAACGTATAAAGAGACATATAAGAAAAAATTATGATTTTTACCTATTCAATCCCACAAAAATACTATAAAAAGATATCAAAAAACATATGTACTTCTGAATGATACCGTTGCAAAGTACAACATGTCCTGCAAAAAATAAGTTATCAACCAGCTCCGTAGCTAAAAAAGTAACAATGTTTTGCCACTTGGAAGACGGCAATGCAAATTTGATTGATTTTTCCCACATTAGGATTTTATTTGACAAATTTATAAAAAAATATTCCTGTATGGTATCCCCGTAATCGTATCGACCCATAGAATAAAGATAACATGATTATTGAGCTATACGGTGAACACCTATTTCAACAATAGGGTATACCAACCCCAAAATGGTAAAATTGGAAAAAGCATCACAAGGCCCCAATAACGAAAAAGCGAAAATTTTATAGCCTACCAAATGGGCCAATGAGTAAACTAAAATCCTGGCAGCTGCAGTGCGCTTCTTCCCTTCTGCGTCTCGCTGTGGTCCATAAAACAATTAACGGCCACATGAGGGGGGTCTCTGTACTCAAGAGAAATTGTAGAACAAACTGTATGGTGGGTTTTCTCTTTTTATCTTATAGAAATGTGTACATTTTAGGGCTAAATGAACGTATAACCGACAAAATTTTACCATTCAAATTTCCCTCCATTTTAATTCAATTACTATGAAGATCTCAAGGGGCTAACAATCTTCCTAAAAGCTGTTTCTGAAAGCTTGAGGGTGCAGATTTGAAAATGGGTTGATTATATAGGGGGTTTTTGATGCTAAATATGTAAAACTACATTCAAAACTGTATTTATCCCCAAAATAGTCAATTATGAAAATCCGGAAAAGCAATATTCGATTTGTTAGCCAAATTATCCAGACATTTCAAAAATTATGAAAATGTAAAGTAGACATATGGGAAATGTTATTCAGCAATTTATTTAGGCGGTAAAGATTGAAAGATTTGAAAAGATTCATCATTTTTTTCTTTTTTTTTTTGTAAATAAACGTTATAACTAAAGTTATAACCATATAAAGAGATGCAAGTCAGAATCCAAAAAATGGGGCTGAGCCTTAAGCTAAGGGGTTAAGGGGTTAGGAAATTGCTCCAGTTGATACCATTAAGATCCTCCTGAACTTTACAGAGATGCCCCTCTACTAACCATCTGATTAAAAGTTCATTCAAAACAAATGATGTGCTCACTATTACCCAAGTGACCTCCAATTGTAAACTTATCTGCAACTCACATGATGTGAGTCCAATCATAGTGAGTCCTTTATTTTCATTGTTCTCTGCATTGCCCTGCCTCCCTGTTCCTGATTGACAGGTCTCACTGCTACCAACATGCCAATATTAAACTACAGACATATGAAGCTATGTTTATTTTGTCCTGCAGAAGCTACATGAAATACTACACAGTGCCTTGCTGTAATGAGAGAGAAAGAGAGAGAGAGAGAGAGAGAGAGAGAGAGAAGCAGAGAGTGGTTGTGTGTGACTTGACTCTGCTTTATCATTAACCACTTCCTCAGGAAGGTGGGGATCTGAGTTTATGAATAGAAATCGACCTCACACTGCCGTCAGAAATTTTCTTCAAAAATTCAAATGTCTCTCTCATAAGGGGTGATGGATTAGCAGTGTGCTATACAGGGTGAGGTATACAGACTGTATATTGCAGCTCCCCGCTAAGGATTTCAAGACATTTCTTGAACAATGGTGGCTCTAATCTCGTGGGTAGAGGCATCAGTGGAACATGTATAAAGACATCTAAAAGGTACTATGGGTGGTTTGTGGGAGGAGCTAGTGACAAATTCTCTTTATGTATTAAAAATAGGAATATTAAAGAACATCTACCACCAGGGTGAAGGATTGTAAACCAAGAACACTGGCATACTGGTGGTTGCCCCATCTGGCAGGATATTCTCTTCTTTTTGCTTCTTATGCCTTTGTTTTATAGAAAAAAAGGTTTTAAAATGATGCAAATGAGCCAGAGGGTGTATAGGGAATAGTGGTACCTAGATTTTTATGCTTTTACTTTCCCTTCTGTTCACATTATACAGGGTACTCTCCTAATCATGCACATCCTTCCCCAGAATTTTTATATTTTACCCACATGTATGTACACCAGTGATTTCTCAGTCTTGATTAGTGATATCATTCAGACGGGAGAATCATTCACTAGAATATAGCCACTCAGACAGATAGACACCTGACGCATTTCCCCACTGGAGTTCGTCCAGCGGTTCATCAGAGGTATCATTATGACAAAAACACGAGGGGATAAACTATAAGGGGTGTTGGTGCCTGCAACCCAGTAGATATCAACCTCGTTAGTGTGTGTACAACAATTCACGAAGGAGGACGTCTAACTATATAGACTATTTCTGCCTCATCTCATTTCTATCTACAGCTAGCTAACTCAGGGGATCTCCCCATAATGTCATTAAGCTATCTCACTTAGCTATTTTCATTGGGATTTGTTCCCAGTCAGCTAGCTATATGATTCAGAGGACGTCCACCCTATCGTGATAAGCACATGCTGGCATTGATGGCAGCCGCGTGTGTTGCTGGCGTCCGAGCCTATTTAAAGATTAAGCACCGCCCCAAGGGGTGTGTAATGGGGGCGGATTAGGGATACTCCCTAATCAGCTGACGATCCCTGATGCATCACCGCACCGAGTACCAATCAAACTCAGGGGGCTTGACCATGAAGCTGTCTCCGCATTGTATTGGACAATGCCTCCCATACAGTATCGCTACTTAGCGAAAACGGTAAACAAAGGGTCATACTTGCTGCTGTCAACAAAAAACATACGATACACTGTCTTCATGAATTTGAGTGGACATGAGGATGTTCACGATTGGCGAATGCCTATCACACAGTTTTTTATGTATATCAGGTTATTCCAACGTTGTCAGTGTGACGTCAGATCATATGATGCTGGTCCAAGTCAGAATGTCTGATGTCACTATTCGTGTTGAAGCTGATTCATGTATCACATCTGGTTATCATAATGGACTTATGTCATATACCATAATAGCATCAAAGGTTAGAAGGTTTTTTCATACAACTCAAGAATAGAAGAACGCTAAATGAGGTGGATAATAAAATAGTCCCCCACACAAAGGGATGTCATAAGAAGCAGAAATATGCTATATGTTCGTTCAGCCCATCGGAACTTAACAAAAACATACAAAAACCAAATACGTTCATTTTGGGAAGTACAGACTCTGGAGACTTATTTGCAGCACAAGATAGTGCCACGGGGGTTGAGAATCAGCCTACTTCCAGCAGTGAGGATTAGATCTCCAACATTTATGGGAAAGTGGGAAAAAGAATCCATAGAAGCATCCCTTAGGTTGATGAGACTACTGCTGGAGGAGGAGAAAAGCCTCTTAGTTGAAAATACAAAGCTCTTGAATGAGGGGATAGAGAATATCAAGAAATTATCCAGTCATACTGACTTTGGCAAAAAGAATTGATTTTACAGCAGGCAATTGAGAAATTTATAGCTCAATGACCAACAATGTTAGAGGAAACTAACATCCAATCCCGTGAAGAGGTTCAAGAAAGAGCTAGTATTCTTGTTGGATCAAGCATTGGAGAATAAATTGATCTCAGAAAATAAATACAGGTTTATGTGTCCTCTCAAATCCAGCACGGCCACATTCTGCGACGTGGAGGCCCTGTACAGATTGATCCCCCACCAAAAGGGATGGATGCTGTGAGGGACTTCCTGAGAACTTGAGGGCTGCACTGTAGAGTTCATAATGAGTTCGTAATGAGTGTGCTGGACTTTGTCCTAACCAGGAACTATTTCCTTTTTGAGGGGAAATTCTTCCACCAGCTCAGGGGGGTTGCGATGGGGAGCCCATGTGCTCCCACGTTCGCAAACCTCTACCTGGGCTGGTGGGAGAGAGAAGTTGTCTTCCAGGAGCAACTTGAAAAATGGACCTCGGCCATAGTTTTATGGCTGAGGTTCATAGATGATGTGTTCATCCTTCTGACAGAATCTGTGGATCTTTTTGTGGAATTTGTGGCCCTTTTAAACATCAATGACTTGGGCCTTTTTTTTACCGATGAGGATCATAGGGACCTATGATAGATGTCAATCCGAGGTACAAAAATACTTTGGGACAATTGGAATATCCTAAAAATGGACAAAGATATTGTTGATGTTATTGATCCATATCCATCAATTACTTATAGGAGAGGTCAAAATATTGGGGACAGTATTGTCCATAGCCATTTGACACCAATGCGGGAGGAGGCACTTGGCTTTCCAATAAACCAACTGGGACCTTTAGATGTGGTGGATGCAAGTCGTATAAATATATTAGAACTGGAAACACCTTTAGAAGTTCAAACACGGGAAGGATTTTTAACATGAGACATTTTTCCAATTGTAAGACAACGGGAGTGATCTATTTACTTACGTGCATCTGCATGGTATAATACCAGGGGGATCATAAAACCCTGCACTCCAAATTATTGAGGTAGTGGAGCTTTCACCTAGGGGTGGGGACTACGAGAGAAAATTGTCCCAACGTGAATCCAGATGGATTTTTAATATTGGGGCTTTTCAGCACGATGGGCTGAATGAACATATAGCATTTTCCTGCTTCTTATGACATCCCTTTGTGTGGAGGGCTAGGAATTATTTCTACCATTAATTCAGTTTCCATTAGTCTACCATGACAGTCCCAACTGTCGGATGACCCCTTGACCTCTGTAGGGACAGGAAGCAGAGAAGTTAAAAGTCCCTCCCTTTAGAAAGTACACGTAAAGAGACCAATGATGCCAATACATTAGACAACCTAATTAAAGCCCGTAATCAACTGCAAACCACATTTTTGAGGGAGTATACAGAAGATCTGTATAAACTTAATGTTAAAAGGTATACATTGGGACAGAAAGCAAAGAAACTAACCAAATGAAGAGCAAAGAAATCAGGGGACTATAGGATCGATGCAATTAAAAATAAAGCGGGGAGGTGATAAGAGACCCACAAAAAATCCTTGCGGTGTTTGCAGACTACTATACTAGTCTCTATAACTTGGAAAAAGAGGAGGGCTCTCAGAAACCGGATTTGAGTGGTATCAATAAATACCTCGACACGCTACATATTCCAAAACTAGATAAGGAGAAGGCTGAGACCCAAAGCGCGAGGTTTTGTAATGAAGAAGTATCCAGAGTTATGAAAGCCCTAAAAAAATACTTCTAGCGTTGGGTAACAATACAAAATAATGAATTCGTCACACATCTAAAAAATACTATTATATTGAAAGAAAAAGGAGATGTGTATTTTTGACAAACAATAAACTTTATAAGTATCAGCATTAAAACACAATTAAAAACCCGAAATGAGTATGTATCATATAACCTCCCCAAAATACGGCCTGAATGTGCGGCAAAAAAAATGCCAAAACTGATGTTACATGAATGACTAGGTAATGATCTGAGTGATCTAAAGTAATTCACATACACCCTGGAACACAAAGTGAAAGAAATCCCTGCAAGAAATATGCATATTATCAAATAGCAGAGTCCAGTGAAAAAAAGGTACATTCAAAGGGATGCAGTTTACATTAGCATAGAAATAGGTCCAGTCTGGGGAGGAGCGTAATGCCCGGCTCACGGGCTTCATCAGGGGATACCGTCACACAGAGAGTAATACATTTAAATACCTCAGTCGCTCCAATGTAGCCCAGCCCACCCACTTCCGCCCCCACACCTTAAGAAAATGGCCGTGCATTCCACCGAGCCGGAAGTGAAAGGGACAATGTGTAAGTTATGCGTTTCAGCATGCCGGAAGTTGGAAGACTGACGTCGGGACCACACGGAACTTAAACATATTCATACAGTTGCCTATATTTGGCGATATCGGTAATAGATGAATAAAGAAATAAGCATAAAAAATAATGTGTGTAATGTCGTTATAGACTATAGCCCAAAATATATCACTATAAGCCGATACTAAGGCTGGTTGAAAAGACCTAATAGTTAGAGCATGTAATGTACACATATAGATAGAAAACAATATACAAGGTGAATAGGAGAATCAGGCTATCATTGTCAACGAAGGCATATAACTTTAGAGAAAGGAGCATCCACTAAGGATACGGCGGAACATAATCTTAAGGAACGCCGAACAAGGTAAGTACAGAGTATATACTATATTTACATAAAAACGCCGAGACCATAGTGTTGGCAAATTGCCAGTATGTAAATAAATAAATACAGCAACATAGATAAGGGGTTATTCTGCAAATCAAGACAGCAGAATTCACCGTAACGAAGCAGTGATGGCGAGTACAAATATATAAGATTGCAGAATAAAAAAGAAGACCAAGATTCACCGATTGGCAAAGACGTATACATATCAGCAATACCAAAAAATTATTTTTATCTAAATACATTTGAGTGTAGCTAAAAAATTATAAGTGACTAAAAAGAGAAAGTGCTTAAGTAAATCACTAGATTCATACAAAAAGGAGGCTTGAAGCCCTTCTATGGACCTCTCGAAAATAGGAGGTGAGTATAAATGTCTGAATTCCACATTAAAAGACTAAAACGTAGAAAAAGACGAGAAAAACCATCTTATAAAATGTGCTTAAAGTGCGTAGTGCCAAGACAACTGTAGAATATGCTTAGTCTCTGATGAAGAACGCAAGGGTGGGCATGGACGGAAATACTTGAGGGGCTGTGCCACCCTGGAGCGACCTGAGCATACATTAAGGACAACAGTAAGTATAGATGAATACAAAGATCAAATATTAATATGGAATTCCTTGATGTGCTTTTCAATGTTGATGATGATGGACTCATTTCTTCCAATGTCTACAGGAAGGAAACTTCTAGTAACGCTCTTCTACATGCTCAGTCGTCTCACCCCAGAAAACTAATTGACAACATTCCGATTGGACAATTCCTACGAATACGACGCATTTGTTCGAATGATTCAACGTTTGAGCTTCAGGCTACAGACTTACGACATCGCTTTGAAGAACGCGGGTATTCGGAACGTTCCATAAGAAGAGGTTACATGAGAGCCAAAAAGGCGAAAAGAGAGGACCTCATCATGACGAAACCTGAAAAACGCACCAATGAGGATACCATTAGATTTATAACCACTCACAACTCAGAATGGAAAAGAATGCAAGAGATTCTTTCCAAGTATTGGCATCTACTCAGGATCGATGAAACGTTACAGAAATTTACATCTTCGCATTCGTCCATTACATACCGCTGAGCGAAAAACCTCCGTGACCACCTGGTGAGTAGTACATAAAGGGAACCAACGAATAGGATCTTTGGATCCAAAGGCCCTAAATGGGGTAGTCGCCCTTGCAGCAAATGTGTGGCATGTACTAATGTTGAAACCACCTCGGTCTTTTTCGATTCACATAGGCATAAAGAGTACAAAATTACACACTCCATTACATGCACGACCACTGGAGTTATTTATTTTGCAATTTGTCCATGTGGATTGATCTACATTGAATTGACTTCAAGACAACTTCGGCGTAGGATTCGCGAACAAGTTCTGGGTATAGACGCAGCAAAGGACGAACCTGATGTAGGGAATCTGAAAACGATACCACGCCACTTCAAGGAACACCATCATTGCGACAGTTCCCATTTTAAGGTAAGGGGGATCGACAGGGTCATTGTAGATTCCAGAGGGGGTAACTGGAAACGTGTTCTAGCCCAGAAAGAGACGAAATGGATCTTCCTTTTGGATACAGTATCCCCAAGAGGGGCCTTAATGAGAACATGAGTTTTGTCCCCTATTTATGAGGATCTGGTGTATCCTCTTAGCTGTGTTCCTCTTTTATATCAGTTTAGTGTTTAGGTTTTAACTGTGGTACTTGATTATGCATTGTTACTTACATTTTTCAATTTTTTTTTTTCCTCATTTCATTATTTTTTTTGTTGTTCTTCCTTTTTTTCATTTTCTTTTCACCAATTAGATACCCACATGGAGAGATATATTATGGACAACTTTACGACCTCCTTGGCTTAATTCTACTGAATACCCCCTTTGCTTCTTCCCCCCCCTCCCCCTTCCCATATTTATTGCACTTTTTGCATGTCACTGTGTTGCACTTGCACCTTCACTTTGCAGTTATACACTTTGCATGTTGTGGTGTTTTTTACATTTTTCGTGTCACTCATGATGTTGCATTTATGTCTTCATATATATTTACTATGGTCAGATGTGTTGCTTCGCACTGTACATTTACGGTCTTAGGTGTATGTACACCTGTATATGTATATTTTTAGAGTTGTGTTTTCTTATATATGCTCGTCCTTTGGTGTTTACAGCACCTATCACTTTATACTTACCTTATAATGTATATATCTGTATATCCATTTTATATTGTGCATATGTATCATTTTAGTGTATATTGTATAGATAATGGGGCACATTTACTAAGGGTCCGCAGCCGCGAATCCGTCGGGTTTTTCCCGAATATTTCCGCTTTGCGCTGTATTTCACGGGATTGTGGCGCACGCGATAAATTTTTGGCGCAATCGCGCCGACTTTCGCGCGACAGAAATCGGGGGGCGTGGCCACCGGACAACCCGAAGGATTCGGAAAAACTGCAGAATTTAAAAAGCCATTTGTGTCGCAAGATCAAGCACTCACATACACCAGAAAAAAGCACGTGAACTTCGGCGGACCTCGGCGCAGCAGCGACACCTGGTGAATATCGGCGCACGGACCTAAGTGAATCCCGGCAGAACCCGAATCAGCGTCGGAGAACCCGCCACTGGATCGCGACTGGACCGGGTAAGTAAATGTGCCCCAATGTGTTTTTAATTGCAACCTAAGCACCTATCACTTTATATTGAACACTTTGTGTTCCATCTTCTACTTTGCATCATTGTGACCAATGCACTTATTAATTCATTGTGGCTATGATGCCCCATATGCTGCTTTTAATATTTTTACAGATTATCCACTTTATTACCTAGGTTGTCTTGTTCCCCTTTCCCTACTGCACCGGCTAGTGTTATTTCATTTACCCTTAATACTTACATAGAGACTTGGTGTCTTCTCCGTGCGTCCAATCTGCGGCTGCGCCTAACTTTCTATTATATGTAGGGCGCACAATACAGCCCCTTAGGGAACGTCTGAATAAGCATAGATCGAACATTGAGAACGTTATGTGACTACACAGTGTATCTCGGCATAGCCTGCCAACCACCACAATAAGAACTATAAAAGATTTAAACATCATACAAACTTGAACATAAGACTCTTCCGTACCCCAGAGATGTTCAAACTACCTCAAGAGCGCAAAGAAAATGTCTGGAAGCGATAAATTACCATAGGCTTACCTGAAAACACCTACAGCCTTAACTGACAGAGTTTAATGAGATAAAGGAATTGTTTTTACGTCCTAATCTTGCTATTAGAGAAAATGTTATTTTTCTGAAAAAATGATGTCTTTTAAATGTTAATTTTATAAAAAAAATACCCCAAAAATGTTAAACAACATGACTATAATAGTTAATCATATATTTATTATTATTTACTATTTGATTGCATAACATTCCGTTCTATTCACTGTTGACGAGTACTATAGCATATCCTATACCTCTCAAAATGCTACTACACATTGTCCCAAACATGTCATTAGAAGGCATGCCCGTTTTTTGCTTTCCATATAGATGATGTCACAATCACAAGATATGATCATCTTACCTACACTCTTCTCTTCTTCCCCCGTTGCTATCTTCCATAGCGACGATACACTCCTACCTGTCTTTTTTTTGCGCAACGGCGCGGATTGCAGTTGCTGATCATACACTTTCATGCAGATGCCTATGATCGGTACATCAGTGCAATAAGGAATTAGTCACCCATTAACTTGTACCTAAGTGGCGCATGCGGTATACATTAATCACAGGAGCTGAGGCCCAGTGCGCCTGCGCACATTAGTCTGAGTCTTGCGATACGCACATCACGCGTAAATGAACCGCGCTGCCATTATCAAGATCGCCCCGACTCCCACTTCACCCGGCAATCATCCTTTGGCTATCCAGGTACGCTAATTTAAGGAATGTATCTTAAAAAAAAAGTAAGTTAGTTTTTGTCCCTGATTTTGAAAAGGGTTGTGTTAACCCAAACCAGAAAACGCGTTAATAGGACTTTTTAAATCTATTCGTTTTATTATGTTTGTAAGTATTGATTTTAATACGCGGAGTTGGATTTATACCAAATAAAAAATCGCCTATTTTTTCCTTTCGACACATTTCCCTCTATTCTCTGCCTATCCTTTGTGTTTTACTACTTTTGGCGCCCCCGTCGCACAACAGTTTGAGGAAACGTTGAACTATGAGATTTAAACATCAATGGGCAAGGCAGTCTGCCGAGTTGCAGAGCCGCCACAGGTTACGGCCGTTGTCACACACAACCATGTCTGGTTCAGGTTCAGCGGTGCCAGCCACAGATCAGTCTGGCCGTGATGCCCTGTAATAGCCTCTGGGGCGCTGTTGAACTTTTATCGCCTGGCTCAGCAGTTGCGCACACATGTGTGATGGATGGCACTGCTGCTGTGCCTAGAGCCTAGCGACTGATGGCGCCACGCCCAAGGGAATGGTAATTCGGAGGGAAGTTGGAGGAGGAGTGGTAGGAGGAGGAGGAGGAAATAGTAGGTCTTGAGCTGGACGAGTTAGGCCCCGAATCTCGGCATCGGCAGATATGTGACCCCAGCCCAGGATACAGACTCGGACCAGCCTCCACCCAATGTTAAACCAAGTTGCCAGTCAGCGATATACGACTCACTGGGCCACTTTAATTAGGTACACCTGTCCGACCCGCTCGTTAACACTTAATTTCTAAATCACCAATCACATGGCGGCAACTCAGTGCATTTAGGCATGTTAGACATGGTCAAGACAATATCCTGCAGTTCAAACCGAGCTCAGTATGGGGAAGAAAGTGTGTGAATGCATTTGAACGTGGCATGGTTGTTGTGTGCCGAAGGGCCTGGTATGAGTATTCAGAAACTGCTAAAATACTAGGATTATTCCGCACAAACCATCTCTAGGGTTTAAGAGGAATGGTCCGAAAAGAAAAAACATCCAGTGAGCGGCAGTATCCTGTGGGTGGAAGGAAATGCCTTGTTGATGCACGGAGGCCAGAGGAGAATGGGCCAGACTGTCTGAGCTGATAGAAAGGACAACAGTGAATCAAATCGCCACCTGTTACAACCAGGTAGGCAAGCCAGAAGGCATCTCTGAACGACACCCAGTCGTGAATTTTGGGCAGATGGGCTACAGCAGCGAAGACCACACCGGGTTTGCCACTGCCTTTCAGCTAGAGAACAGGAAACTGAGGCTACAATTGCACAAGTCATCGAAATTGGACAGTAAAAGATTGGAAAAAACGTTTGCTGGTCTGATGAGTCTCGATTATCTGCTGCAGAATAGGATGGTAGGACCAGAATTTGGCGTCCAACAACATGAAAGCGTGGATTTTCCTGCCTTGTCACAGTTCAACGGTTCAGGCTGGTGTTCAGGTGGTTGTCATGGTGTGGGGAATATTTTTATGGCATCTTGGGGCCCATGGTACCAATTGAGCATCGTTTGCAACACCAACAGCCTCCGAGTATGTAGCTGACCTATGTCCATCCCTTTATGCCACAATTGTACCCAACATTGATGGCAACTTTCAGCAGGATAATGCGCCACATGTCTAAAGCTTGAATCATTCAGACTGGTTTCTTGAAACATGACAATGAGTTCACGTACTCAAAGCGCTCCACATTCACCAGATATCCAATCCAATAGAGCATCTTTGGGATGTGGTGTAACGGAGATTCGAATAATGGATGTGCAGCCGACCAAAATCGCGGCAACTGTGTGATGCATCATGTCAAATTGGACAAAATCTCTGAGGAATGCTTCCAGAACCTTGTTGAATCTATGCCACAAAGAATTGAGGCAGTCTGAAGGCAAAAGGGGGGTCCAACCCGTTACTAGCAGTGGTGTACCTAATAAAGTGGCCGGTGAATGAATGTATATGGCCCTGCCCGGCAGCACTCGTCCACTGTCGGGACACGTGCTGTGAAGGGCTGGGACGGCACACCGGGAAAAGAAGTGGCGGAGGCTGGGGACCGAATACCGAGAGGCGGACGCCCCCAGCAATGCAGGTTCGAAAGGCATCGGTTTACAGCTATAGGGTAGCATCTCCAGGCTAAGCAGTTTGAAGTGTGAATGTTGGGGGCTTGGGCATGTGGGTGGGTTGCATATACTTCCTTGTGCGCTCAAACGCTGGGGTATGCAGAGGCTGAACGCTGGTGGATGCTGTGGAGGATCGTGGAGGCGAAGATGGGGGTTTTCGCACGGTAGGGTTTGGGCGGCGGTCCTGGGCAGGAGGGCGGGACTAGCAGATGACACAGGGGAAGGAGCAGTGGTGGGACCGGGACGGAGGTGAACGTCTTGGTGCCATTGAGGTGAGGTTAGCATTCATATGCCTGCCATACTGGTGTAGTTTAAGCTAGTAGTGGTGGTAACCCTGTGATCCTGGTTTGGCACAGGTTGCACACCACAGTACGCCGTCCATCCCGGTGTTCTTTAACCCTAACCTCAGACTTCTGAAACTAGCACCGCCACGGAGCTGACTGTGAAACATTTGGCCGCTGATGACAGCTGCTGGCCACTGCCTCTCCGTCTGGCCAACATGCCTCTTCAACCTATTCTGCGCCTTCCGTCTCGAGCACTGGCACCCGGCTATCAACCAAAATTTTTGCTGTGGAGGGTGGGCCCAGCAGACTGGGGGGAAGGGGAGGTGGGTGGGAAGTGAGGGGAAGTGATGATTGCGAGGTGACATGGGTGTGACTGCGTGGAAGAGACTGGTGGACAAATGGTAAAAGCATTGTCCGCAATCCCGACTCACCTCCTTCGCAATGTTCTGGCCTCAACAGTGCTGTACCCGAGAGTCACCAGTAACTTGAGACATGATGAACTAGGGAAGTGTAGCTCTGCGGCGTTCCCCTGCTCCCTCACAGCAGGTGGTTGTCTCACCCACCCAGGACCACGGCCTCGACCCCTGCAGTAGTTGGACGACCACGTCCACGCCACGGTCCTCTACCCCTAGCCCTTGGGTTTAACCATTTCAAAACTTAAGTGTAAACTTAAAAAAAATGTTTTGTGTGTTTTTATGTTTTTGTTTTTTAAACAAAACGATGCTTATCCTTGGACTTTAGGGATAGTTCACCTACTACTGATTAGCACACAACTGGATTAGTGCTGTGCCTGATGACTTTGAGTCTAAAAAGAAATAAAAGTAAAAAAAAATAAATCAGCAGACTGGCTTATTCACAATCAAAACCCCTAATAATTGGTCCACTTCGGTGTTGAGCTGAACAAACGGTCGCAAGTTCCTGAAATTCATACAATATGGTTACTGTGCATCATAGTGGCAAGCAAGCCCAGCCAAAGCAAACCACAAAAAAAGTAAAATTATAACGATATTGTAGGCCCTAAATAAGCCGTTTTTGGTTCTCTTATGGCTATTTTCTAGCTACAAGTGAAAGCACACTGCTTTGCCAGATTACTTTGAGTTATAAAGAAATTAAATGTAAAAATAAATAAATCAGAAGACTGTGCCTAATTCAAATCAAAACCCCTAATAAAGTCTCCCACTTGCGGTTTGTTTGAGGGGATATGTGTGTCACTAAGAGCTAAACACAACGGTCGCAGTCTTCCCTGCAAATTCCTCTACAATACGGTAATAGCATGCACTCACTAGTGGTAGCAAGCCCAGCCACAAAGCAACCAAAAAAAAGTAAATATACAACATTATTGTAGCCTAAGAAGGCTGTTGGGTTCTGTAGAACTCACTCTGCCTAACACTATTCTAATAGAACAGCCTAACGCTTTCCCTGACCAGCAGCAGCTCTCTCCTAGCGGCATCCAGAACGAGCATGATCCCGAGCAGCGCAGGCAGGGGAGTATTCCAGGGTCACTGATAGGCCAGCCAACACTGATATTGACGTGTAAGGGTACACGTCATGCTGGGTGGAGTGCAGCGTCCCGGATTGTATTGGCTCTGTTTCTGGCCGCTCAAAAAGCAAACGGCGGGGAGGATTGCCAATTTTCTACCGAGCTGGACGAAATACTCGGGGGTTTTCCGAAACGTGCAGTTTCGAGAGCGCTAATGCCGAATGAGCATCAAGCTGGAACGGTTATGTTCTTAATCTTACTCTTCATACATGACGCAATGAGATGAACTACAGTTCACCTCTGGAATGGGGTTCTTCCACTGACATTTCTAGTGTGACTGAAGGGTGTGAGTAAAGAGTCACTGGTGAGTCCCATAGAAAATATACGAGAGGGAATCAATCTACTTGCGTCGTCGTGTCATCCCTCCCAGTGGTAAGAATATTACCATACGGGGGACGATGGCACATCATCGAGGCAACTGCACAGATGACAGCATTGTTGTAAGAAAAAGAATTTCTGAAAGGAGACCTCCAAGAGAAGTATATAAAAATCATACTCTGGAGTACTGGCAGAGAAATAAGAATCTATCTAGGGTCACCAGCAGGATCTCCTCCACCGTAAGAAACCAACTTACTATCGAACAGTCTGATAATAACAACTAGGGCTTTGGTATTTTCCCCTGCTTCCAGTAGACAGTTGTCTCAGATTAAACGTTTTGTGAACAAATATTTTCCGATTTTACTGCAGGAATGAGGGTATGGGCCCCTGTGAGGAATCTGGGTTTGCTGCATAGCGAAAAAAAGCAAAGGACACTTGCTTACATATATCACACAAGTTTGTTGACAGCACAGGGGGCGGTACATCTGTTTAGTCGGCTAGGTCCCCGGGTGTTTTTAAATCGGGACAGTAATAAAGGTAAGCATTGTTCATATATTGTGTTCAGAACTCCGTCATCTCTTATCTATACGGGCAGAGTATATACACGTGTTACTATTAATTGATAGTCAAAAATATTGTTTCATGTAGCGGATGTCCATCTTTTATAAGCAAATATTAGCCACACAGCGGGTCCATTGAAAAAGAGAAAAAGGAAAGCTGTCAGACATTGGGAATAATTATGTTAATATTCAGCCCTATCAGGCACTACAGAGAAATACAAAACAAGAGTTCCCATGACTTGTTTGGAGTGGAATTGAAAAAGGTCTTTGCCAGTAAGAGAGGGGGGGGGTAACATGAACGCAGCTGCTATTCGCGAGGAACCTTCTGGAGTTTGTGCTAGCACTCGACATCCAGAGGGTCTAATAGGAGACTAGATTAATACGAACTATTAGAGTAAATCTCATGACTCGGTACTGCACATTTGGTTTTGACATTATGCATACGCTGCCTGTAGGACTTTTGTAATGTGTTCTTTAGATATTATGCAAGGTTGTATTTCACCTTGTCACAGTGTTTTGGAATCCTTTGCCATACATTTTGTATTTTTTCAGTATTATTATTTGTTATTGATATACCATCCAGTTTATAGTGACATATTCATTCCTTTGGAGGCATCAACTCCATACCATCAAGTTTGGATTTCACTACACTATTTTAACTACAATGCCATTTCTCTTATGGACATTCTTGTTTATGGTTAGTTCTAAAAGAAGTACGTTTTACAATCACACTACCATAAACCGATTCGTAATTATGCTGATTTGTTTTTCAACCAAGTGATCACTATATCAACATGATAGGTGTAGCAACGTTCTACATTGTGCGACAACTCCAGGTAGTGGAGGAATGGCAGAGCTACGCCGAACGTCGAGGGTGGCCACTGGGTTTGTATTCAGTTATGTTCCTCCTCCTTCCAAACGGTATTGGTTAAGAGTCGAAACGACATCGATCTCGGACCCAATTTGTTATCATGTAGCCGCACCAGCAGTATTATAAAGGTTTGTTTTATCAGGAAAGTACCAGCGTGGTTGATGGAAGTGACGTTAGGTCTGTTACGTTTTCCTTTTGTTGGATTGTCTAAGTCAGGAGTTCTGAAGCGTGCACCACCACAAGGACTAACTGAAGGAGGCAAATCTCGGGGAATTGGTGAGCAACCTATATGTTTTTATATCAAACAGTTTTTGAGTTGGTTCTTTTTTAATATAATTTTCTTATCCATACACGTGTTGAAGCATACATACATACCCCTGTGAATACGTTATACACGGCTTTTACAGTGTTGAAGCACAACATATACAACCCCCCCCGCCACTTTATAAAAATGTCCCATTCTATCCCATAGGAACCTAGATTTAATGGAGGAGGCATATGCCCTTTATGATTCAACATTGAGACAGAAGGGGAGGAGGAATATACCACATTGATTTATTGTTCTTCGCTTCCTTCCATTTTCATCCGGTGATGAATTAAATGAAGTTGCCCAGGATAATAGAGAGGATTCTCACACACACCCCAATAATTCTTCAGGATGGCCACCCCCTGTAATATCAGACCCCAATTCTGAATTGTGGGTAGGGTCAGGGAATATTTTTCAACAGATGCTCACAGAAATGTAACTTTTTCAAAGTCTTGTCTCTGCTGACCTGGATGATATCTAAGGTGTCACAATCAAATTTGTATGCCCAGCAAATTTTGGACAAAAACCTGTTTTCATGTGCTAGGTGGACTCTGTAGTGAGTCCACCTAGATCTACAAAACTACCTAAAGTGTTTTGAGATCTGTGCTGCAACATGGGTATTGTTAAAAAAACTGAGATTAGGCAGTATTGTAGTACTGTGTTTTCTGACGTACTTTAACACCATACAGTGATGACAAAGCCATGCTTTGAGAAAAGTTGTAACTTTGTATTTACAACAAGATACAGACAAGTGTAAAGTCATTTCACTGTTCTATTAAGATTAGGCCAATCCTCAACCATTTTGACACGTTTGAAAGGCATACACCCATTTAAAAATATCTGTGTAGACTTTTATATACCGTACATTTTAAGTGGCAGCGAGAATCTTGTCAGCAAGCGGTGCAAGACATAGAATTAAAATGTACAACCGTGCAAGAGTTCCACTTCAGGACCAAACAGAAATGCCCCCCCCCCCCCCAGAATGCCCCCTATCTAGGAGAAGTAGGGAAAATGTTACCTCTGCTGGGATAAGGGTTACACATCTGTATGTAGATCATTTGATCCTATTATGACTTGATCCTGTTCTCCTTCCTTGACCTATTGCTTCGTACCGAATGCTGACCTGCTGCAGTCAGAATCCTGCCTGTCACCAAACTAGATTCTGCCTCAACGTCTGGGTACCTCGCCTTGGCTGCCATGTGGACAAAAGGAGCACTGTGGAAAAACCTGGCGGAACCACGCAGCGACAAGCTCAACCTACTTTGTAGGAGGGCTCGTGAATGAAAAAAGGGGTACACTTTGATTATGGTCCCAAATGTCAGATTACGTCATTGTATGCGTGAGTACGTGGTTCACACTCCCTGGAGTGACATATCACAACTCACGAAGTAATGGAGTGACTTGTGGTGAGGTTTCTCCTGTTTTGTTCCACAGGGATTTCCAAATGACTTGCACGAGGACTTTCCCATCATAACATGTTGTGGGGAGGGCCCAGTAGCCACAGAAGAAAAACCATGTCCCAAGATGCAGTCAGAGCAGTTCAGTTTAAACCAGGCTTTTTTGCATGAATAAAAAAACCAAATAAAATGAATTATTGTCCAAATTTTAGGTGTAGAAATGACTATTGTTAAAAAAAGACATTTGCAATTCAACTTCCTATTCACTTTCATCATCATGGAATGCTCAAAGGGTCGACAAAAGTCCAAAGATGTTTTGAATTTTTGAGGTGGGGCTGCAGTTCTGAAATAAATACATTGTGGCGGGGCTTCTATAATATACAGTTTACTAACATACTCAAATTAATCGATCCACTCCAGATATGTTTTTTACCATTTTCAGATTTATTATATATATGCGCCTATTATGGGTTGGCCAAGAATTGTGCAATAACACCGCCAGTCTGATCATGTCGAAGGAAAGCCAATGGAATGATGTGTGCCACACAAATTACACCTTTTTCAAATTTGCGCCTAATTAGGTTACAAAAAACCCGCATTTGCAACAAAAATTACAAAGACAAATGTGGTTGCAAAAAAATAGGACTCTCAAACAGGTGCAAAAAAAGAGCGCAGAGAGGGGGGGAAATAAGATAAATTCATCTCCATTGTGTCACAAATTAAAGTTTTGCCACATAAAGGGACACATGGTCAGAGATATAAAAAGGGCGTGTCAGGAATGTGCAAATTGGCCATTTTGTTAAGGGGTTTAATGTATAGACATTGACCAATATTATTACTAATGTGAAAGGAAGTTACATAGAGGTACCCTCACAAACCTTATTGACAATAGAAACTTATCCATATTTTGGAAATTTTACCAAAACTTGAATCTTCACAATTTTTAACTTTCTTAATTCACCAATAAGAAGTTTCCTTATTTACAAAAAAAATATACTTCGAATTGATCAGCATCTGTTCCTCTAATGTAAACAGCTTGATATGATGTATGTGTAAAGATCCGATGAGATGTCATGTATAAGTATACACAAATTACACATATACATTTATTGTCCATTAATCAAAACCATGACAATGGAAGGATCACTTCTTGGGAGCTTCCTGCGAGAGTGTTAGAGATCAATGAACAGATTCTCTGTGGTAATCAGGGCCAGCAACTTGTCTTATTCCAATCTGTCTTCAAGTTAAGAAACTAATCTCGACCTTGAACTAATTTCTGGTTGCCTATTGGAAACAAAAATTTAAACATTGGTGAGGTTATAGTTATCGAATCCTTCCATAATACTGCACTTCACATAGAATAAAACCATTATTTGATTTCTAAAATTTGAACATATTCTAAAAAAAACATTATTCGTTTCACAAGTCCGGCTGGCAAGTATCTGCATTCCACCACATTGGAATTTCCTCCACACCTAAAATATGGGAGCTATAAAGTTCCAAGATCTAGTATTTGCAGAAATAAAAATCAGTTCTATGTAACATCACGGAATGTTCTCACACCAGAGCATCTTCCCTATGTTGCTAAGGAAAACTTAAAAAAATTATGTAAGGCTAGTTAGATCAACGACCCTACACCAATTTTGCTTACCGTCCTTAAACTCCACATCCATATCTCTGCCCCTTGTATGTGCGCGGGTGGTGTAGGCATTGGCAAGAGCCTCCCCACAATTTTTTCATTTTAAATAAATGGTTGCTTGTTAATTACATATATATCTAACGTAATAATATTAGAGCCTTCAGTATAAAATATTAAATACAGCCCCCCGTGTAACAAATATTTATAGCCCTACAGTAATAAAATATGAGAGAGCCCGCGCAGTAATACATTATATACGACGCCCCTGTATGTAAGTCTCTAACATCAAGCTAAGCTGTGTATATTCTTCAACACCCTCTCTAACAGCTAAGCATAGTCCAATAAGTCGAGCTCTTTGTGAGACCTAGAAGGTCTCTCGTGACTTAGAGGTTTGAACATATCGACGAAAGATCTCCTTGTTGGAGTACGTGAATTTCAAACAATTCTGTTTGAAGACTCCGGCCAGAAATGAAAAATGAAAATTGAACTCTTTCCATCTGTGCAAGTGCAGACATCCTTGGCTGCTTCACAGACTTTGTTGGTTAAACTCTTGTGAACCCAAGTCTGACCAACAGTTGCATAGCCAGATACTGCTTGACTTGCATGCGCTGCTGCAAATACTCTGATTCTGTTAGATGAAAGTGTTATACCACAGATGTTCTAGCTAGCCGAGCTTTACAGACCACCTTGAAATGAGAAACAGATAGCCATTGGTGGATTTTGTTTGCCTGGGTTCTCCGGTCCAAGCTCAGCATCAACATTGAGGTTTTTCTACATTAAATTCCTATGGCTCCATGGCAATATCCTGATCTTGTAGCAGTGCCAATGTACAGCAAGACCCTTATAACTTGGCTATCATTGGTAGCAATGTGTTTTGATTGGTCATTACTTTCAGGTGCGTGGTTCCATGGGAGAGACTTCACTGTTTGCATCTCCAATAAAAAGTCTACATTATTTCCTGAATTTTCTGCTGCTGGTCTCAGAAGAAAACTTCCATATTCTTCCTACGAGAATGCGAGGTAGTTGATTTATGTTTTCCAAGTCCTTGGTCTCAAAGTTCAGATTCAAGGTTGTACATATTCCTTGTTATCCCTTCTCTCCCAAAAGATCATCCACACACAATGAGCACAAAGATCATCTGTCGTCAGTTCTTGGTGTATAGGCAGGGGTCGCCTTACTCCGCTGAAGTGAACGTCCTCACTGTAAGGACCTCATTAATTTCAGATTCACACCTGGGCTCCCCCGTTTTTAGATCCACTACTACTTTACTCAAGTTTGCATTACTAGGTCTGGTCTTTGCTCATTTTGCAGCCTGGTGGTGGTCCATGTAAATGTCTTTAGCTAATAATCGCAATGTAAAAAGGCGATTTACACAAAAGTTTCACCTGCCATTTTGTTTGATGCTACCCAAAAATAAAGTTTCTGATGTAGACTTGGTAAACCACTGGAGGAAGGATCATGGTCTTGTAGTCTTTTTCATACTTTTGTGAGTATCCCTTGGACGGACTAGTCTGCTTTATATCGTTCAGGGACCACTGCTTTGTTTATATTAAAGGTCCACCTTACAGTCATTAACTTTCATTCTGGTTGGAGTTTCTGTCAGTGCCACGTTTATCATAGTATACATAGTTTATACGGTTGAAAAAAGACACTTTGTCATCAAGTCTTAACCAAGAAAAGATTGCTGAGGAAGGGATTAGGGGAAAAACCAATCTATTAACATAAACCCACAATGTTATTAGGTGGTATAAAAAGGCATCTAGACACTTCTTGAACTCTCTGCTGTCCCTGCTGTGACCAGGACTGGAGGAAGGACTTTCCACAAATTGACAGTTCTATAGTAAAAAAAGCCCTGTCGCCTTTGGTGACTTAACCTGGTTTGTATCCCAGACGAACAGTGCCCCCCTCGTCTTTGAATTGATTTAATCTGAAACAATTTACATCATATATTGTATGGACCATTCATATTTTATAAATCTAATCATGTCCCTAATAGACGTCTTTTCCAAGACCTAAATAAATATAGTTGTTTGTGTAATCTGCCCCCTAACAAGACCACTCCATACCCCTATCATTTGTTGGCTTTAGGTGAAACCCCTCCA
Organism: Engystomops pustulosus; assembly: GCA_019512145.1. Lineage (NCBI taxonomy): Eukaryota > Metazoa > Chordata > Amphibia > Anura > Leptodactylidae > Engystomops > Engystomops pustulosus. Next base: position 81,102,323 of record CM033646.1, on the reverse strand, counting down.
AGCTCCAGTGGCACTCTTTTTATGGACCGATGCCCAGAAAGGACAGGCATTTCCAGAATGACGGCCGAACCATGCCTTGTACAGTGGTATTATTACATCCCATCACAGAGAGTCCCTACAACTTTTTGATAACATGACAGAGTCTCATACAGCTTTAGAGGAAGTGATTAGACATTGCATGCTGTTATTTCAATTTATGATATACTAGTACCCCAGGTCTTCGTCAACACAGGGAATCTCAAAGATTTTTCCAAGGACTATTTTGCCTTGGTTATCAGCCCAGCGCATAACCTAATTTATCACAGATCATCATTGCCCAGTGGACGGGGGACAACCAACCAAATCACCTGCAGCTCTGAACATCCTTCATAGGGACTGTATACAAACACGCCTTGGTGTGCATCTGCAAAAATAGATACAGTGACTATTAATTCTACCCGCTTATCATAATAACTATATTAAATATAGTGGGCAAGAACACGAAACCTGGGGCCACCACACTCATAACATGGTGACCATTCAGAATAGGAATCATTGAACCACACCTCTCTGGATATGAATCCTGTCAGCCCGTTATTCAATCCAATTTGCCAAATAATTCTGCCAAACCAGTAGACCTTATTTACCCATCAGGCGTCTGATGAGGGACAGTGTCAAATGTCTTTGCAAAATTCCAAGAACACAATATCCACAGGAAGCTACTACATCCAGGCATCTGCTCACATCTCATAGAAGCAGATCAGGCAGTTTGACAATTCTATTCTTAAAAAACCATGCTGGCTTTCATTTATTTTACTATTGATGTCAAATAGCCTAGTATATCGTCTTTACTAACCCTTCCAGATATTTCCCAACAATGGAAGTGAAGTTTTCGAACCTTATGTCATTATATTGGCACACAATATATGGCGGCCGTTGAGCGATGTCACTTGAACCACATCAGGACATTATGGAATTAATTGCTTGCCTTTTCCATTTACTGGTTCTTGCCGGAAACTGTGCAATTTCTACCCCGGAGCAGGTTTCATGAATGCTAACTGTATCACTTGTATGCATGAGAGGGTGCTTACCCGTGTTTCTCTAGTTGACTACCTGGTCTGTATTGGGGTTGATTGTGTCATCATCACTCAGGAGGTATCTGAGTTGTATTGACTTCAAACTACCTCGTTAAGAGGATGTGGTTCTTGGTCCTCATAATATTTCTCATTCTGTTATTGTTCCGTGAGTTATCACACCATTTTAGTTCTTCATAAAAGGACATGTGCTAATAGTAAACCTTTCGTTTGGTGTACTGAGATTCTGGTATCCTTTGCAGTATCATTGTATCCAAACTAGAGCCCCTCTTACTGCTCTGGTTCTGGAGTTTGGTGCGTTTCTCTCCTGCAACCAAAACACTTCTATGGTTGTACCTTTGGCTTCTCACCATTGCCACGTTCATGTGGGGTTTTCTCATGTTCTAGAGAAAAGTCTGTTCGTAAATAAGTAGCGGGGGTCACGCAGCTTCACCCAATATTTCTATGTAGTCCAGAATCTGTTAGCTACACCTGATCATCAGTCAGTGTTCTCTTCTTCCTTCAGCACCCAATTTGTGCTTGGTGTGTAGGGGTACTGATCTTTATGTTGTTTCTCGAGTACGTGTTGATTTGATAGGTCTCAATCGTTGTGTCTAGTAAGAATTATCACTTTCTGTATGCAGAGGATTCCTTTGAACGTCTTGCTTGCTTTTATGTTAGTCCTGTGACTTATTCAAAAATTGGTTTGGTTTGTTCATGGTAAATAACGTGGAACATGAATAGTCGTCTCATGAAGGTCACGATAACCTGTTCGAGCAGAAAGTGCTAGTCTCATTGGACACCACATCACGTTGATTAATGTCAAGGTGGTATTGAGCTATGCTCTCACTTCGATTGTGTCGACAGTAGGTGTTCTTTAAGGGACAATGCCAATTAAGCCACCTCTTAAAAGGCGTGTGGAGACTAAAGCCAAGAAAACAAACCTCTTTTGCTACATTGAAAGGCAGCCCCTAACATAAGTATGACCTAACCAAGAAGCAAATACATGATGTGGGATTAAGCCAAACCAGTATATCTATTCCATAAGGAACGATCTACCAAATGTAGACAGCACTGTTTCGACTGGGTGGGTTCCTCAGTACACGTGTAGGGGACTGATTTGGATAATGTGGAGGCTATTGACTCAGATTCCCTACACTGTAATGAGGAGCCCCAACCAGGTCCAAAACAGTGCTGTCTCCAGTTGGCGTAGCGTCTGTTCCTTTACGGAAATAGATATAATGGTTTGGCTTAACAACACTCAGTTTTTAGACTTTGTAGGTACCTATGATTGTTAAGGGGGCTGCCTAACAACGGTAGCAAAAGGATGTATGTTTTCCATTTAATACCTTGGAAAAATTATTTGCATTCTTCTCACTGCTTTAGGAAGTGTGCCCTGTAGCTTTGGATTTAAGGTAGCAATCACACTAATGGTGGGTTGTGTTTGAGCAACTGGACAACACAAGATCCTTGTCAGGATCCTTTCTGTAGTTAGTATGCTGTCAGGATGTCTTTGGCCTAATCGTCTGTGCCTATGTGGATACAGTCATTGTGTCCATAAGTGCTAGTTTTACTTTACCCTTCACCGTTCTAAAGTGATATAAGAGTGCTCATTTATTTTGGCATTGGCTATACCCTCTTTCCGTGTAGGATAGAACACTCATCACCTGAAATGACAGTAAGTCCTTAGCTGTCAAGCGTTTCACCGATAACCAGTTCACTTTAGATTGGGAATATAGTACATCCTGAAATTGTATGGCTGAACTGCATCCATGGTACTTGGCACACTAAGATTCAGTCCCTTTGACATTATGCTTGCCTCATCTGCAAGATAGATCACTATTAGTTGTGTCTAGCTCTTGAAGAAGTTACTATTGCTTGTTAAAGGTGCTGGTTGCACCTGAATCAATGCAACAATTTGCATTTTTGATCATCCATTAATTTGAATGTTTTATTCCTTATTAACAATGTGGTTGGGACTGAGTAGCTTTGTTTTGTGTTGCCGTTCCATATTGGGCAGTCTTCTTCTTTTAAAAAAACCGGGAAACGCATTGTCTTACGACCTGCAGTTCTGTGGGCGGAAATGCCTTGTTGATGCCAGAGGCCAGAGGAGAATGGGCAGACTGGCTCGAGCTGATAGAAAGGCAACAGTGACTCAAATCGCCACCTGTTACAACCAAGGTAGGCAGAAGAGCATCTCTGAACGCACAGTACGTCGAATTTTGAGGCAGATGGGCTACAGCAGCAGAAGACCACACCGGGTGCCACTCCTTTCAGCTAAGAACAGGAAACTGAGGCTACAATTTGCACAAGCTCATCGAAATTGGACAGTAAAAGATTGGAAAAACGTTGCCTGGTCTGATGAGTCTCGATATCTGCTGCGACATTAGGATGGTAGGGCCAGAATTTGGCGTCAACAACATGAAAGCGTGGATTCATCCTGCCTTGTATCAACGGTTCAGGCTGGTGTTGGTGGTGTCATGGTGTGGGGAATATTTTCTTGGCACTCTTTGGGCCCCTTCGTACCAATTGAGCATCGTTGCAACACCACAGCCTACCTGAGTATTGTAGCTGACCATGTCCATCCCTTTATGGCCACAATGTACCCAACATCTGATGGCAACTTTCAGCAGGATAATGCGCCATGTCATAAAGCTGGAATCATTTCAGACTGGTTTCTTGAACATGACAATGAGTTCACTGTACTCAAATGGCCTCCACAGTCACCAGATCTCAATCCAATAGAGCATCTTTGGGATGTGGTGTAACCGGAGATTCGCATCATGGATGTGCAGCCGACAAATCTGCGGCAACTGTGTGATGCCATCATGTCAATATGGACCAAAATCTCTGAGGAATGCTTCCAGCACCTTGTTGAATCTATGCCACAAAGAATTGAGGCAGTTCTGAAGGCAAAAGGGGGTCCAACCCGTTACTAGCATGGTGTACCTAATAAAGTGGCCGGTGAATGTATATTGGCCCTGCCCGGCAGCACTCGTCCACCTGTCCGTGGACACGTGCTTGTGAAGGGCTGGGACGGCACACCGGGAAAAGTAGTGGCGGCTGGGGACCGAATACCGAGAGGCGGCCGCCGCCATGAGGTTTCGAAAGGCCTCGGTCTCTACCAGCCTATAGGGTAGCATCTCCAGGCTAAGCAGTTTGAAGATGTGAATGTTGAGGGCTTGGGCATGTGGGTGGGTTGCACTATACTTCCTTGTGCGCTCCAACGTCTGGGGTATGCAGAGCTGAACGCTGGTGGATGCTGTGGAGGATCGTGGAGGCGAAGATGGGGTTTTCGCACGGTAGGTGTTTGGGCCGGGGTCCTGGGCAGGGGGCTGACTAGCAGATGACACAGGGGAAGGAGCAGTGGTGTGCCCGGCCGGAGGTGAACGGTCTTGGTGCCATTGAGTGTGGTGTTTAGCATTCATATGCCTGCGCATACTGGTGGTAGTTAAGCTAGTAGTGGTGGAACCCCTGCTGATCCTGGTTTGGCACAGGTTGCACACCACAGTCCGTCGGTCATCCCGTGTTTCTTTAACCCTAACCTCCAGACTTCTGAAAATCTAGCCCTCGCCACGGGAGCTTGACTTCGTGAAACATTTGGCGCTGATGCACCAGCTCTGGCCCTGCCTCTCCGTCTGGCCCCACCACTGCCTCTTCCAACCTATTCTGCTCGCCTCCGTCTCAGAAGCACTGTGTTCACCCGGCCTATCAACCCAAAATTTTGCTGGGAGGGGGCAGACTGGGGGGAAGGAGGCTGAGGTGGAGGAGCTGGAGGAGTGCTGATTTCGGTGACATGGGTGGACTGCGTGGAAGACTGACTGGTGGACAAATGGTTAAAAGCATTGTCCGCAATCCACGACATCACCTCTTCGCACTGTTCTGGCCTCAACAGTGCTCTACCACGAGTCCCAGTAACTTGAGACATGATGAACCTAGGGAGTGTAGCTCTGCGGCGTTCCCCTGCTCCCTCATCAGCAGGTGGTGTCTCACCCCACCCAGGACCACGGCCTCTGACCCCTGCAGTAGTTGGACGCCCACGTCCACGCCCTCGTCCTCTACCCCTAGCCCTTGGGTTAAACATTTTCAAAATTTAAGTGTAAACTTAAAAAAAATTTTTTGTGTGTTTTTTATGTTTTTGTTTTTTAAACAAAACGATGCTATCCTATTGCTATGGATAGTTTCTAACCTACACTGATAGCACACAACTGGATTATGTGCTGTGCCTGATGACTTTGAGTTCTAAAAAGAAATAAACGTAAAAAAAAATAAATCAGCAGACTGTGCCTAATTCAAATCAAACCCCTAATAAATTGTCCCACTTCGGTGTTTGAGCTGAACACAACGGTCGCAAGTCTCCCTGCAAATTCCTCACAATATGGTACTAGCTGCACTACTAGTGGCAGCAAGCCCAGCCACAAGCAAACCACAAAAAAGTAAAATATAACGCTATTGTAGGCCTAAATAAGCCGTTTGGGTTCTCTTATGGCTATTTTCTAGCCTACAATGAAAGCACACTGCTTTGCCAGATTACTCTGAGTTATAAAAAGAAATAAATGTAAAAATAAATAAATCAGAAGACTCCCGTTACTAGCATGGTGTACCTAATAAAGTGGCCGGTGAATGTATAGTGGCCCTGCCCGGCAGCACTCGTCCACGTGTCCGTGGACACGTGCTTGTGCAGGGCTGGGACGGCACATCGGGAAAAGTAGTGGCGGCTGGGGACCGAATACCGAGAGGCGGCCGCCGCCATGAGGTTTCGAAAGGCCTCGGTCTCTACCAGCCTATAGTGTAGCATCTCCAGGCTAAGCAGTTTGAAGATGTGAATGTTGAGGGCTTGGGCGTGTGGGTGGGTTGCACTATACTTCCTTGTGCGCTCCAACGTCTGGGGTATGCAGAGCTGAACGCTGGTGGATGCTGTGGAGGATCGTGGAGGCGAAGATGGGGTTTTCGCACGGTAGGTGTTTGGGCCGGGGTCCTGGGCAGGGGGCTGACTAGCACATGACACAGGGGAAGGAGCAGTGGTGTGCCCGGCCGGAGGTGAACGGGCTTGGTGCCATTGAGTGGGGTGTTTAGCATTCATATGCCTGCGCATACTGGTGGTAGTTAAGCTAGTAGTGGTGGAACCCCTGCTGATCCTGGTTTGGCACAGGTTGCACACCACAGTCCGACGGTCATCCGGTGTTTCTTTAACCCTAACCTCCTGACTTCTGAAAATCTAGCCCTCGCCACGGGAGCTTGACTACGTGAAACATTTGGCGCTGATGCACCAGCTCTGGCCCTGCCTCTCCGTCTGGCCCCACCACTGCCTCTTCCAACCTATTCTGCTCGCCTCCGTCTCAGAAGCACTGTGTTCACCCAGCCTATCAACCCAAAATTTTGCTGGGAGGGGGCAGAGTGGGGGGAAGGAGGCTGTGGTGGAGGAGCTGGAGGAGTGCTGATTTCGGTGACATGGGTGGACTGCGTGGAAGACTGACTGGTGGACAAATGGTTAAATGTCCGCAATCCACGACATCACCTCTTCGCACTGTTCTGGCCTCAACAGTGCTCAACCACGAGTCCCAGTAACTTGAGACATGATGAACCTAGGGAGTGTAGCTCTGCGGCGTTCCCCTGCTCCCTCATCAGCAGGTGGTGTCTCACCCCGTCCAGGACCACGGCCTCTGACCCCTGCAGTAGTTGGACGCCCACGTCCACGCCCTCGTCCTCTACCCCTAGCCCTTGGGTTAAACATTTTCAAAATTTAAGTGTAAACTTAAAAAAAAAATTTTGTGTGTTTTTTATGTTTTTTGTTTTTTAAACAAAACGATGCTATCCTATTGCTATGGCTAGTTTCTAACCTACACTGTTAGCACACAACTGGATTATGTGCTGTGCCTGATGACTTTGAGTTCTAAAAAGAAATAAACGTAAAAAAAAATAAATCAGCAGACTGTGCCTAATTCAAATCAAACCCCTAATAAATTGTCCCACTTTGGTGTTTGAGCTGAAATCAACGGTCGCAAGTCTCCCTGCAAATTCCTCACAATATGGTACTAGCTGCACTACTAGTGGCAGCAAGCCCAGCCACAAGCAAACCACAAAAAAGTAAAATATAACGCTATTGTAGGCCTAAATAAGCCGTTTGGTTTCTCTTATGGCTATTTTCTAGCCTACAATGAAAGCACACTGCTTTGCCAGATTACTTTGAGTTATAAAAAGAAATAAATGTAAAAATAAATAAATCAGAAGACTGTGCCTAATTCAAATCAAACCCCTAATAAATTCACCCACTTCGGTGTTTGAGGTGGATATGTGTGTCACTAAGAGCTAAACACAACGGTCGCAAGTCTCCCTGCAAATTCCTTACAATATGGTACTAGCTGCACTACTAGTGGCAGCAAGCCCAGCCACAAGCAAACCAAAAAAAAGTAAATATATAACAGTATTGTAGCCCTAAGAAGGGCTGTTGGGTTCTTGTAGAATCACTCCTGCCTAACACTATTCTAATAGAACAGCCTAACGCTTTCCCTGACCAGCAGCAGCTCTCTCCCTAGCGGCATCCAGACACAGAATGATCCGAGCAGCGCAGTCAGGGGCTAGTCTATTCCAGGGTCACCTGATCTGGCCAGCCAACCACTGCTATCGACGTGTAAGGGTACCACGTCATGCTGGGTGGAGTGCAGAGTCTCCTGGCTTGTGATTGGCTCTGTTTCTGGCCGCCAAAAAGCACAACGGCGGGAGATGCCATTTTCTCGAGCTGGCGAAATACTCGTCCGAGCAACGTGCAGTTTCGAGTACGCTAATGCTCGAATGAGCATCAAGCTCGGACGAGTATGTTCTCTCATCTCTACTCTTCATACATGAACTGCAATGAGATGAACCTACAGTTCACCTCTGTGAATGGTGGTTCTTCCACTGCATTTCTAGATGTGACATTGGAAGGGTGTAGTACAAAGGTCCTGGTTAGTCCCTATAGAAAATATACAGCAGGGAACTCAATCTTACTTGCGTCGTCGTGTCATCCCTCCCATGTGGTACAGAATATACCCTACGGGGAGATGGCACATCATCGCAGAAACTGCACAGATGACAGCATTTTTGTTAAAGAAAAAGAATTTCTGAAAAGGAGACTCTCCAAGAGAATGTATAAAAAATCTAATCTGGATATGGCAGAAAAAAGAATCTCTAGGGTCACACAGCAGGATCTCCTCCACCGTAAGAACCAACTTACTATCGAACAGTCTGATAATACAACTAGGGCTTTGGTATTTTCCCCCTGCTTCAGTAGACAGTTCGTTCAGATTAAACGTATTGTGAACAAGTATTTTCCGATTTTACTGCAGAATGAGGGTATGGCCCCTGTGAAGGCATCTGGAGTTTGCTGCATAGCGAAAAAAGCAAAGACACTTGGTTCCATACTATCACCAAGTTTGTTTGACAGCACAGGGGGCGGACATCTGTTCCTAGCTGGCTATGGTTCCCCGGGTGTTTTAAATGCGGACATAATAAATGTAAGGCATGTTCATATATTGTGGTTCAGAACTCCTTCATCTCTTATTCTACGGGCAACGAGTATAATACACGTAGTTATATTAATTGTAGTTCAAAAAATATTGTTTATTTAGCTGGATGTTCCATCTTTTATAAGCAATATGTAAGCCACACAGCGGGTCCATTGAAAACGAGAAAAAGACAAATCTGTCAGACATTGGGAATAATACTGTTAATATATCAGCCCTATCCAGGCACTACAGAGAAATACATAACAAGAGTTCCCATGACTTTGTTTGGAGTGGAATTGAAAAGGTCTTTGCCAGTAAGAGAGGGGGTAACATGAAGCAGGCTGCTCATTCGCGAGACCTTCTGGATGTTTGTGCTAGGCACTCGACATCCAGAGGGTCTTAATAGGAGACTAGATTTAATACTAACCTATTAGAGAAAATCTCTGACTCATGTACCTGGCACATTTGGTTTGCACATTATGCATACGCTGCCTGTAGACTTTTGTAATGTGTATCTTTAGATAATTAGGCAATGTGTATTTTCACTTTGTCACAGTATGTTTTGGAATCCTTCTGCCATACATTCTTTGTTATTTTTCAGTATTTATTATTTGTTATTGATATACCATCCAGTTTATATAGACATATTCATTCTTTTGGATGGCATCAACTCCATACCATCAGTTTGGATTTCACTACACTATTTTAACTACAATGCAATTTTCTTATTATGGACATCTATTGTTTATGTTATGTCTAAAAGAAAGTACGTTTTCAATCACACTTACCCATAAACCGATTCCGTAATTAGTGCTGATTTTGTTTTTCAACCAAGTGTCACTATTATCACATGACTAGGTGTAGCCACGTCATACTTGTGCGACACTCCGGTAGTGGACGGAATGCAGCTACGCCGATGTCGAGGTGGCCATGGGTTTGTCTTCAGTTATGTTCCTCCTCCTTTCCAAACGGTATTGGTTAAGAGTCGAAACGCATCGATCTCTGACCCAATTTGTTATCCATGTAGCATGCACCAGCAGTATTAAATAAAGGATTTGTTTTATCATGGCAAGTACCAGCGTGGTTGTGGAAGTGACGTAGGTCTGTTACTTTTTCCTATAGTTTGGATTGTCTAAGTCAAGGATTCTGACAGCGTGCACCACCACAAGGACTAACTGAAGGAGGACAAATCTCGGGGAATTGGTTGAGCAAACCTATTTGTTTTTTATATCAACAGTTTTTTGAAGTTGTTCTTTTTTAATATACATTTTCTTATCCATACACGTGTTGAAGCATTACATACATACCCCTGTGAATAAAGTTTACACTGCTTTTACATGTGTTGAAGCACAACATATACAACCCCCCCCCCGCAATAAAAATGTCCCATTTATCCCAAGGAACCTATTTAATGGAGGAGGCATATGCCCTTTATGCTTCAACATTGAGACAGAAGGGGAGGAATACCCATTGATTTATTTTTCATCTTCTTCCTTCCATCTTCATCCGGTGATGAACTAAATGAAGTGCCCCAGGATAATAGCTGAGGATGTCTCACACACCCCCAAGTAATTCTTCATGGATGCCACCCCCTGTTAATTATCAGACCCAAATTCCTGAATTTGTGGGTAGGTCAGGCATTATTTTTTCAACAGATGGCCTCACAGAAATGTACTTTTTCAAAGTCTCTTTCTCTGATGACCTGATATATCTAATGGTGTCACAATCAAATTTGTATGCCCAGCAATTTTTGGCACAAAAACCTGTTTTTCATTTGCTAGGTGGACCTCTGTAGATGGTCCACCTAGATCTACAAAACTACCTAAAGTAGTTTTGAGATCTTGTGCTGCACATGGGTATTGTTAAAAAACTGAGATTAGGCAGTATTGTAGTACTGATGTTTTCTACAGTACTTTAACACACCATACAGTGATGACAAAGCCATGCTTTGAGAAAATGTTTTAACTTTTGTATTACAACTATAATACACAGTGTACATCATTTCACTGTCTATATAATATTAGGCCAATCCTCAACCATTTTGACAAGTTTGTAAAGGCATACACCCCATTACAAAATATCTGTGTAGACTTTTCTCATACTGTACATTTTAAGTGCAGGCTGAAATTCTGTCCAGCAAGCGGGCAAGACATAGAATTAAAATGTACAACCTGTGCAAGAGTTCCACTTTCAGGACAACAGAAATGCCCCCCCCCCCCAGAATGCCCCCCTATCCTAGGAGATAGTAGGAAAATTGTTTACCCTCTGCTGGATAAGGGTTACCATCTGTATGTAGATCATTTTGATCCTATTATTGACTTTGATCCTGTTCTTCCTTCCTTGACCTATTGCTTCGTCCCCGAATCTGATCCCTTGCTGCCCGTCCTGACTTCCTGCCTGTCACAAACTATGATTCTGCTCAACGTCTGTGTACCTCGCCTTGGCTGCCACTGTGGACAAAGTAGCACCTGTGGAACAACCTGGCGGAACCACGCCGCGACAAGTCCAACCTACTTTGTAGCGGGCTCTGATGAAAACAGGGTACCACTTTGATTCTGGTCCCAAATGTCAGCTTACGTCATTGTCTGCGGTGGTACAGTGGTTCCACTCCCCCTGGAGCCTGACATATACAACTCCAGAGTAATGGAGTTACTTGTTGAGGTTCTCCTGTTTTGTTCCACTAGGGCTTTCAAAATGACTTTCCGAGGACTTTCCATCCTAACATGTTGTGGGGAGTGGCCCAGTAGCCACAGAAAAACCATTCCAAGATGCAGTCAGAGACAGTTTGAAACAGGACTTTTTTTGCATGAATAAAAACCAAAATAAACTAGAATTTAGTGTCCAAATTTTAGTGTACAATGAATACATTGTTAAAAAAATGACATTTTTGCAATTCCACTTCCATTCACTTTTCATCCTCATGGAATGCTCAAAGGGTCGACAAACTTCCCAAAGATTGTTTTGAATATTTTGAGGGGGTGCAGTTTCTGAAATAAATCCATTTGTGGGGGGCTTCTATAATATACATTTTACTAACATACTTCAAATTAAATCGATCCCTCCAGATAGTTTTTTACCATTTTCCGATTTATTATATTATTGCGCCTATATGGGTGCAAATAATTGTGCAATAACACGCCAGTCCTGATCATGCTCCGGAAAGCCAATGGAATGATTTGTGCCACAAAATTACACCTTTTTTCAAATTTGCGCCTAATTAGGTACAAAAAACCCTGCATTTCAACAAAAATTACAAAGACAAATGTGTTGCAAAAAATAGACTCACAACAGGTGCAAAAAGAGCGCAGAGAAGGGGGAAATAAGATAAATTATCTCCATTGTGTCACAAATTAAAGTTTTTGCCACATAAAGGGACACATGTCAGATTATTAAAAAAGGGCCGTGTCAGGAATGTGCAAATTGGCCATTTTGTTAAGGGGTTTAATATAGCACATTGACCAATATTATTACTAATGTTGAAATTGAAGTTCCATAGAGTTACCCTTCACAAACCTTATGACATAGAAAACCTATCCTATATTTTTGGAAATTTTTACCCAAAACTTTAATCTTCACAATTTTTAACTTTTCTTAATTCATCCAAATGTAAGTTCCTCCTTATTTACAAAAATTATACTTCGAATTGCATCAAGCATCTTGTTCCTCCTAATGTAAACAGCTTTGATATGATGTATTGTAAAGACCGATGATGATGTCATGATTATAAGTATACACAAATTACACATATACATTTATTGTCCATAATAAAACCATGCAATTGGACAGGATCACTTCTTCTGGAGCCTTCCTGCAGAGAGTTAGATGCATCAATGACAGATTTCTGTTGGTAATCAGAGGGCCCAGCAACGTTGTCTTCTTCCATCTGTTCTTCAAGTTAAGAATATCTACTCCCTTGAACTATTTATGGTTGACCTATTGGAAACAAAATTTAACATCTTTGGTTAGGTTCTATGTTATCGAATTCCTTCCATCATTACTGCACTTCACAGAAATAAAACCCATTATTTGATTTTACAAATTGACATATTCTAAAAAAAACATATTCTTTCACAATGTCCGGCTGCAGTATCTGCATTACCACACATTGGAATTCCTCCACCACCTAAAATATGGAGCTATAAATGTTCCAATATAGTATTTTGCAAGAAAAAAAATCAGTTCTATTACATCACGGAATGTATCTTCCACCCAGAGCATCTTCCCTATGTTGCTAAGAAAACTTAAAAAAATTATGTCAAGGCTATGTTAATCAAAGACCCTACACAATTTTGCTTTATCCGTTCCTAAACTCCCTCCATATCTCTGCCCCTTGTATGTGCATCGGGTGGTGTAGGCCATTGGCAAGAGCCCTCCCCACAATTTTTTTCATTTAAATAAATGTTGCTTGTAATACATATATATATAACCAGTAATAAATATATAGAGCCCTCTCAGTAATAAATATACATACAGCCCCCCTGTAACAAATATTTATAGCCCTCAGTAATAAATATATAGAGAGCCCGCCAGTAATACATTTATATACAGCCCCCTGTATGTAAGTCCTCTAACATAAGCTAAAGCTGTTGTATATTCTTCAACACCCCTTCTCAACAGCTAAGGCATAGTCCATAAGTCGGAGCTTCTTTGTGAGCCTAGAAGGTCTCTCTGTGCTTAGAGGTTTTGTAAACATATCCGCGAAGATCTCCTCTGTTGGGCAGTACTGTAATTTCAAAACTTCTTGTTCTTGAAGATCCTGCAGAAAATGAAAAATGAAAATTGACTCTTTCCATCTGTGCAAGTGCAAGACATCCTTGGCTGTCTTCAAAGACCTTTGTTGGTTCCAACTCTTGTTGACCCAAGTCGACCAACAGTTGTCATAGCCAGATAGCTTCTTGACTTGCATGCGCTGCTGCAACATACTCTGCTTCTGTTGATGAAAGTGTTATACACAGATGTTTTCTGCTAGCCGAGCTTACAGCACCACCTGAAATGAGAAACAGATAGCCATTGGTGGATTTTCTGTTGCCTGGGTCTCCGGTCCAATCAGCATCAACATTGAGGTTTTTCTACATTAAATTCCTATGGCTCCTGCAATATCTGATCTTGTAGCAGTGCCAATGTACAGCAATGACCCTTATAAATTGGTTATCATTTGGTAGCAATTTGTTTTGATTGTTCATTTCTTTCAGGTGGTTGGTTTCCATGGGAGACTTCACTGTTTTTGCATCTTCCAATAAAAAGTCTGAATTATTTCCTGAATTTTCTGCTGCTGGTTCAGAAGAAAACTTCCATATTCTTCCCTCTCGATCTGAATGCCGAGGTAGTTGCTTATGTTTCCAAGATCCTTGGTCTCAAAGTTCAGATTCAAGGTTTGTAATATTCCTTGTTCATCCCCTTCTCATCCCAAAAGATCATCCACACAAATGAGCACAAAGATCTATCTGTCTGTCAGTCTCTTTGTGTATAGGCAGGGGTCTGCCTTACTCCGCTGAAAGTCCTCACTGGTAAGGACCTCATTTAATTTCAGATTCCACACCCTGGCTGCCCGTTTTAGATCACATATATACTTTTCTCAAGTTTGCATACTAGGTCTGGTCTTTGCTCATCTTTGAATCCTGGTGGTTGTTCCATGTAAATGTCTTTAGCTAACTCGCAATGTAAAAAGGCAGATTTACATCAAAATGTTTCACCTGCATTTTGTTTGATGCTACCAAAAATAAAGTTCTGATTGTAGCTTGTTTAACCACTGGAGCGAATGACTCATGGTCTTGTAGTCTTTTTCATACTTTTGTGAGTATCCCTTGGCGACTAGTCTTGCTTTATATCGTTCAAGGGCGCCATCTGCATTGTATTTATCTTTAAAGGTCCACTTACAGCCATTAACTTTCCTTCCTGTTGGCAGTTCTGTCAGTGCCCACGTTTTATCATAGTATCATAGTTTATACGGTTGAAAAAAGACACTTGTCCATCAAGTTTAACCAAGGAAAAGATTGCATGAGGAAGGGATTTAGGGGAAACAATTCTATATAACATAACCATCAATGTTATTTAGGTGTAAAAAGGCATCTAGACCCTTCTTGAAGCTCTCTGCTGTCCCTGCTGTGACCAGCGCCTGAGGCAGGCTATTCCACAGATTGACAGTTCTCATAGTAAAAAAAGCCCTGTCGCCTTTGGTGATTAAACCTGGTTTTCTCCAGACGGAGACAGTGCCCCCCTCGTCTTTTGATTTGATTTAATCTGAAACAATTTACCATCATATCTTGTATGGACCATTCATATATTTATATAAATTAATCATGTCCCCTAATAGACGTCTCTTTTCCAGACTAAATAAATATAGTTGTTTTAATCTTCCCCCATAACTAAGACCCTCCATACCCCTTATCATTTTTGTGGCTTTAGGTTGAACCCTCTCCAGCTCCAGGGCATCCTTTTTATGGACCGATGCCCAGAACTGGACAGCATATTCCAGATGAGGCCGAACCAATGCCTTGTACAGTGGTATTATTACATCCCTATCACGAGAGTCCATACCACTTTTGATACATGACAAGATCCTACTAGCTTTAGAGGCAGCTGATTGACATTGCATGCTGTTATTCAATTTATGATCTACTAGTACCCCCAGGTCCTTCTCAACAAGGGAATCTCAAAGATTTTCTCCCCAAGGACATATTTTGCCTTTGGATTATTAGCCCCCAGCTGCATAACCTTACATTTATCCACATTGATCCTCATTTGCCAAGTGGACGACCAAACCAAATCACCCTGCAGCCTATGAACATCCTTCATAGACTGTATTACATAACACAGCTTGGTGTCATCTGCAAAAATAGATACAGTGCTATTAATTCCTACCGCTATATCATTAATAACTATATTAAATAGTAGTGGGCCAAGCACAGAACCCTGGGGTCCACCACTCATAACTGGTGACCATTCCGAATAGGAATCATTAACCACACCTCTCTGGATATGATCCTTCAGCCAGTTCTCAATCCAATTGCAAATAATTTCTGCCAAACCAGTAGACCTTATTTTACCCATCAGGCGTCTATGAGGGACAGTGTCAAATGTCTTTGCAAATTCCAAGAACACAATATCCACAGCAGCTCCTACATCCAGGCATCTGCTCACCTCTTCATAGAAGCAGATCAGGTCAGTTTGACAACTTCTATTCTTACTAAACCCATGCTGGCTGTCATTTATTTTACTATTTGATGTCACATACGCCAGTATATAGTCTTTTACTAACCCTTCCAGTATTTTCCCCACAATGGAAGTGAAGTTTTAGAACCCTTTTATATATTGGCACCACAATATATTGGCGCCTTGCGCGAGTCACTTGGCACCACATCAGACATTATGGAATTACATTGCTGCCTTTATCCATTTACTGGCTTCCCTGTCCGGAAACTGTGACATTTCTTCCCCGGATGCAGGTTCATGAATGCTAACTGTACTCACTTTGTATGAGAGAGGGTGCTTTACCCTTGTTTTCTCTAGTTGAATACCTTGGTTCTGTATTTGGGGTTGATTGTGTCATCTCACTCAGGGTATCTGAGTTTGTATTGACTTCAACTACTTGTTCAGAGGATGTGGTCTTCTGGTCATCATAATATTTCTCTTCTGTTATTGATTCCAGTGTAGTCATCACACCATCTTTTAGTTCTTCAATAAAAGTGACACTGTTGCTAATAGTAACCCTTTCTGTTTTGGTGTCTAGGATTCTGTATCCTTTGCAGTTATCACTGTATCCAACTAGAGCCCCCTCTACTGCTCTGTTCTGGAGTTTGGTGCGTTTCTCTCCTGCAACCAAACACTCTTATGTGTTGTACCTTTGGCTTCTCACCATGCCACAGTTCATGTGGGGTTTTCTCCACTGTTCTAGAGAAAAGTCTGTTCTGTAAATAAGTAGCGGTCACTGCAGCTTCACCCCAATATTTCTCATGTAGTCCAGAATCTGTTAGCATACACCTGATCATTTCAGTCAGTGTTCTCTTCTTCCTTTCAGCTACCCCATTTTGCTCTGGTGTGTAGGGTACTGTCTTTTTGTGCTCTGTACCGTGTTGATTTAGATAGGTCTCAATCTTGTGTCTAGTAAGAATTATCACTTTGCTGTATCAGAGGATTCCTTTGAACCGTATTGCTTGCTTTGTTATGTAGTCCTGTGACTTATTCAAAACTGTGCTTTTGTTTTTCATTAGGTAAATAACTGTGAACATTGAATAGTCGTCTATGAAGGTCACTATATACCTGCTTCCAGCAGGAGTGCTTAGTCTCATTGGACCACACACATCACTGTGATTAATGTCAAGTCGTCTTGAGGCTCTGCTCTCACTTGCTTTAGGGTCAGACAGTAGGTGTTCTCCTTAAGGAGACAATGCCAATTAAGGCCACCTTAAAGGCGTGTGGAGACTTAAAGCCATAGAAAACAATACCTCCTTTTGCTACCTTGAAAGGCAGCCCCCTTAACATCAAGTATGACCTACAAGAAGTCTAAAAACATGATGTGGGATAAAGCCAAACCAGTATATCTATTCCATAAGGAACAGACTCCCAACTGTAGACAGCACTGTTTCGACCTGGTTGGGTCTCCTCAGTACAGTGTAGGGAACTGATTTGGCTATGTGAGAGGCTATTGACTCAGTTCCCTACACTGTACTGAGGAGACCCAACCAGGTCAAACAGTGCTGTCTACAGTTGGGAGTCTGTTCCTTATGGAATAGATATACTGGTTTGGCTTAATCACACATCATGTTTTTAGACTTCTTGTAGGTCATACTTGATGTTAAGGGGGCTGCCTTTCAAGGTAGCAAAAGGAGGTATTGTTTTCCATTTAATACCTTGTAAAACTTATTTGCATTCTTCTCACTTGCTTTAGGAAGTGTTGCCCTTGTAGTTTTGGATTTAATGTAGCAATCACAACTAATGTTGTTTGAGCAACTGGACAACACAAGATCCTTTGTCAGGTTCCTTTTCTGTAGTTCATGTATGCTGTCAGGATGTCTGTGGCCTAATCGTCTGTGCCATATGTGTATACAGTCATTGTGTCCATAAGTGCATAGTTTTACCTTTACCTTCACCGTTCTAAGGTTATATAAGTGCTCATTTATTTTGGCATTGGCTACTACCCTCTTTCCGTGTAGGATAGCACACTCATCACCTTGAAATTTGACAGTAAGTCCTTTAGCTGTCAAGCGTTTCACCGATAACAGTTCACCTTCTAGATTGGGGACATATAGTACATCCTGCATTGGTATGGCTTTACTGCCTCCATTTTTACTTGGGCACACTAAGATTTCATGTCCTTCTGCATTAATGCTGCTTCCATCTGCAAGATAGATCCCTTTTAGTTGTGTCTAGCTCTTTGAAGAAGTTCCTATTGCTTGTCATGTGACTTGTTGCACCTGAATCAATGCACCAAGTTTGCAATTTTTGATCATCCATTACTTTGAATGTTTTATTCCAGTTATTAACATGTGGTTGGGATGTAGTAGCTTTGTTTTTGTTGTTCTGCCTTCCATATTGTGCAGTCTTTCTTCAACCCCTTAACGCTGCAGCCCTTTTTCGTTTTTGCGTTTTCATTTTTCACTCCCCAACTTCAAAAATATGTAACTTTTTTATTTTTCCATGTACAGAGCTGTATGATGGCTTATTTTCTGCGTAACAAATGACACTTCAAAATGTTGGTATTTAATATTCCATGCCGTGTACTGGGAAGCGGGAAAAAAAATCCAAATGCAGTGAAATTGGTAAAAAAACACATTTGTGATGTATTCTTGTGGGCTTGGATTTTACGGATTTCACTGTATGCCCCAAATGACATATCTACTTTATTCTTTGGGTCGGTACGATTATGGTGATAGCAAATTTATATAGGTTTTATAATATTTTCATACATTTAAAAAAATTAAAACCTCCTGTACAAAATTTTTTTGGGGGATTTTGCCATCTTCTGGCGCTAATAACTTTTTTATACTTTGGTGTATGGGGCTGTGGGTGGTGTCTTTTTTGTGGATTTTGATGACGTTTACAATGTTATCATTTTAAGGACTGTGCGACCTTTTGATCTCTTTTTATAGAATTTTTTATTTTTTTTAAATGGCAAAAAAGTGCCATTTTCGACTTTGGGCGCTATTTGGCGTTACGGGGTTAAATGCAGTGAAAAAACATTATTATATTTTGATTGATCTGGCATTTTTGGGCATGGCAATACTTAATGTGTTTATGATTTTTACTGTTTATTTATTTTTATATCAGTTCTAGGGAAAGGGGGGTGATTGGAGTTTTTAAGTTTTTTTATTAATTTTTTTTTTTTTAACTTTTTTAAAATTTTTATTTTTACTATACATTTACATTACATTAACCCTATGTTGTCTGATCGATCCTATCATATACTGCCATACTACAGTATGGCAGTATATGGGGATTTTACTCCTCATACATTACAATGATAGCACATATACATTACAATGATAGCTGATAGCACATTGTAATGCATGGGTTAACCCGCATATACCGCTCCTCGATGATGTCACGGGGAGTGACGATCCTCGGAAAGATGGCGACGCCCATGCGCCGCCATCTTTATGAAGCTGCCAGCAACATTGCCAGCGGCGATCTGCAGGAAAACCCCAGCGATCGGTGCTGGCACCGATTGCGCGTGTTACCAGTAAGCCTTTGCTGCAATATGAAGCAAAGACTTACCAGCTATGGAGAGGGCTCGGCCCGCGAGCCCTCTCCATGCACCGGGACCCGGCATGTGACATAATACTACATTACATGTCGGTAAGGGGTTAAGTGTCCCTGTTTGTGGCATCAGAAACATGCCCTGGTTTCTTTTTTTACTGAAAATGTGTATCTGCAGCTTTAAGGGCTGTTTTATAGAATTTATTTTTTTAAAATCTGTGTCTGTGGATTCATGCACAAGTTCCTTTCTTCTCTGAAATTCATCTATCTGCCGAGTCTTTACAAATTCTAGGGTCAGGTCCTCCTCAGGCCTGGTCTCTAGAGCATTGATCAGTGCGCTGTATGAGTCAGGTAAACTGCATAAGAATATGGCTGCAACGTGACTGTCTTTCAAGTCTTCACCCATTGTCCTCAGCTGTGTAACCACTTCCAGCATTGCAGTTATATGCTCTTGCATGTCTTTTTCTTTTCTAAGTCTCATTCTGTATAATTTTCCGAGTAGAAATAACTTGCTGTTTAAACTGGATCTTTCATACATCTTTTGTAATGCATCCCACATTCCCTTTGCTGTATTCTCATGTCTTTTAGGAATCAGCTGGTCATCCTCCACTAACAGACTTATGGTGGCCCTTGCCTGTCTGTTCTTCTTGTCCCATTCCTGGTAATTGATCTGTGGTCTTTCTGTGGTAATAACCTCCCACAAGTCATCCTTGGATAACAACATTTCCACTTTAAACTTCCATAGCTGATAATTCTCATTGTTCAGCTTGGACACTCCTCTAATCCTCTCCTTTATATATTAGACCCCTTTTTCTTACTTGTATTCCGGAGATGAGGAGCTTTCACCAGGATCTGCTGCTGTCTTGTCTATGTCTGAGTACTTGGTTTTGTGTTCTGTGTCCTGGGCCCAAAAACTGCTGCAGATTGCAGCTATCTGGAGTTGAAGCATCAGCACACAGTAAGTTGTGGAAGTATATTCATTGTGATCTTTACTGGAGATCCACAGCAACCATTACATGCTTAACATGGGTTCTCAAAAACATGGAGGATACAAGAGAGATCTAACAGGCAGAGTAGTAAAACACTAACAGAACAGTTTATAAGTAAACACATTAACACAGCGCCACCTGCTGTCTGTATGACCTAAGTACTCTAACATAAGCTAAAGCTGTTGGATATTCTTCAACAGTATAATTCCCACCCCCCCCCCCAGAAAAAAAAAGAATCTGGCCCCATATGAATATATATCCCCCCCCCCCAGGAAAAAAGGAATCCGGCCCTATATAAATTTATTCAACAACCCCCTCCCAGGAAAAAAAAGGAATCTGGCCCCATATAAATATATATAGAAGGCCCCCACCCCTACCACTTTATAGCAGTATTTGGCCCCTTTGAAATATATCACATTTATACACTCACCGGCCACTTTATTAGGTACACCATGCTAGTAATGGGTTGGAACCCCTTTTGCCTTCAGTGTGGTACATGAACAAGTGATCATCTGATCACTTGTTCAGAGTAACATACTGCAATACTAATGTCTTTTATTATATTACAATAGTTGGCCTATGCAGAAACATAGGCTGACAGGCACAATGTCTGTGTGCAGGTACATACCACATCTAGCAAAATCAAGCATGATAAACCAAGGGCATTTAAGACCCAGGAGCCGTGACTGTGGTAATCTTCTTATATTTGTTATCCATGGCCTCTGTTCTTCTTAAATAAACTTTTGAAATTATGCTAATGAGACAGAGGTACTCTAGTGGTTGTTTCCAGGGCCCCTTAGGGATGTCTTTTCTTTGAGTTCATTTCAATGTATGATGAGTTATAAATAGTGATAAGTGAACCCATTAAAATTCATATTCTGCCAATTTTAAAGTTCTCTTCGGGTCCCCAACCAGTCACACCTGCAATCGGTGCTGGCACCAGTCACACGTGTTAAGTGTTTAAATGCCACTGGCAAAGCCACCAGTGCTATTTAAATTACTGTGACCATGTACGTGTCGGTACTTTGGCGAAGGTTATTGTTCTTTCTTACATCATCTAGAAGCGACAATCCTACCCAAAATGATCCTAATAATTTAAAGAGTTAAAGATTGTGATTATTGCCAGCACCAATCGTGGATATGATTGGCCTGAAGTGGGGGACCACTGCTGTGACATCAGAGGACACTATAAATTGGCTGAAGTGGGTCCCATGCCAAAACCCTTCCCCATGTGAAAGCACTTTCAAAACTTCATGGAAAAGTCCCAAATGGGCAATTTAAGAAAAAAGGAACACATAATTACCTTTCACTGGCTCCTTGGTCCATCTGGTACTTCTGGTTTGGTGCCCTCGGAAGTTCCACAGGGTCACTTAACCTGCTTTATCCATTGACTAGCCAGAGGAAAGTCCCCTGGAAAATGAAAGTGATGTTATGTGTCCAAGGAGGCTGGTCTTTGCATAACACGGGTCCTGTGATCCCCTGAAACCTCTAGTCAGGTGTGGTGCCTGACATCAGCAGTAAAGGTGCTATGCAGGAGCTGGAGCAGGGTAAGCATTTATTTATTTTTGCTCATTCAAGTGACATGGGGTAATATGTAGTTAATTTTGTTCATATGAGGTTACCATTACTTAATTTTTAGACCTTTTAGGGACCGGATATTTTTTGTTATGTCGAGATTAGTGTTGTATGGAGAATAGGGGAGACAAGAGGCACTTCTATGCTGTATTACCCTTTAGGAGTACAATAATTTAGTAGTATGACTAACTACTAACCTGAAGGGGTTGTGCATGTAGGGCACAACTCCAAATGTCGTTTTCAAAAGACCTTTTTACTGCTACCGCACTTGTGGTGCAGATGAAATGCTTGGTCCAAGCGCAAAACGTGCTTTGAAAAAATAAACTATTTTAACACCTTCGTGACCGAGG
Source organism: Engystomops pustulosus (assembly GCA_019512145.1). Lineage (NCBI taxonomy): Eukaryota > Metazoa > Chordata > Amphibia > Anura > Leptodactylidae > Engystomops > Engystomops pustulosus. Next base: position 81,080,178 of record CM033646.1, on the reverse strand, counting down.
ACGAACTATATCGCCTTGTGCTGCGAAGGGTGTATGGAGAGAGGTCACGAGCTGAGCTCTCTCCATACACAGCGGTTGTCGGCTGTATACACAGCTGACGTCCTCCTGTTACTGCCGCAATCGGTGCTGGTACCGTTCGTGGCAGTTAACCTGTTAAGTTTACTTACCTATACATGGCAGTTAACCTGTCAAGTTAACTTACCTTTACATGGGAGCCGCCATCTTGGATTGCCGATCGCCACCCCCTGTGACTTCATCAGAGGGCGGCGATCAGTTGCCATGGCAGCCTACAGACTTATTGAGACTCGTAGGCTTGCCATGTGCAATGATCTCTAATAGCCAGCAGATGGCAGGCTATTAGAAATCATTGTAATATTGGTATATACAGCAATACAGTAGTATTGCAGTATATAGTGTTAGCAATCGGACCCTGCAGGGTCAAATTACCCTGTAGGGTTTGAAATAATGGTAAAAATTTTTTTTAAAAAATGCAAAAAAATATGAAAAAATAGAAAAAAAAGGAAAGGTTTAAATCTCCATATCACATATAAAAGCAAATAAACAGTAAGAATCATAAACATGTTTGGTATTATCGCGTCCCAAAATGTCAGATCTATCAAAATATAATAACAATTTTTCCCTGCATTTAACCCCATAATGGAAAATAGCACCCAAAGTCGAAAGTGCCACTTTTTTGTAAGTTTGAAAAATATTAAAAATTCTATAAAAAGTGATCAAAAGGTTGTACAGTCCTCAAAATAATATCCTTAAAAATGTCATCAAAAGTTGCAAAAAATGACACCATGAACAGCTCGATACACTGAAATATGACAAAGTTATTAGTGCCAGAACATGACAAAATGAAGAATTTTTTTGTACAGAAGGTTTTAATTTTTGTAAATGTATGAAAACCTATACATTTGGGGCGCTTAGTGAAAGCTGTAAAATTCAAGCCCACAAGAATATGGTACAAATGCGTTTTTTTCATCATTTTCACTGCATTCAGAATTTTTTTCCCAGAACACGGCATGGAATAATTAATACAGTCACTATGAGTTGAAATTTGTTATGCAGAAAACAAGCTATCACAGAGCTCTTTATATGGAAAAATAAAAAAGTTATAGATTTTTGAAGGTGGGGAGGGTAAAAGGAAAACACAAAAACGAAAAAGGGCCATGTCCTTAAGGGGTTAAAAGAAATCACAACCTTCCAGCCCCATTTTAGCGTTTAAAACAGAAACACCCCGTATGGGATATCGCCAGTGGCATTTAAATTGATAACCCACGGTCGGTGCCAGCACCAGATGTTACTGGCCCGCACTTTCTATTTCTGATAGCTGTCATAAATTTGTGGTTTTTAACAACCTATTTGATCAAATTTCATATAACAATTAGACTACTCAGAATTTGTTCAAATACAAATACATACCCACGCATATATTTATATAAATGTGGAGAGAGATTTTGGCTGAGTTTATACAAACATGTATACGCCTAATGCAAATTGCAGATGAAGAGTTAAAATACTGATGTTTTATGTACATTACAACTAAGAAGATGGCCATTAAAAGTAATTAAATGAACATTGCCTGCGTATTATCTAATTATTGAGATTTAGCTCAAGTACATTATTCTAATTCAGTAATGCACACAGATTAAGCTGTTCCATACAATAGATTTCAGCAGGTATCAAGATTCATTTGCAGGATGCGGTTGATATTTGTTTAGCAATGTAAATTGTACAGACTCATGCAGACTCATGTATGCATGTTACAGCAAAAGTAAATGATACAGAGAAACTAAACTGCTTCAAAGAGATAGGCACTCACTATAGCAGATAATGTCGCTTCATTCCGACCCCTAAGAATTATTATTGTGCATTCAGGCAGAACTCATGAGAGACCAGGGGTTTGAAGCACAGGAACCCTTGCAGTGAAATGAATCAGGAAGTGTCTTTAGAACCTATGCTACCTGAGCAACCAGGTCAAATAAGGGTTTTTTTTTTCTCTAATTTAATGAAGATCTGTTACCTTTGCTGTTGTATTTTACTGTAGTAGATCACATTCATGGTCTCTGAAGAATCTGAGCAGTTATAAGTAACATTCAGAAATTCACTAGAAAGCCATTGATTTCACTTTATGGTCCTAATTAGCCATTTGTATAGTTCTATAATTAAATATGTTCCTTTCTCATCAAGTTTTTCACTTTAGTAATGATACCACTGCGCCACAAACAGGCTCCATGCTGTTTGGTTTGGGACTTATTCATAGCATTTAATTGGTCACCCAGTGGTTAGCCAATAACCCCTTCTATGGGAAGCAACACTCTGAATGCTGTTAATGGGCTGGAGGCACAGTGATTGCCTCCTGGTACTCAGCAGTACTGGGAATAAAGCAATTTCTTCCACTGTGCTGTGTGCCCAATAGCTAATCCTCTCCACTTCTGAAATGCACACTATTTGGTTATAAGTATTTGTGCTGCCTTACTTACCGCTGGGTTGTTAATAGGCAGTGATTCTTCAATGCTCCTTCAGTGAAGTTACAGTCCGCTTGCTGACTGCTAATTAAAACAAGTTTGCTCTCCAAGACTGCAACAAAAGGTAGCAAGGTCAACATGTTTCTCAGAGTCCTCTTTTATTCCGTAATGTGAGCTTTAAGGTCAGAATTACGTATATCTGCAGATTTATTAAACCAACCACAATGACCATTCACAGCTTAATCCGCAAGACATGCAGGGTCAGAGATAGCCTCTTTGTCATCATACATAATCATAATACAAGTATCATAGCACTGGAGATGAAAATAAACCTTTAGAGCAAATTCTTACAATATGATACTTATGATTTGCACTTATTTTTTAACAATTGTAACAATGTCAATAGTTTAGAATAGTAAAAATGTAGAAACCTGAATGATTTCCTAGAGATGAATTATGCTACACTAATAGTATTAGCTTTGCTAAACAGTAATCATTGATCTATAATTTTGAAATAGGTGGATTGAGGTTATGTACATATTTGTGTACATACTTCTGCCCACAATATGTATAGTATGTATAGTATTTTAGTATATAATTAAGGAAACAAATGGCAGCACTCCAAAAATATTGAAACATAATCAGCTCACTTTATTCCATTGTGCAGCGTTTCAGCTTCAACTAAAGCATTTGTCATTTCAGTATAGATTGTTTTGTTACAGTAGACAAAAGAGATTAAATAGCAATATTTTATTATTTTATAAGTAAGTGGTGGGAGATCGCAAGCAAAAGTTGGTCCTGGGGAGAAATATATTGGTATACATGTCAGAATTTTAGCCTATTATTACTTATGCATAGATGATTTGCACCACATTTATTATGTCTTTTAGATGCAGGTGAGCCCCTTTGTGGAAAAGGGATGTGGTATAACAGAAAAAAAGAGGTATGGTTTTAGATGGCACAAAGTATTGCATGAACTAATCCAACTAACAGTCTCAAATTAGGTTTCTTATTTATCAGACCACATCCAGTGGGAAACTGCAGTGGAATGCCTACCTTGTGGTGCCCCCTTGCCCCTGCTGAAAATTTGTTTAAATTTGAGTTTGGCCAAGCCCGAACGCTCTTTCTGAGGATTATTGTTTCTCGTGACATTGTTGGCGATAATACCTCTGTCCCTTCCTATAGCCCCACCACGCTAAACCGTAGGGGAAACAACTTGAAGACTCGAAATAGACTGGATAAGTGTGGGAAGGGAAAACACAAACAGACTGACAAACATAAAACACAACAGAGTGGTAAACTAGCCGGAGTCACAACGAGAGGGTACGTCAAGAGAAAAATCAGTAAGCAGAGAGTCAATGTCAAAAACTAGCCGAGGTCACAAAAATTCAGACACAGAGCAAGTCAAACTTAATGCAGAGAGCAAGTGAAGAAAGAGATTTCAAACACTGCCACAGGTGACTAGTGAAGCTGCAATTTATGCAGCCAGAACCCCACCTCTAGAACCTGATAGGAGCTGGACAACTTCTGGGAATTAACCCCTCATGGTGCAAAATAACCAAGCAATAGCAGGTACCACAACTCACAGCAGTTCAGAACACAACTCCTAGACAGCATGAGATCTTAGCAGCCGCTGCCCAGGGCACACACCAGAGACCGCTGGTAGCGGAAGAGAGGTGGATTTTGTGCGGATACGCGCCGGAGGTTGGAGAACGCTGCTCTCCCCAGCGAACCTGACAATATCCTACAGGGAGAACTGTATTTTGTTTATTATGTTGAGAGGTCACTGTATATATTTCAATTAATTTTATATTCCATTTCCATATATAACATATATGGAACATATACACTCACCGGCCACTTTATTAGGTACACCATGCTAGTAATGGGTTGGACCCCCTTTTGCCTTCAGAACTGCCTCAATTCTTCGTGGCATGGATTCAACAAGGTGCTGGAAGCATTCCTCAGAAATTTTGGTCCATATTGACAAGATGGCATCACACAGTAGCCGCAGATTTGTCGGCTGCACATCCATGATGCGAATCTCCCGTTCCACCACATCCCAAAGATGCTCTATTGGATTGAGATCTGGTGACTGTGGAGGCCATTTGAGTACAGTGAACTCATTGTCATGTTCAAGAAACCAGTCTAAGATGATTCCAGCTTTATGACATGGCACATTATCCTGCTGAAAGTAGCCATCAGATGTTGGGTACATTGTGGTCATAAAGGGATGGACATGGTCAGCAACAATACTCAGGTAGGCTGTGGCGTTGCAATGATGCTCAATTGGTACCAAGGGGCCCAAAGAGTGCCAAGAAAATATTTCCCACACCATGACACCACCACCACCAGCCTGAACCGTTGATACAAGGCAGGATGGATCCATGCTTTCATGTTGCTGACGCCAATTCCTGACCTCCACCATCCGAATGTCGCAGCAGATATCGAGACTTTCAGACCAGGCAACGTTTTACCAATCTTCTACTGTCCAATTTCGATGAGGTTGTGCAAATTGTAGCCTCAGTTTCCTCAGTTTTCTTTTTCGGACCATTCTCTGTAAATCCTAGAGATGGTTGTGCGTGAAAATCCCAGTAGATCAGCAGTTTAAGAAATACTCAGACCAGCCCTTCTGGCACCAACAACCATGCCACGTTCAAAGGCACTCAAATCACCTTTCTTCCCCATACTGATGCTCGGTTTGAACTGCAGGAGATTGTCTTGACCATGTCTACATGCCTAAATGCACTGAGTTGCCGCCATGTGATTGGCTGATTAGAAATTAAGTGTTAACGAGTAGTTGGACAGGTGTACCTAATAAAGTGGCAGGTAAGTGTATATAACCACATATAATTATTAAGTGTACATGAAAAATAATAAAACTCTTACTCACCTTCTGATAGGGTCCTCCCACGCCGTGTGGCTAGCGTCTTCTTGCGGGACTTCTGACAGCTGTGGCTCCGCTCAGAGACACAGGTGGTGTGACGTCATCACGCGCTGCTTGTGTCCCTGCATAGTACAGAGCAACGCCAGCAGCCGGAAAGGATGTTGCGTCGCTCTATATATAAACTACACCTGTGTCTTTAACAGACAGATGTGATTTATTTAACAGATGGACAATTTGGGCATCAACGGGCAACCGAATTGTCCACATTAGAGCGGCAAATTTTGCCGCTCCTTAAAGGGCTCCACGTTATGCCACCTTAGTCAATATTTTCATCTCGACTCATGGCAGATGCGGCCTTGTATGGCCCCCAGACTTTCCTGACTCAAGTCTGCTGGCTCTGACTCTTCTCCTCTCTCCACTCCCCATTATTGTGACTGACAGCTCTATCTCTTCAATTCACTGCCCTGCCTCGTTGTACTTAGGGACTGTCTGACAAAATTTAACCACAGACCTATAAAGCTCTGTGTACTTATAGGAAATATTGTGGCAATTTTTTTACACGGTGTGTTACATTCATGACATGTGACCAGAGTGGCATCATCGCAGGTCTCTCAGCCTTCTAACAATAGCAAACTGTACCCCATGTTTGTGATCACATTAAATCACATCTGCCTATGTGGAGAATGGAGAGGAGTACATGGAGGCTACCGTGACTTCATGTGATCACATACAGTACAGTACAGGTACTGTTTGCTATTGTTAAGAGGCTGGGACAAGGCCTTTTGGTGCCCTAAGCAGAAAGGCAAATTTGCGCCGCCCCAATAAGGCTGAATTAGGGTCGGTTTTAATGGGGGAAATGTATTGCCCCCCCCCCCCCCCATTACAAATAATAAGAAAGGCCAACTGGTATGGAAACATCTACAATAAGGCCTTGCAGCCATGACTATAGCGTAAAATAGAAAAGTATGTCCCTCCAGTGAAAATACCTGTGATGCTTATACCATAAAGAATGTAGCAAACAAAAAATATATTCCAGCAATGAATATACCAAACACATAGATACCAATGACTGGGCCGCAAATATAAATATTTACCATCAAAGAATAAACAGCACATAATAATATCCTGCACTTATAAATATATGATGAAAATTAATTTACTACACACATCAATATATACCAGCATTACATGTACTGCACTTGGGCACAGACATCTCTTACTGTAAGGCTGCCGCTGTCTATTTCTATGACTGTGTTGGTCTGGTTCATCCCTGCTCTTCCTCCTGTAGTCACCTCCTTTCTGCCAATCTTTCTCCATCAGGTAGAGAACATCATGGAAAGTTCTCCCATTTGTGAATTATCTCTACAGAAGTTGATACCTTGGTGACTGTGGCCTCTGGAGAGCATCTACACCCTCTACCCCTAAAAAAATCACAGTCAATATTATGACTAGAGATGGGTTAATCGATTTGATTCGGCATGAATCCAAAGTTTACGGTGATTAGTGGGAATTAAGTTTATTTTCTCCTTTATTACCAAATTGGGTGCGAGCACAATGGGGGTCATTTACTAAGGGCCCGATTCGCGGTTTCCCGACGCGTTAACCGAATATTTCCGATTTGTGCCGATTTCCCCTGAATTGCCCCGGGATTTTGGCGCACGCGATCAGATTGTGGCGCATCGGTGCCAGCATGCACGCGACGGAAATCGGGGGGTGTGGCTGAACGAAAACCCGACGGATTCGGAAAAACCGCCGCATTAAAAAAGAAAATGTGTTGCTAAAATTGCAATTACCTTCACTCAGCCCGGCTCGGTGTATTCTAACGCGTTCCGATGCTCTTCAGCGCAGCAGCGCCACCAGGTGGACGTCACAGGAACTAGGTTAATAAATCCCGGCCGGACCCGAATCCACCGCAGAGAACGCGCAGCTGGATCGCGAATGGGCCGGGTAAGTAAATCTGCCCCAATGTGTGACATGGGGCAGATAAGTCTGGGAAGATGAAAGGAACACCCTTGATCACATGTGCAGACCTGTAAGCCAGTCAGCGACCAGCAGGCTTATGTGATGTCATTCAGCCCTATAAAAACAAGTAGCCATTTCCACTAGCATTTCACACTGTACTGTGCTATAGCGATTTCTGCTCCATTCCAAGGGTGTCTATTTTGGGGATCTGTATACCCCAAATAACTGTTTTTTTTGGTTGCTGAAGGGAATAGGAAGAAATCAGTGTGAAATCCACATACTTTCTGTAGAGATTTCTGCTCCTATCCCAAGGTGTCCGTTTTTGGGGATCTGTATACCCCAAATAGCAGTTCTTTTTTGTTGCTGAAGTGAACAGGAAGAAATCTATGTAAAATTCACATAGTTTCTGTAGTGATTTCTACTCCTATCCCAGGGTGTCAATTTTGGGAGATCTGTATACCCCAAATAGCAGTTTTTCTGTTGCTGAAGTGAATAGGAAGAAATCTGTGTAAAATCCACATAGTTTCTGTAGTGATTTCTGCTCCTATCCCAGGGTGTCCATTATGGGGGATCTGTATACCCCAAATAGCAGTTCTTATTTGTTGCTAAAGTAAATGGGAAGAAATACATGTCAAGTCCACGTAGTTGCTGGAGAAATTTTTGCTCCAATGACAGGGTGTTTATTTTGGGGGATCTGTATACCCCAAATAGCAGTTCTTATTTTGTTGCTGAAGTGAATTGGAAGAAACACGTGTCAAATCCACGTAGTTGTTGGAGCGATTTTTACTCCAATCCCAGGGTGTTCATTTTGGGGCATCTGTATACCCCAAATTGCAGTTTTTTTGATTGCTGAAGTGAAAAGGAAGAAATCTGTAAAATCCACATAGTTTATGTAGTGTTTTCTGCTCCTATCCCGGGGTGTACGTTTTGGGGATCTGTATACCCCAAATAGCAGTTCTTTTTTGTTGCTTAAGTGATTAGGAAAAAATCTGTGTTAAATCCATATAGTTCCTATAGTGCTTTCTGCTCCTATCCTAGGGTGTCCATTTTTGGGGGTTCTGTATAGCGAAATAGCAGTTCTTTTTTGTTGCTGAAGTGATTAGGAAGAAGTATGTGTCACATCCACGTAGTTGCTGGAGTGATTTTGCACCAATCCCAGGGTGTACGTTTTGGGGGATTTGTATGCCCCAAATAGCAGTTCTTTTTTGTTGCTGAAGTGAACAGGAAGAAATTTGTGTAAAATCCACAAAGTTTCTCTAGTGATTTCTGCTCAAATCCCAGGGAAGTCCCCTTTGGGGGATCTGTATACACCAAATAGCTGTTATGTTTTTGTTGCTGAATTGAATAGGTAGAAATCTGTGTAAAATCCACATAGTTTCTGTAATGATTTCTGCTCCTATGCCAGGGTGTCCGTTTTTGGGGATCTGTATACACCAAATAGCAGGTTTTTTTGGTTGCTGAAGTGAATAGGAAGAAATCTGTTTAAAATCCACAAAGTTTCTGTAGTGATTTCTGCTCCTATTCCAGGGTGTACGTTTTGGGGGATCTATATACCCCTAAAAGCAGTTTTTTTTTGTTTTGTTGCTGAAGTGATTAGGAAGAAATATGTGTCAAATCCATAAAGTTGCTGGAGTGATTTTTGCTCCAATCCCAGGGTGTACATTTTGGAGGATCTGTATACCCCAAATAGCAGTTCTTTTTTGTTGCTGAAGTGAACAGGAAGAAATCTGTGTAAAATCCACATAGTTTCTTTAGTGATTTCTACTCCTATCCCAGGGTGTCCATTTGTGGGGATCTATATACCCCAAATAGCAGTTCTTTTTTGTTGCTGAAGTGAATAGGAAGAAATACGTCTCAAATCCATGTAGTAGTTGGAGTGATTTTGCTCCAATCCCAGGGTGTCCATTTTGGGACATCTGCTAAAGTGAATAGGAGGAAATCTGTGTAAAATCCACATAGTTTCTGTAATGATTTCTACTCCTATACTAGGGTGTGCATTTTGGGGTATCTGTATACGCCAAATAGAAGTTCCTTTTTGTTGCTGAAGTGAATTGGAAGAAATCTGTGTAAAATATGCATAGTTGCTGAAGTGATTTTTGCTCCGATGACAGGGTGTTCGTTTGGGTGGCCCTGTATGCCCAAAATAGCAGTTCTTTTTTGTTCCTGAAGTGAATAGGAAGAAATCTCAAATCCATGTAGTAGCTGGAGTGATTTTTGCTCCATTCGCAGGGTGTAAGTTTCGGAGGATCTGTATACCCCAAATAGCAGTTCTTTTTTGTTACTGAAGTGAATAGGAAGAAATCTGTGTAAAATCCACATAGTTTCTTTAGTGATTTCTGCTCCATTCCCAAGGTTTCCGTTTTGGGGAATCTGTATACCTCTAAATAGCAGGAGTTTTTTTTTGCTGAAGTGAATAGGAAGAAATCTGTGTAAACTCCACATAGTTTCTGTATTGATTTCTGCTCCTATCCCAGGATGTCTGTTTGGGGATCTGTATACCCCAAATAGCAGTTCTTTTTTGTTGCTGAAGTGAATAGGAAGAAATACATCTCAAATCCATGTAGTAGCTGGAGTGATTTTGCTCCAATCCCAGGGATCTGTATACCCCAAATAGCATTTTTTTTGGTTGCTGAAGTGACTTGGAAAAAATTTGTGTAAAATCCACATTGTTTTTGTAGTGCTTTCTGCCCCTATCGCAGGGTGTCCGTTTTGGGGGATCTGTATAACCCAAGTAGCAGTTTTGTTGCTGAAGTGAATAGGAAGAAATCTGTGTAAGATCCACATATTTTTTGTAGTGATTTCTGCTCCTATTCCAAGATGTTTTGTGCTTCTGTATACCCCAATATGTCAGACAGAGAGGTGCCAGGTGAAGCAGGCACAGGTAATAAGGGGACATCCCGGCAGGAGTGACCAGAACTGCCGGTGTCATCTAGCTGCAGTGTGTTGATAAACAACCCAAAGGTTGTGGATTGGCTGACTAGTTCATCCACTTTCTCTGAAATGACATCTGACAACCCCAGCCAACAGTCCATGGGTTCGTCAGATACAACCCTTAGTTGGCATGGCCCAGGAGCAGGTCAGCGGCGCTCACCTGTCCTCAACCAGCATCTGTCCTGTTAATTTCCCTCAGCCAGAGTTCTTCTAGGTGGACTGGGCTCAGCACCACTATACAGGGAAGAGGAATTCTTTGAGGACAGTCAACTGCTGCTTGGCGGTGAAGAGGTGGGGAAGACATCTGAAGATTTTTGTAGTAGGCAGGAAAGTAGAGATGTGGAGAGAGGCATGGGAGATTATTTTGCACTTGCAAGTAGTCAGGCTGTGCATACTGAGACCGTTGAGGAGAATAGCAATGACAGGGAAACACAAATCGATGAAGATGTAGCAGATCGCACTTGGGAGCTGGGTGAAGCCAGGCATTCATCATCATCGTTGCTACTGTGGCCGTGAGTCAGCAGGGTGGCTACAGTGCGAGGATGGGAGCCAAACGGCCGTGGGGTACAAACCGATCCGCAGATCCAAGTAAACAGTTGCAAAGGGGCTCAGCAAGGCAGTGCCGTTAGTAGTTAGTGCAGAGTGTTGGCAGTAAAATCACCTCCAACTCGGCGGTGTGGCAGTTTTTTGTTAAGACACCAGAGGAGCCGAGCGTGTGTATATGTAGAATCTGCGGGGAGAAAGTGAAGTGTGGCTAAGAAGCTAAAGTTGGCACCATGGCCCTGCGTCAACACATGCAGCATCACCATCCACTGGTCTGGGAGAAACGTGTCTCAGATGTGGAGGTCCATCCTGCCTCTGCAGTAACAGCAGCAGCACCTAGTGGCACACTTGCCATTTCAGCCAGTCAAGGATCCAGCACCTCTTTGACATCAACTCCCGGTACAGATGCTCCTGCTCCTCGCTACGCATGTTGCCAGCAGTCGTTGAAAGAGGTAATAACAAAGAGACAACTGCATGCGTCCAACCATCCTAAGGTGCAGAAGCTTACTGTGCTCCTGTCCTAGTTGTTGGTACTGCAGTCACTCCCTTTCCAAGTTGTGGAATCTTCACCCTTCAGAGAACTAATGGCTTGTACCCAACTGAGGTGGAGAGTTCCAAGACGGAATTTCTTTTCCAAAAAGTCCTTGAGCTTATCGGTTTCTTCCAAGGTGCATGGCAGCGTGGATGTGTTGTGCTTCAACTACGGTCAGGGCCAGTACATGTCCTTTATAGCTAACTGGGTGAATGTGCTTCCTGCCCAGCCACACCAACAACTTGAACAGGAGATGCCGCTTTCTCCTCCTCGTTGTCAAACTGCTGCTCCTGCACCAGTGTCCGCCTCCTCTTCCTCCTTCTCCACCGCCACGTCAGCCTCCACGTGCAAGAAGAAATCAATCTGTGGCTTTCTCTGCGACAACTGCAAATAGGAATCATGGTGACAGACAATGGGAGGAACATGGTGTCCGCACTGCACCGAGGGATGTCCATGCTGCTTCATGTCCTAGAACTAATGCTGCCAAATCTGTCTGGTCAGGGCACTGGAGAAGTGGTGACTATATCTCATGGCCATATGAGTCCGGTGGGGACTGAACTGGAGGAGGAGGACCTTGGAGCACAAGCAGAATCTGGTGAAATCAGTGGTTTTTCCACTCAGGTGAAAAGAGAGGAGGAGCAGAAGCATTCGGAGGAGGTATAAAATGAGGCAGATTACCCAGAAGCACCGTGGCAGTATACAGTGGAAATGGAGGCTGGGAGTCCCTTAGAGTGACTCACGCAGATGGCCCGAAGCATGCTGCTTTGCCTAACTAGTGACAGCCGAATAGTGAACATCCAGCAAAGGGATGAGTTTTGGCTCTCCACCCTCTTGGGCCCTCGCTACCGCTCAAAAATGGGTGACTTTTTTCAAGCTGCCGAGAGGAAGGAAGAACTGTCGTACTGTAATAAAAAATACTGAAAAGACAGTTGGCCGCTTCCTATGTGCGCCATTGTCCATCCTCTGTCAGACCTGACCGGGGGATTTCTGGCAGTCATCGCTCACATACTACTGCCACAGCTGCTGTGGGGAGATGGGGGGTTAGGAGCAATAGCAGCTCCACCAGCAGCAGCTTAAGTCTGGAGTCCTTAATGAGCAGCTTACTTCACCCACCTAGTGAGAAGGGTAGCCGCCACCAGCAGCAGCAGCAGGACATGAAGCAGCCCCTGCACCAGCAGGTGGTGGCCTACTTGGACAGCACTTTACCACCAGAGGTAGAGGATCCCCTGGACTACTGGGCAGCCAAACTTGAAGCGTTGCCGCAACTTGCAGAGTTTGCAGTAGAGAAGCTGTCCTGCCCGGCCGGTAGTGTGGCATGGTAGAGTGCGTGTTCAGTGTGGCTGGGGTCATCATTACCTTAAGGAGAACTCACTTGTCCACCCGTAATGTGGAGAGAGTGACCTCTGTCAAGATGAATCAGGCATGGAGATTAACACAGCCATGACACCTCTCCCAAACATTGAGAAATGAGTCTGTATTCTAACTACCTGACTCAGCCACTATTCTGATGCTGCCACCGACCTGATACCACCTTGTCATCCATCTTCACACTCTGTCATTGTGCCACTCTCTGACCTCAAGCTGCTGTTGCTGCCACCTCCACTTTGTCATTGTTCCTCTATGTGGCCTCATGCCGCCGCTGCTGCCATCTCCAGAATTTGTCATTGTGCCACCCTGTGACCTCATGCTGCTGCTGCTGCCACCTCCACACTTTGTCATTGTGCCACTCTCTGACATCATGCTGCTGCTGCCTCCTCCGCACTTTGTCATTCTGCCACTATGTGGCCTCATGCTGCTGCTGCCACCTCCAGAATTTGTGATTTTGCCACACTCTGACCTCATGCTGCTGCAGCCACCTCCACACTTTGTCATTGTGCCACTATGTGGCCTCATACTGTGGCTGCCACCTCCAGAATTTGTCATTGTGCCACTCTCTGACCTCATGCGGCTGCTGCCACCTCCATACTCTGTCATTGTGCCACTCTGTGGCCTCATGTTGCTGCTGTTGCCACCTCTACACTTTGTCATTGTGCCAGTATGTGGCCTCGCGGTGCTGCTGCTGCCTCCTCCAGAATTTGTCATTGTGCCACTCTGTGTCCTCCTTCTCCCTGTAGTATATAGCCATCCTGCCCCCATGTAGTATATAGCCAGCCTGTCCCCATGTAGTATATAGCTAAGTCTCCTGGCTTGTGATTGGCTCTGTTTCTGGCCGCCAAAAAGCAAAACGGCGGGAGCTGCCATTTTCTCGAGCGGGCGAAGTATTCGTCCGAGCAACGAGCAGTTTCGATTACGCTAATGCTCGAACGAGCATCAAGCTCGGACGAGTATGTTCGCTCATCTCTAGTGGCAAGTCAACCCTATGCACCACAATGTTTTTAATGGGCTGTGAATCAAGTTAAGCTTTACTACATCTTTACCATATATGGTTGTCTGTGCCTTTAAGCTCTTCTTATCTTAAATTCCACTGCATCTGTGTTCTCAACTTTCAGCATATAATTGATATTGTTTGCATAATTAAAAGTTATACAATTTCCCAATATACTTTATCAATTCCTCACTGTTTTCTAGTTATTTTATTGCCGATATTCAATAGTAAGCTTCATTGTTTAGTTCCACGGACATAAATCTTTCCTTGCATCTGGTGCACCTGTGTGACATCACATGATCAAGGATCAATGTTTATCCATTGTTTCCAGTTGAATAACAGCAAGCAAAGACCAAAATGGAGGGAGGAATTTATACGGAACATATAGAGAAAAAAAGCATGAAAACGAAATATTAACCTAAACATTGACCTGTGGTCATCCATTAAGTGTACTTATTCTGACGCAACACATTTCTGTAAACACAATAAAAAACACATATATTTAGTATTGCCATGTCCATATCAAACTGTACAATAAATCTAAAGCAATATTAGAGCCACATGGTGACTTACATTAAAAAAATCGCACATCCCCTCACAAAAAAAGTTCTGTGCCCAATATGATACCACTGAAAACGGCAACCCTTTTTGCAAAAAATAACAGAAAAATGCAATAGTTATGCCTCTGAAAAGCAGTCGATAGTAAAACAAATGCCATTTTCTCCAATAGGTAGTACTGTAATTGTGACTAGAGAATATATATATATATATATATAACATTATATTTATGGAACTGTAAGCAGCAAAACAATGGGGCACATTTACTAAGAATGGTTCAAAGTGCACTCTGCAAACTGCTGTCCCTTAACTGGCCTGAACTTTTTTTGGGTCTATCTTTAACATGGGGTGTACAAAATCTGATGTAAAGCCCTTAATAAATTCGCCCTCTGTGTTAAAAATCTGAAACAAAAATGTATGATTTTCTTTGTGTTCACCTTGAAAAAGTTTTTAAATCTTCTGAATAACCTATAGACCTCCCAAAATGAATTATATGTACAATGTATCTAGCAAAAAAAGCTCTCAAAGGAAATCTACCATTTATTTTTATGCATTGTGAACACAACCAAAACATACCTTGAGAATGCTGTATCTACACTGATGCAGAAACATATTTTGTTTAATTCCTGTGCTAAGTGGTTTTGCTGAAAAAAAAAACTATTATCAAATTATGATAATAAAGCTCTGTCACTTCTGTGCCTGGGCTCAGCGCTTTTCGTCTAACATTAGTTATATACTGTTCACAAGATGATGTAATCACAGTGTTCTTCCTGCCAGGTAGAATAATCAATTGCTGCACCATCCCCCAGCAGCTGTGTATGAGTCAGCCAGCTAAGGTTTACTAGTCCTGTATGGACAGTTCAGGAAGCTCCATGTGTAATGTGTTTATGCATGGCAGTTAGCAGCACCCAGCTTTTCTAGGGTCCTGAATGTTATTATTGTTTTTTTTTATAGAAAAACCACTTAACTTGTTAAAGGGATTTAACAAGATAGGGTTTTGCATCACTGTAGCCACCTTTAAATGCCTGCATTATCACCAAAATACATTTTATAGCCTGTACAATGTGACAATACACATCTGCTCTGAATGTTTCTGCTTTCATTCAATGCCCAGTCCTTTGCTTATACAGCAGTTTACCACCACATATGGGGTATCGGCACACTCAGTATTGGGCTTCAAACTTTGCAGAGCAAATTATCATTTTATCAATTGCGAATGTGTAATTTTTGGCCTAAATGAATGTATTTTCCAAAAACATTACAGTTTCTAAATCACAAGGTTTAACACAATTCATAAAAGTTGATTTATATACATTTCTATAATGGTGTTATTTATGGGGCTTAATTTAGGCCCCTCAAACTCACTTGAAAGATGAGAAAATAAGAAATATCACACCTACAGTTTCTAAGCCTAACACCATAGACACATGAAGAGACACATCAAAAATTGAATACTTTACATACCATGTCACATACCATGTACCTCTTTCACATGTGACCCCCTGCATGATATTGTAGCTGTGAGGATTGTACAGCTTATTATTTACATTCTTAAATAAAATTATTTAAAAAAAACATTCCAAAGACATTTTTCAGAATTTTCACCAAAATCTAATTTTTTTCAGAAGGAAATGGACATTGTATCACTAAAATGTTTACATAAACATGTAGTGCAATATGTCACGAAATAAGCAATCTAAAATGCACCTAGATATGTGTTCCAAAATTATAACCAATTACCGTGACACGTCAGATTCTAAAAATAGGTTGTGGTCACAGTCATGTAAACTGGCTTCAGTGGCAAGGGGTTAAATTATGCCACCCTCAAAGGTTTAATTGAAAAAGATACATTTTTATGTGTGGGTAAATTTTGAGGTATCTCACAGTATATTGCACAAAACGTAATTGGGCACATTTACTTAGGGCTTTGCGTCGCACTTTAGTCGGACTGTTCACGTTCTTCATTGCTAAAATGGCTTGGACAGGTATTTAAGAAGTGTGTGCGCTGCGGTTGTGGCACATGCAACCCTTTTGAAGCGCAGCTGCGCTGGCTTCCATGCAACACAAATCAGGGGGCGTGCTGTCGAACAGTCCGACTGATTCGGACCAATATCCATATTTAACTTTCAAATTGCATGCCCTACATTAAAGATACACCACAGAAAAGATGGTGAACTCTGTCGGGCCAGTTCAGGGAAGTGACACATTCATGATATTGGGTGCACAATCTTAGTGAATAGCCGCAGGTAAATGGACAATGCACTCTCAGTGAACTCGAGTGACCTGGTAATTAAATGTGCCCCAAAAAATATGGAATTCTAATTAAGGCACCTAATTAAGGCATCTTCCATCCCAATGCTGGTGCTGCCTGGCAGTTGTTGGCAGTAGGGGATTATAATATAGGTAATTTGGGTGGTAGCCTGGGGCCCAAGCATTCAAAAGGGCCCATGGTCACCCAAAGCACCCTACAAATTTTATAATGAGAAGTACCCTCACCCATGAAATTTGTCTATGCTCTCAATACATATGTAAACAAAAGCTATGTCAGGACCTTTGAAGGCCCAAAGGTCTTGAAATCGCAGATTGAAAGCAGGCAAAAGGGACACATCTTCCATTCCTCAAGAATGTTGTTCCTCAAGAACCAGTGAATTTCAGACTTGTAAAGCCAACAGCCCATGGCAGTGTTAACCCATCCCTGGTTGTTGGTAAGGCATATTTGGCAATGCAGATTTTACAGACATGGTAAGTAGCACAGTATTTGGACGGTTTAACAATCTAATTCCTGGAATTCTAGGTCACTAAGGACATTAATAACATAATAAACAGAGCCTAACGTTTGGGAAGTCTATACTTACGAGCCATATTACTCATTACATGTTTATCTCCTCCATCTTAAAGGTAAGTCTTAGTACTTCATGTTATCTAGCTAAAATTTAAATCATGCCAGTAATTCACTCATTGAAAGAAATAGAGGGAGGGTTTTGGAACAGGGAAGCATGCCAAGACATTAGATGATCTGCCAGACAGTAACATTTCCATTTTCTCTTAATTTGTGGCTCTGCGCGCTGTTTGAGATTGTCATTCTTGGGAAATAAACTTTGAAAAGACTCTGCAGATGACAGTGTGAATATCTCCATGGAACAGGCAAGTGACAAGAATTCTTCAACTGTTGCAGGGATCAGCAAGCAACAGCAGTAAAACCTGCTCCTTAGTGAACTGACACACAGAAAATGTTCTAGATGGTAGAAAGTCTTCTATTTTTTAGCATTTTCAAATATTTATACATTTATTTTATTTGTTTTTTTATTTTGCTTATGAGTGACACCACAGCCGGAAATCTATCATACTTCTCTACTGGAAGGAGAATAGAAATGAGTGTCCTTATATATTCACACATGGATTGTGCTGCTGAACTTAAAGGGAACCTATCGCATTAAGAATACAGTAGATACCTGCAGGGAGAATGTTATAGAGACGAGGGATTTGACCAGGTTGATTTAACATTTTGTTAGAATGGTTTCAGACTTGAGATTTGAGAAATAGGCCACACAGGTCTTTCCTCTCATAAAACTGACACTCTAGAAGGAAAATGTATGTATATATGCGATCACAGGGCAAGGGAATTACTAGAGATGAGCGAACATACTCGTCCGAGCTTGATGCTCGTTCGAGCATTAGCGTACTCGAAACTGCTTGTTGCTCGGACGAATACTTCGCCCGCTCAAGAAAATGGCAGCTCCCGCCGTTTTGCATTTTGGCGGCCAGAAACAGAGCCAATCACAAGCCAGGAGACTCTGCACTCCACCCAGCATGAAGTGGTACCCTTACACGTCGATAGCAGTGGTTGGCTGGCCAGATCAGGAAGCGGAGCGCCAGCTCCATCCCAAGATCCAACTAACATAGTTTTAACTGCAGCACCTTTAATCTACTACTAGTTCACTGCCTCCATAATAATAATAATAATAATCTTTATTTATATAGCGTCATCATATTCTGTAGCGCTTTACAAATCATAGGAAACAAATACAAATGTAATGTAACAGAGCACAACATTTGTATGGAACAACAGGAGTGAGGTCCCTGCTCGCCAGAGCTTACGGTTTATGAAGATGATGGGGTAACACGAGGTAAAAGAATATTTAATGGTCAAGCCATTCTTCTTAGGGAATAGAACAAAATATAATAAATGGAATTGCTGTCGCTTGAACCACTCAGCCGTCATCTTATATACCAGGTCCAGGGTGAATGGGACTGCAGAGAAGTCTGGTGCCTGTTGGTTGCTGGATAACAGATGGGAGGACGACACAGGACGGGTTAGTAGAAGAGTTAAAACTTCATGCAGTTAATGAGTGTTATAGGCTTGCCTAAAGAAATGGGTTTTAAGAGCACGTTTGAAACTTTGGAGGTTAGGTATTAGTCTGATAGTCCGGGGCAGAGCATTCCATAGAATTGGTGCAGCTCTAGAGAAGTCTTGGAGACGCGAGTGGGAGGTCCGCACTAGGGTAGAGGTTAATCTAAGATCACTGGCGGATCTAAGAGCACGGGTTGGGCGATAGACTGAGATAAGAGAGGAGAGGTAGGGGGGTGCAGCATTATACAGAGCTTTATGGATGAGGGTTATTATTTTAAACTATTCGAAAGGAGACTGGCAGCCAGTGCAGCTACTGGCATGAACTGTAAGCATACATGGTCCCCTTATCAAACGAGCTGTGTCAGGCAGAATTTTGGGTTGTTTTCATGGCTTCCACAACAAACTTGTTAACTTTGTCGCCACCCTGCTGTGTAATCCACAAAATATACTGGCAAACTTTTATCATTTACCGATATTATTTCAGCGCTTCTTGCGCATCTGTTTACATTCCCCTCACCCGCCATATCCTAAACTTATAAGAACGCTACTACACTTGATCTTATACAAAAGATTCTTAGAAGTGCTGTTTGGGGAGTAGCCTAGAGACAGGGGCTTGGATTGGCGAAAGCTCGCCTGGCAGCGGAGCGCCAGCTCCATGCCAAGATCCAACTAACATAGTTTTAACTGCAGCACCTTTATTCTACTACTAGTTCACTGCCTCCATACATGGTCCCCTTATCAAACGAGCTGGTACAGGGCATAATTTTGATTGTTTTCATGGCTTCCATGTTAACTTTGTCGCCCACCTCGTTGTGTAATCCACCCAAATATACTGGCAAACTTTTATCATGTACCGATATATTTGAGCGCTTCTTGCTCACTCCTTTGGTTCCTCTCTGCCACCATGGTTTGAAGCCTGAGTCCATTTAGGGTATGTCGCCATGCCACTCTCTAGCCTGCCGCTGCTGCCGCTGCCTATGCAGACCATGCTGTTGCCCATAATTTTGGCATAATGGTGCGTTTAAGCAGCCTCAGAGGCATCCATTCATGCTGCCCCTGCTGTTTCCTGTCCATTTCCGTGGTGTTTCCATCCTTTTCTGAGGTTTCCAGGTGTTTGGCCAAGCTTCCCTGTGCAGAGCATTGGTCCCCTTGAAAAATGCTTGAGTCTCCCATTGACTTCAATGGGGCTCGTTATTCGAGACGAGCACTCGAGCATCGCGAAAAGTTCGTCTCGAATAACGAGTACCCGAGCATTTTAGTGCTCGCTCATCTCTAATAATTACAAGATCATTTCATGGTTTTACAGTGTATAATAATTGATCCATTATCTAATATACATACGTATATAAAGTGCTAGTGCATATAAAGTGTATCATGACCATAATGTGTCAGGGGTTAAATCTTAAATGTGGATTGTGAACACAAATAGATCTAGGAAAGTCTAAAAAGGTACATTGACAACTCAACCCTCCATACACTAAATATTGATTGCAGAAAAAACTGAATATAGAGTGCTACGCATGAAACGAAACCGTGACGCGCATAGCTGGAATGCACGCGTCATAACACTATGTGCGCAACCTATTACGTCATATATCAACAATACCAGAGACCTGTTGCTGTAGCTGTACGAAATCATACATATTTAGGTAAGGCAACTAGCGATTACTCGCCCCATGGTTTCGCCAATCCACTAAGTGCAAACATCTCGTGGGATCACTGTGAAAAAGGGAACATATAAGAGTACAACAGAGGGGAATGGGCTGGCATCGCCCAACCACTATGGGCATCACTCAGAGCTTGTGTGTGATGGTTGATGTGACCCCCTGTATACAGAACAGGGAACACAGAAACCACCACGGAGTGTCCAAAGTACCTCCATCACCGAAGGCGACAGAGATCCTATGAGGCCACTTCCAAACACAGCGCAAGTGTACAATGCATAACAATGCATGACACCTCTCCTATCAAAATTATCAACAGAGATACATAAAGAAAATTAAACAATGGAAATGACAGCTTCAGGAGTAGCTCTGTGAAATGTTTTAAATAATTTTAAAACATGTGATGACATCAAAAAGTTGAGCGGTGGAGATGGTAGTTGTTCATGTACCGGCTTCATAGTAATTTCTTTGGTTTAGAAATACAAGAGAAACAATATAGGTAAGTATAGAGAAAAAGTACACTGTGTCACTTACACCTATATATTGATGACCTAGAGCTAGTCCCCTGACAGAGAGTAAACATCGCAAGACCAACAAACTTATATTCCACTCAGTTTAAAATCAACATTAAGGTTTGAGGGTCTCAAGGGTAAAAATCCATTTTAGATCTCGTTTCTTGAGGACCCGTTCCCTGTCTCCCCCTCTCCTTGGTAATGGCATGTGATTGATTAGTTGAAATCTAAGTTGTTTTTCCATGTGGCCTGCTTCAAAGAAATGTTTTGATACAGGAAGATCCTTTCTTTTAGCCCTAATTGTGTATCTGTGCTGATTAAATCTGGTTTTGAATTCCAATGTGGTCTCTCCTACATAGGGACCACATGGACAACTCATGGATAAACAACAAATCACACGTAAGAAAATGTTTGATTGAATATTCAACACTGGTACATTTGAAAGATGACCCTTTATTCATCTGCTTGTGGTTTATGCAATTATAGAAGGGAATTGACCCCTTTCTGGGCTGTCCAAAGAAACCCATCTGTCTGCTCATTTTTAAAGGGCCAATATCTAATCTAATGATCCGGTCCCGGATACTTTGGGTCTTACGATATGAAAAAAGTGGAGGGTTTTTAAACTCAGGTACTAACATATTACACGTGGATAATTTAGACCAATGTTTGCGTATAATATTCGCTATGATGTTGCTCTGCTCATTGTAGGTTGATATGAAGGGCAATCTTTTGGTGGTACTAGTACTGGTCTTAGGGGTCAACAGATCCTTTCTTTCTTCTCTGTTTTGGCAACATTTGGATATCCACGGAAAGTAGTTGCTGTTAAGCCCTTGCCGAGCCCTCTCCATAGCCGGTAAGTCTTTGCTGCATATTGCAGCAAAGGCTTACCGGTAACACGCGCGATCGATGCTAGCACCGATCGCGGGTGTTTACACCTCAATCGGCGACGGCAATGCTGCCGCCGGCTCGCCGCGGATTTCGCTCCCCGATGACGTCACGGGGAGCGGCAATCCGTCGCCATGGTAGCCTCGGGTGTTCTGAATACCCAAGGCTAGTTCGTTTTAACCCATGCATTACAATGTGCTAATTGCACATTGTAATGAATGGGGAGTAAAATCCACATATACTGCCATAATGTAGTATGGCAGTATATGATAGGATGAATCAGACTACCTAGGGTTAAAGTACACTAGGGAGTCTGAAAAATAGTAAAAGTAAAAATTAAAAAAGTAAAAAATAAATAAAAAAACCTAAAAATTCTAATCACCCCCCTTTCCCTAGAACTGATATAAATATAAATAAACAGTAAAAATCATAAACACATTTGGTATCGCCGTGTCCAAAAATGTCCGATCTATCAAAATATAAGAACGGTTTTTCACTGCGTTTAACCCCGTAACGGAAAATGGCGTCCAAATTCGAAAATGGCATTTTTTTGCCATTTTGAAAAATATAAAAAATTTTATAAAAAGTGATCAAAAGGTTGCACTGTCCCAAAAGCTATAGCAATGAAAACGCCATGGAAATTCACATAAAATGACACTACCCACAGCTCCGTACACCATAGTATGAAAAAGTTATTGGCGCCAGAAGATGGCAAAATTTAAAAAAAAAATTTGTACAGGTTGTTTTAATTTTTTTAAATGTATGAAAACATTATAAAACCTATACAAATTTGGTATCCACGTGATCTTACCGACCCAAAGAATAAAGTATATATATCATTTGGGATGCAGAGTGAAAGCTGTAAAATCCAAGCCCACAAGAAAACGTAGCAAATGTGGTTTTTCACCATTTTCACTGCATTTGGAATTTTTTTCCTGCTTCCCAGTACACCCCATGGAATATCAAATACTGTCACTATGAAGTGTAATTTGTTATGCAGAAAATAAGCCATCACACAGCTCTTTATGTGGAAAAATAAAAAAGTTATAGATTTTTGAAGTTGGTGAGTGAAAAATGGAAGTCGTTAAGAGGTTAATGCAACAGCCCTGTTGCTGAGTTCCTTTGTCCTGTGTCTCGTGTGCCCGTTTTCCCGTTCCCATCTGCCTGGACCTCCCGATGCTACCCCTGATTGATCTTGACGTTGTATCTCTGCTGCCTGCCCTGACCTTGTGCCTTACCTTACCAAGAGACTGTCTTCCGTTAAGGTACCTCGACCTTGGCTGCCACTGCAGGTTAGTCGCACCTGTGGAACGACCTGGTGGTACCCTGCCGCAGGAAGTCCAACCCGCTTTGCAGGCGGGCTCTGGTGAAGACAAGGTGCCGGCTAGTACCACCTCCCGCGGTGGTCCAGTGGATCCACCCATCCAGAATCCTGACAGACAAGAGCCACAACATCGTTAGCTGAAAGCCCTGTGTCTGATATAGCATCAGAATTATTACTAGCTACCAATATTACCGAAGAGTCTAGTACGGATTCGCCAGGGAGTGCAGTGGATGTAGTAGGTGGTCGTAAAAAAATTTTTTCAAAAAAAGAAAAACATTTTCTTGTATCCAAGGTAAAGATTTCTGTTTTCTCTTACATGTTCTGAATTTCTTTAAAATACAAATGTGTAACTTAACTTGTTAATATGTGTCCAAAGTATCTTAAAAACATATTTAATTTCACAATACTGTTTAAGCCTCTGCTCCTTACCTCTTTTAAAACTAAGCAGCCAACAGGGCTTTCATGGTTTTTTAACACCTTCATGACCGATTGTCATTTGTGCCTGAGTGATTCTTTAAATCTCTGGAAAAACTATATGCCTCAATTTTTTTTTATTTGGTGTCATGACATGTAAGACTTTAAGTTGATCCAATACTTTGATGAATTTATGGATTTTCATAAGTAGTCACTTTTTAAAAACTATGGTATAAATGTGTACACCATCACACTTTCCCATGTTCAGATGCAGAGGGTGAATGCACTTCTGCAAAGTGATAGTCTCCTGCAGCTTCTTCTATATTCAAAACCAGCACCCTCCTTGGCTGGAGTTGGGCACACTTCACATGCCTATATCTCCTAAATTCTTACTCCTAGAAACCTGATGCCATATTAAAGAGGAGAGTCTCCTCTTTAATATGAGCTAAGGATTGTGCATGGATACTTCACAGAACCGGAGATATATTTACTAATTGAAAATTGTTCATTGAATTTTCTTTTTTCCTTACAACTTTAATGATGAATATCTCTGCTTCTGTGAAGCATCTATACACAATACATACATTATTTTAAATGGGAGATCATTTTAATCTGCCACAAAAAGTGTTTTCCTAGTTGGCAGGGTTCAGGAGATGTAGTTGTTTGACACAGACCACTGTCATGACTTTTATACACTCACTGGCCACTTTATTAGGTACACCATGCTAGTAACGGGTTGGACCCCCTTTTGCCTTCAGAACTGCCTCAATTCTTTGTGGCATAGATTCAACAAGGTGCTGGAAGCATTCCTCAGAGATTTTGGTCCATATTGACATGATGGCATCACACAGTTGCCGCAGATTTGTCGGCTGCACATCCATGATGCAAATCTCCCGTTCCACCACATCCCAAATATGCTCTATTGGATTGAGATCTGGTGACTGTGGAGGCCATTTGAGTACAGTGAACTCATTGTCATGTTCAAGAAACCAGTCTGAGATGATTCCAGCTTTATGACATGGCGCATTATCCTGCTGAAAGTAGCCATCAGATGTTGGGTACATTGTGGTCATAAAGGGATGGACATGGTCAGCAACAATACTCCTGCGAGCTTGTTTCTGTGACACTCGGCTCCGTTGTGTGTCAGTTATAGTCACTGATAATATCGCGCATCCAAATATTAGTTAAAGAAAGTAGATGTCGATCATGGGACTAGTCATGTGATCGAGTGACGTCACGTGATGTGATCATGTGATCGAGAGACAACATGTGATCGTGATCACGTGATCGAGATCGCGTCATGTGATCGAGAGATGTCACTCCCACCCAGGTGTATTCCACCAACATTTCAAACACCTCTCTCAGGACTTACGTCCTACGAATTAGCTAGTTTTTGGAACAAAGAAATATAGACATGTTCTAGCTTTAGTCTTGCACTACATGAGATAATATAGAACTATTTTGTGATAAAATATTAAATGCAAATTGTTTATATGTGAGATCATTAGTTGACATCACTTCCTGTTGACATCACTTCCTGTAAGATGGGTATTTATAATGTTGGGCTAACAAGTGTAATTTAGACCTGAGGAAGCGTCCGTGCAATAGGACGCGAAATGCGTTGTCTGATATTTTATTTCTATTTTTAACTTTTGATTTTATATGTTAAAATAAAAACTACCATTTTTGGATCGGAGAAGCGCCGGGAGTATAGTCCTTTTTTCCTACTACCTTAAGGACGGAATCCCTTCTACCTTTCGGATCATATATGTTTTCTACCCGGGGTGGGTTTCCCAACAGAGAGACATTACCATCCAACAAACCTTTGAGACCTCAGTCCGCGGTTCATTATTCCAATCACAAAAATCCACCTGTAATAAGATATAATAGGACCTACCAGAAGAATATAAGGACTCCCTCATTTCCAGCTGCTACCATACAGACTTTAGAGAATATCCCTATACACAAAAATAGATATGAGGCCCTGGAAGAGGTCATCACAGTAGAACGTGAAAATTTGAATATAGACGATGCATCCAATGAGACATCTACTAAACAAAAATCCCCCACGAGAAAAGAGAGAGATCAATTGTTTACCGACACAGTGCGTCAACTTAAACGATATATCCATAGCCTATCTGACCCTAAGTCTCCTGCCAATACCTCACATAAAATAAGGGAAAGCCTCAACACCTTGGGTTCCCTAGTGAAAAAACCACCACCTTCAAATCCCCCACTCCATATGGATTTACAAAACGATATCTCTAATATTAGTGTATATTCATGTACACATAGTCCTACAAACAAGAACATCAGTCCCCCAGTTATGCCATGTCTGATCCCCCTGCATACTAGTACACAACCAGAAACAACTACATCTATAAGAACTAGAAATATTGAATCGTTTTTTCAGCCTCTCCACCAACAAAAGAAAAGAAAAAAACTAAACGGGGGACACGAGGAGGACGAAACAAGATAAAAAGGAAACAAAAATCCGAACATACTAGTTCGGTAAAAAATTTTAATCTAACTGATTATACTCTAACCCCTGATGAGATATCATTGTTATCAAAAGGATTGTCCTTTTGCCCCAATCAACCCCCCAATGACTTTGAACTTTTTTTAGATATAAACATGTTCATTAGAAAATTAACTCTTAAACGTCACTTTGCCTTGATAGACAAACAAAAGAGTCGTAATTCCACTATGGGGAATACTAATTCGATAACTAATAGTTGTAAGTCCCCTAGTGAAAATCCTTCGAAGGTTAGAAATAAATCTAAATTTTATCCTGTACATAATCAAGGTCACCATATAAAAATTTTTTTCGATACGATACAAGAGGATTTCAAATCGCTTACTGTGGGCATACACAGAAGCTATACCTCATCAAACCCCAACGCTAATATGAAAAACAAAAATCTCACTAAAGGAGAAACCTTGGCCCTTAAAAAATTGGCAGCAAATAGGGATATTGTGTTCCGTTCGGCTGATAAAGGCGGAGGGCTTGTAATTCTAACCCACGCCTACTACGAACAGGAATCTTGCCACATTCTGTCAGATCTTAACTATTATAAGAAAATCAGCACAAACCCCCTTCCGACACTAAAAAAGAAAATAAAAGCAATATTGGATGCTGCATTACTTTCACATACCATTACAAAAGAGGAATGTAAATTTTTATTTGTTCCTTTTCCGTCTATGTCCCATTTTTATTTTTTGCCTAAAATGCATAAAAACACTGAGACACCGCCAGGACGTCCCATTATAGCTAGTATGGGCTCCGCTACGTGCAATATTTCCCATTTCGTGGATATATATCTTCAACCATATGTTATCAAACTAGGGAGTGTGAGAAAGTAAGAGGTATTGTGTGGGAAAACCGCTATCTGTCCTACAGGTGCTGAGTAACTTTGAGGAGTCAACACAGATGGTCAGTGGCAATGCCGCCATCAACAGCCTCACCATCCTGCTGCTTGGCCTGTTGAAAAACTCTCTAGTCAGCATGAAGTCGAAAGCTTTGCGCTCGTCACAAGAGACGGGGGAAGAAGATTCCCTTGTTGATAGCCAGAGCACCCTCAGGTTGTTTCCCAGCGCATATCGTAGGAGGTGGAGGAGGATGAGGAGGAAGAGGAGGGGAGCATTGCTCAGTCCTTCACTGTTCAGCGTGTATGGGCAGAAGAAGAGGAGTTGGAGGAGGAGGAAATGGACAGTCAGGCCAGTGAGGGGAGTGAATTCTTGCGAGTTGGGATTTGGCGCATATGGCAGATTTCATGCTAGGCTGCCTATCCTGTGACCCTTGCGTTCAAAGAATTTATTCCAGCACCGATTACAGGCAGTCCCCGGGTTACATACAAGATAGGGTCTGGAGGTTTGTTCTTAAGTTGAATTTGTATGTAAGTCGAAACTGTATATTTTATAATGGAAGTTCTAGACAATTTTTTTCTTTTGCCCCAGTGACAATTGGAGTTTCAAAATTTTTGGTGTAATTGGACCAAAAATTATCAATAAAGCTTCATTACAGACACTTTACAGCTGATCATTACAGCCTGAGACTATAGTAAAGCATCCAGAGAGCTTCACCAGAGGTCACAGTGGGCAGAGGGGTCCGTCTGTAACTATGGGTTGTCTGTAAGTCGGGTGTCCTTAAGTAGGGGACCGCCTGTATTTCATGTTTAATCTCTATATTCTAATATTAAACATGAAATAGGCGTAAAATGCATTGAATCATACCTAAATGACGATGCATCTCTCTCCGATAGTTTTAAATCCCTACTACTAGAGCTCTTATCACTGGTGCTAGAGAACAATTTTTTTTCCTATAATTCCATCCTGTTTCATCAGACCTGTGGAATGGCGATGGGCACGAAACTAGCACCAGCCTATGCAAATTTGTTCATGGGGATATTCGAGAACAGATATATATTGTGTGATCACCCATACAGACAATATATACATTTTTACCGTCGATATATAGACGACCTCATCCTCATTTGGACTGGGTCCCCTGAAGAAGCCATAGCCTTTTCGGAATATCTCTGCACAAATGACTGGGGGATATCTTTCTCCGCTGAACATCAAAATGATACCATCACATTTTTAGATCTCAATCTCTATATTAAGGATCAATCTATTTATACATCCACTTTTTTTAAAAAAGTGGATACAAATAGCTATATAGGAATATACCGTTTAGCCAGTACAAGAGAGTTAGAAAAAATTGTACGGACCCACAGGTTTTTAAACAACCGTCTAAAATTTTAAAGGCAAGGTTCCTAGAAAAAGGGTACCCTAAATATATTTTAAATTAAGCGTATAAAAAGACCAGTATTCTAACACAAGAGGACTGTCTCACAAAAAACAGATCAGAATTAGAGATGAGCGAACATACTCGTCCGAGCTTGATGCTCGTTCGAGCATAGCCTCAGTTTCCTGTTCTTAGCTGAAAGGAGTGGCACCCGGTGTGGTCTTCTGCTGCTGTAGCCCATCTGCCTCAAAGTTCGATTTACTGTGCGTTCAGAAATGCTCTTCTGCCTACCTTGGTTGTAACGGGTGGCGATTTGAGTCACTGTTGCCTTTCTATCAGCTCGAACCAGTCTGCCCATTCTCCTCTGACCTCTGGCATCAACAAGGCATTTCCGCCCACAGAACTGCCGCTCACAGAACTGCCGCTCACTGTATGTTTTTTCTTTTTCGGACCATTCTCTGTAAACCCTAGAGATGGTTGTGCATGAAAATCCCAGTAGATCAGCAGTTTCTGAAATACTCAGACCAGCCCTTCTGGCACCAACAACCATGCCACGTTCAAAGGCACTCAAATCACCTTTCTTCCCCTTACTGATGCTTGGTTTACTGTAGGAGATTGTCTTGACCATGTCTACATGCCTAAATGCACTGAGTTGCCGCCATGTGATTGGCTGATTAGAAATTAAGTGTTAGCGAGTAGTTGGACAGGTGTACCTAATAAAGTGGCTGGTGAGTGTAATTCTCCTTTCTGCACCTGGCATGTGTAATTAGGACGTATGTTGTGAAAGGGTTAATGTATCTTGATGTTACATTGACATCAATGTTCATTTTAAGTCATCCATTAGGTGCAGTTACGAAGGTAGATGTTGATGTGATGTTTGAATGTTAGTGTGAGCATAGCCTTACACAATCTTTACCCATTCCCTTGCATGTACTACACATATCCACATGTTTTTAGCAATTGATTAATTATGTGTTTTTTCTTCTTTTTAAAGTTGTAGCCAATAATGATGTTGTTTGGCTTGGTACTAAAAATGCAATTTTTCATGAGAATTTGTGATCAAATCAATTCCATGGGTGTGGAAAAGCGTAGTGTGGATGATCTTCGAAAATTGGCATGATTTAAGACACAGGGTGAAAAATAAAATTAGCAATTCATTGAGTGATTCAGAGCATGCTACTCCTGGATGTTCAGCTGCTTTGCTTTTTGACTCCTTTTTTCCACAAC